>OY728138.1:175514451-176764451 GCA_963277665.1 Viscum album
ATCTTTGACTAACATGCATCGCAATTCCCATAAATTTGGGGATACCTTCCATTTTATAAACCCTATTCATTAAATGAAGAGAGTATAATATGAACTAAGAATTTAATAAATTAATATTGAATCATTTTAGATGAATATTTAATACATCTCAAAATAATATATGACCCAGAACCATAAAGGTTTAGAGTCTTTAGATATTATATACATAATCATATTATTTCATGAATTATCTTCAAAATCTCACATAATGTTATCACGTAGTAAAATTATTAGATATACCCTACTTAAAACCTTTCTTCATAACACGGGGAATGAAAACATAAGGGTGAGCTCAAATTCTCAATAAGGGTAAAAATAAGATATATCAATCAATGATCATAAGTGAGAATAAGATAAGCACAAGGGTATAAGAATATTATTATAACTTATAATAGTAATATCCAATTAGTCAAAGATCATTAAGCATAAATCATGGCATAAGAATTTTTCATAACAAAAATTACAATTCATAAGTGTGAGTAATCATCAATAATAAACCACGATCCATGAGAACATAACATAAGCATAATAAATAAGTTTTGAGAATGAAAATAATCCTAGAAAATCATTTAATTAGTCAAAGAAAACTACCAAGACTATCATAGAGGATTGGGTTCACTCCACATTCCATCATTTCCTTAATCAAGGTTCACTCCCAAGACTATCTTATAGGACAAAGTCCCTTGAGGATATGGGTTCACCCCTATTCAAGTTCTTATTATCTCATGAGATACCCATCTTTACCCAATCCATTAAAGGGATACATAACTTTGGGCCCACATATCACATAATCATAACCAAACATATGGGTTCTAAAAGATCATAAAACATTCACCATATAATAATATCACAACCCTTGGAATGAAAATGGGTTTTATAAATAGTTCATAACTTCATCATAGCATAACCTGTGGAAAAGAAATGGGTTTCATAACAGATTAATCATAATTAATTAACCCATGTGGAAGAAATGTGTTTCAAAGAATCTTACATAAATCTTCATCATAATAAGAAATACAGAGAAATAAAGTTGATGGTATCATAATATACTATCCATAATTAATCATAACAATCCTTAAAAGATATTTACATAGATTAAAACACATTTAAAAGATATTTCTAAACATTCTTTGAAAACATGGGAACATACCATTTTATTTCAATAATATTTTAACTAAAAATTCCTAGAATATGGAGAAAATAATTGAATTTACATGGGAATAAGGAAGGTTTTCAAGGAATATTTAAATAAAAGAACATTCATGATGGTGGGGAAATCCATTCCTATCGTATATGTTAAAAATAAAACATTCCATTCACAATTTTATAAAAAAGGTCAAAAAGGAATTGTTCATAAAACTTTTAGAAAGATTAAATTTCAAAACACTAAAAATAAAGTCAAAGTTAATTAAAATTAACTTTTTAAAAATTTCAATTATAGGTAATAAGTTTTATAAAACAATTTTGAAGAATCTTTGCTTGGAATAAAAAGTTCATCGACCAAATAGAAAATAATATCATCTTTTATTTAACAAAAAATTATCTATAATTTTGAGTTCCAAAGAGATTAAAATGGAAATAATATATGAAAACTCTATAATTTACCAGATGAGAATAAAATATATTGGTTTTAAAAGATAATATCTATATTATTTCCCTCAAATAAAATTTAGCATAGACAATCTCGAAAAGAATTGACATTGTAATATAAATTCCATGCCTCAAGTATTGTCTTTCATCACACACATTCAAATATCACATGAAATAAATATAGATTTATTATGAATATATTCTATAACTATATTAATACATAACTCACTATTAATAATTCCTTTATAATTTCTAAATATCCTTTTATTAACAATTTCTTTATTAAAATGAACATTTAGGTGAAAACTGGTCTGTTTTCCATGCATGTTTTGATTTGATGGTTTTGGTACTTTAAAATTGGTAAAGGTATAATAATATGAAGAATAATAATACTAAACTAATTATAATATTTATTCATCATATAATTTTTTATAATTATTCATATAAAGCGGTGATGAAAAATGAATTACATCACTTCATGGAGACTGTAGTCTGTACGTACACACGAGTGATGTTTTCACTTTTTGATGGTTGGAATAAAAGAAAGGTAAATACTAATTAAAATTTATAGTATAATTATTATATAATATATATCATATAAATTTATAAAATATATCCTTATTACCATCCATGTAAATTAGAAATAAAAAATTAATCACATAACTTTATAAAGGTGGTAGTCCATACGTACACATGAGCATCATTATTATCTTCTAATGAATATAATAGTAAGAAGGTATTGAATATATTATAATTATAGAAGTATAATTATTTCATAAATATAATATATAATCATTAAATCCATTATAATAATGAACCATGAAATATGTTGATGGAAAATAAATCATATCACTACGTGGAGGCAATAGTCCACACGTACGCCCGACTGATACTTTTATTTCCCATTTGATAGAAAGGAGGAGGGAAATAGTATTAAAATCATCATAATAACATATTAGTATATTTATGAAACTATATTAATCATGTTATATTGTTTATAAATTTTTTAGAGAATATGTAATAAGAAATAAAATTGAAAGTACTCAATTAAGAGTTATACATCTTCATTGAGAAACCTCCTTTGAATTACACATTAAGCCTTGGAAGGATGGTATTATGATAAAAAATAACATCTAAACAGTGTGGATATATTTTAGGAAAGGATTAGGGTAGGTATTATATAATCTAGAAATATTATTAAGTGTGATGAAGAGAAGAGATGTGGTGTCCATTTATAAGGGAGGGAGAGGACACACTTTGAATTTTCAAAAATATTAAAATATATCAACACCTTACTTAAGTTAAGTGGATAAAAAATTAAAAATATTCAAATATAAAAATTAAATGTTCTAAATAACTTTAACCACTCTAATTAAATCAAGTTTTTGTGATATTTTAAACATTATTACTTAGGTTAACCCCCTAATAAATCCATTTTAACCTTAACTGTGGTATCAAAATTTTAATGTTTTTACTATTCATTATGAAAAAATATATTTTCCATTATTAAATAATATTAATTATTATAGTTCCAAAATTTAAATACATTTTAAAATATTAAATTTATATATTATTTATAAATTAAATTTATAATAAATAAAAAAACACGCAACAAAATCGTATTTAGAAAAATGAATTTTGAGCATAAAATTTAGTTTATCTTCATTAAAAGACATGTAAAAAATATATGATTGAATATATTATCAAAAAATTTATTTAAAATCATTAATAAATTGATATAAGTTTAATTTTTTAAGATTAAAACACATTATGTGTGAAAAAATAGTTTTTTAGAAAGAACATATGTTTTTACCTTAAAATGATTTTATTTTAATTTTTAATCATTTTAAAACTAATGAATTAATTTTATAAATATGTAAATAAGAATTTTACATAATTTTTTTTTGTTTTTTTCATACCCTCTAATCTAATGGATAAATGATAAATATCACATTAAATAATAACATTTATTACTATACCATGATTCTTCTAATCTGGGTTTTACATGTAAATAAAGCTATCAGAAAATAAAATTTATTGAAAGAGAAATATATAATAAAATCACTGGGTGTTACATTATACCCCAATTTAATGAATTTAAACAAAATAATTTCATCACTTTTATTCAAAAAATGAGGATACTTATGTCTCATCACATCTTCATGTTCCCACATAGCTTCCTCAAATTTATGGTTTCACCATAAAAGTTTGACTGGGTGAGTGGTTTTTCTTTACAACACTTTTCTCTGTTAGAAACAAAATATACACTAATTATTAATCATAAGATAAGTCATGATCTAGTTTTATAACCTATTAGTTTAGTACATGTGAAGGATCAGGTACATACTTCCTTAAGAGATATAAATGGAATACATCATGTACTTAATAGAGGTTTAGTGGAAGTTCCAAGAGATAAGAAACCATCCCGATATAATCAAGAATATTAAATGGGATGATTTATATATATGGATCAACTTTAACTTATTAAAAAATTCCATAACCTTCTTCCAATAATATATTTATAGGAACACCTTCTCACCAACATTGAATTTCAGATCTCACCAATGATTGTTAGTATTACTCTTCTATCAACTCTAAGATGCCAAGATATACTTCTAAATGTATTTTACATTCCTTTACATTCCATCAAATAGTATAGGTACTAATATATTTATTTATCTTACTTCATCCCATCACATTGGAGGTTTTCATTTCTAGGTATATAAGGATTCATAAGGAACAATCTGAATTCTTGTGTCAAATATTTCATTATAAGAGAATTATATAAGAAGAAGGTTTTGATCCCAAACACCTATAAAATACAGAGAACAAGATATCATCATATAATAAAGGTTTTTAATGATCTTATTAGATTGAGTATATTTTTATGATGGTATATAGTGATAAAGTTCAACTTCGTATTCAATTTTAGCTAAAGATATTTCTAGAACATCAAGGTAAACCTTAGATTCTGATTACATATAATAGAATGTAGTAATCTATGAAAACATAACACAAAATTAATCTATATCCTATAAATATGATAAATATATAAATATTATTTTATGGAAATTAAATGTTCCAATTTAAAGAGACAAAATGCAATCCAAAAAGCATTATGTCTTTTATATTTTTTTGGGATTTCGACTATGAAATCCATGGTAAAATTTTTCTATTTCTATTTTGGTATTGGTATTGGTTGTAAAATTACCTAAGACATCTGTATCTCAATATTAACTTACTGACATACCAATAATTATATATACTCTATAATATTTCATTTCATGTTATCCTAATAGAAATACTCTTTCAAATCTATATACATCTTTGTACATCTGAAATGAATAATGAATGATAAACTATGAGTTTTATCCAACATCTACTTATTCAAGTATTTTTTTTATGGAAAAAAATACATGTTTCGTAAACTTTATCATTCCATCAAAATCAGGTTTAAACTCAGTTACATTTATCACCTTCATTTTCACTTCTACATCCTTCGTATACACCTCTTTAATCCTCACATATATGGATGGTAAAATGTTCATCTCATAATGATATGATATGTCTCATTTAATAATTATTTGATGATAATTATTATGAAAATACATAAATTTTATATCTATTTCAATCCTCATCATTGATAAACTAGGATGTAATTTTTGACTTAGATCATCAACTGTCTTGTTCTCCTTTCCAAGGTAGTAGTGTATTGAGCATTCATAATCTTTAACTACTTCTAACCATCTTCTTTGAAACATATTAAACTATTTGTATGTGAATAAAATTTTATCTTTTATTATTAGTATATATATCACATATTTTACTATAAATACAATTCCTCTATATTTTCAATTCAAAAATCCTGACTTCTAACTCAAAATCATGAGTTCATTATTTTTTCTCATGAATTTTCAATTGGCATGAGGAATAACATGTAACTATATAATTATTCATGATGAATCATCCCAATACCTTATTTTATGAATACCTAAAGGCAATAAACCCTTCCCTACTATAGGTTAGTGTAATAATATGTGCAATGAACAAACATATATATTTCTCCTTGAAATTATCTTTAGATTCATCTATCCAAAGGAACTTGGATCCTTTATGAGTAAATTTGGTTATTGGAATATATAGACATTAAAAATACCTAAAAAAGGACCAGTATTATATATCCAACCTAAAAAAACTATGGATCTAGGTTAACATGGTTGTTATGAGCCATTGTTCAATAATTTTCATCTTTGCAGGATTCACCAATATACCCTCACTTAAGGTTATATGAGCCAAGAATGATACTTATAGAATCCAAAATTTACACTCGGTTAATTTAGCATACAATTAATCCTTCCTTAGGGTCTTTAGTACAATCCCCAAATGTTCTTAATTCTATTCTGTACTCTTAAAGTATATAAGAATATCCTCTATATAGTCTACCATAAACTAACCAAGGTAATATATAAAGACTTAATTCATTAAATCCATGAAGATATTATGGAAATTGGTAAGTAATAATGGAATAAATATAATTTCATAGCGACCATACCTTGTAAAAAGGGCTATCTTGGGTATATCCTCATTCTTGAATTGTAATTGATGATATATAGATCAAAGATTAATCTTGTAAAATTTTTGTGCAGCTCATAATTGATCAAATAGATAATAAATATGGGTTATATGATACTTTTTTCTTGATATTTATCTTTTAAAGTTATCAATAATAAATTCAAAGATTCATTTACCTATCTCTCTTCTTAACAAAAAGAAGTAGTGCACCCCATGGTGACCAACTATGTTATATGAATCGTTTATCATGATTCTCTTGGAGCTACTACTTTAATTCCTAAAACTCAATTATGGCCATTATATATAGAGTATTTATGATAGGTTTAGAACTGGGTATTAATTATATAGAAAATTAAACCCCACTATTTAGGTGAAGACTTAGAATGTCTTTAGGAAACACAACAACATAATTCTAAAAATAAGTCATATATTCAATATTGAGTTTATGTCCAATCATTTGAGATAAATATCCCTCATTAATAGGTAGTATGACCCATATAATAGAAGTAAATTAAATTGGGAGTTTATATTCATCCTCACACTAAAATATGATCATAGGATGATTCAGAATATCAAACGTGACTTCCCTTCCTTGGAAATTGATATGGAATCTATATAATGAGAACCAATCTATGCCCAAAATCACATAAATTTTAAATATATGTAGAATCAAAATATTTAAAGGAAGTAAATTCCCACAAACTTCTATCATATAGAAGATATATATCATATTACTAGGAGTTTTTATTGATAAATAAACATATAATCATTGAGGTGGAGATGTGATACCCTGAGAAAATTCTTTAGATATAAAAGTGTGGGTAGATCTAGAATAAAATAAAACATTTTCCATTCTAGAGTGGATGGTAGGTATATATTTCACCACTTAATTATCATGACCCACTTTAATAGTCATGAAATTATGATATTTCTCTTTATTTATTGGTTTCATAGGTTGAAAATTAAGTTTATTATCATTAATCCATAGATTTATAACGTCCAGGATCTGGGTGCCACCCAAAGGTGCCCCAAACCCAGTTGGTCACATAAACTCAAGCGCATTTGCCCAAATTATAGATTCTTATGACTAGAATCAAGGGATAATGTGTGATAATGGGGAAACTATGCCCTTATTGGAAGAGTATACACAATGAAAAATAAATATTAAACAATAGCGGAAGCAGTAATACCATAAAATAGATGTAAACAACATAAGACTAATAGTAATAAAAAAACTTGAGCATATATATAAATGATGCATGTCACATGTGTCTAGGAAAGTATCCAAACAAGTCATAATACTAGAATTAAAATATAAAAAATAAATACAAAATAAACATTAAACTCTAGCAGCATTGCAAGCCAATGCTTGGTCCCATGCTCTCCAGCTCCAATGACAATCAAGTACCTGATGAAGAAGGGTGATTTCCCCAATCTATACCTGCAATCATATAATCTTTTTGGGCCCAAAAGCATGAACCAAATAGGGTGTGAGATGAATCCCAGTAGGCAACCACCAAAAGATCTATTCCTACCTATCAGTGAATATATATAGCCGGAAATTTTCAAAAAAGATGTAATATACTAGGAAGTAATCAAATGAAATAATCCTACAGTTTTCAATTAGATTCATTTACACTTATTATTCACCTTTGAATCATGTAATCTTGGGATCTACCCTGAGATCCTTATCCTCCAGTGTAATAGTAACAAACAAATGTCTCAGAAGACCATCTAAACAATCAAGTAAGACTGAGTCCAAGATTGTGATTTGTCTTCTTAGACTCATCACAATAATTCAATTATTCAAATAAAAAACGACCCTTTGGGGACATTATCATAGTCTAACCCCCTGGTCTAACATAACAATAATACATTTAATAAAGACCCTCTTGGAAGCTCTCACGGTCTATCCCCTTTGGTCTAACATAGCATTAATCATTTACAAATGACCACCTGGACAACTCTCACAGTAAATACCCCCTTGATCAACATAGCATCAATAATTTATAAAAGACCACCTGAGTAGCTCTCGCAGTCTAAAACCCCATGTCGATGATCACCTGGAAGCTCTCACAGTTAATACCCTTGGGTTAACAAAATAGTAAAACCTACATAAATAACCCTACCTCAGGAATCCCTCATAGTAAAATTCCCCTTGCTCAAACATTCACAATGCATATAACAAAAATCACATATAAGTAATAGCTTCATCCTAACAAAACAATTCATGGAAAGTAAGGCAATCCAAACATGCATCCTAGACCAAATGACCATAAACAATCAAACAAGGGGAAATCACCCATGGGGTGTACCGTTACAAGGTACCTAATCTTACTCATAAACAACAACACTTTATCAAATAAATAAACCATAAAAAGTGATAAAAAGGGTCAATTACAAATAAAGAAATATCCAAAACATGGGTATGCATAACTCTATGCATATATAATCCAAAACAACACAATGAAAGGCATAAAACACCTACCTTGATATCACATGATCGATACACTTGAATATCGGTCCTTGAATCAGCCTAAATTGGAATAGATCTACAAAAAAGAGAAAAATTACCATACTTGAATAACTCATGAGAGATGAGAAATTAGGAAGAAAGGCTCTAGAGGAATCGAGAACTCATTGATGTGATTCTAATGCACTTGACTGCGTCTCAATCCGAGGTCAGATGGAGAATCAGGGGTTTAATCTTTTTTCTTCATTCCTGAGCACTCCCGTATGAAACATGGGAAGAAGAAGTCAGTTCTGGACATGTGACATGACCCTTCTCTGATATATCAAATAAAAATAAAACTACACAGTGTGTTCATTAAATGTACACACAGTGTAGTAGCCTTAACCGGCCCCCGACTTAAGTGTTCTTCTAGGCCATCACATGACCATGTACTCAACCATTACACAGCCTGTACACGACTGTACGTGGCAACTAGGTACCTGGAGTGTACTCATAAGTACATGATGTGTACTTAGAAAAAACCTATTTTTTCCTTTTCCTAAAAAACAACCCGAAATCAAGATCCATACCTGAAATGAAAACCCATGTTCTTACAAACTTCACCCCTTAACATAATTCATCCCTTAATTTCCCTTCGAAGGGCGGTTTAGAAGAATCTGTGAACAACTCTAGCCACTGCGATGACACATCGACCTCCCTCTCCCAATTCTCATCTTGTACTCATTCATGCTACCATATCACATGTACCAAATAAACATAACAACCACATAGAACCTACGTTCTATGATCCACAATCTGAAAAGGGTGCTCCACAAAGGATGCTTCCACCTCTAACTCAACCTCATAGGGTTGAAAAACATGAGAAGAGTCTGAAAATTAATTTCGTAGCTGAGAAACATGAATGTTATCATGCATATCCCGATACCTCTGAGGTAACTACAATAGATAGGAAACTAGATAGACTCTCTCCAAAACCTCAAATGACCCGATGCATCTCAGTGAAAGCTTCCCCTATCTACTAATCCTCCTGTGTCCCAAACTCGATGTGACACATAGAAAAACTTGACCTCTGACCTTGAACTCTAGAGGTCATCTCCGTCAATTAGAATAAGATTTCTAGTGATATTATGCAGTAGAAATACTCTTCTAAATAAACTACACCGACTCAGTGGTCTCCCAGACAAGATAAGGTCCCAACATAGATTCCTCTCCCACCTCCATCCAACATTGGGGTGATCGGCATGGCTTACCATACAAATCCTCATAGGGTTCCATTTGAATTGTTTCCTGAAATGTATTATTGTAGGAAAACTCCACTAGGGGTATGTGTCTCTCCCAAGAACCCCCAAAATCAAGGATGCATGCTCGAAGCCTGTGTAGTCCCTACCAAAAGTACCTATGTACCCAAATCCCTCTGTAGTCCCTACCAGACATAAGAAGTAAACCATACATACTTGTCTAAAATGATAGAGTGAGAAACCCCATACGAACATAAAATCTATCAAATGTACAACCTCCCAAGAACATCAACATTAAAGGTCTCCTTGATCAGAATGAAATGTGAAAACTTTGTGAGCCTGTCAATAACAAACCACACAACATCATTACCTCACAAATATCTTGGTAAACCCATCATGAAATCCATCGTTACATCATTCCACTTACACTCGGGAATGGGAAACTACTGTAAAATACCTTCTGGTCACTAATTCTCCACCTTCACCTGCTAACAGGTGGAACATCTCATAAGAAAACATGCTACATACCTCTTCATACCTAGCCACCAATACTGGTGTTGTAGATCACGATACATATTGGTGACACCAAGATAAAATTCCCATACATAGGCATGAAAATCTCGCAATATATCCTTGCAAATGTCGGATGACACCCATACGTGTCCATGAAAACACAAAACTTCATCCTTTCCTACAGTCCACCTAGGAGTAGAGTCATCACCTGAAATGCTCTTCCTTAGGTCTAGGACTTAAAAATTTGATAGCTTCTTCATTATCACTCGATATAGTAGAGTATAGGTAACAACTATAGAAGAAATAAAAGTCAGCCCCTATCTGTCGTGCACCTCCAAATGCATCTCAAATAAGAGAGTCATAAGATGCCACTCACTGTTGGACTCATGAACTACCTATATCTAAGTTCTCTTTCTCAACGCATCAGCCACTAGGTTGCCTTTACCAGGCGTGTATGCAAGATCAATGTCCAAATATTTAAGGTACTAAAACCACATTTACTATATCAAATTCAAATCACATTGAGTAAAGATATTCTTGAGGATTTTGTGGTCAGTGTACACCACAAAACATTCTCCCAAAAGATAATATCTCCAATAGAGCAAAGCATGCACAACTATAGCCAAATCGAGATCATGTGTCGGTTAATTCCTCTCATGTGGTCTCAATTATCGAGACTCATATGCAATGAATCCTTCCAACTACATAAACACTGCTCCCAGACCGATACCTGATGCATCGTAGTAAATGGTGTAACTCTTTCCCAGCTTCGAAAAAATTAGGATTGGTGATAAAGTAAATATCAATTTTAGCTCCCAAAAGGATGAATCATAGTTATCTGTCCACATTTACTTCACACCCTTCTTAGTCAGGCCCATAAGTGGTGCTACTATGCTTGAAAAGTCTTGAATAAAGCATCTGTAGTAACCCACTAGCCCCAGAAAACTCTTTACCTCAAAAACGTTCTTTGTATTCTCTCAAAAAACTACTACTCTCACTTTATCTGGGTCTACTGATACTCCTATATCTGAAATGAAATGACCTAAGAAGTGAATTTGGACTATCCAAAAGTTGCATTTTGAGAGATTGGAATATAACTGATGCACTCTTAGTGTACTCAATACGATCTAAATATGGATGGCATGGTCGTGTCGAGTGTGAGAGTACACAAAGATATCATCTAGGAAGACTACCATAAAATAACCCAATAAGGATGGAACAATAAGTTCATTAGTGCCAAGAAAACCACTGATGTGTTCGTGAGACTGAACGGAATAACCAATTATTCTATAGACCATAACTATTCCAAAAGGATGTAAAAGGTATATCTGATGGTATAACATGCAAATGATGATAACCAGATCTCAAGTAAATTTTCGAGAACACCCAAGCTCCTCAAAGATGATCAAAGATATCATAAATCCTTGGAAATGGATATCGGTTCATGATGATCAACTGGTTCAGCTTCCAATTATCCACACAAAGTCAGATTGTACCATCTGTCTTATTCGCAAAAAGAATGGGCAAACCCCAAGGAGAAGTATTGGGTCAGATGAAACCCCTTTCCCGAAACTCCTACAACTACTTCTTGAGCTCCAGTAAATTTGTCTTAGCCATCCTATACGGAGGAATGGACACTAGTGACGCTCTTGGCACAAGCTCAATAGAGAAATCCACCTCTCTTTATGAAGGTAAACCTAAAAAGATGGCTGAAAAGTCATCCTTGAAACGATCCACCATTGGAAGAAAGTTCATCTGTGAAGTACCATGTTCATCCAGATATAAACTAGAAATATGGTATGTAATTCCTCCCAACCCATGATGCTCAAGTCTAGATATGATCACCAGGACATTCCACTCTCCCTTTTGTAGAAAGGACCCACTCTCTGGTGACGTGAAACTCACCCTATAGCGATAGTCGTCAACAGAAGCCTGAAAGGAGACCAACCCGTGAAATATGAGAATGACATCGAAACCTGTCATCTCTAAGACATAGAGGTTCCATTATAAGTGACACCCACCAACCTCAAGAGGGAACTCTTTTCACTTATGTACACTAGCCATCCTAATCCCCAACATAGTGTCCAGTGTTATAACATCATTAGACATAAAGATACAGAGCCCACAACTCTCCACAATGGAAACAATTATAAAAATATGGGAAGCCCCTATATTAAAAAGAGAATAAGATAAAACTGAGGCAACTAGAATCGTACCTCTAACCATAGAGGGTTTGGGATCCTTCTCCTTTTGGGTCTGTTCCATCGCAAAAGTCTGACCTATACTATGGCCTTATGACCCTGCCTAGCTACCCTAAGCTGTTTCACCCTGTTGTCACTGAAAAGTGATGTCTGGATACCATGACCACAACCAAATCCTCAGCCTGACCAACCCCAATTCCTTAATTGATAAGAAACTTGTGGTCCTGCTCTTGAATGAGGAGTACTAATAGATCCCCTATCACTCACTAATAGTGAGAAAAACCTTCAAAAATTCTGATTATGACCCATATTGCTGCAAGATCGAAACTCAACTGGGTATCTCGAGCACTGTGTTCTCATGTTCCCACTCCTTACACACTGGTATCACCCCACTCGGATACCTAAAGAAACATCACATGAGATCTCCCTGCGGTGATTCCTACTTTCAGTTGAAAGAGTACCAACCCTAGATGATACACCGACCCAACTCATAACTCCTATCTCCCTCAGATTATGCTCAGTAATCAGTGCTTGATTTACAATAGATGTCACTGAAGTCATCCTGAAAACATTCACCCGTGTTCATATGTTGTACCCGAAACCATCTTCAAATCACCTAGCCAGTGATAACTCATCACCTCCCAAAATAGGTGCGAAGCACTGAAGCTCTGTAAAACAAGAAGAGTAATACATCACTCAAAGAGTGGCCTAATCCAAATGCATGAAATACTGGGCTCGATCGGCCCTCAATGTCTCCGGGTATAGGTAATCATATAAGGTCCTATGAAACTCTTCCCAAGCCATAACTTGTGGAAGTCCCACATATGAGATAACATCCCACCATCTCTTGGTAGAATCACGTAACATTTAATTCGTGAGCTTCACCCTCCTATCCAAATCCATCTCTAGATGCTCAAAGATAGAAAACATGGCTTCAAACCATGACTCTACTGTCTGTGGTCCTCTATCATCTAAAAAAGTGGGAGGATGATGATTCTGGAACACCTACGTCAGTTTTTCCATAGTAAGGGTAGGATGTGGTGCTCCATGAAAAGTTTTCATCATCCTCAAAAGCCTTCGCAAAACTATGCATCTGCACCTTCATTCAGAATAATAGATGATGCTAAGATAGGAACAACAAGAGGATCTTTTGGTAGTCCCTAATCTACCATTTCCGGTGTCTAATCATCACCCTGTACCTGGCGTACAACTGGAGGAATTCTTTGTGGAATGAATGTACAAGGTCAATCACACATCTCAGTTCAATATTATCAAGGAAACGAAATTAAAAGTGTAAGAATGTATCATGAGAAAAAAATTATTAAATTTTTACAAAATATGGTTACACAATGTATAGAACTACTACACGGCGTGTTCCCTTTAAGCCTTAACATGGGCGTGTACCTCTGCAAACCTGGTCGTGTGACACCCTATACAAACTACATGTTCCTCATGATACACATAATGCAATTGAATATTCCCTCCTTCACAATTACTCCTACACATATAGAACTACACGGTTCTTCTTTTATAACACTACATAACGTGGACACTCCAAAAATGGTGTGTACCACTAAAGTTTCATCCTTCCATGTCGTTAGTCACACAACCAGATACATGGTATTTTACAGCACAACGTGTACTCCCAGTATACGGTGTGTTCTATCAAATATTTATATACCCCATGTCTTTGCTCACACAATCTATCACATGGCCAAAAACTATACGGTGTGTACATAAGGTATATGGTATGTACTTAAGAAAAGTCATTTCTTCCAAAAAATAAGAACACATGGCATGTTTTTGTAACTTCACACACTATGTTGTCTAGGTTTCTAGATAGTAAGACTCCAAAAATTCTCCAAAACCCTTAAAAACATAAAATTTGTCAAATTCATGCCAAGATTCAATATGGGAGGGCCCATAATCCCTATGAATCAATGTTTTTCATCATTAATCATATGATATTAACATAATTCAATTAAAGTTCAAACATGATCCAAAAAATTCCGATCTAAGAAGAACCATAATGCCTCAGAGACCAGATATTGGAATCCATAAAAATGAAACTTTACCTATACTAATACCCTATCAAAATAGAAGGTATTTATATCATGAAATCTATCAAAACAACATGAATATATAACACAATATCTATCACAACATCATGAAATCAGTAATACACCCTAAATGGAATAGAAAGAATTCATGGCATGTGATCTCTAACAAGTGCTTATATGATGCATGATATGGAATACCCTCATCTCATCGGGTTGCAAATGAAATATAACCACAATGATATCAATCATAACTACACAAATCTAATGAATCACCCAATTGTGAAATCAAATCAATTGTAACATTTGAAAAACCAGAAAAATTGAAATATTTAAGGTAACTTGGATTTTCCCTGTACATGGGTTAGCTACTTCCAAGCAAAAATTATTACCAAATACCCATTCCTTTCTATCCTAGTCTATTGTCTCCCAATAGTATAGCAAATCATAAAAGAAAAACAATCTATGATACCACTTTGTAATGTCCCGGATCTGGGTTCCACCCAAAGGTGCCCTAACCCGGTTGGTTACATAACCTCAAGCACCTTTCCCCAAATACCAGAGGCTGCTGACTAGCAGCGAGGGACAAAGTGTGATAATGGGGAAACTATTCCATCATTGGTAGAATATAAATAGTGGAAAACAAATAGTAAATAATAGAGAAAGTAGTAATACTATACAACATAAGTAAACAACATAAGACTGATGGTAATAAAACAACTGAAGCATATGTATAAACGATGCATGTCACATGTGTCTTGGAAAGTGTCCAAACAAGTAACAATACTGGAAGTACAATACAGAAACCAAATACAAAAGAAATAGTAAACTCCAGCAGTATCGCAAGCCTCATCATGGTCCCATGCTCTTCAGCTCCAATGGCAATCAATTAATTAATGAAGAAGGGTGAATTCCCCCATCTAAACCTGCAACCATATAATCTTTTTGGGTCCAAAATCATGACCCAAAAAAGGTTTAGGATTAATCTCAATAGGAAACCACCAAAATATCTATGCCTAACTGTTAGTGAATATATATAGCAGGTAATATGCAAAAAATGAATCAATAAACTAGGAAGTACTCAAAAGAAATAATCTTACATTTTTCAATTAAATTCATTTACACTTATTATTAACCTTTGAATCATGTAATCTTGGGATCTAGCGTAGCCTCTTGATCCCCTAGTGTCATAGTAACAAATAGAAGTCTCAGAAGACCATCTAAACAATCAAGTAATACTGAGTTCAAGCTTGTTATTTGGATTGGCAGGCTCATCACAATCATTCAATTATTCCAAAAAAAGACCCTTTGGGAAAGTTCTCACAGTCTAATCCCCCCTAGTCTAACATAACAACAATACATTTAAATAGGACCCTCTATGAATCTCTCATGGTATAACCCATTTGGTCTAAATCAGTACTAATTAATTTATAAATGACCATCCAGACATCTCTCATGGTCAATACCCCCTTGGTTAAAATAGTATCAATAAATTATAAATGACCACCTTGGAAGCTCTTGTAATCTAAACCCCAGGGTTGATGACCACCTAGAATCTCTCACAATCAACACCAATGGATAAATATAATAGTAAAACATATATAAATGACCCTACCTCAGGAATCTCTCAAAGTCAAATTCCCCCTAGTCAATCATTCAAAATACATATCACAAACATCATATATAATCAATATCTCCATATTAACAAAACAAGGCATGACAAAAAGGAAATCCTAATAGGAATCCTAGTCCAAATGGGCAAAAAAAAAATCAAACAAGGGAAACACACCCATGGTTGTCCCTTAAAAAGGTATCTAACCTTATGCATAATCAACAACCCTTTATCAATTAAATAAATCATAGGAGGTCATAATTAGGGTCCATTCCAAATCAGATAATACCCCAAACACGTGTATACGACACTTTATGCATATATAATCCAAAACAACATAACAAAAGGAAAATATCACCTACCTAGATATCACATGATCAATACACTTGAATGTCATCTCTTGAGTCAACGTAAATCAGCGTAGATCTACAAAAAAGATGAGAAACTCAAAACCTTGAATAACTCATGAGAGATGAGGAAACATGAAGAAAGGACCTAAAGGAATAGATAACTCACTGGTGGGATTCCAATACACCTGACATCATCTTAATCAGAGGTCGGATAGAGAATTGGGGGTTTGATATTCGTTCATCGTTCCTGAGTGATCCTTTACAAAACTTGCGAAGAAGAAGTCAGTTCTGGACATGAGACGCGACCCTGATACGATATATCAAATATAAATAAAACTACATTGATTGTTCATTAAATTTACAATCCATGCAGTAGACTTAATCACCCCCTACTTAAGCGGTTTTATAGGTTATCACATGGCCATGTACTCGACAATTACACAGCCAGTACACGACTGTACGCGATAATCGGGTACACGATGTGTACTTAAAAGTACACAACATGTACTTAGAAAAACCCTTTTTATTATTTTTACTAAAAAAACCCAAAATCAAGATCTATACCTGAAATAAATATCTGGTTTCTTATAATTCATTTCATGATTGGCATAATTTCCACACTACTTTAAATTATAGCATTACAATGTGGGTGGGGAATTTAGATGATTATTTTCACCACTCCATTAATTGACTGGACTCTTCACATTAATTTGAAATTATTTTTCTCAATAGATTTCTCTTACACGCTTGAAATATTTTATAGACTCCAATAGAAAATTTCCTCTATTCTTACTTTTCCAATTATCACATTAAAAAAGATTAATTTTCATTCATCTCTAAGTTTTACTGTTATCATTTCATCAAAATTCCATTTTTCTCATTTTTGGCCCAAACCATGAGAACTATGAGGTTATAAAATTTTTAATTAAAAATTAATATAAAATTGAATGATTTATTTATAAATATCAAAGTCACTTTTAGCCAATTCATTTTAGAGTCTTGGTCATAAGACACTAAAGAACCAGTCAAATTTTCTTTCTAGATCGATGATAAAACTAGAATCATACCATAAAAGTTTAGTGTAATTTTCCTCATTAATACCAATGATTCATCATAATTCTTATTTTTTATAGAAATTAATTTTTCATTTTTTATTATGATTTTAGGGAAAGTAATTATTGAAATTTAAATTTGGAAATTATTTTTTTTATAGAGTCAATTTCATCCTCTTTCCTTATATTCACCATCCAAATGATATACTTCTAGGAACATTTTTTCATGTCTTAAACACTATAAAATGGAAAATATCATTTTAGTAGTACTAATAAATTAATCAATAATTAGTGGATCATATGAAACACTTATTTAAGGTGTAAGTTTCCATATAAAAGACATAATAGAGAGTTGTCACTTAATTTGACCGTTTGGAAGATCAAAATGATTTATGTCACCATTCATAGCTTGGAAAAGTCATGTGAGAATATCCATAAGATTTCTCATCCCATAAATAATTTAATTTAGTTTCTCATGAGGATGGTCATTGAATTCCCCTTAACATTCAATATTAACACAAATCCAACTAGGTCTATCCATTTAATAATACCAAAAAGAAGAGTGTGAGAAAAAACAATCATAGTGACTAACCATATAATCATGGAAAATCATTAATAGGGGTTATAAATCATGAAACATTATTTTAAATCTAATAAACCTTAGTCTTAACCTTGGGAATTCATGCTTATCATCTATTAATTTTTTTAATAATTGTACATAAAGAAAATGTGAATTTACCCAACCATATCCCTATAGAGTATCTTGCGAGGTGTGTAGTCTTGGGCCCACTCATCATGCATTGATGATGATCGAGTTAACACCCAACCCACCCATTTTAGAGTTTTTATCCTTAGCTGCATCTATGCCACAACTGAATCCAATTTCAAAAATCCATATAGGGATGATTTTATATGAAAACCAAAAAATCTCTTCTTAAACAAATATTTAGCATGTTATCCTATACTTAGACTTATACCTAGGGTATTCAAAAAAAATTATCGAACAAAAATCACTAAAAATAAATAAAAAATCCTAAATTGATACCAACTAAAGAAACTTGATCATTTCATACATTAATATTACATCATTTTTTATGAATAATCAATATATTTCATAAGAATACACACCCAAAAACCTTAATGGTTTAGAGTATTTGGAGACTAGATACAAAATCATCTTATTTTTTGAAGGATCTTCAATATCTCCCACAAAGTTATTCTCAAATAGTACCCTTCTTATAAATAACCCAATTAAAACATTTTTCCATAACATAGGGAAATGAAACATATGAAAGTATGAGATTTATGAATAATAAGGTAAAATATATAAGATATTAATAAATTATCATAATTGAGAATAATATAAGTATACAAGTAAGAGAACATGATCATAAATTCCAATAATAAAAAACAACCAGTCAAAGATCATAAATCATAAATTTTGAAATAAGTATTTTTTATATAAAAACTCATAATTTATAAGTGTAAAGAATCATCAATAATCATCCATATTCCATGGGAACATATCATAAAAAAAAGACATAAGTTTTTGGTATGCACATAATTATATAAAATCAATTACTTAGTCAAGGAACACCACCAAGAGTGTCATAGTAGACTCGGTTAACTCACCATTTCATAATTTCCTTAGACAATGTTCACTCCCAAGACTATTTTATTGGATATATTCCCTTAATAAATTGGGTTTACTCCCTATTCCAATTATTATTATCTTATGAGATATCCATCTTTACCCAATGCATGTAGGGACTATATAAATCCAGGACCACCCATAACATAATGAAAAAATACATATGTGTTCCATAAGATCATAAATCTTTTATCATTTAATCATATCATAACCTATTATAAGGTAATTAGTTTTATAAACATTTCATCAATTCATCATATCATAACCCATGGAAATGAAATGGGTTTCATAATGGTTTCATCATACTTAATTAACCAGTGGGAAATAAATGAGTTTCATAGAATCATACTTAAATAATAATCATCATAAGACAACTGGAGAAAAAAATTAGATGGTATCATAATATAATATCCCTAGTGAAGAATAAAATCATTAAAGTATGTTGACATAGATGAAAAATACCTTTAAAAGATCACCAGAACCACTTCTTGAAAACATGAGGAAATACCCTTTTCTTTTGATAATATTTTAACAAAACATTACATAATTATTAATAAAATAATAATTTTTTCAAATAAAAAAGGAAAATTATAAATTTTGTTTCAAATTAAAGATAATTCATGATGGTGAGAAAATCCATTAAATTCGTATACATTAAAATAAAATATTCACTTCAAACTTTTGTAAAGAAGTGAAAAATGATTTTTTTAAATTTTTTTAGGAAGATTCACTTTTAAAACATTTATAAATAAAGTAAAAGGTAGTTAAAATGAAAATTTTATCACATTTTAAGTAAATTTAATAACTTTTAAAGAACAATTTTTAGGATAATGGACATGGAATAAAATGTTCATCGATCAAAGAGGAAATTATGACATATTTTATTTTAGAAACATTTTCTTAATCCTTTTATATACCAAATAGTGGTAAATAGTACTAATATTTTAAAAAATAATTAACAAGAGTATTATAAATTTTTTGGGTTTTAATGGTAATATCCACATATTTTTCCTCAATAGAAATTTAGCATATAAAATCCTAAAAAAGAAGTGATATTATATCATAAACCCCTCACCTCAAGCCCCATATTTCTTTATACACATTAAAATATCTTGTATAATAAATATATATTTATTATAAATTTATTCCAAAACTGAATCCATACACAAATTACTATTTATCATTTCTTTATAATTTCTAATTACCATTTTATTAACAATTTCATCATCGAAATGAACATTTTGGTGAAAATTGGACTGTTTTCCAGGCATGTTTCAATTTGATAGTTCTGTTAATGAGAAATTGGAAATGGTTTCATCATATATATAATATTAATCATGAATTAAATATAATATTTATTCATAATATACACTTTTATAACTATTCATATAATTTAGTGATAAAAAATGAATAACATCACTTCGTGGAAATGACAGTCCGCACGTATACACAAGTAATGTTTCCACTTATAGATGGTTAGAATAAAAAAAAGGTAAATTATAATTAAACTTCAAATTATAATTATTATATCCAATATATAATTTATATTTATTAAATCTATCCTTATTAATATCCATTTAAATAAGAAATGAAAAAAATCACATCGCTTTGTGGATGTGGTAGTCCACACCTAGGAATGAGTGACATTATCATCTTACAATGAAAGGAAACAGAAGAAGGTAGAGAATATATTTTAATTATACAAGTATAATTATTTCATAAATATCATATAGTAATATTAAATCAATTATAATAACTAACTATGAAATATGGAAATGGACAATTATTCTTATCGCTATATGGAGTTGGTAGTCCACACGTACACATGAGTGATACTTTGATTTCACAATTGATGGAAATGTGGTGGAAAATTGTTGTTACATAATAATAATAATGTATCATTATATTTATTATAATTAATTAATTAATTTATTATGTATACAATAGGGATAGTGGATGTGGATGAAGAAATAAAATTGAATGTACTTGGTTAATAATTATACCACTTTATTTAGAAACTTCCATTAGCTTACGACTTAAGACTTGAAAGGATGATATTATAATAAAAATAGGACCTCTAAGATATGGGTATAGATTTTATGAATGTATTTTGGTATGTCTTTTCTAACATATAAGGCTCATGATATGAAAGGAAGTGAGGAGGGGTGGTGTCCTTTTATAAGGGTGAGAGATGACTCACTTGTAATTTTTGAAAAGATTAAAAATATATCAATGCCTTACTCAATTAAAGTGGATAAAAAATGAATAATATTAAAGTATAAAAAGGATATGGTATAAAAAACCACATAAAATTAAATTAAATCAAGAGTTTTGGGATATTTTAAGCCTTATCTCTTAGGTCAACCCCTCTAGTAAACCCCGTTTAAACTTATCCATGGTAATTTTTTTATTGTTTTTACTATTTATTATGATAAAAAATTAATTTTATTTTATTAAATAAAATTAATTATTCTGAATCCAAAATTTTAATACATTATAAAAGATTCATTTTCAATAACTTATAGAAATCTATTTTATAATAATCACACAAAACACAATAAACCGTTTTTTTTAAATGAATTTTAAGAATATTATTATGTTTTCCTTTATTCGTTACCATGAAAGAAATATTTTATTAAATATATTATCTACATATATAATTAAAATCAATCATAAATAGAGATTAATTTAATTTATTAAGATAAATATAGTTTGCACAAAAAATAATTTTTTAGAAAAATTTCTATTTTTTATCTTCAAATGATTTTATTTTAATTTATAACCAATAAAACACTAATCAATTAACTATATAAATATGTAAATAATAATTTTACATAATTTATTTAGTCATTTAAATATCCTCAGATCCAACAACTAGGTGATAACTATCATATTAAATAATAATATTTAATGGTATATGATAGTTGTTTTAAACTGAGTATTGCATGTAAAGCATGCTATCAAGGAAATAAAAATTATTTAAAGATAAATATATAGTAAAATATTGGGGTATTAAATTTTACCCCCTTTATAATAATTTATCCTTTTAAATTCCATAACATTGATAGAAAAAAACTAGGATACTTCTCATCACATCATTGGGTTACCATGTAGCTTCCTCAAATTTATGGTTTCACCATAAAACTTTGTCTAGGTGAGTGGTATTATTCAAAAAAACAATCTATCTTTGATATATAATCTCCAACAATTGTTCCTCATATGTGAGGTCATTTTCTAGTGGTACGAGCCTAGATTTCTCTATATGTCAATGATCTAGTATGTACTTCCTCAAGAGAGATACATGGAAGAAATCATGTACTTGAGAGAGATACAATGGAAGAATTGTGTGATAAGAAACCATAAATATATGATCAAGATTATAAAATGGATGATATATCTGGGTCTCAACTTTCCCTTATTTCAAAATCTCCTAACCTCTTTCCAAGGAGATATTCACATGAACACCTTCTCACCAACTTTGAATTATAGATCTCACTGATGATTATCAACATAATAATTCTTTCGAGTCTTTGATGACTTGATGTGATACTGAATGACTTTAACCTTGTTTTCTATTTCCATAGTAATTTTATGTCTCAATATTTTTCTTTCTCCAACTTCACCCAAACAAATTGGAGTTATTCACTTCATTCTATATATGGGTTCATAAGGATCCATCTAAATGTTTGAGTGAAATATATTATTATAAGAGAATTTAACAAAAGGAAGGTTTTGATCCCCACCAACTTTAAAATAAAAATAAAAATATCGCAACATATCCTATAAGGTTTGAATGTTCCTCTAGGATAGCCCATAGAGATGAGGATGATATGCAATGTTAGATTTCAACTCTACATTCAATTCCAGCTAAATAATTCTCCACTACATCAAGGTAAATCTTAGATCTCGATCTGAAATAGTAGAATTTGGTACTCCATGAAACCTTAACACTTACTTAATATATATTTTATAAGGATGATGAAGAGATAAATCTTATCTGATGGTAATGAAGTGTGCTAACTTCATAAGGTAACTGACTACAACCCAAATATAATTATGTCCTTAAGAAGTTTTGGGGAGTCCAATATTGAAATCCAGGGTAATGTTTTCCCTTTTACTTTCTGTTATAGGTAATGGTTGTAACATCCCTTTAAAATTATGTCTCTCAGCCTAAAATTTCTAACATACCAATCATCAAGATACATACTTTATGATATCTCTTTTCATGTTATCTCACCAAAAAATATATTTTGAATTTCTATAAATCTTCATACACCCAAGATGAATAGAGAATTATGAACTATGATTTTCATCCAATAGTTCCTTCTTTAAGTTTGGTATCAATGAAATAAATATTCAGTTCTCGAACCATATCATTCCCTCATAATTATAGTTGAAATTAGGAACATTTATCACCTTCTTTTTCAATTCCACTTCCTCCTTTCATCTTTTTTTAATCCTCACATGGATGGGTGGTTGAACATTAATATGAGAAAGATATGATATATCCCCTTTACTCATGATCTCAAGATCCATATTCGAAAAATCCATAAATATTATATCTCATTCAATCCTCATCATGGAGAAACTAGCATGATCTCTCTAACTCAAAGCATTAATGATCTTATGCTCCATCCCATTGTGGTAGAGTATTGAGATATCATAATATTTAATCAATTCCAACAATATCCTTTGGTGAATATTCAACTCTTTCTATGTGAATATATACTTTTATCTTTTATGATATTTATATATATCTTATCTCTCACTATAAAGTTAATGCCTCTATATTTTCAATTCCAAAATCACTAATTCCAACTCAAAATCTTAATTTGGGTAACTTTTTCTTTTAATTTTCAATTAAAATGAGGTATATACAATCAATACATCATTTTATATAAGGATTTATCCCATTACCTTATTTGATGCATTAATAAAGATCACAAAACCTTCTCCATTATAGGATAATATAAGTATAGTCATACTGACCAACCTTCTTTTGATCTCTATGATGTTTTCCTCACATTCATCTATCCCAAGCAACTTGGATCACTTCTAAGTTAACTTGGTTATTATATTACATAGTTAGGTAAAATCCCTCAGAAATCACTATTAGTATCAAACCAAACCAATAAAACTACAGATCTCAGTTACCATGGTTGGTCTAGGCCATTGTTTAATAACATTCAACTTTTAAGGATCTATCGATATACCCTCACTTGAGAGTATATGACCCAATAATGTGACCTTATATAGCCAAAATTTACACTTGGTAATTTTTTCACATAACTTCTCCTTCCTTGGGATCATTAAAACAATCCTCAAGTTTTCTTCATGATCTTACATAATTTTTGAATATATAATAGTTTAATTTATAAATACTACCAAAAATCGATGAAGGTAATCTCTAAAGATGATATTAATGAAATATATGAAGGTAATAGGAGCATTGGTAAGTCTAAATGGAATCACAATAAATTCACAATGACCATACCTCACATGGAAGGTTATATTGTATATATACTCCTTCTTGACCCTCAGTTGATTATATCCAGATCAAAGTTTAATCTCAAAAAATATTTGGCACCTAATAATTGATAAAAAAGATCATCGATACAGTGTAGAAGACACTTTATGCTGTTAATGATGTTATTATATTCTTGATAATAAATATAAAAACACGTTGATCAATCTTTCTTAATAAAAAATAATAAGTACACCCCATAGTGATACACTTGGGTGTATGAACCCTTTATCAATATTATCCTAGAGTTTGTTCTTCAATTACTATAACTTAATCAAGGCCCTTTAATGTGGAGTTTTTGAAATAGGAGTAAAACCAAAAACGAGTTCTACTAAAAACTAAACTTCATAATTTAGGGGAAGACTAGGAAAGTATTTAGGAAATAAAATAGCATAATCCGAAATAATAGGCGTATATTTGATTTTGAGTTTCTCCATAACCATTTGAGATATATATCCCTCATGAATAGTTAGTAGGACCCAAATTACATAAGTAACTTCCATAGTATGATCATATTCAACTTTTCACAAAAAGATAATCATAAGTAGATCAATAATATAAAAAATGACTTCCCTTCCTCAACAATTGATATGGGATGTATATAAAGATATAAAATCCATGCCCAAAATCATGTAAAATACAACTAGATATACAATCAAAATATTTAATGGAATTATATTCCCATAAGAATCAATGAGAAATGATATATAGACTTGAGATGTGATCTCACACCATTATGAGTTTTTACTGCTAAATCAATATCTAATCATTGAGGAGGTGATGTGATACCATTGTAAAATTATTTAGATATAAAATAGTGGGTATTTCTAGAATCAAATAAAAAATTTGTAATTATAGAGTGGATGGTTAGTCTGTGTTTCACCACTTTGTTCTCATGGCCCACTTTAGTAGTTGTGATCCCATGAGCTTTACATTTGTATCTTGGCATCAGAGTTTGATGACACTTATTGTCTTCATTAACCCTATGATTCATGAAATGCTTTAATTAATGTCCATACTTCTTGAAATTATATTATTGAAGTGTGGGTGACACATTTGATTGATATTTTTCACCATTACCTTCATTTATAGGTCTATTCACATTACTTCAACATTATGTTTCTTGATGTCCTTATTTTCCACACTTAAATTTTTTTACTAGACTCAATAAGGAAATTTCATCTGTGATTATTTCTATATTTATTATATAGAAGATTAATTTTATTTTATCTATGGGTTTTATTATTATATTTTCCTTTAAATTTCATTTTTTTATTTTTATCCTTGAAACCACAATGACAGTGAGAGTATCTAATTTACATTTCCAACTTGACCGAAAATATCACAATTTCTTTATATCTATCAAAGTTTATTATAGATAATGCCTTTCAGAGACTTAGTCTCAATCCAATAAATAATCATTCGAAGTTTCTTTTACGATCAATGATAAAACCAGAAGTAGACTTTGAATTATTGTAAAATTTAACTCATAGGTTTTAATGGATACATTATCCTTGTTCTTTAGTTATAGAAATTACCTTTCTTTTTTCATGTGAGGATTTTAGGGAAGATAATATTTAACCAATAACTTCTTAAAATCTTACTATGTAATGAAGTTAATATCCTCCCCTTACTTCATATTTTTTAGAAGTTTCCACTATTGACTTGCTTCACCTTCCAAATGATATACTGCCAGGAAAAATATTTCATGTTTTCAAAATTGGATTATAGAAAATATTATTTCAGTGGTATTGATTCATTATGTAGTAATTATTGGATTAGATTAACCACTGAATAAAGGTGGATGCATCCATATAAAAGACTCAATAGTGAGTCATTCCTTTATTTTTTTCATTTCTAAGATCATTATCATTCATGTTAATATTCATATATTATGAGTGTTGGGTGAGAATAACTGCATGATTTCACATTCAAAATCATATTTTATTTGGTTTCTTGTGAGTATGGTCATTGAATTTCCCATTACATTCAGTGTAAACATGATTCCTACTGGGTTAATCCATTGACTATGACCAAAATGCATAGTGTGGACAACAATAATTATTGTTATTAATCATATAATCATGAAAAACCATTCACAGGATATCTAAATCATGACATATTAATTTTAATTTATGAAAACTTAAGTTTAACCAAGAAAATTCATAGTTATCATCTATTAAAATACTTCATAATAGTTTATTATGAAAATGATAATTAACCCCATCATATCCCATGGGAGTGTCATGAAAGGTGTGAAATATTAGGCCCACTCATAATGCACCAGTGAGGATTGAGTAAATACCCAATACACCACTTCCAGGGATGTTACCCATAGGTTAATCTATGAAATAGATGTATCTAATTTCCAGTATCAGGATCGGGATTAATTTTCTAGTAAAACCAAACAATATCTAATTTACCAAAGCTTTGGGATATTATCCTATACTTATACTTATCCCTTGTATTTTTAAAAAAGATATCTAATCCTAAAATATATAAATAACTAAACCTATATATGATACCAACTTAGGAGACCTAGGAATTTAATACATTAATATGGAATCATATTAGTTGAATATTCAATAAATTTCATAATAATACATTCCCTGGAACTATAATGGTTTATATTATTTTGGGACTAGATACATTATCATATTATTTAATAAACCATATTCAATATCTCCCATACTGTTTTTCTCACATAGTATACTTGTTAGACATACCCTAGTTAAAAATGTTATTAATAACCAGGGAAAACGAAACAAAAAAATGGTAAGATCAGATACTTAATAAGGGTAAACATAAGATATATCAATCAACTATCATAAGTGAGAATAATATAAGCATACATGTATGATAAAAAGATCATAGTTTTCAATAATCATACCCAATCAATAAAATATCATTAATCATAAATCATAGAATAAGGCATTATCATAAGAAAATAAATAAGTCATAAGTTTGTAGAATAATTAATAATCAACCATGATCCATGAGATCATATCATAAGCATAAAACATAGTTTATGGAATACACAAAAGCATAAAAAAATCAATTCTACATCCAAGGTGAATTTCCAAGATTGTCATAGTGGTTTGGGTTCACTCTCTATTCCATAATTTCTTTAGTTAAGGTTTAATATGAAGAATATCTTATTAGATAGTGTCTATTACTAAACTCAGTTCACTCCCCATTCCAGTTTTTATTATCTAATGATATATCCATTTTTACCCAATGCATTGGAGGGCTATATAATTCTGGGCCCACCTATGACATAATGAAAACCATAAATACGTGTTCCATAAGATCATAAAATATTCATCATATCACTATATCATAACCCGTGGAAAGGAAATGATATTCATAAAAATTTCATCATTTCATCATATTATAACATGTGGAAAAGAAATGGGTTCCATAAAGCTTCCATCATACTTAATTAACCCTTGGGTAATAAATGAGCTTCATAGAATCATATTTAAATCATCATCATCATAAATCATCCATAGAAATAAAGAGTATGGTATCATAATATCATATAGCCAATGATGTATACAAATCCCTAAAGGATATTTACATAGATAAAAACAATTTTAAAAGGTCATTCAAACCTATATTTGAAAACATGATAAAATTCCCTTTTCTTTTGATAAAATTTTAACTAAAAATTACTAGAATATTGATAAAATAATTTTATTTGAAAATAATAATTGAAAATGATAGAGTAATCTTTAAAAAAAATAATGTTCATGATATTGGGAAAATTCATTCATGTCATACACATTAAAATAAATCATTCCTTTCACAATTTTATAAAAATTAAAAAACAACTTGTTCAGAAAAGTTTTAGAAAAATTCCTTTTAATTTTTTAAAATAAAGACTAAGGTAGTGAAAAATATAATTTTAAAAAAATTCAAGTGTAGGTAATAACTTTAATAATTTTTTTGAAGATTATTTACACATAATAAAACTTTAATTGACTAAATAGGAAATATGGTTGGATTTTCATTAAAACATTATCTCAATAATTTAAGTACCTAAGGAAAAAATGGTATTAATATATAAAAATATAAAATTAACAAGGGGATAATAAAATATAATGGGTTTAATGGATAAGATCCATAATATTTACCTAAATGGAAATTTATCACAGACAATCCCAAAAAGAAATGAGATTGTAACACAAACCCCTCACCTCAAGTATCATATTACTTCATACATGTTCAAATATCCTATATAATAAATATATATTTATTATACATATATTTGAGAACAATATTCAAATATTACTCATTAATTATTATTCCTCTATAATTTCCAATTATCCTTTTATTTATAATTTCTTCATTAAAATGAGCATTCAGGTAAAAATTGCCAAGAATGTTTTAGTTTGATGGTTCTAGTAATTTCACCTTGGTTATGTATTTTCATATCTAGAATAATAATAACGACATAATAATCATATTAATTCATTATATAATCTTCATATAATTATTCATATAAAGAAGTGTTGAAAAATGAATTACATCACATCATGACTTGTTTGATTAACTACATAGGTCCTAATTTTTCTCTAAGGTGGACCTTCGGGTAGTATATCACTAATTAAATATGAATAAGGAAGATATACCCAAGTATAACTTTTGACCATTTTATGGAAACTATGAGTACATAATGATACCCTTCAGACTCACTTAGACTGCAACAATCTTTATAGACTTAATGAATAAATTCTTTTGAGATTACCTTAGAAAAATTTTATTAGTCTTAAATGATGATATTTTGATATAATAAAAAATCAAGGAGTAGTTGAGGAGAATTTTAATATTGTGCTAAAGTATTTTTTAAAGGATAATCTATATAAAAATTATAGTAAATGTGTGTTTTGGATAGAGGAAGTATCATTCTTGGGGAAGGTTATCACCAATAAAGGTATATTTATGGACCCTTTTAAGATAAAGTAAATTGTGGTTTGGACTAGACTGACATCTATAATGAAGATTCATAGTTTCCTTAGACTAATCATGTAATGATTAGTGTTTTTAACCAGATGGAAATGAAAAGGGGTTTTGAACTTTTTCATTTACTAAACTAGCTATTTTTAAAACTGAGATTCAGAACTTAATTCCAAATATTGGAACCCTTAAAAGTGATGTTCTTATACTTAGGAGATGGACTAAGAAGTTTATTGGGTTTTTCAAGGAGTTTTGGGAGTGTCAGACTTAGAAAAACCACGTTTGTAAGTACCTATATAGGGAACATGGTATTTCTCAAATCGTGTGGACCACAATAGGAAACCATGTAGCTTTATGTAGGTGGACAAAGGATATTGGATAGACTAAAAATAGTTTACCAAATAATGTTCATATCCCACATAGTTAGTGGTAGAGTAAGTACCTATGAAATATTCACTACACAGTTTACACACAGTTAGGAAAACCATGCAGGACAAACCATGCAGTGTGCTCCAGGATTCTAGGAGAGGGTGCATGGTTGACACACAATTTTCTGAACATAAAATACCAAACTATTAATGATGTCCTATTTTTAAAATTTTGAATAAAATTAAATTCAATTAAAATGAAATAAAAATTAAAAACTCTAAGCCTCACCTCCTCCATGTGGCTCACGACGCACCACCCTTCCCACCCTCCCTTGGTGCGTGCGTGACCCCCTCTTCAGATCCTCTTAAATTTGATGAAATATACTTGATATTCTCCAATTTTCAATCTAAATATTTGAGGTAGTGTTTCTGGTCACTTCTTCTACCTATTCCCAGATGATTTTTTATCTCCTTGTCTCCTGGTGATGTATGGATGAACCTATGGTTTGGGATAAACTAGTTATTTTGGGTTTCCTTCAATGTTAGGGTATGTAAAGGGTCTCTTGGGACTAATTCATTCATGTTCTAGCATCATCCTCTAAAGGTGAGGCATATTTATTCAATTTAGATTGACATTGTCATTTTAAGGTAAGGTTTTCATCTGCTGCCTCTTATTTCTAAATTTAATTTGAGATCATTTGGTGTTTTTGTGTCCCTTGTATTTGTGTAGTGGGTTTTGATCATCTTCAAAGGAATTCACTCACATAAATAGGAATATATATGTATATATATATATATATATTTCATTTATGTATTCCCTCATGGAGAGGGAAATATTTTTATTGGGTTAAGGGATATATGTATATAAATATATACGAATGTATATGCGTGCAAGTTTGGAGTAGTTCTGAGTGGTCGTCGGTAAAAATGGAAAGTGCCAAAGTGTTTGGTATGGATGCAGTCTACTTTATGAGGTAGGTTCCCATTCCTTTTCTTTTTAAATTTAATAATTCATTAATTAATTTCCTTCACACATTTAATTAATTCTTTTCTATGTATGGGAGTCTTTCTAAAATGACTTCCTTAGTGAATTGGATGTGATGTTTAATTAAACATATGAATTGTTTTATAAAGAAACATGATTTAATAATAAAACCCTCCAAAGGAGGTGCATTATATTCAAGTTAAAATGTAATGTTTATAAATTTTTCTTACTTTACCTATTACGTTGGTGTTTCTTATGCTTGAGGTTATGTTTGAAATATGGAATATTTAGGACTATGCCTTTCAATTTTTCCTAAATAGGGGTCTAACCTCTATATGGTAAATGTTTAATGAACTAAAAAACTTATAAGTTCTTTTCCCATTTTATAAATATAATATCTTGTTTAATAAATGGAAATTTCCTAAGTAGGTAAATTCCCATTTCTGAATGACACCTTCTAAGTGTCTCATGAAACTTGATGAATAAATTTCCTTGTTTGTTTAATCAAATAGCTAGAATTTAATTAAATGAAATTATCATGATGGATTCCATTGTAAAATGAAATTTTCCATGTAGTAATTTGGTAAATCTCTAATTAGAACTGAACACATCCTAAGTGTTTGACTTTCTTTGTATAAGGGATTACCCAAGTAGGTAATTTCCTTCTTAGACGTAGCACATTCTAGGTGCCTTCTTTCCACTTTAAAACCAATTTACTTATTTTATAAAGTAAATAGAATGTTTTTTTTGGAATGAATTTTCATGACAGAAGGACTTTCCTTGAATGTTTAAAATGATATGACCTTGTTATAATAAAATGAATTTAAATACTTAGCTGAATTTAATGGAATGTCTTAGATTAAATGGTCTATTCATTATGATTTTATTTTACTTACATTAAGTGGATTTAAGTGGAATGAAATGTGAAGGTGGGAATGACCAACCTTTTTATTTAATTCTATACACGAACAAGCTTGCTTTATTATTTTATTTAATTTCTTTGGTGAACTATGTTTTGAGGAATGTTGATACCACATGATTTTTTTATATTACATTTATTATGAAAGTGCCTAATGCTTATTCCTTGTTTTAGTGTTTTGATCTATATTATAATATTGTTAGATTGAGATATTAAAATACTAATAATGTCATGTAATTGTTACATTCATTCTTTTATGTTAAATTCCTTATGCCATTTTGATGGGTTGAATTGTGTCCTTTGGATAAATTGGTTGCTTTGGATCCTTCCATGCCCTTTATGAAACAAGATGTTTATTTAGTGGTATGCAGTATTATAAATGCATTTCCTTGTGATATATGCATTGATTGACATGGATATTTTGAAACGGGTCAGGATATAACATGGGTTATGTATTAATGATTCATGGATGAACTCCCATGCTTGGGTGGTTATACCTCGACACGTTATGGGTGATGCTTTGGCTGGATAGTTAAGGGATTCAAGGGTTGATTAGTATACTTCTTAGTGATATCGATTCCCTGTGGGAGAAACCATGGATGGACCTTTTAGAAAAATGGCTACGCCATGCCTTGGGTGATACTCGGTACCCTATGTGAGATACTTGGGACATACTCAGAACTTACCATGCCTTGTAGTGATAAAAGGGACTTCATATGGATTCCCTTGGATGTAATTAGTGATATTGTATTATCAGATGTTCCCAATGTGATACATGGTATTCCTTTAGATCACCTTGGATGGGCATGGGACTCCACCTCTGGTTTTGGCAGTTTGTTTGACTGGATTTTTTATTCGTATGAGATGCATATCCTTCATCATTATTATGATTTTTCTTATGGACATGGATGACTCTACATGATTTACTAGCACATTGAAATGATGAATTGTGAATTAAACCCCAATAAGAAGCAAAACATTAGGTGTGTACCTATTCTTAGGTTACCTTGACCACATTAGACCCTTGTATACATATTATGGATTGTATAGGTACCCCATTCAGAATTTCGACATAGTCTAAAGAAGGTGATAAGGGATGGGTGTCTAGTTGGGAACCCAGATGAAGGTTTTATTATTTAATTTTTTATTTCAATGCATTTATACATATTGGTACACTTTTTATTTATTTATTTCACAAGATGTCTTGGCTTAAACACTGTGGCTACCAAACTACTGAGATTTATATCTCACACCTTGGTCGGGCGCCATTTGGCACCTGAGTAGATCTTCTTTCTCATAGGTCTTTGGATTCATTTCTTATGTTGTGATGTGTACATGGGAGCTAGGGAGCACAAGACTAGGATCTTGTTCAGGATGATCAGGGAGTTATCTATTGGATCTTTCTTCTCTTTTGTTATATTGTACTATTTTTACCTTTTAGTAATACTTGAAATTACATGCATCATTATATGGAATCCATGTTGGCCACTTATTATTCAGTTGTTACATTTATTCTTCCACTAGTATTATCTTTTGTTTCTACTTTCTGCTACTTTTAATTTATTATGTATTCTTTTGCTATTGCCTAATGATTTAGAACAGTTACACTAATATGAATTCTCTAATCTATGAGGGAATAGTCTCCCCAAATACACACCCCAGGCCCTCGTTGCTAGTCAGCATCCTCTGGCATTTGGGGAGATTCACTTGAGGTCTTGTGGCGAATGGTCCAACAACTAGTTTAGTGGTTAGTCAGGCTAGGATTCTACAAAGGGGTATGAGAGATTAATTTTTTCCATTGTATTACTATTTTGAGTTAGTATACAAAATACTAGGAATGTTTTAGTTCTTGGTAAATATCCATTCTTGGGATTGATCACCCCATGTACGGGGAAATGAACACATGGCTAGGGATGAGATTGTTGTTCATGCTATTTGTATTACAGTTGATATGATTTCATCATGAGTGAATGGTGTAATTTTTTCTACTTATGGATTTATATATTTTATGGTATTTCTACCCTTTTCCTAGTTTGAAAAGGAAGAAACATTACATGCATCACACTAGGAACATAGAAATTAAGTTTTTATGCATATTCCATGCCATGTAGTTTGATTTATAGGCTTCCTGTTGATTTGATTGTGTGTATTGAGTGTTATTCCATGATTTATTATATAACATTATTAGGTATTTAGTATTCCATGATTATGTGATTACAACATGTTACTCTTTTTTAGTTTCTTTTAGTGACATGCTTTAATTTGTTTTAAGTATTTAATTGATGGCATGGAAAAAATGTAATGGGTTACAATTAAAATAGGATCCAATTTTCAATTGTATGGTGTATGGGTGCCTTAAAAATTGGAAAAGGTAACCCCCCATATTAAAAAAATCTTGATCATAATATAAATACATTTTAAAAATGTTTTCAATTTTAATATATTGTTATAATTCAATTTTTAATGTATTTTTTTGATAAATGGGTGCTAATTTTGAATCTATGGAGTGTATGGGCACTTCATGAATTGGGAAATGGAAACCCATATTAAATGTAATTACCATGTCATGTTTGAAATGGTTATAAATGTAATATTTATTTAGTTTTAATATGTAATTAATTATTTAGATGCCTAAATGCGTAACTAGAACCAAGTTGGTTAGTTGGAGGCATGTTTCTTATGAGATGACCTATTTGGGTGTTAAAAATTTTTATATTTGAGAAAATACTATTGGGTTGATTTTTAGATAACCTAGGTTAGATCAGTGGGACCTTCATAGGTTTCCTTTTATATTAAAAAATAGTTTACATGATAAATTTCCTAATAAAGACGAGATTTCAATTAATGTAAAATGTTTTAAAAGGAAGTTTTATGAGACTTTCCTATTATTATTAGTGCCTTGTTTAAATATTTTATATGTTTAAAGATTAAATGTGATTAAATATAAAGGGATTCGAAATGGAACCCTAGTTGGTTTTCTATTTTTTTAAACCCTAGTTTAAGGGTAGTTTGAGTTCTCCTTAATATGCCTTGGATTAGAAGCATGAGTGTTTCACATAGGCGTTATTTTCTTTAGTAATGTCTTATATGGTAGGATATTGAGCTTAGTGACTTCTGTTTGTATGGAATAGTGATAGGGTCAGTACTTGTGCTTTCATAAAGGGATATCCCATGGTAGGTAGCACCTTTATAAATTTAAAACATTGTTAGTGTTATCAACTTTCCAATGTTTGGTGTTGTCTGGGTGCCATTGTCCCTTAAAGGAACCTTATCTTCAAATTGACACCCTTGATTGAATGGGTTGTCGTTATATCTTTGACACTTGTTATGGGTGTGAGCATCGAGTAATGCTTGGTTTCAGCTAGTTAGACACGACTCAGGCATGGTTGGGCAGTTTTTAGGTTTCTTGATCCTTTATTTTCCTAAGTGATGGACAACTGGGTATGTCTTCATCTAGGTTATTGGTCATATGGTTTAATATGACTCTGAACTAAATATTTTGATGAGACACCCAATACATGAATTTATAGGGATGATAAGCCTATGGGTAGTATTTAAGATGTGTCATTTTATTGTGTAAACTAAGGGTTGTATCTGTTCCTATATGTGGTGCCAACGAGTGTTAAATGATATAAAAAAATGATTGAGTTCGGTTAAGTTGTGGAGACTTTCATTTTTTAGTATGTAATTAAGAAATCTCTATAGTAGAGTGACTTCCAAGTTGTTAATAAAGTTCTTTTGAATTATCAGAATGACTCTCAAGAGAAACATGTTTTATGACATGCGAGTCATTTTTTTGGTTTCAGCTAGGTTTTTTCCTTCTTTTTATTTGACATCATGATTGTGGCTCAGAGGAGCGCACACATTCATAGAAGGTATTTTTGATCTAGAGAACTTTTGAGCATCTAGTTTATCTATTAATTCGATGAATAAAACACTCTTAAGGTGGGGAGCATCACATTGGTTTTTGGTGGATATGTTCCCTTCAAAGTTGAAGGAGAACAACCAAAGAGAACCATTTGGGAATGGACAGTCATTATTAAATGGACTTGAGACTGACAAGTTTGTTTTGTGTCAATTCTTTCTCGATAGCATGATTTTGATGTTGTTGGGTGAGAATTCAAACCTTGTGGATCAAATATGGTCTTAAATATACTTTTGTGGGTAATCTTGAATGACCACATAATTACTTAGGTGAAAAAGGCATTATGACCAGTTGTGATCCTATGTTAGTAGGTGATGTTGAGTTTCTCTCAAGAGAATTTGACCAGTTATGGTTCAAATGTTCTCCTTTCCAGTAATTAGGTATAATTAACTGGAAAACCTTTCAATCTCTTTAGTGTACTATTCTTATGATATGAGAATGTCTACTATCTTAACGTTTTCCTTGATGCAGTAATAGAGTGTTGGTCTTATGCCGCGTTTTATTTTAAAAAGCTATTGAGCTTGTTGGGTTGTAATATTTTGGTGTTTCACACTAGATGCATGGTTCTTATTGAGGAATGGTGGTTCTGAGTGACCATTGGGTTCCTAAGTAGGAACGCCCCGAACATAATTTTGGACATGATCTTATTCTTCTAATGTGACTACCAGGTGGACCTCACTCTGAGAATAGTCGTTGATCTAATGTGGACGTTTTGGCCTTATTCCAATGTATCGCTTGTAACTATGTAATGTAGACTACCTTGGAATATTCCCTTGGAATCCAGTTTTATGAATATTTGGTTACCCCAGTCTCATTGACAGGCTCATAGTTAATTCTAAAAGGGTGATTATTCCAATGGGATGAATCTAGATTTCACATTTATTCGTATAGTGATATGACAGTTTAAATGAACAACTCATGGTTTGGACACAAAACAAAACCGAATGTCAGGGGTGGAATTTATGTTATGTGTTCATTGTATATTTGAGGTTAATTAAGATAAGTAATCACAATTATGTTGCAAAATTTTAGTCATCTAAGATGGGAATCTTCTTAAATGGTCAGATGGGGGTGGCTTGAATTAAGGTTATTCTTGTTTAATGTTTAGGGTTGGTGGAGGACAGTTTCCTGGCGTTTTTCCTGTAACATCCCAAGTAAATGAAGAATAAGATATTTTCATACTTATTAATATTTGTGAATTAAATATTAATTTTATTTTAAATGGGTTTCTATGTTCGATAGCGTACCCGATACACAACAACGAGTTTCTTTGGAATCTTACGTTGCACACTAATAATATAATATTATTATTTTAAATGGTAGTTAACTCCTAGACGTTGTATTGGCAGGAATGAATGAAACTGACTACAATATGATTATACATATTTTTTAGATGTATTTACTTTTATACGATAAAAGTTAGAGGCTTAAAAAGTGAATGAATCTAATTTTAAGCATAATTTTCATTAAAAGGCCGATTTATCACCTTTTAATGGAAAAACCTTTTTAAATCTAGTTTTGGTCACTTTAATACATTCTATATGAGAAAATAAAATCCTTCTTTAGAACGGGGACATCAAATTTTACTTTGGGTAATTTTTTGGTATTTTTATGACAAAGTTCATTTTTTAATGAATAGTGGAAAATATTGCATTTTAATTCAAAAGTGCCTTTTAATCTAATTTATTTTTTATGATTATAATATCTTTTTAATTGGTTTTAAAGTGAAATTAAAATATATTTTTACCATTTAATCAAATGTTGGTCATTGGAATTAAATTCACTTTGAAATTGGACATAAACAAGTATCAATCTTTTGATAGTTATTGTTTCTTAAAAACACGCTATTTGTTTTAACAGTAGGAATTAATTTTTAAATTAATTAATGACACTTCTATGTTTTTAATTTGGAAAAATAGATATCAATTTTGAATTTGGAATATCAAATAAGGCTTAGGCTGAATTTTTGGTATTTTTCTCAAAAACTTCAATTTTTGATGAATAGTGAAACCACTTAGTGGTAGTTAAAAAAACTGACTTTTTCATTTAAATGAAATTTTACCAATTCTAGGAATTGAATTTAAAAAAACCGACATACATGGTTGTTATAAAGAAGTAAAATGTGGTTCATTAAGATGAAAATAATTTTTGGTGAATAGTAACTTTTGATTTTTATTTATCACGGTTAAAGGTAAATAAGGTAATTCAAGATAAAAAGAATATTATAATAATTAAAAATTACCATAACACTTGTCCAAACATTATTGTTTGAGTCATTAACGACTATGGGCATCTTTGGGTCGATTTTGGGTCCCCATTGATCTACTTGGGAGTGATAATGACAATTTAGACTAATTAATTTAATGTAAAGGCAAAATAGACATAAACAAAAATCTTTTAGTAATTAAATTTTATATGGTGTTATATAAGGAATATATTTGACTATAAATATTTATTGTAAAGATAAAATGATTTCATAAATGATAGTATTTTTTTTTATAATTTTTAGACATCTAATAAATTTAATTATTTATGACACAATAATGATGCAGTATTTACCTCATTAATAAATTATTTAAAGAAATAAGATTATAATGATTAAAATATTATCAAAAACATGTCCAATTCTAATTGGATGATTTTATTTCAACCATGAATCATCTTATCTTCGACTATAATTATTTTGGACCATTAGTAACTGGATATCATTATATAATAAAATAATAGTTTCACACTTTCCTAAAGAGCCCCTCCTCTCCCTTATAAAAGGAGACCACTTATATGCAATTCCTCACACCTCTCGAGCCATTTGGCTCGTCCAAACACTTCCCAATTAGTCTCCCTATATCCCTATCCTCCTCCTAGAAGCCTTACCTTAATAAGAAGGCACTTCAAGAAGTCCTTTGGTTCAAACCAAAGGGAGTTACCCAAATTAAAGGTAACAATTTCTCTTAAATTGTTTTCTTTTATTTTACTTCTCCAACCCCTAAACTCTTTTAATTTCCTTTCTTCTATAACAACAACTGTATCCTCAATATAATAGGATGTTGTTATAAGAAGGATTCAAACTACACTTACACACACCTCTATCTAATGGATGAAGAACATAATGTTTCCGTGGATGGAAAACTAACGCCTCACGAAACGATGATTGTTCAATTACATATTAACGCCTCTCATGGTGGCCATTATGATGGAACTGTATTTATATATGATATATATTATGTTTATGATTTCCTTATTCATCTGTAATTCCCATTTATTTCACACTTTTATGGTTTCCATAGTTGGTAAATACGATAATCTCATTTGAGGAAGCGCGGACTACCGCCCCCTCAAAGTGATGTGATTCGTTAATGACTTACGTGGGATCTATAAAGGATGGATTTAATGATATTATATATGATATTATACTGGAATTATAATATACCTATGTATCATTATGTTTTATTTCAATTAAAATAAGAAATGGAAATGAATGTAGCATTCATGCGTACGTACGGCTTACCGTCTCCATGAACGGTGCATTTCATTTCTTACCTTTGAATGTTATGTACTATTATGTATACATGTATATACTGGATATATATGATATATATGATATCTAAATGAAGAATTTAATTCTGGATATAATGAACTATTTTCCACATGGACAACTTGTAAATATAAGGTGTTCATTTTTTACTCAAGTACCAAATATCGACAAAAAGAACATTATTAACTTAAATGATTACATAATGTTTATAACATGTAAATAAGTGATATAAAAGGAATAATTAACTTGAAAAAGGTTCTTAAGCAAGTAGAAATTAACATTTGTTTATTATTCTGGATATTAAAGAATGATCGAGTCAAGTCGGACATGAGGTAAGGGACTTTGTCTCAATCTCCTTTCATTGAGGCATATTTTGTTTTAATACACGACTTTCTTTTATAAGCTGTATAAATACCCTTGAATTTTCAAAGGGAATATTTTTCTACAAAGAATTTTAATAAATGACAAAAAAGAATGTTTCTTTTAACGTACGCGGTGACAACGACCTTTTCCGCCGCCATGAGTATTATTTGATCTTTGGCTTCCTCAACAAGACGTAATGTTTTTAAAAGAAAATAAATACCCTATACTTTTTTATGTATTTTTGGTATTAAAAATGGTTTTGAAAATGGATTTATTATTTCAATATATTAAAGTGATATATTGTGATTGAAATGTGGAAATGTTTTCTTTCCTTTATATTTATTGTATGTGTTATGATTTTTATTGGTACTTGGACATTTGACGGGTGGTTACGTGATAAACCAAATGATGGGTGGTGTCATGAATACCAGGATGGGTGGTTACGTTATAAACTCCAATGAATTGGGTATGGAAATCGGCCGTATGGCTATTCCATTTAGTGATATGTGTGGAAGTCGACCGTATGGTTATTCCATTTAAGTATGTTTATGTCCTAAGTTACCTTTATATGTTATGTGTTCTTTATATGGGTTTTATGGTAATATTTTGGTTAAAAAATGGTAAGTAATGATCTTTTATATAGTAAAGAGTATTTACTTCTTCAGAAAAGGTTAAAATTATTACTTATGATAAACTATTCATGGTTTATTTGTTGTTTTGAAAATATAACAGTTTTCTTTCTTTGTGTATCCCTTACTGAGCTTTTTATGCTCATCCCAAGTTTTTGAAATATTTTTCATAGGACATAATGTGGAATAGGGTCAAGGACGGGATCAAGGAACAATCATGCCATCTAAAACATGGAACTATGCATGACTCTTTTTTTTAAGAGTTCATGTTTTGTAAAAAATGGAAACTGAGTAGAATTTTCTACATTGTAATATTTTGAAATGTAATAGTTATGGACTAACTCTCTAAAAATCTAAACCTGAAAAGATCCTCAATGTGAATTATTCAATTAATTCAATACTAATCAATGTTTAAGGCCTGGTTCTTATATTTCCAAATAAAGGAAAGTGTCGTGTGTGTTGGCCAGGAATTTTCATGAAACTCGGGCTCAACATGGGTGTTGAGGTCAATGGGGAATCAACCATTTTAACCATTTTGTAAATGACATGATAAGGTAGTTAAAAAGGTTAAAGGTGTGTCTGTAAAGAAATTATAATGGTGGGTGGAAACGTGATTTAAAATTGGCCACTTAACATTAAAGCCTAGGGTGGGAAGTACCTTTGGCCATATGTTTAATGAGACAATGATGTGATCATGTCTCTGGATAAATAGGACTAGGTAAGATTCATCTCTGTGTTTAGTTGGAGAATGAGCACTAGATAATGTTTTGATGGATTAAGTTCCATGAGTTTAAATGGTTCTCGGAGGTGTGTTGTGTATTTGGAAACAAAAAATGACCATTTGAGTCAATCTTTACAACCCTTGTAGGTCAAGTGATGTTAATATTATTTCCAAAGGCTTCTTGGTGATGCAGAGTTATACGGTGAGAAGGTTGTAATGATCTTTGTTTTGAATCAGATGAAAATGCAATGGTTTTTGAACATTTTCGTTTACCAAATTGTTTGTTTTTAAAATTGAGATTTAGAACCTAATTTTGACTGTTGGAACCCTTTAAGTGATGTTTTTAGACTTGGGTGAAAGAATGAAGAGTTTCCTAGGTATCTCAAAGAGTTTTGTGATTGTTGGACCTAGAAAAACCAAGTTTTGAAGGACTTGCAGAGGGCATTTAGTTTTTTTATCAAACCATGAATCCCATAACAGGAAACCATGCAGCCTTATATTGGTGGATAGTGGATATCACACAGGCATCCCACAATTTACAAAACCTTGCTCTTAGCCTACACATTTAGTAGAAGAGGCAGTACCTAAGCACTATTCAACACACGATTTTCATACAGTTTGGAAAACCATTTGGGACAGACCTTGCGAGGTGCTCCAAGTGTCTAGTGGAGGGTGCATAGTTGGAACACAGTTTCCTAAACCATGTGGACCAAACTGTTTGCAGTGTCCTATTTTTAATTTTTTTTAATATAAATAAATTCAATTAAAATGAAATAAAAATTAAAAACCCCAAGCCTCTCCTCTTCCCTTTGGCTCATGATACACCACCTAGGCCCCTCTCCCATGACATGTGCATGACCCCCTCTTTATCTCCTCCATAGTTAGATGAAATCCACTTGGTATTCTCCGGTTTCCTCTCTGAATCCTTGAGGTAGAGTCTCAATTCCCTTCTTCTCCCTCTTCCTAGATAATTTTTGGTCTCCTCATCACCCGGTAAGGTGTGGCCGAACCTAGGGTTTGGGCCAACCCTATTATTTTAGTTTTCCTTTGATGTTAGCATATGTGAAGGGTCTCTAGAGACTGCTTCTTGCGTGTTCAAGCATTCACTACCGAAGGCGAAGAAGATTGGTTTGTTTTGGATGACCATCATCATTTTAGGGTAAGGTTTTCATCCCCTTCCTCTTATTATTCAATTTAATTTGAGTTCGTTTGGTGTTTTTAAATCCTATGTATTTGTGTAGTGAGTTTTAATAATATTTGAATGAATGAACTCAAATACATTGGTATGTATATATATCATTCATGTACGTATTCCCTCATGGGGAGGGGAATGAATTCATTGGGTTAAGGGATATATATATATATATAAATGTATTTTCATGAAAGCGTGGAGTAGTTTCGAGTGGTCTTTGAAAAAAATGGCAAGTTCCATAGTGTTTATTTTGTCTTTAGTCTAATTCTTGAGGTAGGGACCCATTACATTTCCCATTTAAATTTAATAATTCATTAATTAATTGCCTTCATACATTTAATTAATGCTTTTCCATTTATGAGAGTCTTTCTTAAATGATTTGCTTAGTGAATTGTATGTGATGATTAATTGAACATATGAATTTTTTTATAAACAATGTCATGATTTAATAATAAAACCCCTCCAACGGAGGTGCTCTGTCTTCAATCAAAAAATTAATGTTTATAAATTTTCTTGATTTGCCTATTGAGTTTGTGTTTCTTATTCTTGAAGTTAGGTTTGAAATATGGCATTTTTAGGACCATTCTAAATAGGGGTTATCTATCCATATGGTATAAGTTTAATGAACCAATCATCTTCTATGTTCTTATACCATTTTATAAATGGAATATCTTGTTTAATAAATGAGATTTTACCAAGTAGGTAAATAGTCATTTGTCAAGGACAACTTCTAAGTGTCTCCTGAACTTCAATAACTAAATTTACTTGTCTATTTAATCAAATAGCTTGAATTTAATTAAAGGAAATTCTCATGATATATTGACTTCTAAAATGACACTACCCATGTAGGAAATTTTTAAATGTGTAATTATAACCAAACACCTCTTAGGTGTTTGGATTTATTTGTATAAGGGATTACCCAAGTAGGTAATTTACCTATCGACTCTAGCACATTATAAGTTCCTTTTTCCACTTTAAATCCAATTACCTTGTTTGATAATGTAAATAGAGTGTTTTGGATGGAACCGATGGTCATGACGAAAGTCCTTTCCTTGAATGTTTAAATTGAGACAACCTTGTTATAATACAATGAATTTTCATGCTTAGTTGAATTTAATGGAATTTATTTGATTAAATGGTTTATTAATTATGAGTTTCTTTGACTTTAATTAAGTGGTTTGAAGCGAAATGAAATGTGAAGGGTGGAATGACCAACCCATTTATTTAATGTTATGCACATACAAACTTGTTATCTTTTTTTATTTAATTTCCTTAATGACCTATGGTTAGAGGCATGTTGATGGAATTTTCTTTTGTATATATTCCATTTCTTATGAATGTTCCTAAAGAATTCCCTTATTTTAGTGTCTTGATCTATATTATATGATTTTTAGATTGAGATATTAAAATGATAGTAATTCCATTTAATTGTTACATGCTTGATTTTTTGCTAAATGCATTATTCCATTTTGATGGTTTAAATTGTGTCCTTTTGAAAGTTTTGTAGCTTGGAATATTCCTATTCCCTTGATGGTATGATATGTCTATTTACTGGTATGTAATATTATAAATTTATTGCCTTATGATATATGCCTTTCTTGATACGTCTCTTTTGAAATGACCCAGGAGAGAACATGTGTTCCGTATTAATGAATCATGGATGGACTCCCTTGCTCGAGTGGTTTTTCTACAATACATTGGGGGTGTTGCTTTGGATTTCTAGTTAAGGGATTCCTGATTAGATTATTATACTTCTGAGTGATACTGATTCCCTAGGGGAGCAACCATGTATGAAACTTTTAGAATGATGGATACACTATGCCTTGGGTGATACTCGGTCCCCTTTGTGAGATACATGGGACATATTTAGAAGTTACCATAACTCACAGTGATAAAACGGACTCTACATGGATCCTCATAGATGGAATCAATGGTTTTGGATTATTGGATGTACCCATTGTGATACTTGGGATTCTTTTAGATCACCTTTTACGAGCATGGGACTCCACCTCTGGTTTTGAATGTTTTCCTGATTGGACTATTTATTTATATGAGATTCATATACTTAATTATTATTCTAATATTTCATATGCACATGTATGATTCTCCTTGATTTACTAGCACATTGAAATGATGACTTGTGAATTAGACCCAAGTTGAATCACAAGCTTGGGGGTGTAACCATTCTTGATTTTTCTTGAAGAATTTCTCCCCTTTTATATATATTATTTATTTCACAGGTACCCCATTCATACTTTCAGAATAGTACAAAGAAGGTGATAAGGGACTGGTGTCCAGTTGGGAACCTAAACCAAGATTTTATTATTTAATTTGTTACTGCTCTATATTGATACATATTGTTAAACTAATTATTTGTTTATTGCATGAGATGGATTGGCCTAAACACCATGGGTTATAGAATACTAATATTTATATATCACACCCTTCTAAAGTGACATTTTCACCTGAATATATCTTCTTACTCACTAGTATTTGGATTCACTGCTTATGCTATGCTTTGTACTTGGGAGATAGGGAGCACAAGACTGTGCTCATGCTTAGGATTCTTGAGTAGTTTTCCGTTGGGTCTTTATTCTCTTTTTTATTATACTATTTGTACTATGTACTAACACCTGAAATTACATGAATCATTATATGGAATTGGTGTTGGCCACTTTTTATTCATTTATTACATTTATACTTCCATTTCTTTTCTCTTTTGTTCCTATTTTCTGCTACTTGTCATTTATTACGCATGCTTACACTATTGCCCATTGATCTACATTGGTTATACCATTGTGAATTCTCTAATCTCTGAGGGTAGAGTCTCCCCATAGACACAACCTAGTCTCTTGCTACTAGTAAAAATATTCTTTCATTTGGGGAGATGCGCTTGAGATCATGTGGTGACTGGTCCGACTACCAGTTTAGTGTTCAGTTGGGACAGGATGTTACAAGTCACATATTACCGATGATTTTTGAGAAACTTCTCATGATTATAAAAACCACTAAACAAGTAACATGAAAGGGGGTAAAGTTTTTATGGCCCAATGAATGTGAATAGAGATTCAAGGAATTGAATAAGAGGATTATCATAACACTAGAACTCATACTACCCTAAATTGGGAAATCATTCATGGTATATTTCGATTTTTTAAAGAATGTATTAGACTATGTACTGATAAAAAATGACAAAGTGATAGCCTATTCCACTAGGTAGTTGAAAATTCATGAGAAAAATTATCGAACACAAGACCTGAGGTTGGCTATAGTAATATTTTCACTGAAATATCGTAGAATTATATATATGGGGATAATTTTGATATATATATAGATCATAAGAGCCTAAAATATATATTCACATATATCTGATCAATGATTATGATTTCTCAATCCACTACCATCCTAGGAAGGAAAATAAAGTGGAAGATGATCTTTGTAGAAAGGATAATGAGACCTTATCAATAATGAGAATTGAGAAGGATCCAATATTCTTAGACTCACAAAAGATGAACAAGGTGATCATAAAAATGGAGAATCATTATTCCTTTCTCAAATGATTTCTCAACCATCCCTTCTAAAGAAGAAAAAGAATACTGAAAAAGATAATGTAGAAATCCAAAAGAAGGTTGATGCTATAAGAAAATAGAAATCAAAATATTTCCAAATTGACGAAGGAGTTGTAATATTTGGGTCATGAATATGTGTACTATAAAATATTAAGATAAATAATGATATGTTGAATGATTCACATAGCTTGACCTTCTCCATGCACCCAAGGAGCATGAAAACGTATCAAGATATCCAAGAGCACTATTACTGGGATAATATAAAGAAATAGATTTCAGAATATACATCAAAGTCACTATTATGTCAAAAATTGAATGTTGAAAGAAAAAGGTATAAGGGGATGATTCATCCATTACCCATACCTATATGGTAATGTGAAAAAATCACCGTGGACATTTTCTTTGGTTTTATGAAGACAACCATAGGAAATAGTGATATATGGGCTATGGTGGATCATATTAAAAATAATAATCACATTATTTACATTCAAGATGAATTCTCACTCAATCAACATGAAATGATATAAATAAAATAATTTTTGTGTTTGTAAGGAACACCACTATCAATTGTATCCGATTAAGATCCGAGATTTTCCTCTAAATTATGGAAGAGTCTCTAAAATGCTCTAAACACTATATTTCAATTTAATATAGCCTTTAACCCTGAAACTAATAGATAATCTTAGTAGAATATCTATATGTTGGAATAAATGTACAGGAAATTATCTATAGATTTCAAAGGATACTGGGATCAACATATTCCTCTATCTGAGTTTTCGAGCAATAATATCTTTTACTCAAGAATAAAAATGGATCTATAAGAATTCACTATTTAGTAGATATGTAGAACACTTATATCCTAGGATGAATTTGAAAAATAAAAGCAGTTGGAACCTAAAATGGTTAAAGAAACCATAGAAAATTTCAATATCATACAACAACACATCATGTTCGCTCAAAGAATACAGAAGATCTATGCTGAAAATCATTAATGAGATATGGTGTTTGAGGTTAGAGATAAATTGTTTCTCTATATATCTCGAGGAAGTGAATAATAAAAATTGGTAAGAATGGAAAACTAAGTCCTAGATACATCAACACCATTGAGATTCCTAATTTTATCGAAGCCATGGACTATCAACTAGCACTTAGTTCAACCCTTTCATAAGTACATGATGTATATTCCACATATATCTCTTCAATAAGTAAACAATATATCCCTCACATGTACAGAATTCATAGTTGGTATAGTTAGATAATGATATCTATTATGAGGAGCTAATGAAGATCTTGGACCATAAAGATAATATTTTACACAACATGAACACTCACCTAGTCAAAGTACTATGAAGAAACCATAAGTATGAGGAGGTAACATGGGAATCAGAGGAAGCTATCAAGCAGAAGTACCCATACATATTTTCTCCTTAGTATGTAAAATGAAATTTCAATGGTGAGATATCTTAAGGGGAAATAATGTAATGACCCAAAATTTTATTAATTAAATTTATCATCTTATAATTGTGTCATATTTAGTAATGTAGTATAAAAATCATAGACCAAATGATGAAACAAAAAATATTTTATTATATTATTTTGAAAATTAAATTTATAGAATAAAGATTTCCATAAGAATTGAAAATATTATAATAAGATAAAAAAATAAAATATGATAACTAAAATATGAAAATTTTGATATTCTCGATACACTAGAATAACTGCACTCACGAACAAAGATATAAAAATAAAAAATAATATTAGTAATAAAATATTCATACTGAAAATGAAAATATATAACCTTGAGATAAAATATAAGTGAATGAATAATGAATGAAATATTATGTATTTATAAAAACTAGGGAACCCATATGACCATTGGAATAGTAATTTAACCATTAAAATAGTAACATGACCGTTGGAATAGTAATATAACCATTAGGAATAGTAATCTGACAATTAGAATATTAAAATAACCTATGGAAGTGTAAAATAATATTTAGGTATCCTATAAAATGAAAAAATTATATATTTAAACCATTCTATAAGTAAATAAATATTTTTAAAATGTTAAAGTAAGTATTTGTATTTTTATTAAACATAAATGTTTTAATTTATCTTTTATATTAAATATAATGATATAAAATATATTTACCATTTATAAAATGGAATTATAAATTAACATTATATTTTATTAAAATTATAAAATAATTTTATGAGACAATACATTATTTTTCAATGGGTCATAAACTTGATCATAAGAATAAAATTATAATTTTTGAAATAAATGAGGACTTTATTAAAAATTAAATTTATCATATTTATAAAATTATTTTGATAAAATGGATTTAATATTGGAATATAAAAATTGAAAAATGGTTAGGGTGTTTTTTTTGGTATTTTTCTAAAATAGTTGAATTTTTGATGAATAATGAAATATGGTAAAATATAGTATTTGACATTATAATCTAAATACATGAATTATTGAGTCAAGGATGATGTTAGAACCCATTATATTGAACTCACATTAAATATTTACTATATATTTTAATAATAATCAATTTTATTGATAGTCTTGAGAAAAAATTATGAACTAATGAATATAATAATCATAAACATCCCTCTCCACTTATAAAAACCAAACCTAACAACCCCTTATCCTCAAACATTATAATCATTGGAGTTTAAAAAATTTATACTAATTTCACTTACCGACCCTCTCCCACATTTACTAGTGCCACCAATCTCATCTAATTACCATTTCAAGGTTCCTTAAGGAGTGTTTCAAGGCGACAACATTTAGGAGGTAATAATATAAATTTATCTCTTTTAAATTCATTTATCCTGTAACCTTCTCCTCACCCCCTCATACAAAATGAATTAATAACTCCAATATAATATATATACTATAATTTTAGGTTTATAATTTAATATCTCCCATCCATACTATTTGATTTTCCTCTTATTCTAAAAATGAAAACATCATCCGTATTATATCGGTTCACCACCTCCGTGGATGATGAATTTTGAATTTCCCATTATAACCATCATTAACAGTTTAAATTCACTTATTTTTTTAAATTAAAAATATATGTATATTATATATATATATATATATATTAACATTATGGAGAGATTTATAACCATAATAATAAATAAAACAGAACTAGTTCATAATGGTATGTAAAACCCCCAAAATGAACTAACAGAATAACGTTAACATTTTACTAAATGGATTATCCATATATCAAAAAACATAAGGATACATGGTACCTTTTTTTATTTATCTGAATACCATTTAATTTAAATTATGGAGTTATTCATATTGTTTTATAAGAACATCAATAGTTCACCATAAGTGATCTGGCCTTGGAACAATGAAACTAACGCCCCCAAAACTATGAAATTGATCTTTATATCATATTAAAATGGCTATAAATGAAAATAATAAAATTATAATAAATAAAATATATATGGAAAAGGTTCAAAATTATATAATTAATAAATCTAATTTTATTATTTGGGACAATAAGCGAATGTGGAGAATGATTCTAGAACCTTTGGTAAAGGATCTCTCTAAACAACACAATTTCCATTGGGCTACTCTTTATCTCTATTCACTTCACCATGTATCTCAATTATTATTATTTAACTAATATATATTATTTAAATATTTCCAAAACATATATACCTAGTTTAATTAATCTTTACTTGATTGGGATATACATGTTTTAATGGTTCCGTTCCGAATTTATTTAGAAAATCTAATTAAAGAAAACATATCTATTTTCTTTGACTCCTTTAATGTACCACTCAATTAAATGTTTTAAATATACCATGGTTTCTAAAAACACATATTTTTATATTAAATACCATTTTAGTTCACTTAACTTTTTTTGGAAACTATAATGATCTTACCTTGTGTAAATACTCTTTAACCTTTTTCCAAAAACCAATCATAAAAGTAATATTTCCAAATTAAGTTATCCAATAATTTTTTATATCTAAAATTTAATTGGTATTCATTTTAAGGTTAGATGTTTATTTTTTCACTCAGAAAATTCCAATAAACATTTAATCCCTTCATTCATGGAAACTGTTATGATATACCACTTGGTTATACTGTATGACTTGATTATGCAACCCATTTCTTTCCATTGGTAATTATTATGTTTATAACTTATAATTGATTGAATTTTGTATCAAAAATAATCCTATATATGTTATAATGGGTAAAACTCAATAGAGCTCCAATGCATTGGGTAACATTTTCATCTCATGAGATGGTATGTATGGTATTAGGGAGAAAACCTAATTCACGATGGGACTTTGTCCACTATGTGATGTTGTCTTGGAAGTTAGCCATGAATTATTCTTATGTCATGTTTTATGTTTTATAATTTTCCTATATTTTATTGATCTTTTGATATAATGTTCTATATTTTATTATACCATGTTATTATTCATGAGCATTCTCTTTTTTGATCATATGTCATGCCATTTGACTCACATATTATGCTTTATTGTCATGTTTACTCCCTTACTAGGTTTCTTAGCTCACTAATTTTGTTTATGTATTAAAAAAGTTATCCTATTAAATTTTATGAGCTCAAATGGATTTAAGAGCTCAATATTAATATTAATATCAATTTGATTTATTTTTGTTTTACTTTGATGTATTACGAAACAAGTCTTTTAAATACACTAGGATTTTCTATCATTTAGTTGTATTTAATGGATATTTATGTTAAAAATAATGTACTAATATTTGTAAATAAATTGTGTATCTGTATTATTGTATCCACATATATTAGGAACATGATTTACTATTCACTTCAATAAATAATCCTAAACATAGAAACAAAATCTAGTGAATGAGAATATTGGTCATAAACTTAAAACCATTGGCCAATTTTGATTTCAAATTATCATCCAAACTCATCCCATCTCTGAATAAATCTCAAAATTATGATTTCTTCAATATTGTGTCATGTTCTCAAACTCATTACAATTTCTCCTTAGTTTAATATTCATCATCTTACATAGGCACAACTTAGTTTGATCTTCAATATTCTTAATTCGATCCTTAAGGTAGGCCTAGGTACTATCCTCTTCACACAAACTAGGCCCTTAAAACTCTAATATCCTCTTCTCAATATCTTATCTAACACTATTACTTTGAGATTCTCCTCTATTTGTATTGGTGTTCCTTCATTTATTCCATGACCAGTCTCTATGGTAGGTCTCTATGTTTGGTCACTTGCAGTGGATTAAGTCTACCATGATCAATTGAAATGTGTTGAGAGAACATAATTGGTTAGTGTCTCACATGGTAAGTTGATTTTATTCATTTTCAGTTGTTATTTATTCTTATGGTAGGTTGAATTAGTTCTTATGGTCAGTTGAACATGTTGGCACAAAAATTTTGATAACTTGAAGGTGATGCAGTCGATTGAAACTCACTATCACTCGAGTCCTTGAATATTAGAAAAACAATTTAGATAATATTGAAATAATATTATTTAAATTTTTATAGAAAATCATCAACACATATATACCCTTACTTGGGTTATGGAATGCACCCTCTACCTTCATGCGAGTGCTATTGTGACCCTTAGATGAGCATGTATATTCTACCTTACTGTAGCTTCTTGGCTATACTTATGTATATTAAACAAATTAATTTTACTTTGGTATAGCCTTTGAGATCAGTTTATTAACCTTATATAACCTTATTTACCTACACAAAACATCACATCCTTGCATAAGGGTAACAGAAAAAAGAAAAAACAATTTTGTTACAGGATTGTATAGATTAAGTAAAAAATGGTTCAAAAACAGTGAAACTCAAAATTAAATGCCTTTAAACAATGAAATTCCATATTCAATGATAATATTAAGGGATTTAAAATTAATTTAAAAACTAATAAAACATGTAAAGGACAATATTTGATCTATTTATCATTTAAATTAAAAAATTCACCCAAGTATGAAACCGTGATTTATATCCATATTTTAGAATGTTTTGAATGGATTTTAATAGTTAATTAAAGTTTTTTTTTGAAATTTCTTATTTCATCGGTATAGATATATGAACCTCATAAATCCTTATGTATTATAATTCATATTATTAATCACAGTATATGTTTGATAAATTTTTCGAGTATTTTTTTAAAACCTATCATTTTTTGGATAATGAAGACAACATTTATTAAAGGAGATCATTACGATCATGAATTATTAAAAGAAAAAAAATTTAAACTAATTTCGTGGAATTTTTGAAATTAAAAGAATGGAAATATTTATGTTAAATATTATGTGAATATTTATAGAGAATAAAATAAGAAGGGAATGTTGGATAGCCTGGTGAATGAAGTGTGATGGAAAGATGCTATAATAATTATCAAACAAAAAGAAGAAAGAACTATAGTGCTATTGTGGAGAATTTTTTTAGAGATCTAGAATAAAAAGAATAGATAATGTGAATAAATGACACAATTATTGTTTCATTGTTATTATTAATATTTTTATAAAATATTATAATCAACCACTATATTTCATTCACTTTGTAATCCTTTGACTCAAATAAGTTTATTTGAATTCAAGAAGAGGAAGTGATTATAGGATCAATAATTCACCCTTAACACATTCTTGTAGCATGTGTAATGGATAGTGCTACCACTTATTATTTCATATCACTGTAAATGTAAGATACCTATATTATACCTTATCAATTAATAAAGTAAAAAAATATTCCCTCACATTTATTTTTCCTTGAATTCAACTTGTGTGTAAAAGTGTAAATGCTAGTAGGCTCTTCCTACTCTTTCTAACCAGAGTGAAATGTCTTAAAAGTGATGAAAACTTATACACCCTAATTCACCCCCTTTTAGGGTGTCTTCGATTGTGGTTAAAACAAGTTTTATTAGAGTCGAGTTTTAAAATAATAAATCCATTATCTAAAAATAGTTTTTATGAAGAGAATAGTGAATTCTAAGCTAGTTAGGTTTTTATGGTAGAAATTACTAAATATAGAAGAATAATATGATATCTCACCTAATATATCCAGAACATGGGGTATTATTTTCTACTGATCATGTGATACATGTAAGTGATGTCCTTGAGTTATCCAATACCGAAGAAAAAATTCTTTAAACTAATTTCATATCCCAAAATACATTGTATGGTGCATTATGAAAATTTATCTATATAAAGTTGACTAGTTCTACTACTACTATTGCTATATGGGATAGGTTTTCTAATAATCATAAAGTGGAAAATAAGGTGAAGGTGGGTAAAATTTATGATTTTTATAATAACTTTGATTATCTGTAGATTTATCCTGATGAAAGTGTAGATGGATTTTTTAATCACATCATTGAATTTTTTGGAGCTATTTAGGGGCTGGGTGAAGGAGTAAATGATGATGAATTTGTAAATAAGATATTGAGGTGACTGACACCCCTATAAAACGATAAATTATATACACATGAAAAAATTAACTTAGATAAGATATCATTGTATTAATTTCAAAATAGTTTTGTGGTTTATGAAATATGAGTCAAGCCAAAAGAAAGACCAAATTATACAACCAAGGAAAAAAAATTCAAATTTATATAGAATCTTAAGATCACTATAGATTGTGATTGCAAAACTCCAAGTTTTTATGGACCTTTTTTAGAATGAATTAATTTTGATTGATGTATTTAATTTCACTAAGTCAAATATTCCTTTCACATGGAACTGACATGGATTTCAATACATGGAACACTAACTTGGCATGTGTTACACACAACACTGAGTTTCTATGAAACATCATTTTATTATTATAATTATTTAAATGTAAAAATTATAACCTAGATATTAAAAATAATAATAATAATAATAATAAATATTTTTAATATATTATTTATAATGGTTACACATAAATAAATAATATTTATAATAAATATATATTTTTTAGTAAAGTATTTATATGTTTAAAAATATCTTTTTCTCAAATGAACTTCTTTTCATGTCCTTCTTTGAAAGATAATAAAATTAATTTTAGATTTTTTTATAAATTGAATTTGATAAAATAAACTTAATTTTTTAAATCATAATTTTTAAATTAGATTAGTGTGATTATTTGGTATTTTTTGAGAAACTTCATTTTTTGATGAATAACGAACAATACTGTATTTCAATTAAAAATTACCTTTTCATGTAAATAATTATTAATATTAATTTATATTTTAATTTTGTTTTTAAAGGAAAAATATATCAATTATACATATATTAAGCGAATTTATATAATTTGAATCATTTTTATATGGAAATTGGTTATAAAAACTTATTGAACTTTTGAATGTTTTTACTTAAAAAACACAATTTCTTATCATGCATGCGGGATTAGCGTTAAACATAATTTTACAATTTATGTGATTTGAATTTTTAAAAATAGATACAAAATATTTTAATTAGTATGATTTTTTAGTCTAATAAGATAATTTTTTTGACCATAAATATTAGTGAAAGTGATTAAAATTGACCACAATGATTAAGGTAAAATTAAGCTTTATTAGGGACTAAACATTAATATTAAGAACCAAATTGACCTATAAGCTTGTAAAAAAGCAATTTTATGAACATATTTAGACTATATCACTTAATTTTAAAACTTTTATGAGTTAGTGGGATACTATTCAATAAAATTTTCCTATTTCATAAGTTTAGTAAAGAAAAAGACAAAAGGGAACTTTTCTCCCCATTAACATTTATAAGTATTTTAGATATGAAAAACACAACTTATTTTTGGTTATAAATTTCTTTTTTTGAAATTAAATGAGTTATTTTTATCATAACGTGTTATCAATAATTTTTAGAGATTATTTAGTTACATAGAATGCTTACAAAACACCAACGTAGTGATTATTTAGTTAATGATTAACTAAAATAAATGATACTATAAATATTATAAGTAAAGTAAATTGGTTTAATTATTGTAATTTATTTTTTAGATGAATATATAATTTTAAAAATATTTTAAATTAATATATTTGGATTCCATTTTTTTGATATTTATTAAATTAAAATTAAATAAATAATGTCAAAATTGAAAATAATGTTATTTTATAATAAATCGCATTTTATTACATGATTTAAAATTAATAACAATACTAACTTATTCCAAGTTATTTTGAAGATTTAATCAATATAAAATATTTTCCATTAATAGAAAAATTGATATTTTATAATTGACATATTGACCCATAGATAGTAAAAACATTGTTACCACTGTCCTGGTTAAATGAGTTCTATTGCGAAATACAAGCGCTTATTTTAAAATTAATGACCAAAAAAATCATATTTATATTATGTAAATAATAAATAATAATTATAATTTAGTGGGTATTTTTTTAATAAATATCACTTTAATTTATTCTTACTCGTTAAATTACTTATGTTTTAATATTATACACTTTAATAAAAACCAAAATGAAAAATTGTGGAAATATAGAAGTTAATGAAAAAAATTATAAAAATGAACTTATTTTAGTGTGGTGTAGATTTTTTAGACCATTATTCACCTTTAATACATTATTTTTTAATTTTTGTGGAAAATTAGGTAAGGAAGACCTCCCATTATTGCATACCTTTTTCTATTTGCAAGAGTGACACTCCTCCTCCACTATAAAAGGCCTCTTCTCCTTCCAATTCTTCACACCTCTCAAACCAATTAGGTTTGAAAAATATATACCCAATACAATTACCAAAATACATACCTTTATACTTGAATCCTAAATTTTTTCAGATATCAATTCAATAAATCCCTTTGGTGAAAACAAAATAGAGTTACCCAAAGAAGAGGCAACATCCTTCCTCAAGGTTCTTTCTTTTATTTTCTTTATACACCCCCTAAAATAAGATTATTACATGATTATATTATATAAATAGTGTAATAAATATTATAAGATGTTATTATACTAAGGGTATGACATAAACTTACATACACTTCCATCAAATGGGTAGCAAACATACTGTTTATGTGTAAGGTGAACTACCACCTCACAAAATAATGATTGTCCGTTTTTCTTTAATCCATTTAATGGTTGATAATTATGATGGAATATATATATATATATATATATGATAAATATTATGTCTTTAATCATATGTAATTATTTTACAAAACATATCTTTATACATTTTATTTTGTGTAAATACGACAATTCCATTTGATGAAGTGTGGACTACCGTCCTCAAAGCAACGCGATTCATTCACACACTACATGGAATGTATTGAGGATGATTTTAGTGAAATTATATGATATATATAACATAATAATTATAATTTAATGATATTATATACATATATACAAATATTTTATTTTATTTCTTTCTTTCAATACACAATAAAACAGAAACGACGTTCATGCGTACGTACGACCTACCGTCTCCATGAATGGTGTATTCCATTTTATAATTACATATTCTATGGATTATTATAATAAAAATATAATGAATATAATTTATATTTATATAATTTTTTATATTCTTGAAATCATGATACATGTATATGGACCAATGATATAACAAATTAAGACACATGTGAAGAACAATGAGGATATTGCCCGAAGTGAAAACGTAACATATAATTATTAATAAGAGGGTAATATAAAGTCATAATAAAACCGTATATGATATTATATATAATTATATTTTTATGTGATAAATTTATAATAAACATATATTTATTATACAGGATGTTTGTATGAGTACAACAAGAGTCAAGAAACAAGATAAGGAAATTTCATCTCACTTTTTATATCCATGAGATACATGCCATGTTCCCCACTATTTTCTTTTTCATGGTGTATATAATAACCATGGATTTATTCTATGATTATTATTATTAAATTTATGGGTATTTTAATATCCATTATATTATATTTTTACGAGGTTTATGATTCAAAAGTTACCAAATATGTAAGATAGTTTTGTCTCACTTTTCCTTCTTTGAGACTCATGTTTTTGTTATACACCTAAATTATTTTTTGAGGTATATATACTTACATTAGACATGTTACATCATTAATATACTTATTTTAATGATATTTTAGGCTTAATTTAATTTTACTTACTTACATGGAAAATATGATCCCACGTTACCATGTGGTAAGAGTTTGGAGAAAAAATTTCTTTGTTTATTGGGATTATTTATGTTTATGATTCTATTGATGAAATATTATGATTAATATCTAAAAACACTAAATATGTTACTTCTCCTATTTTTATTCAAGATAAATCCTTCTATTAGTATAATTTTTAACTCATTTGTACTTATGATGATAAATAAAATGTTTTTAATAAAAATTTTGCAGTATTTTCTATTAGGTTGGAAATCTATTTTATTTAAAAAACCATTTCTTAAAAAAATGTTTTCAAATGATCCTTGAAGATAATTTAAAAGGAAAAAGTATTTTTAATTTTTTTATGTTTCTCAAAGTTTTATTTACAATTTTTCAATTTTATTTTCAAATAAATGTTTGTAATTTTTTTAAAGCTTTCTTAATATGTATTAATAGTGTTTTCGAAGAAATGGTTTTCAAAAGGTCTTCATTATTTCCTTAAAAATTTGAAAAGTGTTTTCAATGAAATTGTTTTTACCATTTTTTCATGATTTACTTCTAATTTTTAAAAGTTTTTTTCAATGAAATGTTTTTCAAATAATTTTCCAGATTTTTTATATGTTTTTAATGTTATTTTTAAATAAATAGTTTTCAAAAAATGTTTTAAATATTTATTTTTCAGTTTTCAAAGTGTTTTCAAAGATAAATGTTTTTAGATTATTTTGAAGCTTATTTTATATGTTTTTTAATAAAATGGTTTTTAAAAATTATTTGAATATTATTTTATATGATTTCAAGGAAAATGGTTTTCAATAAGATTTCAAGCCTTATTTTTAAGTTCTCAAAGTATTTTAAAAGAAAATGGGTTTTAAATTTTTTTGTGTTTTAAAAATCCCATTTCAAAGAAGAAATGATATTTTCCTCAAGAAATATTTTTAAAAGATATTACATAATTATTTTTCATATAATATGACATCTTTTGGTATTAATCATGACTTTATTGGGAAATGATTAAATATTTCCATTCATATTATTTCCCTAAATTTATTATGTTTTTATGGAATGATGTTTATAAAACCTGTTTATATTTCATGTTTTATATGATTTTGAAAACCACTTTTTTTCATAGGTTATTATTTTGATGAAATGATTATGACTCCTATATCTTTTTACATAGGTTATAATATGATTACTTGAATATGATACCCATTTCATTTCATGGGTTAGGATATGATTTTTAATGATCATGTGGAACATGTTTTTATGATTTAATTATGACATGGGTGGGACTATATCTCACGCTAATGCATTGGGTATGGATTTATATCTCATGAGGTAGACTAATATGGTCTTGTAAGTGAACCATGACTACTAATATGTTCATGGGAGTGAACCATGACTACCAAGATGGTATTAGGAGTGAACTCATGCTAATAATATGTAAATGGGCGTGAACCATGACTAGAAATATGGTATGAGGAGGTGAACCCAAGATACTAATATGGTGTCAGAAGCAATGCCTTGGCTACCATGGAAATCATTTTATCTGCTTATGTGTTTTTCACAATTCCATGTCTTATTCCTATTCTATGATTTCATGTATTATGTTATTTATTTCCTTATTATTCATATCTTCTAAACTTATAATATTTATTCCATGATTCATGTTTATGATCTTTGATATGTAGGGTGTGATGTTCTATTTTCATGATCACATTATCATATAACTATTATCATGTTTATACTTACATGTCTCCCTTGTTTACCCTTACTGAGAATCTAAACTCATATCTTTTTATGTTTCTTTCCCAAGGTTATGAATAAATATTTATTCTATGATAATTATAAGAGGGGTTATACTATTGAAGAACCTAGTGGGAGATAATGTAGCTTGCTCATGTATCAGTGTTTATGTTTCCATGTTTCCAAAGGCACTAAACTAATACGGTCTTTGGGTAACCATTTATATAATGTTTTATGTATTCTTCAAAATTTATACAATGTATATTTACATTAAGAATGGGTCGTTATAGTTGGCATCAGAGGAAAGTTTTAGTCAACCTTTATAAACTAAGTTGTGAAAACCTTAGTGATATCCCTAGGTATATTTATAAGGATATATATAGGTATTTCTATAAGTATATGTTTAAGGATGAGTTAAAATTTAGGAAAATGACCAAGAATTTTGGTAAATGATATAGTGAGTGGTTTAATAGTAATGCATCCATTTCTGGATACTATAAGTTGATATGGTCTTGGAACATACGTACCTAGGAGTGATAACTCTGACAAGGTGCATTGAGCCTAACTCAACATAACCTAGTACATGACAATATGTATTACTATACACCTGGTTTAACACTCTCGAGGGATATGATTTTTGAATTAAAAAACTATTAAAAACCATCATGAATGATTTAAATAGAAGTTGGATAAAATCAACCTAGGATAAAATTTAGGTTTCATCGATTAAGAAGTTAGTTTCATGATTTATATATCCTATAATTATTTTTTCATGATTATGTGGTTTTCTTCTATAACATGTGTTTATTACCCACTACCTTATGGTTTTAGTAAATGGTGAGAAATAGAAGGAACATGGTTATCATTTAATGTTTTATATGTTAAAATTATAAGAATTATAAAAAATGATCTCCCAAGTGGAAATCTCATAACCAGAATCAGGAACGTGGTATGAGTATTTGTTATAATTATGAAGATAAAGAGACCTCAAATAAAATGTGAAAGGTATTTAATGTTATTTGAGTATTGTTTACAAAATAAGCATGTATAGATTAAGGTTTAAGAACCATAAAACTTGATTCCTATTTCATATTCTCGAAAACAGGTATTAAGGAATAAGTTTATAAAGATAAAGTAATGGTTTATGAATAAAGTTTCATGAATAAAGTATTTATGTTTTGGAATTCAAAGATTATGTTATATGAATCATGAAATATATAAGTATTTTTAGTATAAGCTTTCATTATGGATTGAAAATGAACTATTGAATGGTGATGAAGACAGAGAAAATCAATTTCATGGAAATGTGATATTTTTATTATCAGAAGGAAACCATTAATTAATACCTGATGTTGATATAATGATGTTTGGAAAAAGATATATTGGATATGAATAAGTAAACTAGATGATACATACTACCCTGAAACTGATTATTAAAAAAGTGGTCTATGGAATCAAGGATGATGTTTACAACTTCTTAAATTTAAAAAATGTTTCCAGTAATCATTGGAATAAGGAAGCATGCATGTTTTCAAAAAGGATATATGGTAATTTATGTTATTACAATGCTTGAAGGAAATATACTATGAGGGTATTCACTTTTTTTGAATGTGACAATCAATTGGTAATTTGTGATATATGGGGGATCAATGTTAATCTAATTTCGTGACCTTATTTATGAAGTTTTGGATTTTCATATTTTGGAAGGGTTATAAGGTTAACAATTTATAGAATGATTAAGTTAAAATTCAGATGAAGTTTGTGAGAATAAATTATTATCCCATGAAATGAGGATTTATTCATATTGGATATCCCATTCTAAAAACATTTTATTGATGAAAACTGATGAAAAATGAGATGGAATATCATGGATATCATGATCAATTAGTACATGAGAAATGAAAAATTCACCTTCATTTTTGGATAAAGTGGTGAAGTATACCAAGTAACAACAAAGGTTTGGGTTTTCATAAAATAATGCCAGTATATCTATTCATGAAAATTATTAAAATTTAGGGAAAAGAATCTTGAAATAAAAAATTTTATCCTAGTACCTTAATTTCTGATGAATTATATGGTCCCTTAGGTCATAAAAAATTTATCAATTTTTGAGTTTTAACTTTCTCCCGACCTTGTCCTCTATCACTCTCTATTAGAACTTGATGGTTATATTTTTCTTCCATGCCAATGTTTTCACTTCCCACCTATGTTTTCCTGTGGGGGAAGCTAGTTATGAGTTGCATTGAGTAACCATTATGGTTATAGATTTATCTTTCAAAACAAATTTTCAATTTATTTTTACGTTGTGGGTTTCTATGAAAGTAACTTTCACGTATTAAACCATTGATAACCCAAATGAATTTTGAGGGTGAAATTCATTTTAAGGGGGTAGAATGTAACATCCCAAGTTTTTATGGACCTTTTTTATGAATGAATTATTTTTCAATGATTTATTTCATTGCAATCAGTAAAATATTCTTTTCAAATGGAACTGACTTGGCTTGTGCTACACACAAAACTAACTTGGTGTGCGTTACACACAACACTAAGTTTCTACGAAACATCATTTTATTATTATAACTATTTAAATAAGATAATTACTACCTAGCTGTTAAAATTAGTAATATGAATATTCCTAACTAATTTTTATATATGATTTATTATGCGTTCACATAAATAAAATATATTTATAATGAAATATATAATTTTTGGTAAATTCTTTATCTGTTTAAAAATACCATTTTTACAAATGAACTACTTTTCATGTCCTTCTGTGAAAAATAATAAAATTAATTTTAAAAACATTTAGAAATTTAATTTGATAAAATAAAACTCATTTTTTAATTAAAAATGTTTAAATTATATTAGGGTGATTATTTGGTATTTTTCACAGAAACATCATTTTTTATGAATAGTGAAAAATACTGTATTTTAGTTAGAACTGCCTCTCTATTTAGATAATTATTAATAATTATTAATATTTTATTTTTTTAGATTAACAATATATCAATTATAAATTTATTAAACCAATTTAGTTGATTTTAATCATTTTTATATGGAAATTGGTTATAAAAACTTATTGAACTTTTGAACATTTCTACTTAAAAAACCTGCTTTCTCGCCATGTCTGTGGGATTAGCGTTAAACTTAATTTTACCACTTCTGTGATTTAATTTTTTTAAAAAGGGAATAAAATATTTTAATAAGTTTTATATTTTTATTCTCATAAAATAAACTTAATTTTTGACCAAAAAGATTACTGAAAGTGATTAAAAGTAATCACATTGATTATGGTGAAATTAAGCTTAATTAGGGACTAAACCATACTCTTAAGGGCCAAAATGACCTAGAAACTTGTCCAAAATCCACTGTAAACCCATATTTACAATATATCACTTTTTTTCTTTATTTTATAAGTTATTAGAATACTATCCAATAAAGGTTTTCTATTTCACATGTTGTGTAATGGAAAATACAAAAAATGAAATTTTCCCATGTTTAACATTTATAAAACCTTGAGATATGAAAAAAACATATTTTCTGTTATAAATATAATTTTGGAAATTAAATGAGTTATTTTTATAGTAATTACTTATAAATATTTTTTTGATATGATTTAGTTACATTGAATGCTTATGAAACACCAACATAGTGTTTATTTAGTTAATGATTAACTAAAATAAACGATACTATAAATATTTAAATTGATGTAAATTGGATGAATTATGATCATTTTTTTCAATGAATATATCATGTTAAAAAATATTTAAATTGATATATTTGGATTCCAATATTATTTTCATATTTATTAAATTAAAATTAAATAAATAAAGTCAAAATTAAAAATAAGGTTATTTTACAGTAAATAATAATTTATTAAATGATTTAAAATTTGTAAAAATTCTAAATTATTATAAGTTATTTGAAAGTGTTAATAAATATAAAATATAGTCCATTAGTGTACCGATTTATCTTTTATAATTAACATATTGACCCATATATAGTGAAAACATTGTAAGCACTGTCCCGATTAAAGCAATGTTTTTGCGCGTTACATGCGCTTGTTTTAAAATTAATTTCCAACACAAATGGTATTTTTTATTTTTTAAATTATAGATAATAATTATAATTTATTTGGTATATTTTTTCTATAAATCACCCTTTAGTTTATTCTTAATGGTTAAATTACTTATGTAAGAATACTAGATACTTTAATAAAAACCAAAATTATAAAATTGGGAAAACAAATAAGTTATGAGAAAAATAAAAAAATGAAATTATTTTTATGTGGTGTAGATTTTTTTCAACCATGATTCATATTTAATCCATTATTTATAAATTCTTATGGACATTAGGTAAGTAGACCTCCCATTATTTTATACGTTTTGGTATTTACAAGAGTGCCACTGCTCCTCCACTATAAAAGGCCTCCTCTCCGCCCACTTATTAACACATATCAGACCCATTAGGTTCAGAAAATATATTCTCAATACACTTACCAAAATGCATACCTTTCCTCTTTAATACTAACTTTGGGCATAAATCAATCCAAGGGAACCCTTTGGTGAAAACCAAATGGAGTTACTCGTAGGAGAGGGAACATCCTTCCTCAAGCTCTATTCTTTTATTTTCTTTATCCACCCCTCAACTATACTTATGAAAAGATTATATAATAAAAAATGTATCCTAAATATACTGAGATATTATTGTACTAAGGGTTATACCCGCACTTTTACACACATCCATATAATGGGTAACAAATATATTGTTTACGTGTACAATGAACTACCGCCTCACAAAATGATGAATTTTCATTTTTAATATACCCCTTTCATGGTTCAAAATTTTGATTTAAAAACTACCTATATGTGATATATATGATACATATAATGTCTTTAATATTATTTAATTATTTTAAAACACTTATATTAATACTTTCCATTTTGTGTAAATAGGATAATTTCGTTTGAGGAAGTGTGGATTACCACCCTCTCAAAGTGATGTGATTCGTTCACATACTACATGGAATGTATTAAGGATGGTTTTAGTGAAATTATATGATATATATAGCATAATAATTCTAATTTAACTATTTTATCTACATATATACATATTTTTCATTTTATTTCCTTCTTTTAATATGACAATAAAACAGAAATGATGTTCATGCGTACGTACGACCTATCGTCTCCATGAATGATGTATTCCATTTTATACTTATATATTCTATGTATTATTATGAAACACATATAATAAATATAATTTATATTTATATCATGATTTATATTATTTAAATCATGATATTATCATAAGGACCAAAGATAGGACAAATTAAGACACATGCAAAGAACAAAGTGGATATTACCTAAAGTGAAACATTAACATAGAATTGTTAACAAGAGGGTAATATGAACTAATAATAAAACCATATATGGTATTATATATAAGAATATGGTTATTTTATAGATTTATAATAATCATATATTTATTATACATGAATTTTGTATGAGTTCTAAGAGTGTCAAGAAATAAGCTAAGAAAATTTCATCTCACTTTTTATATATGTGAGATACTTGCCATGTTCACCACTCTTTTATATTGTGTGAATTATATACTAACCATTAATGTATTATATTATTACTATTATTAAATTTATGGGTATTTACATATCCATTATATGATATTTCTTTCATGGGGGTTATGTGTCAAAAGTTACTTAATTTGTAAGATAGTTGTGTCTCACTTTTCCTTCTTTTAGACTCATGTTTTGTTCTACACCTAAATTATTTTTCGAGGTGTATATAATTCAATTATACATGTTATATAATGAATCTAATTATTTTATTATATTTTAAGCTTCATTAAAGTTCATTTAATTACTTGGAGAGTTGGATCCCAAGTTACCATATGGTAAGATTTTGGCAAAACAATCTCATCATTTATCAGGAATGTTTATAATTATGATTCTATTAATGAACTATTATGTTCCATATCTCAATAAAACCAATGAGTTTCCTTAAAATATGTTTATTTAAAATACCTCCATGTATTAGATCCATTTTTCTACTCTTTGGAACTTAGGATAATTAATAAAATGTTTTAAAGAAAAATATGACTGTATTTCTCTCTTCGACAAGAAATCTATTTTATTTCAAAAACTGTGTTTACAAAAAAAATTTAAAAAAATGTTTTTAAATGATCCTTGAATATAATTTAAGAGGAAAAATTATTTTTAGAAACATTTTATGGTTTTAAATAGTTTCTTTATAAGTTTTTAAACTTATTTTCAAAGAAATTATTTTCAAAATGTTTTAATGATTTCTTAATAAGTTTTCAAAGTATTTTCAAATAAATGGTTTTCAAAAAAATTCATGATTTATTTATAAATTTTAAACATTTTTTTAAAGAAATTGGTTTCAAAACCTTTTTAAGATTTCCTTATAACTTTTAAATGTGTTTTCAATGAAATGGTTTTCACGGAATTTGCAATATTTATTTATATGTTTTAAAATTTATTTTAAAATAAATGGTTTTAAAAACTTTTTCAAGAGTTTATTATTATTTTTCATAGTGTTTTCAATGAAAAAGGTTTTTATAATGTTTTGAAGCTTATTTTATATGTTTTCATGGAAAATGGTTTTCAAAAATTATTTCAATATTATTTTATACATTTTCAATGAAAAAGTTTTCAAATATGATTTATAGAATTATTTATAAATTTTCAATATATTTTAAATGAAAATGGTTCTCAAAAGGTTTTTTGTTCTAAAAATCCTTTTTCAAAGAATAAATGATATTTTCATTAATATTTTTTTTAAAAATATCTTTCAAAATTATTTCCCATTTATGATGACATATATTTTTGTTACTCATGACTTTATAGGGAAATCATTAAATGTTTCCATTTATTTTATTTTAATGAATGGATTATTTTTTGATGGAATGTTGTTTATGAAAACTGCTTCTCATTTATGGTTTATATTCTTTTGAAACTCTCTTATTTTTATGGTTTATGTTTTTGATGAAATGAATATGAAATCTATATTATTTTCTATAGGTTATGATATGATTACATGTTTGTGACACCCATTTCATTTCATGGGTTATGATATTATTTTTAATGATCTTTTGGAACATGTATGTATGATTTAATTTTAAGATGGGTGGGACCTATATCTCCATTCAATACATTGGGTAAATATTTTTATCTCACAAGATAGACTAAGATGGTAATGGGAGTGAACCTTGACTACTAAGATGGAAATGAGAGTGAACCATTACTACCAAGATGGTATGAGGAGTGAAATCATGATACTAATATGTCCATAGGAGTGAATCATGACTACCAAGATGGTATGATGAGTGAAACCATGTTACTAAGATGTCATTGGAAACAATTCCTTGACTACTATGGAAATCATTTTATGTGCTTATGTTCTTTCAACAATTCCATGTCTTATTCCTGTTTTATGATTTCATGGATTATGTTCTTTATTTACTTATGATTCATGTCTTATGAACTACCAAATTTATGTCATGATTCATGTTTATGATGTTTGATATGCAGGGTGTGATCTTCCATTTTCATGATCATGTTCTCATACCCTTATACTCATGTTAATGATTACATGTCTCACTTGTTTACCCATACTGACCATATGATCTCACCCATTTTTATATTTCCTTACTTAGGTTATGAATATATATTTCTTCTATTATATGTATAATATGGGTTCTAGTATTGGAGAACCTAGTGGGAGATAATATATCTCACTTATGTACCAGTTCTTATGTTTCTATGTTTCCATAGGAATTAAACTAATACGGTCTTTGGGTGTCCATTTGTATAATGTTTTATTTATTCTAAAAATGTTATGTAATGTATATTTATATTAATATTGGGTCATTATAGTGATTAATAAAAAGATATATAGGATGATTTTCTATCACTAATGGTAAAAAATTCAAATATAGAATGGGTAAATTTGAAGGAAATCTACCCTTGGAAAGTTTTAAATGTAGCAAGGTTGGAAACATTACTGAAAGTTTCCCAAGTATATTCATGGATGATGAAATTAAATCAAAAAACCTAAAAAAATTATTAAGGAAGTTTCCTCTTAATAGAGACTTTAAACCAAGAGGTTTATTTGGAAAGAAGATCCAAAGGAAGTATCTCATAAGAATGTTATATGAAAACAATTTACAGGAAGAAGAAACTGAATTTAAATATAAAACAAAATATTCTATGGTGTAAATATATGAAGAATATGAATCTAAAAGTGAGAATAACTATCAACCTAAAGGGATTTTAAACATCAAGGTAGACTCAGAAGGAGCACTTGAAGAGATTGATATTCAATGAAAGAGAAATAAAAAAATAGGTGCATTTTTTTAATAATATTATGAGTAAGTGTATTGGATTGAATATTAGATAAATAAACTATAAAAGGAATTATAAGATCAAACATTTATTCATGAAATATTAGGATAAGTTTTAGAGTTCAAAATAAATATCAAATAACAGGATAATATGATGGATGATCATAATTCTTACCTAGAGGAAAGAGACAAGAGGTTTGAATCCGTTGAAAAAGAAATGGTTACCCTTATAAGTAAACCAGAACCTAAAATAACATTAAGAAATCCAAATAAAAAGACTCAATATGGGAGTTTCATTGATTCATAACTATAGAAATGGGATAAATTGGTCATTGATGGTTTTGAGAAAATATTGAATTAATCAAAGACCTAGGAACATGAATAAGAGTGGAGTAGACTACGATTTTTTAGAAAAAATAAAACATGAACAATGGTAGTTTAGTTAAAAGGAAATAAAAATATGGAATATAGTGTCCAATATTTTAAGAACAATAAATAGCTAAAAAGTTTATTAAAAGATATAAATATAGAGAGGTGAAAGTAAAAAAAAATATTTCCCTTAAGGAAGTTTTAGTTTTTGGATATCTTGGTCACAATATGTCATATTATGGAAATGAAAATGATTACTTAGAGGGAGAAGCAAAGAAAATTTATATAATTAGAATTAATCCACATCATTTAATACAAGGAATAATTTGTTAAGGATATTACTATCAATTTTCTAAACATGGGAATAAATAAATTGATTTCAAATGAAGGAGAAAAGGAATTTACCATCATTAGAGTCATATATAGTTGATTAAAATACATTTAATGGAGAAATAATGAATATTTAATCTAATGTATCACCTCAATTGTTTATCTCTTGGAAGGAAAAAAATAAAAGATAAAAATAAACCCTAGCTAAAGACGCACTCAAATAAATAATGAATAATAACACTGAAATCCTAAATAGTGGGTGTTCAATCTATATGATAATAAATATTAACCTCAAAAAGAATGTGAACAATAGAGTTTATGGAATTTTATGTTTCTGTAATGATGGAGATATAAAAATAAAAGGAAGTGGGAATACTAGACAAGAAAGTAAAGAATTGAAGAGCATAAAATTATTCTACGTTGATTTCTTGTGACCTAATCTCTTAATCATGATTCAAATATATAACACTAATATTTAAGTTACTTTAAACTAGATGAGATTTTTTATAAAAGTTATGTTTAATTATTTTATTATAATGTACATGGGAACCAATGGTAATCTCTACCAGGTTGATAGTGAAGAGAACATGTGCTTTCTTATAGTGGAGAAAGAAAACAACTTGTGGCACCTTAGGTTATACCATATTCATCAATATATCTTGGAAAACCTATTAAAACTAATACATATAGTGGATATCCTAAATATAAATCATGGAAAAAAGGATACATGATTCATGAATGCATGGTAAGATGGTACACAACCCTTTCACCAAATGAAGAAGAGGTAATCAAACTCACTCGATAAGGACTATACTAACGTCTGTGTCCATATGAATCATCCTGGGACTTATGGAGAATGGTACTTAAATTTTTTGTTAAAAATCATAGTATAATGTCATGTAACATGTTTATATAGAGTAAAAAAGAGGTTATAGACTGCATTAAGAGGTACTAAATGAGAGTGGAAAATAATATTTTATGTACCATAAAACTTTTCTATATGATAATGAAATGGTAGAGAATTATCTTAAGAATCATGGTATTAAACATGAGGTTTCCTTGGTTAGGAATCCATGAAAAAATGTAGTTATTGAGTACCATAACTAGATGGTGAATAATATAGATAAAACACTACCCATTGAAAGTTTTATTTTAAGAACTTATTATAATGAGGAATCCTAGGTTTTGGTTTGAAAATTAAATCATGCATTGTTATGACCCACAGAGTAATGAATATCCTAGTATACATGTCATGGAAGAAATCCATCAATAAAGAACTTCCTTTTTTGGAAGAAAACTCTATATTCAAAACAGAAAAGGTAATCAAGAGAAATATAATGATTCCATAGATGAGGTAATATTTCTAGTCTACTCAATGAAGAGTAAAGAATATAAATAATATATTAAAAAGTTTGAAAAAATTATTATATGAAATATTTTTAATGTTTTTGTGGATAAAGATTGAATAATCTTTGAGAGTTAAAATTATGAACTAACCAAAGAATATGATGAAATCATTAAAAATTTAATATTTATACAAATTCATTTAAATTATGAAGAATAAAAAGATGAATTAATGTAAAATATACTAAAGAGATCCATATTTTATCTCAAAGAAGAACCAAAAGTATTGAAGTTGACCCATCCAATATAATTGGATATAAATTTTCACCGACTAAGATGTGAAGAATGAGGGAAGTAGAGAAATTTTATTTACTATCAACCATGGATCCAAAGTCTATTGAAGAAGTAAAGAAATATGAATCATAGGTGAGAGATATAAATGAAAAGTTAGATCAAATTTATAAGAACCAAATGTAGAGCATTGGGAGATACATTAATTCCATAAATGATTATAAAAAATTGGGTATTTAGAAACAAATTTTATAAACATGGTAATGTGGTTTCAAACATAGCACAACCAGTATGAAAAAGTTATGTTCAAATATAATATTCATATATTAAAGAGAATTTTTTACTTGTTTATTTATTTTAATTATTTAGGATTTTCTAAAAAATTATTGATTCAAAGAGGTTTTTAATTTTTTTAATTGGATTTCAAAACAACATTCCTAAATGGAATAATAAATGATGAAGTCTAAATTGTGAAGCCTATGGTATTATTGATTTTTAATAATAAAAACAAGTTTTATAGATTAAATAATGTCCTATATAATCTAAAACTGGATCCACATGCATGATATTCTTAATTTTAATCATATATAAAGAAACTAAAATTCAAAAGATATGGTGTTGATCACTACCTTTATGTGCATAAATTGGAGGAAGAATAATTTATGGTCTTTATTTATGTATATGATATAATATTTAGTGGAAATAAAGAAATTTATATAAATGATTTTTCTAATATTTTGTGATTATAATTTGAAATGACAATGATTGGTGATCTCACTTATTTTCTAAGGCAACATGTGATTCAGAAATATAGTTATAATTTTATTTCCTAAACTAAATATGTAATTAAAGTATTGAATAAATTTAATATACATGATACATAACCCATGTCCACCCCAATTGTAGTTGGGACAAAGATTGGGAATCATGAGAATGAAAATTCAGTGGATCCCACCTTGCACTTGGTGATCATAGGAATTTTGTTATACCCAACAGTAACTGATATAGACATATTATATGATACTTTACAAGAATCCAAATTTCAAAAAATAATAATGAGGAGAATCTCACTATAGTAAAGAGAATTATAAGGTATATATGAGGAACTCTAACTCATGTGATTATATTTAATATAAATAAGGAACATAAATTATTATCATTTTTAGATGTTAATTGGGATAGTGATTTGGTGTACCAAAAGTCCACAAGTGGAGATGAATTATATATTAGCACCAAGAGTACATGGTGGATGAGTAATAAATAAGAGAGTAAATCTATTAATATGGATAAGTAAGAATATACTACAATAATTAAATCATGGACGTAACTTCAATGGATTAAATATAAATTAGATGATCCAGGAGAATATGTGAGATAATCAATGGTGATATTTTTTTGAAAACTAAAGTGATATTGAGATTATAATGAATCAAGTTTAGTACTCCAGCAAAAAACACATTAAGAATATAAATCATTTTATTAAAGAAAATATAGAGAAAGAAGTAATCAATATGGAGTATATTAGGTCTGATAAAAAAGTATCATATTTCATGAATAATCCCTTAAAAACTCCAAAATTCGAGAGATTTCAGTAGAACATCAGTACTAAAAAACATCCTTTAACCTATGAAGGTTTGAATATTTCCCTTTACCCATGGTATAAAATGATTTATCTTTTTGATATATATTTATATTTGGTTTTCATATTGTATCCGGTTTATGAAAAAAGGTGGAGTTTTTTCAATGGGTAATTCTATAATAATTAATGACGTATTGATAGTAATTTAATGGATAAGATTTTAGTTATTAACTTATATTTATTATTTCCTAAAAATATCATTGAATCGAATAGGTTTAGAAACACAGTTTATGACTTATTGGTTAGTGTTTATCTCAATGTAAGTTTTGCATCCGTAGTTTTTAAATTTAATATCAATGGTTGAGAATGGTTTTATGGGGAGAGTGAAAATATAGGGGGTGCATGTAATGGCCCGGGGTTTTGGGGTCCATTACTTTGTGAAAATCTCATTTTGGGTTTTTGGGTCCGGGGATCACGGTGGTGTAGGCCTACCGGTATCCTTAGCCTACCGGTAGCAGGCCTACTAGTAGCTCGGTCTACCGGTGGCCGCAGCCTACCAGTAGCTCTATCTACTGGTAGCTCGGTCTACAGGTAGCTCGGCCTACCAGTAGCTGCAGCCTACCAGTAGCTCGGCCTACCGGTAGCTGTAGACTACCGGTAGCTCAGCTACCCGTAGCTGTCACCCAACGGTAGCTCTCAGCTACCGGTGGCTCTGGCCTACCCCACGGGTTATTTCTAGTAGCGCTTCCTTTTGCGCAAATAGGGTTTTAAACCCTATTTTAACCTGTTTGAGCGTGTTTTAAAGACCCATAATGCGCATAATAGTTTTAATTAAATACTTAATCAATTAATGAGTCAGTTTAAACCACCCGACCCCCTTTAATGACGAGTGGAGCCGCGTGATCAACCCACAACCCCCGCGCCTTACGCGGTTTCACATTCTCATCTCAACCATCCACGGCTCTTATAAAATAAGGGTTAGCCATGGTTTCTCCTTTCCTCGATCGCAGCTTTTCACAAACAGCTTCTGGTGCATCCGGCGCGCCGCATCATTATCCGTAAAGTTCCGCGTCCGGCGTAAACGTCTATCATCTATCAACAAGTAGGGAATTTCTCCTTTGCCTCTCTCTTTTGTGTATCATGCGGGGTGGGCGTGTTTCTGTCCTGTAGAATTGGATAAACCAGACCTAAATGAAGATAATGAACTTGTTTCTATAAAGAAAGAGGGGGGGCTGTGATCGTTGATGTTGTTTATATTATGACCATCTTGTTGAGTTGTGCTGGCTTATGCCTTCTGAAAATCGAGGCCGTTGGTGGTCGTTGTTTGTGCACTAATGAACCCCTACTGATGTTTTAAATGGATTGTTTGTGGTTGTAAACTCCTGCTGTGAAAAGTAAATTGGTTAACCACATATATCCGACCAAATAAAGTGAGGCACTAGGATCAATCCTTCTGTGATAACCTCGGTTAAAACACACTAAAATTGAAATCATGGAGTGTGTTAAGTCATTTAAATCTGAAAATACCGACATGGCCCTGACTTGTGTTGGTGGTGGTAGTTGGTTGTTTTCTTTTTCGGGCCGATTTCTAGAAATGTGGGAGGGGATGGGATCCCCTGTCTTTATACTCTCGGTGGTTGTGTGAATTTGGGGATTGGATCCCCTGTTGGTATGGATTCGGTGGTTGTGAGTTTTAAGACCAGGTGGGTACTTGTTTATATCACGAATTGGGGTGGGATCCTCTGTTGTTGAGAACTGGGTATGGGCGTTATGGTTGTTGCTTGATTTTTTACTTTCCTGGACTTGTTTCTATGCTTACTAGTTTCCCAGTAGTGCTTAAACTTAATTAAACAATTTCATTGAACTTGAAACAAGAATGGGACATATGGGTTTTGTTGGTGAGATTTGTGACTTGTGACTTGGACGCAGTGGTGTTGTGTTCTGTAAGCTGGTTAGAAAGACCTGAGCTTTGGGTGACTGCTTGATACCTATATCTATACTTGTATCTTTGTGTTTCTTATTCGCGCCCCACCCAAGTTGAGAACTTAGTGACGAACACCCCCATTTCATGGGGGAGGGTGTTTTTTCCAACACTATTCATAGTGGCTGGTTATTAGCTACTTTTCTGCTCCCTTTCCCGGATCGCCCAAGTATCTTCGGGTAGGCTGTGATGGCCTGAGGTCCATTATTAGCCCAAGAACCTTCGGGCGGGGTAGTGTGACGGTTGGCCAGGTGTGTGTGGCAGGTGGTTTTCCCAGCATCTTCGGGATGAGGCCTAGGTGTCTTCGGGCATGGCAGTGGATCTTCTGGCCCAGGTGTCTTCGGGTGTGGTGGTGGTGGTTATGGCCTAGGTGTTTGCAGGAATGGTTACATGTGATAGTTGTGGCCCAGGAGTGTGTGGGCGGGATTTCAGCAGTGGGACTGCGTGTGGTTGTGGCCCAGGTGTGTGCGGGCGGGTGTGGCAGTGGGATTGCGATGAGAATGGCTGGATTGGTCTGATGCGTAGGATGTCTCAATAACCATTGGGAAAGTGGCACGGGGTACCCAAACATCGATGTGCTCTTAATATATATATTACTTGACTTGTGTTATTTTGGGGAGTGTCCCTTGGTGAGGCCTGGGGTGGTTATTTTACCTTGATAGGTGTTTAGTTTACTTTTTTTCTCACGTAACTTTAGTACGTTCCCCCACTTGTGCACGAGAGTCTTTGGTTTTCCCTACTGATTGTACTTGTATGTGTCACGACCCGCCCTCGGGTCCGTGCCGTGACTACCCCAAGCCTGCCTTCCATAGGCCAGGGGCTGGCGACTAGCACCAAGGCGTAATTCCCGGTAAAAAGGGAAGGCATTGCCTTTGTAAAGTAAACAAACACCACAGAGAAAGCAAGCGGAATGTAAACACTAAGCAAAAGCAGAGTACAACTGGAAGTGCGGAAAAGTAAAAGGGCCAGTATACAAACCCAAACTGAAAGTAAAGTACAACTCGAAAGGGAAAACAACAACTGTAAGTAAAAGCCGCTACACCGAGCTGTCCACTGGAGATCCCACCTGAAGGGTGGGTACAGATAGCTCCACTGCTCCACGGGTCCCGCCGTCCGCTCCGAACACGTCCCGCCCAGTGGTCCACCTCCAGGTACCGTCCTGCTCTGCAAGCCTCATCCAAGATCAACGATGTCCGTCGTCTGCAACCAACACAACGTAGTGCGGGCATAGCCCGTGCAGGGGTGAGTATAAGATACTCAGTAGGGACCCCGAGACCCCTGTAGGTCTCCCGAAATCCACAAAGGATAAACCACAAAGAAAAATACAAACACGAAGTAACAACCGACAATGCTTAGGTATATGCCCATACATATACCTAAGTCATCAATTTCAAATACGCTCCAACCTCCGAGCCCAAGTACAACTCATTCCACACAGGAAAGTAAACGTATTCCACACAGGAAAGCAAAACGTAATCCACACAGGATAACACAACACAATCCACACAGGAAAGCAATTAGGATTCAGCTCACACCAGGATTTTCATTATCAAAACCGTAACTGCTGAAGAGCCCCATCTCTGAAGTGTACAGTGGTCCTGTCACGACTCCGAGGTACTGCTCACTAACCTAAGACTGATGAAGTACTCCTCCTGTCGAGTACCGCGGGACTGCTGCCAACTACCGGGCGCTCCGTCCGCTGAGGGTCTGCTGCCAAATACCGGGCGCTCACCCAAATAGCCTACAGAGGTACTCCTCTAGTCGAGTACCACGGGTTTGCTGCCAACTACCAGGCGCTCCGTCCGCCGTGGGTCTGCCGCCAAATACCGGGCGCTCCGTCCACTGGGCTAGTCGACTCACTCCAAGTCGAGTCGGTCGAGCAGTCTTCAGGTCTCAGCCGGCTACACGGTCTCCGTACTCCGTATGCTCGTCTCCAGAATCGCGGGTCTGCCGCTACAACCAAGCGTACTACCTCTATCGAGTAAAATAGAAGGTTCAGCTCACACAGGTAAACTTCTTCGGATGACGGTGAAGATGATCACTGATCCATCTAAGTCGTCGGACCCACGAAGGATCGATAGGTACTAACCCCCGCAAAGACCCACACAGGATCGTAGCACTGTTCCACGTAGGATCGCTGAGTGCTGTAGTCGTCGTCGTCGAATCCACACAGGAACTCTGTACTGTCGTCGTCGCAGTCACAGTAGCAGTAGCAGTAGCACTAGGGTTCCCGCACACAGTAAGCTCGTTCGGAGGGTCCGCTCCACGAGCCGAGAGGCTGATACATCAACTGTCACAAAGTCCAGAGTTGATGTATCCAAAATTTCCGTATCGTCAACAGGAACTCAACGCAACAGACGGCGCGTCGATCGGACGCTCGGTCTGAAAGTTATTGGCATTTTCGTCTCCGGGGCCCGGTTGGTTTTTAAGGCAAAACCAACCCGACCGTACTCCACCTGCGTCCAAACCTCGGGCGGAGTATGCCAAAAGATCTGTCTCACTAAGAGGAATACAACAAAGCTGACGGCACGTCAATCGGACGTCCGTAGCTCAAGATATGAGCGTTTCCGCTCCGAAGGTCCGGTTGGTTTCGTGTACGAACCAACCCGGCCGAACTCAAAGTAATCCGAAACCTTGAGTGCGATATACCGAAACGACCATCTCGATCCAAGGATCGCATCGTCGCTGACGGTTCGTCAATCGGACGTCCATTCTGAAAGATATCAGCCTTTCCGTCTCACACCCTCCCTGGGAAACTTCCCAGGAGGTCACCCATCCTGATCACTACTCTAAGCCAAGCACGCTTAACTACGGAGTTTTAACCACGTAGGCTCCCGAAAAAGAAGGTGCGCCTTGAGTATAGTATACTGAAACGACCGTCTCGATCCAAGGATCGCGTTGCCGCAGACGGTTCGTCGATCGGAGGTCCGTGGATCAAGTTATGGCCAAAAGACCGAAGTCATCTCGAAAACGGGGGGGTCCGGGTCCGGGCCGACCCGGCCCGGCCGGCGACGGACCGGTGCGGCGGCGCGGCCTGGCGCCGCTAGGGTCACGCGCGGGGGGCTAAGCCCCCGCTTCCAGCAAGGCGGCGCGGCTTAAGAGCCGCGCCTTTTTGGAGACCGGCCCCCCCTCGTGGGGGCCTGCTTTGAAGGCAACCGGGGGGCCGCCTGCCCCCCTCATGGAAACCGCCCCCCCTCTCTTAAATGAGGGGGGTTTTTGAGCTGGCTGGGGGAATTAAATTCCCCCGGCCTTTGACCTTCCGGCCGGCCACCTGGCCGGCCGGTTTTTCTACAACCGGACCGGAAAATCCGGTCCCCTTTCCGGCTTCCGACGCCGGCGGCCCGGCGTGCCGCCGGTCTTCCCGTCTCGCCGCGGCCCGGAACCGACCGCAGTGTTCGTCGTCCGGCGCGGTGCGACGGCACCGCGGCCCTTCGCCGCGCCTTCCATTTCCCTCGACGCGGCGCGACGGCGTCGCGTTCTTGATGATTCTTCCACGGCGCGGCGCGACGGCGCCACGCAATATAATCGGGCGAATAACCGTGTGGTGCGACGGCACCTCACCACCTTGTTTCATCCGCAATATAAAACATCAAGAACGAAGGAGGGGGTTCGGCCGTGTTCATGCGGTCCGGCCCCCTCACGTTAAACAATAACACATATTTAAAAACCTCACGTTAGTCACGCTAGAACCACGAACAAGGATAAATAAATAAAAAATTAACAACCACCCCTACCTTGGGTATAAGGTTCGAAGATTTGTCAACGTCCCGTGGAAGACAACGTCGCGGAGGTCTGGCGTCGCGGTAGTCGTTCGTCAAATCCGTTGACGAAGAGATACGCCCGAAGAGATACGTCGTTGGCGAAACTTCGTATGCCAATGAAGGAAGTCCGAGGAGGAAGCGGCGTTCCCTTTCGTTGACACGGAAGACGAAGAAGAGAGGAGCGGCGTTCTTCGTCGGAGCTTGAGTGTTCTTCGTCAAGCTTGAGCGTTCTTCGTCAAAGTTTGAAAAAGAAAGATAAGCTCTCAAATCCTCACAAGATGGCTAAAGAGTTCTAACCCAACAAAATAAGATAAGAGCTTATTTTATTCACAAACTTAACAAAAGAATTTCAAAGGTTTGAAATTCAAAAAGGATAACTCCAAAATTAAATAACAATTGTCATGTCATTTAAAGAGGGGTTAAGGGAGTTTGAGAGAAGATGAAAAGTTTAGGGTTCTTGTGGGCCCCACCACACTTAATCCTCTCAAGGGAGGTTAAGTGGGTGTGGGTCCCACCCCTAACTTCCTTTGAGAGAAGTTAACCAACAAGTTTAAATTAAAATTTGTAATACAAAATTTTTATTTAACTTATTCTAAACTCCCAAAAACTAACTCTCAACCCGAAATAAACGCAACCTCGGAAAAGGTCTCCTTAAGCGAATATCGGCGCTGCGAGTTCATCGGTGCCCTCATATTTCAATTCCGAGCACCGGATCAAAAGTTAGAAATTCCCGCTCGTTCGTTCACTGAACGTACCCGAGCCAAACTTCGGAAATTGATTCCGGGAACACCGGGCCTCGGAATCAGGTGCCGTTAGAAACCACGCTCTTGTAAAATTCCAAAGAAAATTAAGAAAAAATTTCCCTTGAATTTTACGGGTCTTTACATTACTCCCACCTCAGGGATTTACGTCCCCATAAAGATACAACAAAAACTAGGAGAACAAAATAGGGTTCTAAGCACGCATCTGAGCCTCCCGCTCCCATGTGCTCTCCTGGAGGTTTCTGTGCTACCATCTGATGCGCACAAGAGGAATCGATCGCCCACGCAGGACCCTCTCCTGTCGATCCTCTATCTCCACCGGAACCTCTGTAAAAGTCGCCCCATCGTCAACGTCAAGCTCCCCATGGTCAATGATGTGCGTCGGGTCATGCACGTATCTCCTCAGCTGAGATACGTGGAATACGTCGTGCACCCGGTGTAACTGAGGTGGCAGAGCCAGGCGATAAACCACCTCGCCAACCCTGCTGAGGACCTGAAAGGGTCCGATGAAGCGCGAAGATAACTTGCCGCCTCGGCCAAATCTCCGAATACCACGTCGAGGTGAGACTCGCAAGAAGACGTGGTCGCCATCCTCGAACTCCAGTGGCCTCCACCTCCTGTCAGCCAAAGGCTTCTGCCGGCTCTGAGCTGTACTCATCCGTTCCTGGATGACCTGGACCATCACAGGTCCCACAAGTGCTGCAAGATTTCTTCTTTGCCGACAAGAGAAATCTGATCTCATCCCCTGGATAAACCACATTCTTTGCCTAATACAGTCAATCCTAACATGGATGATACTAATCCATACCAAGGATGCCATCGTAAGGCCTCGACGCTACTACCAAGAGATCCAACCGTTACTCTCGCCTCCAAGAGTTGAGTCACACTATCGGCATCAGTGTGTGGTAACTGGGTCTCCTCCAGTAGATGTCTCACAAGTGAGGGTCAAGTCAACAGTCAAACTGGAACCTCTTAGTAACAACACAAAAGAGGACAGGAATGAAAACATCACAAGGTATGCGTCTTTTATTATTGCAGCTCATAATACAAAGACGCTACACAATAGCAACAAGGAACTAGAAGTACAAAGGACGTATCCACTAGTTCTGCTCCTATCCATCTGCTCCTAGAGCTCCATGATCGAAGGTCTTGGCTGCCTGAAGATGAGCTCTCACTTGTTCACCTACTCCCTCTGGTCGGGGCGGACCTCCTGGTGGTGGTGGTGGCAGAGCCTCAAAGCGTCGCCCACCACCTGCTGCTCGGCCACCTCCTCTGCCTCGTCCGCCTCCTCCCAGCGGATCGCCACGGTCGAACCTCTGCCTCTGCCTGGGAGGTTCTTCACTTAACTGCTGATCATCAGCATGGCGGGTCGGACAGTCACGAGCCATGTGACCAATCCCGCCATAGGAGTAACACTGCCCACTCTCGGCACGCCTGGCTCTGACTCCACCCCGGATCCCTCGCACAACTAAGCCTGAGTCGTGCAGTCGTCCACCGGTGGGTCTGGTATGCCTGGAACCCCGAGTCATCCGTCGGCTACCTGCTGCCGAAGACTCCGCTATCTGCCGCCCTACGGTAGGTCTCGCTGTGGACTCAGCCAGGAAGCTCTCGATCAAAAGAGCCCGCTCCAGTACTCCTGTCTGAGTCGGTATGCTGAGGTAGATCAGCGATGCCCTGATCTCGTGTCTCAAACCTTGCTCAAAGGTCCGGACCCGGAAGAATGGGTCCTGTACCATGTCGGTCGAGTAGCGCGAGAGATCAGTAAATCTCGCCGAGTACTGAGCGACCGTCATGCTGTCCTGCCGCAGCTGAAGAAGCTCCTGGATACGCACCGCACGAAGGGTGGCTGGGACGAACTCTGAGCGGAAGAGGCTCTCAAAGTCCGTCCAAAGTAGAGATGCCTCATCGTGCACCTGGAGAATCAAGCTCCACCATCGTCCTGCTGCTGCGTGTAGTAGGCTCGCAACGAGGATCACCATGAGGTCTGCTGGTGTCCTCACTAGCCTAAACACACGTACCACTGCCTCCAGCCAGTCCTCGGCTGCCTGGGGATCCGTCTCCCCGTGAAACCTGGGTGGTCGTTGGCGCTGAAACTCATGCAGTGCGCTAAGGCGACGTGCATCGTTAGCGGCTGGCGCTGGAAGCATCGGGGGCTCGGCGGGTAGTGCTACCGCCGGTGACACTGCTGACAAAGGGCCCTGCACCGAGGCCTCGTCGCTCGGTGGGCTGTCATCACACTCGACTCTCGGAACCCTAGCTAGCTGCCGTCGTGGGGCCATCCTGAATAGGAAACAGGTGCGCCACGGTCAAACAGTATACCTGGTGAGCTGATATAAAGAAATCACAAAGAAAACTTTAAAACACACACGCAATCAATGTTTTCGTGCATTAAGTCGGAAATCAGAAGTCAGGGTCCTGGTGTACGGATACGTCGGCCGCCGCACCAACACTGGACTCCCTGGACTGATAACCACACTCAATACGCTAAACATTATTGCTTCACATAGAAAAGATCAGAGTTCGTGGTAGAACCGAACTCCTCTGATACCAATTTGTCACGACCCGCCCTCGGGTCCGTGCCGTGACTACCCCAAGCCCGCCTTCCATAGGCTAGGGGCTGACGACTAGCACCAAGGCGTAATTCCCGGTAAAAAGGGAAGGCATTGCCTTTGTAAAGTAAACAAACACCACAGAGAAAGCAAGCGGAATGTAAACACTAAGCAAAAGCAGAGTACAACTGGAAGTGCGGAAAAGTAAAAGGGCCAGTATACAAACCCAAACTGAAAGTAAAGTACAACTCGAAAGGGAAAACAACAATTGTAAGTAAAAGCCGCTACACCGAGCTGTCCACTGGAGATCCCACCTGAAGGGTGGGTACAGATAGCTCCACTGCTCCACGGGTCCCGCCGTTCGCTCCGAACACGTCCCGCCCAGTGGTCCACCTCCAGGTATCGTCCTGCTCTGCAAGCCTCATCCAAGATCAACGATGTCCGTCGTCTGCAACCAACAAAACGTAGTGCGGGCATAACCCGTGCAGGGGTGAGTATAAGATACTCAGTAGGGACCCCGAGACCCCTGTAGGTCTCCCGAAATCCACAAAGGATAAACCACAAAGAAAAATACAAACACGAAGTAACAACCGACAATGCTTAGGTATATGCCCATACATATACCTAAGTCATCAATTTCAAATACGCTCCAACCTCCGAGCCCAAGTACAACTCATTCCACACAGGAAAGTAAACGTATTCCACACAGGAAAGCAAAACGTAATCCACACAGGATAACACAACACAATCCACACAGGAAAGCAATTAGGATTCAGCTCACACCAGGATTTTCATTATCAAAACCGTAACTGCTGAAGAGCCCCATCTCTGAAGTGTACAGTGGTCCTGTCACGACTCCGAGGTACTGCTCACTAACCTAAGACTGCTGAAGTACTCCTCCTGTCGAGTACCGCGGGACTGCTGCCAACTACCGGGCGCTCCGTCCACTGAGGGTCTGCTGCCAAATACCGGGTGCTCACCCAAATAGCCTACAGAGGTACTCCTCCAGTCGAGTACCGCGAGTTTGCTGCCAACTACCAGGCGCTCCGTCCGCCGTGGGTCTGCCGCCAAATACCGGGCGCTCCGTCCACTGGGCTAGTCGACTCACTCCAAGTCGAGTCGGTCGAGCAGTCTTCAGGTCTCAGCCGGCTACACAGTCTTCGTACTCCGTATGCTCGTCTCCAGAATCGCGGGTCTGCCGCTACAACCAAGCGCACTACCTCTATCGAGTAAAATAGAAGGTTCAGCTCACACAGGTAAACTTCTTCGGATGACGGTGAAGATGATCACTGATCCATCTAAGTCATCGGACCCACGAAGGATCGATAGGTACTAACCCCCGCAAAGACCAACACAGGATCGTAGCACTATTCCACGTAGGATCGCTGAGTGCTGTAGTCGTCGTCGTCGAATCCACACAGGATCTCTGTACTGTTGTCGTCGCAGTCACAGTAGCAGTAGCAGTAGCACTAGGGTTCCCGCACACAGTAAGCTCGTTCGGAGGGTCCGCTCCACGAGCCGAGAGGCTGATACATCAACTGTCACAAAGTCCAGAGTTGATGTATCCAAAATTTCCGTATCGTCAACAGGAACTCAACGCAACAGACGACGCGTCGATCGGACGCTCGGTCTGAAAGTTATTGGCATTTTCGTCTCCGGGGCCCGGTTGGTTTTTAAGGCAAAACCAACCCGACCGTACTCCAACTGCGTCCAAACCTCGGGCGGAGTATGCCAAAAGATCCGTCTCACTAAGAGGAATACAACAAAGCTGACGGCACGTCAATCGGACGTCCGTAGCTCAAGATATGAGCGTTTCCGCTCCGAAGGTCCGGTTGGTTTCGTGTACGAACCAACCCGGCCGAACTCAAAGTAATCCGAAACCTTGAGTGCGATATACCGAAACGACCGTCTCGATCCAAGGATCGCATCGTCGCTGACGGTTCATCAATCGGACGTCCATTCTGAAAGATATCAGCCTTTCCGTCTCACACCCTCCCTGGGAAACTTCCCAGGAGGTCACCCATCCTGATCACTACTCTAAGCCAAGCACGCTTAACTACGGAGTTTTAACCACGTAGGCTCCCGAAAAAGAAGGTGCGCCTTGAGTATAGTATACTGAAACGACCGTCTCGATCCAAGGATCGCGTTGCCGCAGACGGTTCGTCGATCGGAGGTCCGTGGCTCAAGTTATGGCCAAAAGACCGAAGTCCTCTCGAAAACGGGGGGGTCCGGGTCCGGGCCGACCCGGCCCGGCCGGCGACGAACCGGCGCGGCGGCGCGGCCCGGCCGGCGGCGGCGCGGCCTGGCGCCGCTAGGGTCACGCGCGGGGGGCTAAGCCCCCGCTTCCAGCAAGGCGGCGCGACTTAAGAGCCGCGCCTTTTTGGAGACCGGCCCCCCCTCGTGGGGGCCTGCTTTGAAGGCAACCGGGGGGCCGCCTGCCCCCCTCATGGAAACCGCCCCCCTCTCTTAAATGAGGGGGGTTTTTGAGCTGGCTGGGGGAATTAAATTCCCCCGGCCTTTGACCTTCCGGCCGGCCACCTGGCCGGCCGATTTTTCTCCAACCGGACCGGAAAATCCGGTCCCCTTTCCGGCTTCCGACGCCGGCGGCCCGGCGTGCCGCCGGTCTTCCCGTCTCGCCGTGGCCCGGAACCGACCGCAGTGTTCGTCGTCCGGCGCGGTGCGACGGCACCGCGCCCCTTCGCCGCGCCTTCCATTTCCCTCGACGCGGCGCGACGGCGTCGCGTTCTTGATGATTCTTCAACGGCGCGGCGCGACGGCGCCGCGCAATATAATCGGGCGAATAACCGTGTGGTGCGACGGCACCTCACCACCTTGTTTCATCCGCAATATAAAACATCAAGAACGAAGGAGGGGGTTCGGCCGTGTTGATGCGGTCTGGCCCCCTCACGTTAAACAATAACACATATTTAAAAACCTCACGTTAGTCACGCTAGAACCACGAACAAGGATAAATAAATAAACAATTAACAACCACCCCTACCTTGGGTATAAGGTTCGAAGATTTGTCAACGTCCCGCGGAAGACAACGTCGCGGAGGTCTGGCGTCGCGGTAGTCGTTCGTCAAATCCGTTGACGAAGAGATACGCCCGAAGAGATACTTCGTTGGCGAAACTTCGTATGCCGATGAAGGAAGTCCGAGGAGGAAGCAGCGTTCCCTTTCGTTGACACGGAAGACGAAGAAGAGAGGTGCGGCGTTCTTCGTCGGAGCTTGAGCGTTCTTCGTCATGCTTGAGCGTTCTTCGTCAAAGTTTGAAAAAGAAAGAAAAGCTCTCAAATCCTCACAAGATGGCTAAAGAGTTCTAACCCAACAAAATAAGATAAGAGCTTATTTTATTCACAAACTTAACAAAAGAATTTCAAAGGTTTGAAATTCAAAAAGGATAACTCCAAAATTAAATAACAATTGTCATGTCATTTAAAGAGGGGTTAAGGGAGTTTGAGAGAAGATGAAAAGTTTAGGGTTCTTGTGGGCCCCACCACACTTAATCCTCTCAAGGGAGGTTAAGTGGGTGTGGGTCCCACCCCTAACTTCCTTTGAGAGAAGTTAACCAACAAGTTTAAATAAAAATTTGTAATACAAAATTTTTATTTAACTTATTCTGAACTCCCAAAAACTAACTCTCAACCCGAAATAAACGCAACCTCGGAAAAGGTCTCCTTAAGCGAATATCGGCGCTGCGAGTTCATCGGTGCCCTCAGATTTCAATTCCGAGCACCGGATCAAAAGTTAGAAATTCCCGCTCGTTCGTTCACTGAACGTACCTGAGCCAAACTTCGGAAATTGATTCCGGGAACACCGGGCCTCGGAATCAGGTGCCGTCAGAAACCACGCTCTTGTAAAATTCCAAAGAAAATTAAGAAAAAATTTCCCTTGAATTTTACGGGTCTTTACAGTATGCTCACCCTACGTATATAAAACTGCTTTCAGGTTTCCCGGAGGATTTCGGGGATCGTGCAGGACCGTACTAGCTCGGACCTTTGGGGCAGTTGCAGTTGCTATTTTTCTTCTTTGGTACTTACCTTTGTAGTCGCCTTTTGTATTTTGTGGCTTTACTTTTAGAACATGCATGTGGGAATGGTTTATTTCTTTTTGGTTTTACTTTTATTTTACCTTGGTGTTGTTGAGTTTCATCATCTCATCTCTCGATCTTATAAAACAAAAAGGGGTAATGCCTTCCATTTGTGAGAAATTTCTATACCCTTGGTGATAGTCACCACTCCGGGACCTATTGAAGGCGGGTTTCAGGGGTCATTATCTCTCCTTCAACTTAATGAAGAAAGGGCCTGGCAATTTGCTGACCCTTCCCTCCTTTTGGTGAAGGCGGGTCGTGACAAAATGGTATTAGTGGTGATGGTTAAAAGATAGGATGGAGTTTGGAGTTAAGAACAGTGAGGATTTCATGGGATGGTAAGGCAAAAGTGTTGGGTGATCTTGGCGAGTGAATTAGGCCAGGGAAGACTGGCTAGGACACAGGATTTTAGGGCCCCCTATGATCCAATGCAAGGACTCTGGACCTACCGAACGACTTAGTGAGGCCACACTGATTGCAGGGTAGAGACCCTAGGAAAGGTACATGCATCATAATGACTTGTGTTCTTGTGTTTCTGGGATGTCTTGGGAATTAAGAATAAATTAAAATTTTAAGAAGTTTGAAGAACAATATTCTGCACTACTTGGTCTTAGGCATTCCTTGTTTACCTTGTAGCTATGACACCTGGAAGGTGACCACGTGTGGTACGAGCGATCGAGGCCCCAGAGACTACTTTGGCCGATCGGAAGAGAGATTATCGAGAGGAAGAGGATGACCAGTGGCAGAAGACTCTTCGGGCCTTCCAGCGACAGGTCCTTGAGAAGTATGAGGGCAGCACCTCCGACATGAAGACGGAAGGCTGGCTAGAGGATCTAGTTATAGCTTTCAGCCTGATTCGGGCCCCAGAAGAGTACTGGGTTCCTCTGGCCATCAGCCAGATGCGGGGAGCGGCGCTTCAGTGGTGGACGCTTTACCTGGGGGAGAGGAGAGAGTCTGAGGTGGCTTGGGCGGATTTCAAGAGGGAGTTCCGGGCGGAATTCCTCTCCTCGATGATGAAGGCAGAAAAGAGGCAGGAACTACTCTCCCTCCAGCAGGGGAGTATGTCCATGAGGGAGCTAGGTATCAAGTTCAAGGACCTACTACATTTTTCTCCGGACCTCTTTCCCGACGAGGAGTCTTGGGCAAGACGTTTAGAGGAGGCGCTCCGACCCTCCCTCCAGTATGCTGTTACCCCCTTCACCCTGCTGACGTACTTGGAGGTCCAGAGGAAGACCGAAGTGGTGGAGAGGATGCATGTTCTAGGAGGAGTGCCACGAGAGGGGATATAGTTGGGACCATCGAAGGGAAAGGCCGTCATCACGAGGCCTCCAGCGTCAGGACCCTCCAGGTTCCGAACAGCAGGGAGCAGACCGCGGCAGTTTCAGTTTCGATCCCCTGGCCCTTGCCCTTTTCCTTTGGGCCCGGGACTACGGTGCTTCATCTGTGGGAGCCCTGGACATCTCCGGAGTAAGTTCCCAGACCGGGTGCAGTACGGTGGTGGTGGATAGCCCCACCACCCGCCCCAGCAGCAGCTTCCTGCCAGACCTTTCCAGCAGCAGCAGCAGGGACAGCGAGCTCCCGCTCCTCCGAGGGCAGGCGCATGAGGAGGAGGCCGACCTCAGGGAGCTCCTCAGGGACCTCGACCGGGGCGTAGTCGGGGAGGTGTCCGGTAGCCGAGGGGCAGAGGAGCTGGGCGTGGATAGTTGCACGCCGCAGAGGCAGCAGTTCCGGAAGGGCCAGAGGTTGTTCGAGGTATGATCAGTCTGTTTAGCACTCTTTCTTATGCCTTGTTCGATACCGGAGCTTCGCACTCCTTTGTTGCACCCAGTCTAGCCCATGCCTTGGGTTTAGATGTGGAGACACTTCCAGTTCCCCTGGTATTGAGCACACCCATTGGAGGTCAGACCAACTTGTTGTTTGTTTGTCGGGGATGTAGACTGATGATAGGGCCACATCAGTCGGTTAGGGATCTTCTTATACTACAGATTCAGCCATACGATGTCATCCTAGGCATCGAATGGCTATTATCTATGTGTTCCTTCATCGACTGTTTCTGAAGAAGGGGGGTGTTCTCGGACTTGGACGACCGGCGTGTTACCTTCACCGGCGAGCAGAGCAGTCTGAAGGGAAACAGGCGAGAGGAACCTCTCCTCTCCTTATTGACCGAGCTGACAGTGGAATCAGTAGATGCTGAAATGGTGGAAGTGCCAGAGATTGTCTGTGAGTTTATGGACTTCTTCCTTGAGGAGGCGATGAATCTACCCCCTCGGCGTGATATCGAGTTTGGGATAGACCTGCAGCCCGGTGCTCGACCAATCTCAATGGATCCTTACCGGATGGCGCCTTCAGAGCTACGAGAGTTGCGGATCCAGATTGACGATCTGATGAAGAGGGGTTATGTTTGCCCGAGTGCGTCACCGTGGGGTGCTCCAATATTGTTCAAAAAGAAGGAATATGGTGGTCTCAGGTTGGGCATAGACTACAGGAGGCTGAATCAGGTGACGATCAAGAATCGCTACCCTCTTCCGAGGATAGACGATCTTTTCAACCAGCTGAAAGGGGCAGGATAGTTCTCGAAGATCGACTTGCGGTTTGGGTACCACTAGTTGAGAGTGAAGGAGAGAGACATCCCGAAGATGGCCTTCAGGTGCAGGTATGGACACTTCGAGTTCGTAGTCATGCCCTTCGGTGTTACGAATGCCCCGACTGTGTTCATGGGGCTTATGAACTCCATCTTCTGGGAGTACTTGGATCGGTTCGTGGTTGTGTTCATCGAAGATATCCTGATCTATTTGAGGTCAGAAGAGGACCATGCAGAGCACCTGTGGAAAGTTTTGGGGGTCCTCCGACAACACCATCTCTATGGGAGGTTGTCGAAATGCAAGTTCTGGACATGGGAAGTGCACTTCCTCGGGCACATGGTGTCCGAGCAGGGGGTAGCGGTGGACCCGTCAAAGGTTGAGGAGGTTTTTTCTTGGGTAGTACCCAAGAATGTGGCAGAGGTCCGTAGTTTCCTTGGGCTGGCAGGTTACTATCGGAGGTTCGTACCCAACTTCTCCCATGTTGCGACCCCTTTAATAGCCCTGACCAAGAAAAACCTGGTTTTCGTATCGAGTGAGCAGTGCGAGTTAGCCTTCATCTATCTGATTGAGAAGTTGGTTAGTGCCCCAGTGATAAGATTACCAGAAGAAGGAGTGACCTATGAGGTGTTATGTGATGCTTCAGGACAGGGCATGTGATGCGTGTTGATGCAGCAACAAGGGGTGATCTCTTATGGGTCTAGGAAGCTATGCCCCCATGAGCGTAATTACGCCACCCACGACTTGGAGCTTGTAGTGGTTGTTTTTGCGCTAAAGTTATGGCGACACTACCTCATCGGGGAATGCTTTGTGGTCTTTACAGATCAAAAAAGCTTGAGGTATATCTTCTCCCAGCAGGACTTAAACTTGCAACAGTGGAGATGGGTGGAGTTCCTCCAGGATTACGACTTTGAGATCTCTTATACTGAGGGAAAGGGCAATGTAGTGGCCGATGCCTTGAGTAGGAGGACGCATAAGGATGTGGTCTGAGAGTCAGCGGACTCCTGGAAGGCAATGGAGGAGTTGGATGCCTTACACCTGGATGCGAAAATGGATAGCGGCAGAGGATGACTATATCAGATGATAGTGTAGTCATCTCTGTTTCGACAAGTGGAGGAGTCTCAATGGGGAGACCCGGAGTGCGAAGTGATGCGTGACCGAGTTGACCAGGGCAATGCTCCGGAAGGATGGACAGAGGATGGTCAGAACCAGATTCTTTTCCAGAAAAGGTTGTTTATTCTAGGAGTGATGCGCGGCAAGGTTCTCAGTGAGTTCCACAACTCACCCCTGGCGGTAGACCCAGAAGTTTCCAAGATGTACCAGGGACTGAAGAGGCAGTTCTGGTGGCCCGGAGTTAAGCGAGCGGTGGCAGAGTTTGTGGCCATGTTCTTAGTGTGTCAACAAGTGAAGGCTGAACACCGAGTTCCGGGTGACCTACTGCAGCCCCTAGATGTCTGCGAGTGGAAGTGGGATGACATATCGATGGATTTCGTCACGGGACTACCCAAGGCCCAAGGGGGATACGACACCATATGGGTGGTAGTGGACAGGTTGATGAAATAGGCTCACTTTCTGGCGATTAGGGAGTCGAGTACTGTGGACGCTTTGGCACGAAAGTACGTGGATGAGGTGGTACGGTTGCATGGAGTTCTGAGGTCTAGAGTCTCGGATAGGGATGCACGGTTTACCTCGCGAGTTTGGAGAGGATTGCAACATGCGTTTGGCACCCAGTTACGCCTTAGCACTGCTTTCCATCCCTAGACATATGGACAAACAGAGCGCACCATCCAGACCTTGGAGGATATGCTACGGGCATGTGTTCTGGACTCAGGAGGATCATGTGTGCGACACTTGCCCCTGGTAGAGTTCGCTTACAATAATAGCTATCACTCTACCATCGGTATGGCCCCATTTGAATCCTTGTACGGGAGGCCATGCCGTTCACCTGTGTGTTGGGCCGAAGTAGGAGAGTCAGGCATCCTTGGCCCGGAGGTGGTGTAGAACACAACAGAGAATGCTCAGCTCATACGGGAAAGTATGAAGGCGGCCCAGGACCAACAGAAGACGTATGCTGATACCAGGAGGAGGCCCTTGGAGTTTGAAGTTGGGGACCATGTGTTATGGAAGGTCTCCCCTCGGCGTGGGCAGCGGAGGTTCGACAAGGGGAGTAAGCTTTCCCCCAGGTTCATCGGACCCTTCGAAGTATTGCGGCGGGTCGGCGGGGTGTCTTACCAGCTAGCGTTTCCACCGTAGATACTAAGGATACATGGTGTCTTCCATGTGTCCCAACTCCATTGGCATCTGCACGACGATTCACACATCCTTGATTGGGGTGAGCTGGACATCGAGGACGACGTGACCTTTGTGGAGAGACTAGTGATGATTGAGGATCGCAAGGAGAAGGTGCTTCGTGGGCGAACCATCCCCTTGGTTCGTGTGTAGTGGATACATGGTGGGCTTGAGGAGAGTATGTGGGAGAGGGAAGCATATATGCGTACCCAGTACCAATAGTTGTTTTGAGTTTTGTTCCTTATTGTACCTATTGTGGTAGAACGTTTTTTCCTTTTTGGCTATGAAATATACTGGTTTTATTTCCTCTGTTTGTGTGTGAAAAGCCCTGGATATGGGGGAGGAGAGAACCCGACCCCTAATCAAGAAGCATTAAGGTGGATGCGATTAAACCCGTGCGGGTGAGTCAGTGCCGCCCAAAGCAGATAATATCCTAACATGGGGAAGGAGACTCCCCAACCCACATGCCCGGGTAGTTTGGCATGGTATGTTGTTTGGTTCTTGGTGGGGAAATGTTTTAGTTAGCATGGGTTCTCTCCTAAGAGGTATCTTTCGAGGTGGTTGTTCAGAACCTCTCTTACCTTCTAGTTTTGTTTTAATTATCGAGGACAAGAATTGTTTAAGAGGTATCTGATGTAATGGGCCGAGTTTTTGGGGTCCATTACTTTGTGAAAATCTCGTTTTGGGTTTTTGGGTCTGGGAATCACGGTGGTGTAGGCCTACCAGTATCCTTAGACTACCGGTAGCAGGCCTACCGGTAGCTCGGTCTACTGGTGGTCGCAGCCTACCGGTATCTCTGTCTACCGGTAGCTCGGTCTACCGGTAGCTGCAGCTACCGGTAGCTCTGTCTACCGGTAGCTCGGCCTACCAGTAGCTGCAGCCTACTGGTATCTTGGCCTACCGGTAGCTGCAGCCTACCGGTATCTCAGCTACCGGTAGCTGTCACCCACCGGTAACTCTCAACTACCGGTGGCTCTGGCCTACCCCGCGGGTTATTTCCAGTAGCGCTCCCTTTTGCGCAAATAGGGTTTTAAACCCGATTTTGACCTATTTGGGCGTGTTTTAAAGACCTGTAATGCGCATAATAGTTTTAATTAAATACTTAATCAATTAATGAGTCAGTTTAAACCAACCGACCCCCTTTAATGACGAGTGGAGCCGCGTGATCAACCCACGACCCCCGCGCCATACGCGGTTTCACGTTCTCATCTCAACCGTCCGCAACTCTTATAAAATAAGGGTTAGCTGTGGTTTCTCCTCTCCTTGATCGCGGCTTTTCAAAAACAGCTTCTGGTGCATCGGGTGCGTCGCATCGTTATCCATAATGTTCCGCACCCGGCCTAAACGTCGATCATCTATCAACAAGTAAGGAATTTCTCCTTCGCCTCTCTCTTTTGTGTATCATGTGGGGTGGGCATGTTTCTGTCCTATAGAATTGGATAAACCAGACCTAAATGAAGATAATGAACTAGTTTCTATAAAGAATGAGGGGGGGGGGGGGCTATGATCGTTGATGTTGTTTATATTATGACCATCTTGTTGAGTTGTGCTGGCTTATGCCTTCTGAAAATCAAGGTCGTTGGTGGTTGTTGTTTGTGCACTAATGAACCCCTGCTGATGTTTTAAATGTCTTGTTTGTGGTTGTAAACTCCTGCTGTGAAAAGTAAATTAGTTAACCACGTATATCCGGAAAAATAAAGTGAGGCACCAGGATCAATACTTCTGTGATAACCTCAGTTAAAACACGATAAAATTGAAATCATGGAGTGTGTTAAGTTGTTTAAATCTAAAAATACCGACATGGACCTGACTTGTGTTGGTGGTGGTAGTTGGTTGTTTTCTTTTTCGGGCCGATTGCTGGAAATGTGGGAGGGGATGGGATCCCCTGTCTTTATACTCTCGGTGGTTGTGTGAATTTGGGGACGGGATCCCCTGTTGGTATGGATTCGGTGGTTGTGAGTTTTAAGACCGGGTGGGTACTTGTTTATATCACGAATTGGGGTGGGATTCTCTGTTGTTGAGAACCGGGTATGGGCGTTATGGTTGTTGCTTGATTGTTTAATTTCCTGGACTTGTGTCTATGCTTACTAGTTTCCCAGTAGTTCTTAAAAATAATTAAAATTTTTCATTGAACTTGAAACAAGAATGGGACAGATGAGTTTTGTTGGCGAGAGTCGTGACTTGTGACTTGGACGCAATGGTGTTGTGTTCTAGAGGCTGGTTAGAAAGACCTGAGCTTTGGGTGAGTGCTTTTTACCTATATCAATACTTTTAACTTTGTGTTTCTTATTCATGCCCCACCCAAGTTGAGAAATTAGTGCTGAACACCCCCATTTCACGGGGGAGGGTGTTTTTCCCAACACTATTCATAGTGGCTGGTTATTAGCTCCTTTTCTGCTCCCTTTCCCGGATAGCCCAAGTATCTTCGGGTAGGCTCTGATGGCCTGAGGTCCATTATTAGCCCAAGAACCTTCGGGCGGGGTAGTGTGACGGTTGGCCAGGTGTGTGTGGCAGGTGCTTTCCCCAGCGTCTTCGGGATGAGGCCCAGGTGTCTTCGGGCGTGGTAGTGGATCTTCCGGCCCAGGTGTCTTCAGGCGTGGTGGTGGTGGTTATGGCCTAGGTGTTTGCAGGCATGGTTACATGTGACAGTTGTGGCCCAGGTGTGTGCGGGCGGGATTTCAGCAGTGGTACAGTGTGTGGTTGTGGCCCAGGTGTGTGAGGGCGGGTGTGGCAGTGGGACTGCGGTGAGAATGGCGGGATTGGTCCGATGCGTAGGATGTCTCAATAACCAATTGGAAAGTGGCGCAGGGTACCCAAACATTGATTTTATCTTAATATATATATATTACTTGACTTGCGTTATTTTGGGGAGTGTGCCTTAGTGAGGCCTGGGGTGGATAGTTTACCTTGATAGGTGTTTAGTTTACTCCTTTTCTCACAGGACTTTAGTATATTCCCCCAATTGTGCACGAGAGTCTTTGGTTTTCCCTACTAAGTGTACTTGTATGCTCACCCTACGTATATAAAACTGCTTTCAGGTTTCCAGAAGGACTTCGGGGATCGCACAAGACCGTACTAGCTCGGACCTTTGGGGCAGTTGCAGTTTCTATTTTTCTTCTTTGGTACTTACCTTTGTAGTCGCCTTTTGTATTTTGTGGCTTTACTTTTAGAACATGCATGTGGGAATGGTTTATTTCTTTTTGGTTTTACTTTTCTTTTACCTTGGTGTTGTTGAGTTTCATCATCTCATCTCTCGATCTTATAAAACAAAAAGGGGTAATGCCTTCCATTTTTGAGAAATTTCTATACCCTTGGTGCTAGTCGGCACTCCGGGACCTATTGAAGGCGGGTTTCGGGGGTCATTATCTCTCCTTCAACTTAAAGAAGGAAGGTCCTGGCAATCTACTGACCCTTCCCTCCTTTTGGTGAAGGCGGGTCATGACAGGGCATATATAGATTTTATAAACAAGAAGTTTTATATTGGGCTTGTTGATAATAAAATTAGGGCATTGATTAATTTTGACCCTCATTGAGGTTTTTTGACTCATTTAAATTCATTGAGGTTTAAGGTTATGGAAAATCAATGTTGGATTTGTTTAAAACATGGTTGGAGTACAAGTATACATTAATGTAAATTATGGTTGATGTTGATGAATGATTTATCTAGAAGTAATTAATTAGGGTATTCATTCAAGGAAGTGGATGTGAAGAAAATATATTTTTAAAATTTTAGTTGTATTGAAATTATAGAAGATTTATATTCATACATTGTTTGGATATGGAGGTTAGTATATTAGAAATTTTAAAGCTGGATTGAAAATGAAGCTTCAATATTTGGATTTGGTAGATGTCCTAAATAGTTGGAGAGTATGATTGGTGAATAATGACTTCACTACTCCATTCACTGTGCTATGGTGAGGTTGGATATGCTATATAAAAATATATATTAGAGAAGTTGTTTACATTTTATGTGGAAATTCAATTGAGAATTCCACATACTGAAAAAGGAAAGGATTCTATATTCCACAGTCTTAGTCATGGTGACTGGTGAAAAAGTTATATAATTCTGAAAAAATGTTGTTCTTATGAAACAAGGTATAGAATCAAGGAATGTTTTATCAACATAGATAAGTTATGTGAAATTGTTTAGGTGGGTTCCTAAAGAAGAACCAAGACATACATAATACAACCACAACCTTAGTGGAATAAAAATGAAGAATAAATTTTCACCATTCTATAGAGATAAATTTTTTTGAAATGGGGATTTAATTATAAAACATAAGTAAGCCCACAATGGGTTTTTTTCAATCCACGGTGAGTCTCATGTATAATTAACAAGTCTCTCCTAATAATTATCAAAATAAGAAAATGAAAATCCCCACTCCACAACATAATGTGTTGTGTACATCAGGATTTTTTGGAGTTGGTGTAACATGGGTAGTTGATCATGGTTGAAGTCATGTTGAAGGGTGTTTTTTGTCTTGAAAATCACAATAAAATTTTATTTAGTGAATCATTTTGTGGTTTGAATATTGTGGATATATACACAATAATTTTCAGAAGAGGTCACACCATAGATTTTTAAATATGGTGGTTATGTATTGTTTTGTTCATTTTTCACTTATATAAATTTTTGGTAGTTATATAAAAAATTCAACAACCTAAATGGATTTTAACAGAGATGATATAATGATAGGTGATATAAAGTCTTGATTTGAAGGATAATATTTTTAAATTTGAATTTATATTCTAATTTTTAATTTCAAAGTAAACATTTTAGGTTATATTTTGTGGTAAAGAGTTAATAAAAGAGAAAAAATAAATATAAAGGAAGAATAGAATAGATAAGAGTAAACATTTGTTATAGTAAATATGATAAGGGAGTCATCAACATGGGATTTAACACATATCTAAATTAGAGTGGAGTGTTTTTGTTGAATATAATCCCACAAAAGATCAAATTTGGAAGTTTTTTTTCTATATTATTGAGGATTATGAAAAGAACAATTCCAATTTTAGAATTATTTCATTTGGAGTAATTTATTTTATATGAAGTTATATTTAATATTAAAGACTTAGATATTCTCACAATGAATTTTTTATATCTCAAAGTGGATTTGATAACTATTAAACTGGTATTCACTAGAGCATCAAGATCTTGAATTTATAAAACAATTTACTTTGGAACTATATGTTTAATATAGAATTACCATCAAGCGATTACATTTATAAGAGACCCACAATTCAATTAACTGATACCTTCACCAAAGAAGTGTGTGAAGGAGAATAAGTGATAATGGCCTTTGTTAGGTATTTATTTTTCCTTAAAATATTCAATAGGTAATGAGACTTGGGAGGTAGTGAGCCTTTTCCCAAAGATGTACATGCATTGAGCCTTGGTTTGGAGTGACCTTACCTAAATCATGTAAAAAACAATGAGTTATAAAAAATTATTGGAACACTGACACAATATCATGTGTATTCTCCTTGGATATATCCCAATTTTAGTGAACCAATTAAAATATATGTTCTATAGTATTTTATATTCTATACATGAGAATTAGTTTTTTATTTTAATTAATTTAATGAAGAGATAAGTTGAATAAGTGTTCCTTACAACATGGGAATAAGATCCAAAAGAAATGGACTAATAGAAAAAGTTTAAATTCGAATACACCAAGATTCACCCCCTATCAGGGTGTCATACGATATAAAAATAGAACTATGGATGATATTTTAATATATTGGAAAACACAATAGAGAATTTTACAAATTCCAAATTTGGAAAATCTTGAAACCATAGCTTATATTGTTGTATTTTTTAATTTAAAAAACTAGTGGAGAAATTAAAAGGGACAAATTTATAAAACTATATTTCAAGGTCATGGTTTTAGAAGGCTAAGGATAGTGGTATAAAGAAGTTTATACTTAAAATGGGTAGGATGATTTACAATATGAGAAAATATAGTCTGAGTAGATTTTTGAAAATTTGATAAAGTCATAAGGTTCCATGAAGATTTAATCTGTTATATTTGACACATAATATATTTATGTTGATATATAATATATTTAGGTTAATATGTAATATGATTTCGTTGATATGTAATATTCTTAAATTGATATGAAATATTCTCATGTTGATATATAAGAACCTTAAGGTGATATATAATATTCTTTAGGATGATGAAAATTGGTAAAGGGAAAACTTTCCTTATGTACATAAGATGTTTGGACAGATCGGTAATATAACAAACTAGTGTTAATGTACATTGAAATTATATCATTTTTGAAGAATACTTAAAATGTTACAAAAACTGATTCCCAAAGACTATATTAGTTAGTTCCCTTAGAAGAATTTAAATGTAAACACATGTACATGAGTGAGATACATTATCTCCCACTAGGTTCTCCGAGACTATCACCCCTCTTATAAATATCATATATAGAATATATCTTTATAACCTTGGGAAGGAATCATAAAAATGGGTGAGCTCAGTTTCTTTGTAAGGGTAAAAAAGGGAGATATGTAAGCATAAAAATGAGCATAAGGGTATTAGAACATGATTATATAATCATACCCTGCATATCAATAATTATAAACATGAATCATAACATAAAGGATAGTAGTTTATGAGGCATGAATCATAAGTAAATAATGAGAATAATCCATAACTAAGTAGTAAAAAATGGTATTGTGGCTACACATAAACATGTAATATCAGTACTTATAAGTCAAGATGCATTTCTATAACTTATCAGAGCACTTCATGGGGACTACACCTACTAGGAGGGACACACCACCATAACCAGTCACAATCCTTTACTTGTAAGGGATCATTTTCCCCCATTTTTCATATAGTGGACTGGGTTTCCCCATATTCCCATAGTGGATCAGGTTGACCCATCTTCCCATAATGGATTAGGTTTCCCTATATTCCCATAGTGGATTGTGTTTCCCCATCTTCTAGAGAGGATCAATCCCATTTACATGATTCACATATTTAAATTATGAGATAAAAATATTTATCAATGCATTAGAGGGAGATATAGATCTCACCCATCACATAATAAAACCATTTATACATGTTCCACAGGATAATAAAACCTTAATCATATCAAGACCCATAAAAAGAGATGGGTTTCATAAACAACATATCATAACCCATGAATGGAAATGGGTATCATAAACATTTCATCACATCACAACCTATAGAAAAGATATAGTTTTCATAATCATTTCATCAAAAGAATAACCCATGAAAAGAAGAAGGTTTTGAAAGAATATAAGCTATGGAATAGAAATGATTTTTCTAAACATCATGATATCAATACATAAACCATTTAGGAATGAATATGAATAGTATTATTGGATCACGTCCCTAATAAATAATAAACTATAATAAAGGATGAAATCTTAGATGGAAAATAACTTTGAATGATCATTTAAAACATTTATTACCTAAAATAGCCTTTCTTTGAAAATATTTTTTATAAAACCATTTATAAAATAACTTTTTATAAATAAATATTTATAATTTTATTTAAACAATTTCTTGCAGAAAATATATTTTCCTCTTTTATAATAACTTTTTAAAACATAAATTATTTTTGATAAATTTTTTCTTTTAAAATAGATTTGAAAACTTATAATGGGATTTTGAAAATATTTTGAAAACATTTTTCTTTGAAAACACCTAGAAAATTCATAATTAAATCTTGAAAACATTTTGAAAATCGTTTTCCTAGATATCTTATTAAATAATATTGAAAAAATTGAATTTTTTTTAACATAATTTTTTTTGAAAATACATTTTCTTTGAATACTATTTTAAAATAAAAAAATTTCTATAATATTAGGAAAATTGTTTCTTCAAAAATAATAACCATGAAAACTTAGAAATGAATCATCAAGGAAATGACAGTCATGATGGTGGGTAAGTCCATACATGGCGAACATTCCTTTTGTAACATAAAAGTTTAGAAAAGTTATTTGATCAGGAAATGACTAGAAAATTCATTATAAAATATTTTTTAAAAGGTGATACATGGATAAAAATTTCCTTTAAACAACATATGATAATTGTAAAATCTTTTTTTAATTTTTTATAGAAAACGTGGTTTTGAAAGAATACATATTTCTGACTGAAAGGAGAAATAATATTATATTTTAATACAAACATTATTATAATTATCTTATGTAAAAAAGAGTGGAAGAATGATCATTTTACTTGGATATAACATGAATAACTATAGGGTAATAAAATTCATGATAGTTTTTGAGATATTGATAATAATATTTCATTAATGGAAGTTTAATCTTAAATAATATCAATAAAAGATGAGATAGTAGCAATAAACCATTACCACTCGGGTAACATTGAGTCATAATAAAATGGAAATAATAACATAAAATGAAGCTTAAAATATCCTAAAAATAATAAGATTAAATATATAACATGTCAAAGTTAGTATATACACCTCATAGAAAAATATTGGAGCATAACATGGCATGTGTCTCAAAAAAGGAAAATTGAGAAAAAATTAATTTATAAATTTCATATATTTTTAAACATAAATAAAATGAAATAAATATCATCAAATGGATATATAAATACCCATAAATTTAATTATAAGAATCATTTAATATTTTTGGGTTGTATACACACCACATATAATAAATAAAAGGTGAACATGTCAGGTGTCTCATATAAACTAAAAGTGAGATGATAAAACCCTTACCTTAAGTTTTGAATCTATTCATACTCATTAAAAACTTTTGTAAAATAAATATAAGTTTATTATAAATCTAACACAGAACCATATTATTATATATAATACCATATATGACTTTATATTACCTGTTTATTAATAACTCAATGTTAATGTTACGTTTTGGGTAATAATCACTTTGTTTTTATCTTATGTTATGATTTGTAATATTTTTAGACCTCATAGTTATATCATGACCTAAGAAATGTAAAACATGATATAAATATAATATATATTTATTATATAAGTATTTATATTAACTTATAAAAGATTAAAATCTAAAACAAAATATACTGTTCATGGAGACGGTAGGCCGTACGTACACATGAACACTGCTTCCATTTAATTATCATATTGAAAGAAATAAAGTAAATGAATGTATGTATATATATAATAATTAAATTATAATTATGATTTAATATATACCATTTAATTTTACTAAAACCATCCTTAATATATTCCATGTAGAGTGTGAACAAATTACTATACTTTGAGTAGGCAACAATCCACACTTATCCAAACAAAATCATCATATTTAAAAAAAATGTAAAGCATGAATTTATGTGTTATATAATAATAAAATTAGAATAATTACATAATTTATATCATATATATAATTTTAAAAAATATTTTCTATCATAATACCCATCCATGAGAGGTGGTAATGGAAAAATGAACAATATCATTTCGTGAGGCGGTAGTTCCCCGCACACAAGAACATAAAGTTCATTACCCATTTGATGTAATTGTGTGTATGATTAGATAAATAAATTAATATAACAACATATTAGTATATTTAAAATTAGTAGTATATTATTTAATCATTTAATATTATTAATTGAGATGGTAGAGATTGAAAATAAAGGAAAGGAGATTGAGGAAGAATATTACCTCTTCTTTGGGTAACTCATTTTGGTTTGCACCAAAGGGATTCCATGGATGGATTCATGAAAAAATGGAGTCTTAAAGAGGGAAGGTATGGATTTTGGGAATTTAATTTGGTACAAATTTGCCGATCCAAAGTGGTTTGATAAGTATGAAGAAGGGTGAGAGGTGGTGGCTTTTATAAGGGAGTTAGGGGACACACTTGGCATTTTTGAAAAAAAGTTTGGTGTACCCACGTTTTTACCTAAAAAATTCATAATAAACCACATAATCTCAATAATATAATTTTTATGGTTTAAATATATCCATAAAATTTTCTTTTGACAAGTGTATAGGTCATTTTCTCTTAAGTTTAAGGTTTAGTCCCTTGTTATGCTTAATTTTACCTTAATCGCTGTCATTAATTTTAATCACTTTCACTAATATTTTAGGTAAATAATTAATTTGATATTATTTGAATTTAAATATTATACTTATTACAACCATGATTTTATATTTTTCAAAATTCAATTCACAGAATCATAAAATTTTAGTTTAATGCTAATCCCACAGAAGTAGCAAGAAAAAAGGTTTTTAAAGTGATAATGTTCAAAAGTTCATTATGATTTTATATCTAAATTAAATATAAATATTATATAGATGACATAAATTTAAATAATATATGAATAATTTATATATTTTTACTTAAAAATAAAATAAAATATAATTTAACTATTTAAATAAATTAGATGAAAAACAGTTCTTAATTAAAATTCAGTATTTTCTCCATTCATTCAAAAATTAATTTTCTTAGAAAAATACAAAAAAAATCACCCTAATATAAATTTGAAATTATTAATTAAAAAAAATATATTTTATAAAATTAAAATTCTAAAACTACTGTAGAAATGAAAAGAGAAAAATTTATAAAACAATATTTCAAGGTCATGGTTTTAGAAGGCTAAGGATAGTGGTATAAAGATGGTTATACTTGAAATGGGCAGATTGATTTACAATATGAGAAAATATAGTTTGAGAAGATTTTTGAAAATTTAAAAAATTAATAAGGTTCCATGAAAATGTAATCTCTTATATTTTACACATAATATATTCATATTGATATATAATATATTTAGGTTAATATGTAATATGGTCGGGTTGATATGTAATATTCTTAAATTGATGTGTAATATGCTCAGGTTGATATATAAGAACCTTAAGGTGATATATAATATGATTTAGGATGATGAAAATTGGTAAAGGGAAAACCTTACTTATGTACATAAGATGTTTGGATAGATCCATAATATAACAACCTAGTATTAATGTATATAGAAATTATATCATTTTTGAATAATACTTAAAACATTAAACAAACTGATGCCTAAAGACTGTATTAGTTTAGTTCCCTTAGAAGCATTGAAATGTAAACACATGTATTTGAGTGAGATACATTATTTCCCACTAGGTTCTCCAAGACTATCACCCCTCTTATAAATATCAAACATAAAATATATCTTCATAACCTTGGGAAGGAATCATAAAAATGGGTGATCTCAAATGCTTTGTTAGGGTAAAAAAGGGAGATATTTAAGCATAAAAATGAGCATAAGGGTATGATAACATGATTATAAAATCAGACCCTGCATATCAAATATCATAAACACAAATCATTACATAAAGGTTAGTAGTTCATAAGGCATGAATCATAATTAAATAATGAGGATAATCCATTAAATCATAACTAAGGAGTAAAAAAATGGAATTTTGGAATACACATAAATATGTAATATCAGTCTTTATATGTCCAGATGTATTTCTATAACTTATTAGAGCAATTCATGGGGAATACACCTACTAGGAGGGACACACCACTATATCCAGTCACAATCCTTTACTTGTAAGGGATCATTTTCTCCCATTCTTCCCATAGTGGGTTGGGTTTCCCCATATTCTCATAGTGGATCAAGTTGACCCATATTCTAACAGTGGATCAGGTTTCCCCATCTTCCCATAATGGATTGTGATTCATTATATTCTATAGAGGATCAAGCCCATTGACTTGATTCACATATTTATATTATGAGAGATAAATCTTTACCAATGCATTTGGGGGAGATATAGGTCTCACCCATCACATAATAAAACCATTTATACATGTTCCACAAGATAGTAAAACTTTCATTATATCAAGACCCATAAAAAGAGATGGGTTTCATAAACAACATATCATAACCCATGAAATGGAAAAAGTATCATAAACATTTCATCACATAACAGCCTATAGAAAAGATATAGTTTTTATAATCATTTCATCAAAAGCATAACCCCTTAGAAGAAGAAGGTTTTGAAATAATATATGCTATGGAATAAAAATGATTTTCCTAAACATCATGATATCAAGACATAAACCATTTTGTAAAGAATATGAATAATATTATTAGATCATGTCCCTAATAAAGCATAAAATATAACAAAGGATGAAATCTTAGATTGGAAATAATTTTGAAAGATCATTTGAAACATTTATTAGAGAAAATAGCCTTTATTTAAAAATCCTTTTTATAAAACCATTTATAAAATAATTTTTTATAAATAAATATTTACAATTTCATTTTAAAATTTCTTGACGAAAATATATTTTTCCACTTTGAAAATTAATTTTGAAAACATAAAGAATTTTTGATAACCTTTTTATTTTAAAAAAGATTTATAAACTTATAATGGGAACTTGAAAATATTTTTAAAACCTTTTTAGTTTAAAACACATTAAAACCTCATAATTAAATAGTTAAATAATTTTGAAAATTATTTTCCTTGATAACTTATTAAGGAATATTGAAATCATTTGAAAATATTTTTAAACAGAAAACAATTTTTTGAAAATATTTTTTTTGAATAATATTTTAAAATAAAAAAATATGGAGAATATTAGGAAAAAATTTTCTTTAAAAATAATAACCATGTAAACTTATAAATGAATCATCATGGGAATTATGGTCATGATGGTGGGCATGTGCATACATTTTGAACATTTCTTTTGCAACTTAAAAGTTTGGAAAAGTGCTTTGATCAGGAAATGACAAGAAAATTCATTTTAAAATAGTTTTTTAAAAGGTGATACATGGGTAAAAATTTCCCTTAAATAACATATGATAATAGTAAAATATTTTTTGAAAATATTTTTAGAAAACATGGTTTTGAAAGAATACAAATTGTTGACTTAAAAGAGAAATAATATTATATTTTCATAAAAACATTTTTCAATTATCTTAAGTAAAAAGGAGAGGAAGAATGATAATGTTACTTGGATATAACGTGAATAACTAGTGGTTAATAAAATTCACGATAGTTTTTGAGATATGGATCATAATATTTCACTAATGGAAGCATAATCTTAGACAATCTTGATAAAAGCTGAGATTGTAGCAATAAACCGTTACCACTTGGGTAACATTGAATCATAATAAAATGGAAATAATAACATAACATGAAGCTTAAAATATCCTAAAAATAATAATATTCATGATATTACATGTCAAAGTTAGTATATACACCTCATAGAAAAATATTGGTGCATAACGTGGCATATGTCTCAAAGAAGGAAAATTGAGACAAAATTAATTTACCAATTTCGTAGATTTTTAGACATAAATAAAATGAAAGAAATATCATTAAATGGATATGTAAATACACATTAATTTAATTATAATAACCATAGAATACATCTATGGGTAGTATACACACAACATATAATAAATACAATGTGAACATGGTACGTGTCTCATAGAAACTAAAATGAGATGATAAAACTATTACCTTTAGTCTTGAATCTATTCATACTAATTAAAAAATCCTGTAAAATAAATATAAGTTTATTATTAATCTACCGCAGAAACATATTCTTGTATATACTACCATGTAGGATTTTATATTACCTATTTATTAACAACTCAACGTTAATGTTACATTTCAGGTAATAATCGCTTTGTTTGTATCTTGTGTTCTGATTTGGTATATTTTTGGACCTCATAGTTATAACATGACCTAATAAATGTAAAAAATGATATAAATATAATATATATTCATTATATAAGTATTTATATTAATTTATAAAATATAAAAATCTTAAACCAAATATACCATTCATGGAGACAGTAGGCTGTACGTACACATGAACACTCTTTCCGTTTAATTATCATATTAAAAGAATGAAATTAAATGAATGTATGAATATATATTTAATAATTAAATTATAATTATTATTTAATATATATCGTTTAATTTTACTAAAACCATCCTTAATAAATTTCATGTAGATTGTGAACGAATCACAACACTTTGAGGAGGCGGCAATCCACACTTATCCAAACAAAATTATCATATTTAAAAAAATGTAAAACATAAAGTTATGTGTTATATAATAATAACATAAGAATAAATACATAATTTATATCATATATATAATTTAAAAATTTATTTTATATCATAATACCCAACCATGAGATGTGGTAATGGAAAAATGAACAATATCGTTTCGTGAGGCTGTAGTTCGCCACACATAAGAAGGAAAAGTTCATTACCCATTTGATGTAAGTGTGTGTAAGTGTAGATAAAAACATTAATATAACAACATATTAATATATTTAAAATTATTAGGTTATTATTTAATCATGTTATATGAATAATTGAAATGGTGGAGAATGAAAACAAAGGAAAAGAGATTGAGGAAGAATATTACCTCTTCTTTGGGTAACTCCTTTTGGTTTGCACCAAAGGGATTCCTTGGATGGATTCTTGAAAAAATGGAGTCTTAAATGGGTAAGGTATAGATTATGTGAATTTAATTTGGTAGAAATTGTATGATCCAAAGTGGATTGATAATCATGAAGAAGGGTGAGAGGTGGTGGCCTTTTATAAGGGAGGGAGGGGACACACTTGGCATTTTTGAAAACAAGTTTGGTGCACCCACGTTTTTACTTAAAAAAGACATAATAAACCACATAAATTCAATAATAGATTGTTTATGGCCTAAATATGTGCATAAAATTTGTTTTTTTACAAGTGTATAAGCCATGTTTTCCTTAATTTTAAGGTGTAGTCCCTTGTTAAGCTTAATTTTACTTTAATCGTTGTCATTAATTTTAATCACTCTCACTATTATTTTGGGTTAATAATTAATTTAATATTATTCGAATATAAATATTACAATTATTACAACCATGATTTATATTTTTCAAAATTAAATTCACATAATCATAAAAATTAAGTTTAATGTTAATCCCATAGAAGTGTTGAGAAAATAGGTTTTTAAAGTGAGGATGTTCATAAGTTCATTATGATTTTATATCTAATTTAAATATAAATATTATTAAGAAGACCTAAATTGGATTAATATATGAATAATTTATAAATTTTTACTTTAAACATACATAAAATATAATTTAACTATATAAATAAATTAGATGAGAAATAGTTCTTTATTAAAATTCAATATTTTTCACTATTCATTCGAAAATGAATTTTCTCAGAAAAATACCAAAAATTAACCCTAATATAATTTTGAAATTAAGAATTAAGAAAGGAAATTTATTTTATAAAATTAAAATTCTAAAATTTTGTAAAATTATTTCTATTATTATTCATATAAGGATATAACAATCAGTTCTTTTATGAAAATATTATTTTCGAATGTATAAAGACTTTACTAAAAATTGTATATCTTTTCTTAAATATAATTTATCTATATAAAAATATTATATATTATATTTTAAAATTAGTTACTAATATTCATATTATTAATTTTAATGTATTTTTTATAACTATTCTATTTAAATAATTATTATAATAAAATTTTGTTTCATAGAAATTCAGTGTTGCGTGTAATGCAAGTCAAGTAGGTGTTTCATGTAGTGAAAGATTAACTTGGTATAAAATATTCCACAATAATAAATTAGTTATTTTTTATAATAAAATATATATTCAATGTCGTGTGAAATAAAAAATATAAAAACATTAAATTAATTTAAAAAAAAATAATTCAAAAAATCTCAGGGTGTTATGTTCTACCCCCCCTAAATGAATTTCACCCTAAAAATTATTACGGGTTGTTAAAGGTTTGATAATTGAAAATTACTATCGTAGAAAACCAAATTGTAAAAATGAATACTAAAACTTGTTTTAAAAATGAAATATTGGAAACCTAATGGTTACCCAAAGTAACTCATAACCAGGTTTCCACATAGGAGAACATTGGTGGAAAGTGAAAACATGGACATGGAAGAGAAATATAATCATCATGTTTTGATGCAGAGTGATATAAAACAAGTATATGATAAATTTAATAATCATAAAGTCATAAATCTATGATTATCTAAGGGGCCCATTGATATATTTGAAAAGAAGGTACTAGGACAACCTTTTGAGTTTCAAGATCCTTTCCTTAAATTTGAAGAATTTTCATGAGAATATATACTTACTTGATTCAGTACAATATCACCATTTTTATGCCTTGATCAATTTACACTTAACCTATTTATCCAAAAAGGAAGGTGAATTTTTCATTTCTGAAGCAGTAACAAGTCATAATGATCTTAAATAGAATGATAGGTTATTGTATATGTCATTATCATGAAAAAATGGTTAACATAGGTGATCCAATATGCATAAATATTCTTATGGTGAGAAAATAATTTATTCTCTAAAACCTCATATGAAGTTTAATTTAACCATTCCATAAATGTTCATTCTTGTAACCCTTCAAGAAGATGAAAAACCAAAACATTATAAAAAGGGTCACTAAATTAGATTAACATTGATTCCTTATATATTATAATGTAGATATTTCTTGTCACATTCCAAACATGTGAATAACCTACTCTTATATTCTCTTGAAACATGGTAATAACATAAATTACCATAAATATTTTTTGAAAACATGCATGCTTTCTTACTCAAAATATTACTGGATATATTCCTTGAATCCAAGAATTTGTAAACTTCATCTATGAAAACATATACCACATTTTCAACAAATCCTTTACCAATTCAAGGTAATCCATACATTTTAATTCACTTATCTGTATCCAAAGTCATCATATTAACATTAGGAACATATTAAGGGATATATCTCTCTTAATCAAGTGTTTCCCATGAATATCACCCTTCCATTAAATCACTATTATAGTCCATCAGAACCATTCAACATATTCTTGAAAATCCTTATAAAAAACTTAATTTGAGAAATCCTTATATATTTCATAGCTCATAATTCTTAAATAAAAATATATAAATAGTTAAGTTATTCCACTACACCTATAATCTATTATCAATGATACCTCTTCCTATTACATAATACCTATTTTACATTCACATTTAACATTTAGTCTCATCATTATCAATAATATAATCATTACTCATACCACCATGTTGATTATATTCTTGATATTTCCACTTGGGATATCGATTTTCATAATGTCCATTCATTAAAAACTTAAAAAATTTAACCTTCAACGATTTCATAGGGAGTCCAATATTCATATCCATTGAATTAACTGAAATTTTTGTTTTTCCATTTGTAGTTACTTGGTCGGTGTCCATCTTTTCCATAGTAAAAATATCTTCCCATTCCTCTGAGACATTCATTAGGGTGATTATTCCCAAATTCTTTATATGTTGGAAACTAAATTAGCCTTCCTACGTGGTTTCCATTAACCAAACTCTATATAAACTCCTTCCTTCTCTTCTTTGGTTAGTCAGAGAGTGGGTTAAGGTATACATTATTAATCATATTTTGTGAAAACTGATTTAGCATGATTACAATGTCCCTCACTCTAGTGATCATCCCATTTGAATTCTCATTAGTAAGTTGTAGATAACATTAAGCATTAACCCAATTCCTTCTAGTTACTACCATTAACATAAAAAAAGTCTTAGAGTAAGAAAAAAATTTCATTGTTAGGAACAACATATCTATAAAAAATATCACTTATAGGATATATAAATTATGACACATTCATAAATATATGACACTATTGGTTTATGCTAGTTTATTCATAAAAAAACTTATTTTTAAATCCTTCATGATGGTTTTTGAAGAGTTTGTAAATTCCCAATGAATATCCCACATGAGTGTCAATCTAGGTGCGTAGTAAGGCATGTTATCGTGTACTGGGTTATGCTCAAGTCAATCCCAACACACCTTGTCAAATTTGTTACTCCTAGTTACATTTGTCCCAGAACCATGTCCACCTGTAGTATCTAGATAGGTATTTTTTTTTAGAAAACCACTCACTCTATCCATTACCAAAATTCTAGGACATTTTCCTATAATTTTCCTTATCCATAGACTTATCCTTAAACATTTCCTTAGATTTATCACTAAGGTTTTCTCATACTAGTATCCAAAGGTTGACTAAAAAATTTCTCTAGTTTAAACTATAACAACCCAGTCTTAATGATCATATTGATTACATCATTTTTATAGAATACTTAAAAAATTACACAAACATACACCCAAAGATCATATTAGTTTAGTTCCATTGGAAACATGTATGTTTGAACACCAATACATGAGTGATATACCTTATCTCCCACTAGGTTCTCCAAGACTAGTATACCCATTTGATATATCATAAAAAATATATATCTTCATAACCTGGGGAAGGAAACGTAAAAATGGGTGAGCTCATATGCTCAGTAAGGGTAAAAAATGAATATATCTGAGCATAAACATGAGAATAAGGGTATGAGAAAATGATTATAAAATCATACCCTACATATCAATGATTATAAACATGAATCATGGAATAATGCTTAAAAGTTCATAAGGCATGAATCACAAGGAAATCAAGAGCGTAAGCCATAAAATCATAATATAAGAGTAAGACATGGAATCTTGGAAAACACATAAATATGTAACATTATTCCCAATAAGTCGAGATGAATTAATAGAAATTATCAAGAGACTTTATGGGGATTCCACCTGCTAAGAGGGACACACCACAATCTACACTCGTAGTCCTTTCCTAGTAAGGTATCGAGTTTCCCCATCCTCCCATAGTGGATCAGGTGTCCCCATCTCCCCATAGTGGATCGAGTTTCCTAATCTTCCCATAGTGGATCATGTTTCCCCATATTTCCATAGTGTATCAATTATCCCCATCTTCCCATAGTGGATTAGGTTTCCCCATATTCCATAGTGGATCAAGCTCCTAGACTTTATTACCATATTTATCTCATGAGATATAAATCTTTACCCAATTTAATGGAGGGAGATATAGGACCCACACATCACATAATAAAACCATTCATACATATTCCATAAGGTAATAAAAATTTCATCATATCATGACCCATAAAAAGTTATGGGTTTCGTAAACATTATATCAAAACCCATTGACTGAAATGGGTATCATAAAAATTTAATTCCATAATAATCTATAGAAAAGGGATAGATTTCATAATAATTTCATCAAGGCATAACCCGTGAAAAGAAGCAGGTTTTAAAATCATATAACCTATGGAATAGAAATTGGGATTATAAAAATCATTATTTTAAGAGATAAACCATTCAATAAAGAATATGAATGTTATTCTTGTGACATTTTCCCAACTAATCTAAAACTATAACAAATAATGGCATCCTAGATAGAGAAGGGTTTTGAAGGATCACATGAAACATTTCTTAAAGAAAATAGCCTTCATTTGAAAATCAATTTCAAAAAACCCTTTCAAAAATAACTTTTTTATAAATAAATCTTTACAATTTCATTTAAATCATTTCTTGAGGAAAATATCTTTTATGCATTAAAAAATTATTTTTAAAATATTCAACATTTGAAAAACATTTTTTTTTGAAATAGATTTGAAAACTTATAAACGAAGCTTAAAAATATTTTGAAAAAAATTTTCTTTTAAAAAACCTTGATAAATCATAATGAAATTTTGAAAATATTTTGAAAAACATCTTCCTTGAAAACATATTAAAGATGCTTGAGAACATTTGATTTTTTTTAAATATAATTTTTTTTGAAAATTCTTTTTCATTGAAAACCATTTTAAAATAAATAAAATTTTAGAATATTATTAAAAAAATTTATTTAGAAATAATAACCTTGTAAACATACAAAGGAAGAATCAAGGAAATTATGGTCATGATAGTAGGAAAGTCCGTACATGCAGAACATTCCTTTTATAACTTAAAAGATTAGAAAAGTTCCTTGATCGAAAAATGAAAAAAAGATTACATTTAAAAATATTTTTTTTAAAAAGGTAATACATGGGTATAAATGTCCTTTAAACATTATAGTATAATCATAAAACACATTTTTAAATTTTTTTAGAAAACACAATTTTGAGCGAAGACGAATATCTGATCGAAAGGAGAAATAACAATTTATTTTCATAAAATAATTTTCATAATTATCTTAAGTGAAAAATAGTAAAAAAATGGTATCATTACTTGGATATAACATGAATAACCAAATGTAAATAAATTTCATGAGTTATATTGAGATATGGATCATAATATTTAATTAATGGAAGTATAATACTAAACAATCATGATAAATAATGAGATTACAGCAATAAACCATTACCACATTGGTAAATTTGACTCATAATAAAAAGGAAATAATAAAATTAAATGGAACTTAAAAAATCATGAAAATAAGGATATTTAATGTATAACATGTAAAAATTAGTATATACACCTCATAGAAAAATATAGGTTCATTACATGGAATTTGTCTCAAACAAGGAAAATTGAGACAAAATTACATTACCAATTTGGTAGATTTTGAAATATAAAACCCATGAAAAAAATATAAAAAATGGATATGTAAATATCCATAAATTTAATTATAATAATCATAGAATAAATTTATGGTAGTCATACAACCCACATATAATAAATAAGAGGTTAACATGGCTTGTGTCTCACAAAAAATAAAAGTAAGATGAGAAAACACTTACCTTGAGTCTTCACTCTCTTCATTCTTATTCATAAATAATATATAATAAATATAAGTTTATTATGAATCTTAAAAATATCCATTTTATTATATATAATTCCATATGTAAATTTATATTACCCATTTATTAATAACTCATTTCTAATGTTATGTTTCAGGTAATAATCGCTTTGTTTTTCTCTTGTGTTTTGATTTGTTATATTTTTGGATTTAATAGATATATCATGATCTAAATAATGTAAAACATGATATAAATATAATATATTTTTATTATATAATTATTTATTTTAATATATAAAATATAAAAATATTTAACTAAATACACCGTTCATGGAGAGGGTAGACCGTACGTACACATGAACGTTGGTTTCATTTAATTATCATATTGAAAGAAAGAAAGTAACTGATATATATATTTATATATATATATAAAATAATTATAGTATCATTATATTGTCATATATATCATATAATTTTACTAAACCAATCCTTAAAATGTTTCATGTAGAGTGTGAATGAATCATATCACTTGAGGAGGCTGTAATCCACCCTTTCCCAAACAAAATTATCGTACTTACACAAAAAACCATGATGTTATGTGTCATATAATAATTAAATAAGAAAAAATAAATCATATATATCATATATATCATATAAAAATAAAGGATCAATCATAATACCCAACCATGAGAGGTGGTAAAGGAAAAAACAGACAACATCATTTCCTGAGGCGGTAGTTCGCCACACATAAAAACGGTAAGTTTGTTACCCATTTGATGGAAGTGTATGTAAGTGTAGGTAAAATACTCAATATAACAACATATTAGTATATTTATAATACTTAAGTTATTATTTAATTATTAAAAAACAATAATTGAGGTGTTGGATAAAGAAAATAAAGTAAATGAGCTTGAAGAAGGATGTTACCTTTTCTTTGCGAAACTCCTTCTAGTTTGCACCAAAGGGATTACTTGGATAGATTTTTGTGAAAATGGAAGATTAAATGAGGAATAAAGGTATTTTTCAAAGTTAATTGGATATAAAATTACCTAACCAAAGTTGTTTGATAGGTGTGAAGAAGGGGGAGAGTTGGTGGCCTTTTATAAGGGAGGGAGGGGACTCACTTGGTATTTTTAAAAAAAATTTAGGTGTACCCACATTTTTACCTAAAAAGAGTTATAAAAAAACCTGAGAATAAATTTTTATGGAAGAAATATAGACAACTAATGAGTGATGAAAAAGTTTCTAGGTCATTTTCTCTTATTTTTCAGGTTTAGGCCCTTGTTAAGCTTAATTTTACCTTAATCGTTGTCATTAATTTTAATCACATTCCCTAATATTTTGGGTAAAAAATTAAGATAATATTATTAGAATATAAATATTATACTAATTAAAACATAATTATGTAATGTTTTCAAAATTAAATTCATATAAATGACAAAATTATGTTTAATGCTAACCCCGTATGCGTGGTGAGAATACGTGGTTTTAAAGTGAGAATGTTCAAAAGTTCATTAATATTTTATATCGGAATTCAATTTAAAAATGGTTAAAATGAAATAAATTGGATTAATAGATTTATAATTTATCTATTTTGAATTTAAAACCAACTTAAAATATAATTTAACTATATAAACAAATTAGATAAGAAAAATTTTGAATTAAAATTCTGTATTTTTACTATTCATCCAAAAAATGATGTTTCTCATAAAAAATAACCCTAAGATAATTTTGAAATTATGAATTAAAAAAATAGGATTTATTTATAAATGTAAGAATTATCTTAGGGATATTTTTTTAAGAAAAAATATTTTTGAAATTATCAATGATGTATCTTAGGGTTATTTTTTTTCTAAGATAATTTTGAAATTATCAATTAAATAAATAGTTTAATTTATGAAATTAAAATTTTAAAATTTTCACACATTAATTTTATTACTATTCAAATAAGGATATAAAAATAAATTCTTTTAAGAAAAATTTATTTTCAAACGTATAAGGACTTTACTAAAAATTGTATATCTTATTATGAATATGATTTATCTATAGAGAACTATTAAAAATTATATTTTTAAATTATTTATTACTATTCATATTATTAAGTTTAATGGATATGTTATAACTATCCTGTTTAAATAATTATAATAATAAAATGTTGTTTCATATAAATTCCGTGTTGCATGTAACGCAAGCCATGTCGGTGCTGCGTGTAGTGAAAGACTAACATAGTATAGAGTATAATTGAAGAAACACTTAGTGGTTTTGTATAAAAAAATATATATTGAGATTTTTAAGAACTTAAAATTTACAAAATTTTAAATTTATTTGAAAAAAATAACTCACAAAAATATTCAGGTGATACAGGTAAGATGTTTTTTCTTGGTAAAAATGGAAAATATAAAAATCATATGAGTCTAAATTGATTTTAAGGGTCATCAGGGTGATAGGAAGATGAAAAATTGTTATTCCATAAATCTCTATATGTTTTCACTTTCAAAGTGTGCTCAAGTTGAGACACTATGATATATTTACACTGGAGTGGAAGCTATATCAAGGTTTTACATTCCACCCCTTTACAAAAAAAATCATCAAGCTGTAAGTCTAGGTTATAATTTTAGAATAATGGATGTTCGTAACCAAATAAACTCTATGTTAATATCTCATCTTAGAGTGATATTTTAGCAAAGGATCTCTCATGGCTCATCTTGAGGTTATAGTACTGCCAACATAATCTTATGGTTGAACATGAATATATGCACCTCGTGCAATATATTCATAATAAATGTTGTAATAAATCGATCTTAGTGAAATTTAATCAACATTGTGATTCTCTATTTTATTTTCAATTTGGTATTTTGATTTACTATAAACTATACTCTTTTGACATTATTTTTTTACATATTATATTATTACTCTTAAATTCCAATGATAATGATCAAAGTTTTTTTCAATTTTTTGGATGATATGTTGATGAAATTTTTTATTATAAGACCTTTATTATCATTATAAGAAGGTTACCATTAAGTTACTTCCAATGTAATGTCATGTAGTTATTTTAGGATACTCTATAGATACCTTGACATAAAAAAATGTAGTTTTATACTATGTTTTTTAATAAACATACTGCTTTGTTTTTATATAAGAATACAATATGGTGTGACATATTTTCAAAATGATTTTGAGGTTAGTTTACACTGTTCTATATATAAGAGGGATTATTTTCAAATCCTACTAAATAAATTGATATTTACATAATCATGTAGTATAGTGCACGAATTGTGTTCAATAATTCGATGAGGCCACTCAAAAACACAAATTTTTATATTTTTATTATTTATAATATAACTAAATTATACTAAAAAATGAAAAACTAAAATAGTTTTGGTTTTAAAATGCATATGATATATATATATATGTATGTATTTAAGTAAAGAACAAAAAAATGAAAAACAAAATGAAGTAATTAGAAAGAAATTATTGTCCTTATGAAGCCATAGTGATGGAAATAATTTTTTTAAAAGGAATATAATCTCATCATTATAATCATTTTAGAGATCAATTCATATCAATCTACACCATCTTATTAAAAATTTTATTATCCTACACTAACACCTAAACATGTAGGATAATATCCCTCACTTTAACCCCACAATTATACTTCACTATATGAAAAATTATAATGACGAAGGAGAGTAAAATAGAGGAACATGAAGAAGAAAAGAATAGTAGGCAAGTAATTTCACCACTAAGAAATCAGTATATCCACTACTGAATACTTAGTATAAAATAATAAGAAACATTAAAGTAGTGATGAAACTCAAAGCATAACTTTCCCCACCTAAAACAATAGCGAGGGTTAGTTCTCCATCATGATGAAGATGATAGGAATAATTGGAGAAGCCTGAAATATACAATGAAGGGAGAAATAAAAAGATAAAATATTATTATTAAAAAATTTAGAAAACTATTATAGAATCAATAACTTCTATTTAGATTTTAAAAATGGAAATATTCTTGAATGGAAGTGGAGGCACCTATTTCTAAGATAGAGGTGTGGAATATTTAACTCTAATTTAATACATTATATTTTAATTCATATTTAAACAACTAGATATAAGAATCTAGAAAAGTGATAAATTATAAATTTATTAGAATAAGTTTAACAATTACCACAAAATATTTCAAATTCATTGGACACAGGAAGAAAAATATTGGACCAAATTAATAAAGATTAATTTTCTGGTATTTAAGAATCATCAAATTACCATAATATGGTTTCTAATGCATTTTTTGGCTTAAAAATGAGTAATCTAGAGGTTAAGTAGTTAATGAGATTGTTCATCATAATATTATATATTTCCATATAAAATTTTATCACATTTAGACCACGATTTTGTGAAATATAGTTCCATCATTAAAAGTTATTAAAATTGTGGATAAATTTATTATCCCCACTCGTATGCTTTATTTGGGCCATCTATTATTGGATTTAAAAATTGTTCTAATTGAATTAAATTTATCCCAAAAACCATGTAATCCTAAAAATGGTTTTTTTAAATTTGTATATATATATAGGGTATTTTATAATAAAAATAGAAAAATAATATATTCTACAGAAATATAAAAAATAGTGAACTTAATGTTTTTAGGGCACTTTTTATATAAAGGATGAAAAATGAGTATTTAACCAAAATGATCAAATTATGAGACACTAGACACCAAAAAACATTTTCAAGTTCATTTTTAAATTGAAAATATATGAAAATTCCTTGCATGATCACAACCATATATGTAAAAAAATTTACTCATGGGAAGGATTCCCATATCCAAATCAAAATTTGATCATAAATCAAAAGTGAGAAAAATTTTAAGATCTTTTGAAAAATATAATTTATTATTCCTCATCTATGAAAGAAATTTAATTTCAATTTAGTCATTCAAATTTAAATTTTGTGATCCTAAAAAATCCATCCATGACCCAATCACAACTTACCTCATAGAGAAATTCATGACACTATTCTCTCAATGGAAATTTAATATAGAGTAATAATCATAATTGGAAAAATAATGTTTCACTATTGGATTATAAAAAATTTCTTATCTCTACAGTGTGAGTCATAAAAATGGTTTCAATCATGATATTATTTCAAGGTGACTTGGTGGATGAGGTTTGGTAGGTAAAAACATGTAAAAGTGTAAGGAAAAAAGAGGAGGTTAAAATATTAAATATAATAAACGAAATATTCAAGTGAAACCAAAGGAATTTTCCTCACTCAATTATTCTTACAATATATAAAAATCCCCCCTTTTTGTGACATGTTTCATGAGTCAAATAATTAATTCAATGAATATTTTATCCTAATTCTCCCTATTTTTAAAATTTTAAGGGGGATGAGATAAACATCAAGTGTAATGAATGAATTAAAATCAATGCCCTTTATTTTTGAAATGGACATGATTCATAAAAGTAACCATAATTAATAATTTAATATCATATATATCCCCCAAATTTTATTCTTTTTTTGAAAAAATAATGTTATGAATGAATCATAAATGATGATACTTTATCATGCTCATTCAATCTCCACTACCTAGAATAGAGACACACACCTCACACACCCCACAATGATCTTATTCCCAAAAATAACACATTAAAGGACCTTCCCATACACTCAAGCATGAAATAATCATGAAATTATATTAATATTGAAGGTAGTTAAGGATAAATTGGCTAGTAATATATTGTTACTCTATATGGAAATTCATATATTCCAAGGGTTACATAAAGGTTAAAATAAAGGGAAGTTCCTGAGTTGAAAATGTTAACATATAAATAGTTTTCTCAATCATATTAAAATTATTTCATATACTCCAAAACATTTAATGATAAATAATCAAATGTTTTGGTTTGCACACAAAATATAAGTTTCTCTTAATAAAGTGTTTCTATTAGAAATAATATATCAAAATGGGTTTTAAATACCTCATAATATTAGAAAATATTTTTGTGTATATATTTCATGGAAAAGGATTTAAAAAACCATTTAAATTTTAAAAAAATGTTTGAATATAATATTCAAATAATATTTTGAATATGAATAATCACTTAAAAATACATTTCATAAAAATTCAACTAAACTCTCACAAAATCAATTATAGAGTGAAAAATGATAATGAATACTCATTAAAGAAAAAATTTCTAAACAATACTCCAAAAGTCAAAACAGAGTGGAAAAAATTCATAATTCTTATACAAACAGGTTGTGATACCCCCACAATCATCGAACACTGCCCCTTTTAGTTTAAGAATGTGCACTAAAAATCATTAGTGATATAACATATGTAAATAACGAATAGAACCTTGTTTATTTTAGAAGTTATTTCTTATAGTTATGATCCTAAATAATTCAAACATCAATCCTACAAAAAAATATAAATGAGAAATTTATTGGAATAAAACAAAATCATAAAAAAATTAATGTTAAGGGAAAAGAGGAATTTTTTTGGGAAAAAATCCCCAAATAGATGTTAGGTTTTTTCTACCTTAGTTAGGAAGTTGAAATATTTTTTCCTAAATATGATTTATGAGGGGTTTTATTTCTATATAAACATTAAAATATATTCTTTATATAAATCTTTAACTTTTAATAGTTGTATAAGATACCATGGATAGTTTGTGGTGGATCTATCCCTATAGAAATAAGGCATAACTTGTATGGTGGAGGAATTAAAAGGTATGGGTTATCAATTTCTATTGCCAATACTTATGCGGCCTATAACTCATCTTCTAGGGCCTATTAATATGATTTTTTTATTCAAAGGTTAATCTAGGGGGATGTTAATGAATAAGTAAAGTTGTATAAAATTAAAATAAGAAGAATCAATATGAAAATATTTCCCTTCAAGTAGGTCATCTTATAACTTTATCTCTTTAGGGAAGGCCAATGGGAACTCATTCTTAGTAGGTGAATCTTATTATTATTCTTCAACCTCTAGGGATATCCATGTGTTGGATGGATATAAAATATTTAAATAATGAGATAAAATAATCAATTAATATTGAGGAAAATTAGATAAAAATTAGTCCATGATAAGATTTTCTTTTTAAATTGGCTAAATATTTAATTAATATTCAATTATTAGTAACACATAAAGGTGTATTTTTAGGGATGGAAGTAGGTAGTAAATATCCTCTATGTTCTCTTTAGATTCCACCAAATTAGTTGTGTCTTATTCCAAAGGTATAGGTATAAATGTGATGATTTTTCTTCTTTTAAAGATGGGAGAATCCCTTGGTATTTTAGAACATACAAAATTATTCTATAATTTATCAAAAACATGCTAACCTGTCACATTTGTATCATCTATAATGTTTTTAAGTGTCTTTATCATGGTGTTTTCAAGATCAAAAACTCTTATCTATGTATCTAACATTTTAATTTATGTGATCTCCAGTGTTTTTATTGAAAACGAGGTAGTGTAATTCATGGAATCTAAAAGGTCATTTGAAGTCTTAATAAAGGATTTAAACTATATCTATTCATCCTTAAAGGCCTAATAAATATATTATAAAACCCTAGAATTAATTTAAAGGAAGTATAGGTATCCATAGTTGATAAGGAAGCTATAAAGATAACATCAAATTGCTAGTGTAGTGCATTGGCTACCCAGTTCCATGGTGGTAGAAGAGAAATCTGTTAGAAACTACCATCAACTAGATGGCGAAGGAGCACCGAATGACCTATATCTCTCCCAGTTGTGAAAAGTTAAATTATAAAGACACTAGGTAGGCACTGTTAATTAGCAACTAGCTGATGGAGGTTATCAAATAGCCCCAAGTTCTAGGAATTCCACTAGATATCCTATGTTGACTATTAGGTATCTGGTGGTGTTAAGCTATCCATTCTGATCCAACATTAATTATAGTAAAGAATACCATAATAATAGAATTCAATGGATTCAGGAATCCAAGTGAATTCTTAAAGGTTACCACACCTCTTGGATCCTATAAAATGACCTTATTAAAAACGTTTTAGAATCCTGAGATTTTAAAATAATGAATATGTTTGATATGGTAGAAAATACACAACACTGATCTTTAACATACTATAGAATATTATTATTTAAATATGACCATAATAAGCAAGAAATTAAATTGGAGGTTATGAATAGGATCAACTAAATTATGAAATATATATAAAAATATCCTAATCAATGCCATGTTATTTATTAATTCTTAAGAAATAAGCACTCAATTTTTAGTAAAGTCTTTTTTCTTCCAAACCCAATTTTTTACAAAATTAGTTTTTATTTATTTTTTGAAGAAATGATATACTTAATTTGTGGAACATTTAGAAAAATTATTTAATAAATTTATATAATTTTTTAAATCAAAATATCAAAATTATCTTAAGATGAAATTTTGAAATTTTTCTGAAAAGTTTTATTTTTTAATAAATAATGAAAAATACTAATTTTTATTGAAAACTGTGTGATCTTTTAATGTAAATTAAAAGTAAAATTATATTATAGTTACTTTTTAAAATTTAATTAGTTTATTTTAATAAAAAATAATACATTTACTATTTTTAAATTAGTTTTATATTTTAATTTATTATTAAGACATTTTATATTTAAAAGGTCATGTTTTTGAAAAATTATTCTTCATAGAATTTTGTAGAATTAATTTTAAATTAAATTCTACACCTTAATTATTTTGAATCTCTAAAAATGAATTATTTATTTATAATTACTAGGTCCAAATTTTGTAAATGGATTAATGGAAATAATGGTAGAGTTAATTTTTATATATTATATTCATGAAATATTTATCATTATGAAAATATAATATATCATTTAATTTCTTACCTTTCCTTTTACAGAAGAAAGATAATGTCATTCGTGCGTACGTGTGTACTACCACCTTCATGAAGCGATGTGATTCATGTTTCAACACCACATCATATGGATGATATATATAAGTTTATTTACATAAATTATTTGATATTTATGATATTATTATCATTATTTAAAGATAAAACAATACTTACCTTCTTTCAATAATTACTGTTGAAATATGGAAATGTTACTTATGCATACGTACATCCTACTGTCTCCATGGTTATAACATAGTTCATTTTTCACAACAATATATAACAATTGATTTTAAAATAAAAAATGATGTATATAAATTATAATTAATTCATGGTTATTTATCCTTATACTGTGTAATAACGATCCCTTTGACCATGACCAACATACCAATTTTTTTTGAAATTATAATCCTAACATCCTCGAAACACCTGATGTGTACTTATTTTAATTAGTAATTAAATATTTCATTAAAATAAATGAAATAAATGGATTACGGATAAGGTATTGAACATGTAAAATTTTATTTAAAAAAAATTATATGATTTTATTATACTGGTGTTAAAGGTCATATATAGAAAGTCTGGCCTCGAGGTAAGGGATTTCATCTCAATTTTACTTTATTCAGGAATATTTTAATATTATGCACATAATTTAATTATATGGTGTATATAATTCAATTTTACATGTAATATCATGAATCCTCTATACTTTATGGTACTTTAAGTTGAAATTTTAATTACTTCATCCAAATGTATTTGACTTGAATATTACCAAGTTGTAAAAGGATTCTTAACTCATTTCCATTCATTAGGTTATTACTCTTTTTCATTGACTTTGTCATTCAATTATTATGTGTGAATTGATATATAAATTTTTTTGTTCTATATTTATACTTTTTTTAGTATTTAGATTTTTACACATTAATCTATCCATTGATTAATTCTTAATTCAATGATTATATCTTCACAAGGGTAATTTGTCTGAATTTCTTTTTCTTTGGGACATACATTTATGATATGCACAAATATTATTTTATGAAGTGTATATACTAACCATTTGAAATGTTATATCATGAATCACCTTATTTTAACGATATTTAAAGTTTTATTTTAATTTATTCTTTTATTGGGCTTATGATTGAAAATTTACCAAAGTGGAAAAACCTTTATATTAAAATCTCATTTATATTTGATATTTTTTATGTTCAAGGTTCCTTTTTAGGAAATAATGTATTATTATTTTATTTAGAAAAATAGATTTTGTTCACCTTTGGATATGAATGTGGTTTACATGTTTCATTTCAATTTTATCCCATATTGATTAATTAAATAACAATAAAGTTTCTCTTAAGTGATACCGATTTAGTATATTCCTTTAGAAAGGGAATATTTCTCTTCCATATCAATGTTTTATAAAATGATTTCAAAAATGTTATTTTATAAAAATAAATGATTTCATAAATCTATTTTACTTGATATTTTTAAGTATTTTTTAAAAAAAAATTAAAAGGCCATTTCCTAATGTTTTCCAAATGGGTCATTTTAGATCCCCTTTTTTCAAAATGTTTGAAAAGAATGTTTATTTATAAAAATTTTAGTGTGAATAGATTTTATCACCACTATGTTCACTATTTTATTTGAATATTATTTTATAAATTTCTAAGGTTATTTTCTAGGAAAATTATTTTCACTAAATTTTATCATTTTATAGTTAAAAAAAATTATTGTCAAATTGAAAGGGGTATTTTCCTCAAGAATGTTTTTTCATGATATTTCAACGGTTTTTCCATTCATTTACACTGGCAAACCTTGATTTTACTTATGATTTTTGGGTATAATTTATAATTATAGCATCCTGATTCTTTCTCTGGATGGGTTATGATTGTTTCAAAGATATTATCATGGAACCCATTTCTTTTCCATGGGTTTATCATGTTATGAAAGGAATAATGGATGTATCTAAGAGTTTTATGATGAAATTAATGCATTATGTAATTGATTTATGTTATAGTTTTTTGGAAATTATTATGATGATGTTCGGTTCATTTATAAACCAAGGATGGGTAGTTACAATATTAACCTATTGAAGGTGGTTATGAGATAAACCAAGGATGGTTGGGTCTATAGTAGAACTCTAATTCATTGGGTATTAAAGTCGACTGTATGGTTATTTCATTTGTAATAGTGATAAAAAGAGTGATATAGAAATTATTTCCCATGTTAAAAATATATCTTATTTATTCCTTATATTGTTTTTACGGAAATCATATAATTTTTTAAGGTAGGATATGAGTTTATGTTTAAAGAAAAGTATTTCTTATAGGTGAAAATATATGGGTTTATAAGGATTCTTTGGATTATGATTGACATGAAATGGATTATGATTATTGATAACTATGACTATTGACTTTGATAAATCTTTATGTTATGATTCATGTTTTATGATCAAATTATTGAAGGGGATGAATTCCATTATAATATTCTCATACACCTTGATTATGTCATCATACTCTCATGATCATATTATTCTTATTGATTAAATTCAATTATTAATGATTATGTTTACCCATACTGAGAATTTGAGGACACCCTTATTATACTCCCTTTACCCTAGGTTATAAATAATTATTTGAGTCTATAAGGTTTCATAAGTGAAGAATTTTACAGGAGACATTCATGTTTTAATATATAATATTAAAATCTGGGTATAGTAGGAGATGATGTTTGTAACACCCCAAGATTTTATGAGAATTATTCTTTTTAATTTCTTTGATGTATTTTGTTGTACGATTCACTAAGATTAGCTTGTGCTATATGCAACACCGTATTATCTTATAGTATACACAACACTATTTTTGGCTTGTGATGCACACAATTTCATGTTCTTTTGAATAAAATTCATTTTACATAACACCAAGTATAGATTTTGATCAATGTATAACATAACTCTATTTTGAGTATGTTATACGCAAAACCAAAGGAATCATTCCCTACAAGCAACCCTGAATTTCCTTGCATTACACACAAGAACGACCTTCCTCGATAGCTTGCGTTGTCGCAATAATAGGTTTCACTAAACAACGATATGTTATTGAAATATTATATAATCTAGCCGTTATGAATAGTAATACCCCCTTTTTGAAATTTTATAAATTTTATCTTTAAAAATGGACTTCATTTTTGGATTTGGAATATCGAAATTAGCTTAGGGTGAATTTTTTGTATTTTTCGAAAAACTTTAAATTTGTGATGAATAGTGAAAACACTGATTTATTGGTTAAAGCCGACTTTTTATTTAAATAATCGTTTATTTTATTTAAATTTATTTTAGGTCAAAATAGATAAAAAAATACCTATATATGTTCAATGTAATTCATTTGAGTCATTTTATAATAATTTTAGATATATAAAAATTTTATTGAACTTTTTACCGTCTTTTACCCACCTCCTGGGAGAATTTGAAAATTTACATAAAACATAATTTTACCGCTTCTGTTAGTTGAATTTCGAAAATCTGAGAGATAGGGTTAATATCAAGTAGTAAAATTTGGTTTAATAAGATAATTGTTTTGGGTAAATAGTAACTTTTTACTTTTATTTACCACGATTAAAAGTAAATAGGGTAATTAAGGGTAAAAATGATATTATTATTAACATAAAACATGTCCTAATTTTATTGGATAAGTATAAATCAACCAAAAACAACCATAGGAATAAAATTTAACCATTTAGGTCCACTTGGATTAGATTAGGACATTCATTATTATTTAATTCAAAGAAGAGTTAAAATAAATAAAATAAAAGTTTAATAAGTAAAAAAATTTAATATAGGGTTATACATAAAATAAATTCGACTATAAATATTCATTAGAAATATAAAACTATTTCCTACATAATAAAATTTTATTTATATTTTTTAGACATTAAATAATTTAATTTATTTATTACACAATGATGATGCTGTAATTACCATATTAATGAAATATTAACATAATTGATATTATAAATACCCAAATAAATGTAATTGGAGACTTTTTATTTATTACACCAATTTTATAGGTTAATATAACATATTGGGGTTTTTTAGATGAATTATTTTAGAAATTAATAATGCTGTTATGAATTTAGAAAAAACAAAATACCAAATAGTGTCATAATTGACATAAAAGAGTTTTTAAAACTAATAATATATTATTAATTGATATAATGGTCCTAAAAATAAAAGGTTCAGAAAAAAAACTTATATAATAATATATATTACATTAATGAACCAATTAGGGTACTATTAGTAGTTTATAGTAAGTTTATTAACCATATAGTGTAAGAATACAAGAAGACACGATAAAAGTTAAATTATTTAACATAGAGTTAAATCTAAATGATAAGGTTAAAATGACAACCTCAACTTGTCTAAAACCTATTTTTTGAGAGTATTTCGACCCATCCCCACCCTATCCTCGAAATAAGTCACTTTTGATCCATTATAAACTGAATATGAATTTATTATAAAATAATATTTTGAGTTTTTCTTAAGGTGCCCCTCAACCCTCTTATAAAAGGGCACTCCCCCTTCTCTCTAATTCACACATCCAAAGCCATTTGACTTGGCCAAAACCTATCCAAATACCATCTCAACGGTCCTCCCTTAATCCTAGAGGCCTTACTTTAGTTAGAAAGCCAACCTAAGGAGCCTTTTTGATCAAATACAAAGGAAGAACCCGAGGAAGAGGTAAATATCTCACCACCTATTTCAAGTTCCTTTCCTCTTCCACTTCCTCCTTCTTTTTTGTTTCCATTATAAAATAAAAACTCCAGTATCTTATATATACTATGATGTTATTATAAAAATTTTACAACCATATTATTTATTTTATCCATCCTATAAATGAAAAAGTCACCACACGTGCGTACGTACGGCTTACCGTCTCCACGTCGTGGTGTAGTTTGTTATTCAAACATTTCATCAATTGGATGGTTATAATAATGAGTATAAAGGATATAAATAATAAATATAACATTATTAAGATTATGTATATATTATATACCATCAAATTCTATTTTCTTTTAAAATCAAAATAATGATATCATCGCTCGTACGTACGTATGGACTACCATATCCACGAACGCGATGAGATTCATTTTCCATGATTAACCATTAATGTATGATTATAAATTATATATAATAAATATAAATGAAATATATTTCATAATAATGATACTGTATTTATGTACATATATGTTTTATTTACTTAACTCCATTCAATTCAATAAGGAAACGAAAACAGCGTTCATGCGTACGTACAGCCTACCCTCTCCATGAATGGTGTATTTCATTCCGTTTATCGATATATCATATATATTTATATTATGAATATATATTATATATAAATCATGTTTTACATTCTTGAATTATATAAATCAGGATATAAATAATAGTATCACGAATAAGAAGTCGAAACACGTACGATAAATGAAATTAGTTTTCCCAAAACGCTGCTTTAACATGGAATTTACAAAAGAACGGGTAATATAAAGTCATAAGTGAATAATATATGATATCATAAATATTATTATGGTTATTTTAAAAGTTAATAATATGTTTACACCCATTATATATGATTCTCAGACACATATGGAAGAAATTGGACATAAGGTAAGGGATAATTTTGCAATCTCATTTTTATCTGAGATTGCTTATACGTAAGTATTTAATGGGGTTATATTTTTCATTCATGTACATAAAAATGTTTTTTTATAAAGCGTTTCATATTAATACATGTATTTTTAAAGTCATGTTTACCCCTATTTGACTTTTACATTGTTTTATGGAAGGAATCTTTCTTTTGTTTACCATATGAGGAACTTTTTGACTTTTCCGGAAAAAGTACGAGGAGAATGTTTTTTTAACTTATACGGCATGGACGGATATTTACAGTTTCATAACACCTTATTTTCATGAAGCTTACTCTAAAATATTTCATTATTATTTTCAAAAAATAATTTTCTTTTAAAATTGTGTGGCATTTTGTGAAATGAAAATGATTTTGAAGAAGAAAGGATATTTTCCTCAAGAATTCATTTCAAGTGTTTTATCAAAATTATTTTCCATCTAAGATAACATTAGATTCTGTTTCTATCCCTATTATTACATTTATTTTATTATTAAGTCCTTCATTGTATATGGATTATGATGACATGATGTTTAAGAATCCCATTTTTATTACATGGATTATGCTATGATGTATGATTTATGATTTTATGGCAAACATAAGAATGGTTTCATTATGAGATGGGTGGGACATATATCTCCCTCCAATGAATTGGGTAAAGATTTATATCTCATGAGATAGACATGGATGGAATGAAAAGTTAATCTAGTTCAGTGATACAGGACTGGAACGAGGATTGAACTCGATTCAATAATGGAATTTTTCCGCTATGATAGTCTTGGAAATGAGTCTTGACTAATATGAAATGATTTTCTATGATTATGTGTGTATGCCACAAAGTTTCATGTTTTATATTATGATTATTGGGATTAAATTTCACTACTATGATTTATTCCATGTTATAATATTATGTTCTCTTTTTTAGGTTAATATTTTCAAAATGTTATGTTCTTATGAATATGATATGATTGATATTTTCGTTGTTTACTCTTACTAAGAATTTGAGATCACCCTTTTGTATGTTTTATTTTCCCCATGTCAGGAAGAAGGGTATTAAGTAAGATATGCCAAAAGGGAATCTAGATATAAACAAGAGACAATGTTGACGCTATATGAACCAGTTGTTTATGTTTCCTAGTTTCTAAAGACACTATACCTATACCGTCCTATCATGGATTTTTTATATGTTGTAATAAGTATGCATAAATTCTGAAGTAATAACATTGTATGTAAAGTATGGGTCGTTATAGTTGGTATCAGAGAAAGGTACAGTCAACATTTGGAAACTAGGATGCAAAAACTTTAGTGAAATCCCTTGAGATATTTTTAAGGAATGTCTTGGGATGTCGCTATGGTTAAGTATAAGTATAGGTTATATTCCTCGAATTACGGTAATGATCTCAGAATTAAACCTAAGATGTTATATATTTAAGGTACTCACCCTTTATTATGTTGTTTTCCTAGAATGATTTTTGCCTCTCACACTATTATTTTTGGGTTTTAGACGATGACTGGAACCCGAAGGAACCGTGTTGATCAAGGTAATAGACAATTCAATGATTTTCCTCCTGAACAAACCAATGTTATAGGAGATGGAGTGAAAAATCTTATTTCTATACAAACACAATCTATGAATCATTCTGGACTTCCAAATGAGCAGAGAAAGGAACAATATTCTATTGATTCTTTCATGAGGCAACATCCACCTTCTTTTAGTGGGTCTTCTGATCCACTTGTTGCTAAACAATGGATCAGTACCACTGAAAATATATTTTCAGTTCTTCAATGTTCTGAACATGATAAGCCATCTTAGCAGTATATCGTTTGTAAGGTGAAGCTGATCAATGGTGGAATCTTAGCAAGAATACGAGGCAAAGAGAAGAAATTGAGTCCATTGAATGGGACGAGTTCAAGAACAAATTTTTCAATATGTACTTCCCTCTTATTCGTCGAACAAAGATGGATAAGTAGTTTCTTGAGATAAAGAAAAAGGGTGATGAATCTGTTGGTATGTACGAAGAAAACTTTACAAGACTTGCAAGCTATGCTTCCAGAATTATTATCCAACCTGAGAGTTAGATCAATCAATTCTTTAGTGGCTTAAAACCAATTCTTTGAAGGGCATTAGCTATAAGAGACTTTAGTAGCTATGAATAAATTGTGCATTGTTCTATCAAGGTAGAACTGGAAGTTGGTGTTACATATCCATCTCTTGGTTTTGACAAAAAATAAAATATGGAGTTCAAGGAAAAATCTCAGAACAATGGTGAAAAGCATGTGAATGTTTCTTTATGCTCAATGTGTGGAAAGAAGAATGGTAGATATTGTCTAAAAGGTACTAGAAAATGTTTCAAGTGTGGAAAAGAAGGTAATCGAGTAGCTGAATGCCGAAGTAATGGGAAAAAGGTTTCTAATGACATGAATAGAGAAAAGACTATAGAGAACACTCCACCAACACTTCAATGATTCAAGTACTAGGAAATGGGGAATTATGCTAATCAATTCCCTAATCCATGGGTTAATGATGATCGACATGAGCAACCTCTTAAGGAAAAGGACAAAGGGATGTCACATGCGATCACTATTTTTGATGTTGTGTTATGAGTATGTGTTTATGTAATGAGATTTCAAAATAGTATCATGGAATCTCATTTATAGTATCGTGGAATTTTGGAATATCTATGTATTGGTTTTCAATAATTGTATGGTACCGGTAACCATGGAAAGTGATTGAAATATTTTTGGAAAGCATATGATATGCGCATAATGAAGGGATAAAGAGATAATGAAATGTTTGATAGTATTAATGAGCTCATATAAGGACAAAGTGATATCATGGTTTGAGTATATAGAAATTTTGGGATTTTGGTATGTGGAAAGAGTTTAATTTTGATAGAATTCATGTTTTCACAAAGATTATATGGTAATTCATGTTTCAAGAGAATAAATGATTAAGGTATTCACATGTTTCTAATGTGACCAACAAGATATATCTTATGATATACGGGAGATAAATGATGGTATTCACATTCTTGGTAGATGACATTTCTAGTAATCGTTTTCTTTATACTATGATCTTGGAACGAAGTAATTTTGATAAGCCTAAAGATTAGAATGAACTAATTTAGATATAAGATAGTATTGTTTAAGGCAAGACCTTTTTTGGATATTATTTTAGGAATGTTATAATAATGTAGTTTTAGAAAAATCAACGACCTGTAGGACGGTCGACAACCCGTCACGTCGGACAAGGTCGCAGGAATCAAACCCACAACCGAAGTGAGATAGTCTTTTATCACCTACCACTAGCCTATAGGAATTCCCTAGTTAGTAAAAACTAGTTTTATTTTATTAATAGGTATGAAAGATGAAGTATAAGTCCATTTGAGGAACCATATACGTTTAATCTCACCATAGATGGACTTATGTATATAACTTTTGCTAACCTTATGTTTGAGATAGATAGAATAACCTATCATTTTATCACATGATATTATAACAATTAACAGAAGAAAAATTCAACTTCATTTCTTTAAGAGATGAAGTGGAAATTGTTCAAGCCACAAACAATAGTGAGATTGTACCTAAATCAAGTAAGTATTTATTTTAATTAAAAAATTCTTCAACATTAGGGAAATGATCTTGAAAACCAAAAAAGTTGTCCTAGTGCCCTCATATCTGATGAATCCGATGGTACCTTAGATACTCAAAATTTTATGGCCTTTTGATTGTTGTCTTTTTCATAGCCATGTTTTCTACCACTCTTTATCCAAACATGATGGTTAGATTTCTCTTCCACATCCATATTTTCACCTATATTCTCCAATATGGAAACCCATTGATGAGTTACTTTGGGTATCCGTTATGTTTCTAACATTACTTTTTAAAATGAAGATGTAGTATTCCTTTTTACGATGTGGGTTTCTATGAAAGAAACTTTCAAATAGAAAACCATTTATTACCCTGACGAATTTCGTGGGCGAAATTCATTTTAAGGGGGGTAGAATGTAACACCCTGAGATTTTAGGAGAATTATTCTTTTTAATTTATTTGATGTCTTTTTTTGTACTGTAGAGGCCCAAATATTGACGTACATGGAAATTACATTACTTTTGCGGAATACTTAATACATAAAAAAACAGACACACAAGGACCGTAATAGTTTAGTGTCTTTGGAAACTCGGAATAAAATCTTCTAATCGTGGTGAAAGATCTTCAACATCTCCCAATTAAAATCTTCCCCTTTTTTTTCTTACCTAAAACCTTTCTTTATATCCTGGGGAAAAGAAAACATAAAATGGGTGATCTCAAATGCCCAGTAAGGGTAATCATAGAGAACATAAAACAATCCATAAACATTTGAATGCAAAAACTTGAACATAAAATCTAAACATCAAAATCTTGAGCAAAGACATGAATCTTGGAAGTATGTAAGGCATATATCATAAGGGAACATCAATCATGATAAAATAGAATGGGAATAAAACATGTAATTGTGGAAACCATTAAGCACATGATATGATTTCCATAGTATCCAAGGCATTGCTGCCAAGACCATCTTAGTGGACAAAGTACCTTTCTGAATCGAGTTCACTCCTCATTCCAGTCCTGTATTACTGAACCGGTTTAACTTGCCATTCCAGCCATGTTTATCTCATGAGATATAAATCTTTACCCAATGAATTGGTGAGAGATATAGGTCCCACCCATCTCATAATGAAATCATTCTTACTTGTGCCACAACATAAACATAAATCATTCATCATAACCCAAAGAATAAAATGGGTTTCATAAACATCATCCCATCATTTCATAATCCATATAAAACAAATGGACATTTCATCATAAGAAAAGTGAACCATGTAAATCATAGAGACATTAAACTTGAAACATACACATATCAAATAATGTCATCTTATATGGAAAATGGTTTTGATAAAACATTTGAAATGAATTCTTGAGGAAAATATCCTCTCTTCGTCAAAATGAAATTCTTTTCAAAAAATGCCATGCACTTTTAAAATAAAAGTATTTTGTTGAAAATAGTCATAAAATCATGTATAGTAATATTCATGAATATGAGTCATTATGAAACTGTGAAAATCCGTTCACACCGTATAAGTTAAAAATAACATTCTCCTCGTACTTTTGTCGGAAAAGTAAAAAAAGTACCTCGTAACGTAAACAAAAGAAAGATTACTTACATACCATGTAGTAAAAGTCAAAAATGGGTAAAAAGGACTTTAAACATACATGAAAATACTTTTATAAAACATGGACATGGATGATATAAATAACCCTAGTAAATACTTACTAATAAGAAATCTCAGATAAGAATGAGATATGAAAAATTATCACTTACCATAGGTCCGATATGCTTCGTATGGTTCCGAACCTCCTGTATAATGATTTAAATAATGTAATTGACTTATTAAATAATCATATTCATTGTTATGATATCATATTTTTTTCACTTATGACTTTATAATACCCATCCTTTTGTAAATTCCATGTTAAAGTAGCGTTTTGGGTAAAAGCATTTCATTTATAGTATGTGTTTCGACTTGTCGTTTCTTGATATTATTACTTAAATCCTGATTTACATAATTCCAGAATTTAAAACATGATTTATATATAATATATATTCATCATATACATATATATTATAGATCGATAAAAGGAATGAAATACACCGTTCATGGAGACGGTAGGCCATACGTACGCATGAACGCTGTTTTCGTTTCCTTATTGAATTGAATGAAACTAAATAGATGAAATACATACATACATATATATATATATATACATAAATCCAGTAGCATTATTATTTCATATATTTCATTATTATTCATTATATGAACTTTATGATCATTCATGTATAGTTAATCATGGAGAATGAATCTCATCGCGTCGTGGAGACGGTAGTCCGTACGTACGCACGAGCGTTGATATCGTTCAAATAATTATAGAATTGGAGTGGATGGTATAATATATCAGAATGATTATGATGTTATAATAACCATATAAAGTTATTATTTACACCATTATACCTATCCATGTAAGGTGTTGGTGGAAAAATAGATTACACCACGGCGTGGAGACGGTATTCCGTACGTACGCACGCGCGGTGATTTTGTTTTTCGTAGGATGGATATAAGGTGAAATAGGGTTTTTTCATATTTATAATAACATATCAGTATATTAGGGATACTGATGTTATTACTTCATAATGAAACAAATAAATAAGAAGAAGTTGAATAAGAAAGAAAATTGAAATAATCGGTAACGGATATTACCTCTTCTTTGACACGCCTCTTTGAATCCTCCTCTTAGGGTACTAAAATTGGTCTTTGAAGAAGACCAGGACCTCTAGGATGTTTCTAGGAAAGTTTATAATGGAAATGGTCTGGGTTTGGCCGAGATTAAAGGCTCAAATTGGTGTGAGGAATAGAGGGAGGATGTGCCCTTTTATAAGGGAGGAGAGGGGCACCTTTGGAAATCTCAAAAATATTAATTTATAATAAATCTAACCCCACCTAAAAACCTCCAAAAATGACTCATATTAGAATATCAGATGATATAGGGTTGTAATCTAATATACCAATAAAATTTAGACATGTTAGGAATTTATTTTAAACATTATAAACTTGATTTATCCTTATTTAATCAACTTAATTTTATTTGTGGTAATATCATTATAAATTTTAAATTATAACAAATAATTACTTATTTGTTGTAAATTGTACATAATTGAATACTTTATAACATGTTAGACCATATAAATTTAAATTTATAATTTTTAAATATTTTTGTGATTTTTAAACAATTTTATAATATGTTATTTTTATAAAATAACAATAGTGTCAATTTTGAGACTATTCATTTATTTGAATTTAAATAAAATATATACAAAATATATGTTCAAAATAAAAGCTTTAATAGATTAAAAAAAGGTCATATGTATCTAGAAAATTAGTGGAGTACATTAAATAGTTCATATAATATTTATTTTAATATTTTTAAAACCATTTATTTGGTTTATCTCTTAATAAAATAATTACTACAACATTTTTGTATAATTATTTAATATACTTATTTGTAGTATAAAAATTAAAAATAAAATCCTATGATGAAGATAAATCTATTACCTTTTACAATAATACTTTTACTCTAATTTATCATCTTAAAATCACAATATTTAAATTGTAATATTTATTAAATTATGAAGGTGACAACTTTGAAATCATTTAAAATAAAATAATATAAGTGTCATAATCACCTTAATAAGGATCCAAATGGTCAACAATTTGGCCTTTGGATGATTAGGGTTTATATATATACTAATAATATTTTTTTTTTCAGATTTTTTGGCCTTTTGATATGTATTAATATTTCAATAAAAACTATATTATTGATTTCTCACTAGATAAACAATTTCTACGTCACTATTGTGTCAAAATTAATGATAACTATTTAATCCCTAAAAATTATAAATAAATTCATATGATGTAGATAATTTCATTAGATTTTTGGAGACTATTCATGTTAGAAGTTTAATGAAGTTTATCACTAAATTAAAATTAATATACTTATAGGATTTAAGAGAGTGACATGGTGTCACTTTCTTTGGTTTTAATAAGAATTAAATTATTTTCATGGTCAAAAGTCCATAAAATGAATCTAATCCATCCCTTAGGTGATATGGGTCTACGTTTAGCCATAAAATAGAATTTTGGCATGCGTTAGGGTAATTTTATAATATTATATTTACCCTTAATTACCCGATTTATCTTTAACTATGGTAAATAAAATTTACCGTAGTTACTATTCATAATTCCCAAAAATAAAAAGTAGCTTATTAACATAATTTGTACCCACTGATTCAAAATATGGAATCCATTTTTCCAAATTCAATACAAAAAAGTTGTAGAAATTAAATTAAAATTAATCCCGTTATTGAAAGAAAATGGGTTTTTCTTTAAAACATTGCAAAAGATAGAATTGATTTAACCTACGAATTTAAGGTAAAATCAATGATAATGAAATAAATTATATTAAATGGTAAAAATATATTCTATTTATACTTTAAAACCATTAAATATTATAATTTAACCACATAAGTTATTACGATGAAAAAAGTTGTTTTTAATTAAAATATAGCGTGTTTTTACTATTCATTAAAATATGAAAGTTATCAGAATAATATGAAAAATTTATCCAAGGTAAAATTTTATATCCTGACTCCAAAGAATAATTTTATTTTGTAAAATTGAACTTATAAAAATGTCAAAAACTATATTTAAAGTGGGTGCTCCATCAAAAGGCGGCAAAACTGCATTTTTTGAAAAATACTTATTTTACCCAAAAAATTTATTTTGTTCTTATACCATGTTCTAGAAAATTTGTAAGATGAATAATAATGTTATAAAATTCAAAATATAGTTAATACTATTCATAACAGCTAGTTCATAATAATATTATAATAACATATCGTTGTTTAGTAAAACCCGGTATTGCATACAAGACACGCTATCGAAGAAGGATGCGATTGCGTGTAATGCAGGCCAAGTCAGGGTTGCGTATAGTGCAAGACTCCTTTGTTGTTTCTTTATAATAGAATACAACCATTTTTTCATTTATACGTTGAATATATATATATATACACAATGTTGCGTAGAATGACTATTATCATACGAACTTGAAATTGTGTGTAACACAATCTAAGAATAGTGTTGCGTATACTGCAAGCTAATACGGTGTTGCGTATAGTGCAAGATAATCTTGGTGTATCGTATAACATAATATATGAAAGAAATTAAAAAGAATATATCTTATAAAATCTCGGGTTATTACATTCTACCCCCCTTAAAATGAATTTCGCCCTCAAAATTCGTCAGGGTTATAAATGGTTTTCTACTTGAAAGTTTCTTTAATTGAAACCCACATCATAAAAACAAATTCCAAAACTTATCTTAAAAAACTAAAGTATGAAATATAATGGTTACGCAAATAAAATAATCACTGGGTTTCCACATAGGAGAACATAGGTGAAAATATGGATATTGAAGAGAAATATAACCATCATGTTCTGATAGAGAGTGGTAGAGAATATGGATATGAAAAAGCCGACAATCACAAAGCCATAGATTTGTGATGATCTAAGGTACTTTCTGATTCATCGGATATAAGGTCACTAGGACAACATTTTTGGTTTTCAAGACCATTTCCCTAAAGTTGATGAATTAAAAGAAATACTTACATGATTTTGGTACAATCTCACTGTTGTTTGTGAATTGAACAATTTACACTTCATCCCTTAAAGAAATGAAGTTGAATTTGTTATTCGTGATGTGTTAGCAGATCATGTGATAGAATGATGGGCCATTCCATCTGTTTCAAAAAATAGTTTTGCAAAAGTTATAAGTCCATCATATGGTTAGATTAATCGTATATGGTTTCAAAAATAAACTTATACTTCATATATCATACCGCTTAATAAAATAAAACTTGTTTCTACTAACCAGGGACTTCTTGTAGGCTAGTGCTAGGCAATAAAGGCCAGTCGCACTTCGGTTGTGGGTTCGATTCCCACAGCCTTGTCCGACGCGATGGGTTGTCGCTTGTCCTGCATGTTGTCCTTTTTCTAAAACAACATTACAATAACATCCCATGAATAATATCGAAAAAATTTCTATCCTTAAACAATACTATCATATGTACAACATAAGCCATTCCAATCTTTATCTAAAATACTTTGGTCCAAGCTCATAGTATAAAGAAAACGATTATTTGAAATGTCATCAACCAACCATCATTTATCCCCCCATTATATTATTGGTCGCATTCCAATCATGTGAATACCTTAATCATGTATTCTCTTGAAAAATGAATACCCATTAAACCTTAGTGAAAATATGAATGCTGTCAAAATTTAACTCTTTCACATACCAAAATCCAAAAATTATATATACTCAAACCATGATATAACCTTCTCCTTATATCAGTCATGAGCTCATGAATACTATCAAACATTTAATTTTCTCCTTATCCCTTCACTATGCGCATATCATCTTTTTTCCAAAAATATCTCAATCACTTTCCATGGTTACCGGTACCATAAAATTATTGAAAACCACAATAGACCAATAAATATTCCAATATTCCATGATACTATATACAACATTATTTTGGAATCCCATTACATAAACACTTAATCCTTCCACCACATCGTTGTCATATTCAACATCTCCAATGGTGATCGCATGTGACTTCCCTTTGTCCTTTGCCTTAAGTGGTTGATCTTGTCGATCATCACTAACCCTTGGATTAGGGATTTTGTTAGCATAATGCCCCATTTCCTTGTACTTAAAGCATTGAAGTGTTGGTGGTGCATTCTCTGCAGTATTTTCTTTATTCACATCATTAGAAACCATTTTTCCATTACTTCGACACTCAACTGCTCGATGACCTTCTTTTCCATGCTTAAAACATTTTCTATTACCTTTAAGAAAATATCCACCATGATTTTTTCCACACTTTGAGCATAAAGAAACATTCATCTTATTTTCACCATTATTCTGACATTTATCCTTGAACTCCATCTTTCGTTTCTTGTCAAAACTATGAGATGGATAAGTAAAAACAACTTCCATTTATACCTTGATAGCATAATGCACAATTTCTTCATAGCTACTGAAGTCTCTTATAGCTAATTCCCTTCGAATATTTGATTTTAAGCCACTAAAGAATCGATCAACTTTACTTTCAGGTTGGATGATAAAGCCATATGCATACCTTGAAAGCCTTGTAAAATTCGCTTCGTATACACCAACAGATTCATCATCCTTTTTCATTAGTTCAAGAAACTCCTTCTCCATCTTTGTTCGAAGAATACGAGGGAAGTACTTATTGAAAAATAAGTTCTTGAACTCATCCCATTCTATGTCATCAATTTTATCTCTTGGCCTCGTATTCTTGATAAGATTCCACCATTGATCAGCTTCACCTTCCAAACGATATACTGCTAAGATGACTTTATCATGTTCATAACATTGAAGAACTGAAAATATCTTTTCAGTGGTACTGATCCATTGTTCAGCAACAAGTGGATCAGAAGACCCACTGAAAGAAGGTGGACGTTGCCTCATGAAGGACTCAATAGAATATTGTTCCCTTCTCTGCTCATTTGGAAGTCCAGAATGATTCATAGCTTGTGTAAGTATAGAAATAAGATTTTTCACTCTATCTCCTATAACATTTTTTTGTCCATGAGGACAATCATTTCATTGTCCATTGCATTGATCAACATGGTTACTTCAGGTTCCATCCATCGTCTAAAACCCAAAAAGAATAGTGTGAGAGGCAAAAATCATGCTAGGGAAAACAACATAACAAAGGGGGAGTGACCTCAATATCTAACATCTTAGGTTTAATTCTAATATCATTACCATAATTCTAGGACTATAACATATACTTATACTTATCCTTAGGGACATCCCTAGACATACCTTAGAAATATATCTAGGGATCTCACTAAATTTCTCGCATCCTAGTTTCCAAAGGTTGACTAAACCTTTCCTCTGATACCAACTATAGTGGCCCGAAGCATGACGTACATGGAAATTACATTACTTTTGCAGAATACTTAATAAATAACAAAAGCAGACACACAAGGACAGTAATAGTTTAGTGTCATTGGAAACTCGGAATAAAATCTTCTAATCGTGGTGAAAGATCTTCAACATCTCCCAATTAAGATCTTCCCCTTTTTTTCTTACCTAAAACCATTCTTTATATCCTGGGGAAAAGAAAACATAAAAGGGGTGATCTCAAATTCCCAGTAAGGGTAAACATAGAGAACATACAACAATCCATAAAAATTTGAATGCAAAAACTTTAACATAAAATCTAAACATCAAAATCTTGAGCAAAGACATGAATCTTGGAAGTACATGAGGCATATATCATAAGGGAACATCAATCATGATAAAATAGCATGGGAATAAAACATGTAATTGTGGAAACCATTAAGAACATGATATTTTTTCCATAGTATCCAAGGCATTGATGCCAATACCATCTTAGTGGACAAATTCCCTTTCTGGATCGAGTTCACTCCTCGTTCCAGTCCTGTATTACTGAACTGGTTTAACTTGCCATTCCAGCCATGTCTATCTCATGAGATATAAATCTTTGCCCAATGCATTGGAGGGAGATATAGGTCTCACCCATCTCATAATGAAATCATTCTTACTTGTTCCACAACATAAACATAAATCATTCATCATAACCCAAAGAATAAAACGGGTTTCATAAACATCATCCCATCATTTCATAATCCATATAAAACAAATGGAAATTTCATCATAAGAAAAGTGAACCATGTAAATCATAGATACATTAAACTTGAAACATACACATATCAAATAATGTCATCTTAGATGGAAAATGGTTTTGATAAAACATTTGAAATGAATTCTTGAGGAAAATAACCTTTCTTCGTCAAAATCATTTTCTTTTAAAAAAATGCCATGCACTTTTAAAATAAAAGTATTTTGATAAAAATATTCATAAAATCATGTAGAGTAAGCTTCATTAAAATGAGGCATTATGAAACCGTGAAAATCCGTTCACGCCGTATAAGTTAAAAATAACATTCTCCTCGTACTTTTGTCGGAAAAGTAAAAAAAGTACCTCCTAACGTAAAAAAAGAAAGATTCCTTACATACCTTATAGTAAAAGTCAAAAATGGGTAAAAAGGAATTTAAACATACATGAAAACACTTTTATAAAACATGTACATGGATGATATAAATAACCCCAGTAAATACTTACAAATAAGCAATCTCGGATAAGAATGAGATTTGCAACATTATCCCTTACCTTAGGTATGATATGATTCGTATGGTTCTGAACCTCCTGTATAATGATTTAAATAATGTCATTGACTTATTAAATAATCATATTCATTGTTGTGATATCATATTTGTTTCACTTATGACTTTATAATACCCATTCTTTTGTAAATTCCGTGTTAAAGTAGCGTTTTGGGTAAAATCATTTCATTTATCGTATGTGTTTCGACTTGTCGTTTCTTGATATTATTACTTATATCCTGATTTAAATAATTCCAGAATGTAAAACATGATTTATATATAATATATATTCATCATATACATATATATTATAGATCGATAAAAGGAATGAAATACACCGTTCATAGAGACGGTGGGCCGTACGTACGCATGAACGCTGTTTTCGTTTCCTTATTGAATTGAATGAAAATAAATAGATGACATACATATATATATATATAAATAAATAATGTAGCATTATTATTTCATATATTTCATTATTATTCATTGTATAAACTTTATGATCATTCATGTATGGTTAATCATGGAGAATGAATCTCATCGCGTCATGGAGACGTTAGTCCGTACGTATGCACGAACGATGATATCGTTCCCATAATTATAGAATTAGAGTGGATGGTATAATATATCAGAATCATTATGATGTTATAATAACCATATATAGTTATTATTTACACCATTATACCCATCCATGTAAGGTGTTGGTGGAAAAACAGATTACACCACGGCGTGGAGACGGTATTCCGTATGTACGCACGCGCGGTGATTTTGTTTTCTGTAGGATGGATAGAAGGTGAAATAGGGTTGTATCATATTTATAATAACATATAAGTATATGAGGGATACTTATTTTATTACTTTATAATGAAAAAAATAAATAAGAAGAATTTTAAGAAGAAAGAAAATTGAAATAATCGGTAACAGATATTACCTCTTCTTTGACACGCGTCTTTGAATCCTCCTCTTAGGGTACTAAAATTGGTCTTTGAAGAAGACCAGGACCTCTAGGATGTTTCTAGGGAAGTTGATAAGGGAAATGGGCAGGGTTTTTCCGAGATTAAAGGCTCAAATTGGTGTGAGGAATAGAGGGAGGAGGTGCCCTTTTATAAGGGAGGAGAGGGTCACCTTTGGAAATATTAAAAATATTAATTTATAATATATCTAACCCCACATAAAAACCTCCAAAAATGACTCATATTCGAATATTAGATGATATAGGGTTGTAATATCATCAACCAATAAAATTTATACATGTTAGGAATTTATTTTAAACATTATCAACTTGATTTATCCTTATTAAATCAACTTAAATTTATTTGTGGTAATATAATTCTAAATTTTAAATTATAACAAATAATTACTTATTTGTTGTGAATTGTCCATAATTGGATACTTTATAACATTTTAGTCCATATAAATTTATATTTATATTTTTTAAATATTTTTGTGATTTTTAAACAATTTTATAATATGTTATTTTTATAAAATAACAATAGTGTCAATTTTGACACTATTCATTTATTTGAATTTAAATAAAATATATACAAAAGATATCTTCAAACTAAAAGCTTTAATAGATTTATAAAAGTTCATATGTATCTAGAAAATTAGTTTAGTACATTAAATAGTTCATATAATATTTATTTTATTATTTTTAAAACCATTTATTTGGTTTATCTCCTAATAAAATAATTACTACAACATTTTTGTATAATTATTTAATATACTTATTTGTTGCATAATAATTAAAAATAAAATTTTATGATGAATATAAATCTATTAAATTTCACAATAATACTTTTACTCGAATTTATGATCTTAAAATCACCATATTTAAATTGTTATATTTATTAAATTATGAAGGTGGCAACTTTGGCATCATTTAAAATAAAATAATATATGTGTCATAATCGCCTTAATAAGGATCCAAATGATCAAAAATTCGGCCAGTGGATTATTAGGGTTTATATATATACTAATAATAAGTTTTTTTCATATTTTTGAGCCTTTTGATATGTATTACTATTTCAATAAAAACTATTTTATTGATTTCTCACTAGATAAACAATTTCTGCATAACTATTGTGTCAAAATTAATGATAATTATTTAATCCCTAAAAATTATAAATAAATTAATATGATGTATATAATTTCATTATATTTCTGGAGACTATTAATTTTTTAAGTTTCATGAAGTTTATCACTAAATTAAAATTAATATACTTATAAGATTTAAGGGAGTGTCATGTTGTCACTTTCTTTGGTTTTAATAATAATTAAATTATTTTCATGGAAAAAAGTCTATAAAATAAATCTAATCCAACCCTTAGGTGATATGGGTATACTTTTATCCATACAATAGAATTTTGGCATGTGTTAGGGTAATTTTATAATATTATATTTACCCTTAATTACTCGATTTACCTTTAACTATGTTAAATAAAATTTACCGTAGTTACTATTCATAATTCCCAAAAATAAAAAGTAGCTTATTAACATAATTTGGAACCAATGATTCCAAATATGGAATCCATTTTTCCAAATTAAATACACAAAAGTTGCAGAAAATAAAATAAAATTAATCTTGTTGTTGAAAGAAAACGGGTTTTTCTTTAAAACATTGCAAAAGATTGAATTGATTTAACCTAAGAATTCAAGGTAAAATCAATGATAATGACATACATTATATTAAATGGTAAAAATATATTCTATTTATACTTTAAAACCATTCAATATAATAATTTAACCACATAAGTCACTACGATGAAAAAAGTTGTTTTTAATTAAAATATAGCGTGTTTTTACTATTCATTAAAATATAAAAGTTATCAGAATAATATGAAAAATTTATCCAAGGTAAAATTTTATATCATGACTCCAAAGAATAATTTTATTTTGTAAAATTGAACTTATAAACATGTCAAAAACTAGATTTATAGTGAGTGCTCCATCAAAAGGCGGCAAAACTGCACTTTTTGAAAAATACTTATTTTACCTGAAAAATTTAATTTGTTCTTATACCATGTTCTAGAAAATTTGTAAGATGAATAATAATGTTATTAAATTAAAAATATAGTTAATACTATTCATAACGGCTAGTTCATAATAATATTATAATAACATATCGTTGTTTAGTAAAACCCAGTATTGCGTACAACACACGCTATCGAAAAAGGTCGTGATTGCGTGTAATGCAAGCTAAGTCAGGGTTGCGTATAGTGCAAGAATCCTTTTTTGTTTCGTTATAACAGAATCTAACCATTTTTTAATTTATACATTGAATATATATATATATATATATACTCAATGTTGCTTAGAATGACTATTATCAAACGAACTTGAAATTGTGTGTAACACAATCTATGAATAGTGTTGCGTATACTGCAAGCTAATACGGTGTTGCGTTTAATGCAAGATAATCGTGGTGTATCCTACAACAGAAGATATGAAAGAAATTAAAAAGAATATATCTTATAAAATCTTGGGTTATTACATGTACGAGTCACCAATATTATCTTGTGCTATATGCAACACCATATTAGCTTGTAGTATATACAACACTATTCTTGGCTTGTGAGGCAAACAATTTCAAGTTCTTTCGAATAAAATTCATTTTTGACAACACTAAGTATTGATTTTGATCAATGTACAATTAAACTATATTTTGAGTATGTTATACGCAAAACCAAAGGAATCTTTCCCTACACACAACCCTGACTTGCCTTGAATTACATGCAAGAGTGACCTTCCTCGATAGCTTGCATTGTACGCAATACCAAGTTTCAGTAAACTATGATATGTTATTGAAATATTATATAAACTAGCAATTATGAATATTAATACTCATTTTTTTGAAATTTAATAAATTTTATCTTTCAAAATGGAGTTCATTTTTGGATTTGGAATATCGAAATTATCTTAGCATGATGTTTTGGTATTTTTCTGAAAACTTTCAATTTTTGATGAATAGTGAAAACACCGAGTTATTGGTTATAACCGACTTTTTATTTAAATAATAATTTATTTTATTTAAATTTATTTTAGGTCAAAATATATACAAAATACCTATATAAGTTCAATGTAATTCATTGGAGTCATTTTATAATAATTTTAGATATATAAAATTTTTATTGAACTTTTTACCGTCTTTTACCCACCTCCTAGGAGAATTTGCAAATTTACATAAAACATAATTTTACCACTTCTGTGAGTTGAATTTAGAAAATCCGAGATACACGGTTAATATCAAGGAGTAAAATTAGGTTCAATAAGATAAAAATAATTTATGGTGAATAGTAACTTTTTACTTTTATTTACCACGATTAAAAATAAATAGGGTAATTAAGGGTAAAAATGATATTATTATTACCCTAACACATATCCTAATTCTATTGGATAAGTATAATTCAACATGAAACAACCTTAGGAATAAAATATGACCATTTAGGTCCACTTGGATTAGATTAGGACATTTATTATTATTTAATTCAAAGAAGAGTTACAAGAATTAAAATCAAAGTTTAATAAGTAAAACATTTCTAATATAGGGGTATACATAAAATAAATTCAACAATAAATATTCATTAGAAAGTGAAAAATATTTCCTACATAATGGTATTTTATTTATATTTTTTAGACATTAACTAAATTTATTTATTTATGACACAATGATGATACAGTAATTACCTTATTAATGCAATATTAACATAATTGGTATTATAAATACCCAAATAAATGTAACTTGAGACTTTTTATGAATTGAAATAATTTTCGAGGTTAATAAAACATATTGGGGTTGGTTAGATGAATTGTTTTTGAAGTAATAATGCTGTTATGAATTTAGAAAAAACAAAATACCAAATAGTGTCAAAATTGACATAAAAGAGTTTTTTAAAAAAAATATTATATTATTAATTGATATAATGGTCTTAAAAATCTAAGGTTCGGCCAAAAGACTTATATAAAAATATATATAACATTAATGAACCAATTTTGGTTCGATTGGCAGTTTCTAGTAAGTTTATTAACCATATAGTGTAAGAATACAAGAAGACATGGTAAAAGTTAAATTATTTAACTTAGAGTTAAATCTAAATGACAAGGTTATGATGGTAAACTAAACTTGTTTAAAACCTATTGGTTGAGATTATTTAGACCCATACCTACCCTAGCCTCAAAATAAGTCACTTTGGATCCATTATAAACCAAATATGAATTTATTATAAAATAATATTTTATGTTTTTCTTAAGGTGCCCCTCACCCCTCTTATAAAAGGGCACTCCCCCTTCCTTCTAATTCACACTTCCAAAGCCATTTGGATCAGAAAAACCCTGCCCAAATACCCTCCCAACTGTCCTAACTTAATCTTAGAGGCCTTCCTTTAGTCATAAATCCAACCTAAGGAGCCCTTTTGATCAAATCCAAAGGAAGAACCCGAGAAAGAGGTAAATATCTCACCACCTATTTCAAGTTCCTTTATTCTTCCACTTCCTCCTTCTTTGTCATTTCCATTCTAAAATAATAAATCCAATATCTTATATATACTGTGATTTTATTATAAAAATTGTACAACCATATTAGTTATTTTATCTATCCTATGAATGAAAAAGTCACCACACGTGCGTATGTATGGCTTACCGTCTCCACATAGTGGTGTAGTTTGTTATTCAAACATTTCATCATTTGGATGGGTATAATAATGAGTATAAATGATATAAATAATAAATATAACATTATTATGATTCTTTATATATTATATACCATCCAATTAAATATGATTTTAATATCAAAAGAATGATATCATCGTTCGTGCGTATGTACAGACTACCGTCTCCACGAACGCAATGAGAGTCATTTTCCATGATTAACCATTAAAGTATGATTATAAAGTATATATAATAAATAATAATGAAAGTTATTACATAATAATTATACTGGATTTATTTACATATATGTTTTATTTACATAATTCCATTCAATTCAATAAGGAAACGAAAACAGCGTTCATGCGTACGTACGACCTACCGTCTCCATGAACGATGTATTTCATTCCATTTATTGATCTATCATATTTATTTATATGATGAATATATATTATATATAAATAATGTGTTACATTCAAGAATTAAATAAGTTAGGATATAAGTAATAGTATCAAGAACAACAAGTCAAAACACGTATGATAAATGAAAGGATTTTACCCAAAATGCTTCTTTAACATGGAATTTACAAAAGAACGGGTAATATAAAGTCATAAGTGAATCATATATGATATAATAAATATTATTATGGTCATTTTACAAGTTAATAATATGTTTAAACACACTATACAGGAGTCTCAGACACATATGGATGAAATTGGACATAAGGTAAGGGATAATTTTGCAATCTCATTTTTATCCGAGATTCCTTATACGTAATTATTTACTGGGGTTATATTTTTCATCCATGTCCATAAAAATGTTTTTTATAAAGGGTTTAATATTATTTCATGTATTTTTAAAGTCATGTTTACCCCTCTCTTACTTTTACATTGTTTTGTGGAAGGATTCTATATTTTGTTTACCATACGGGGAACTTTTTGACTTTTTTGGAAAAAGTACGGGGAAAATGTTTTTTTAACTTATACGGCATGAATTTTTTTTTACTCTTTCATAATGCCTTATTTTTATGAATCTTAATCTACAATATTTCATGATTATTTTCAAAAAAATCCTTTTCTTTTAAAATTGCATGGCATTTTGTGAAAAGAAAATGATTTTGAAGAAGAAATGATATTTTCCTCAAGAATTCATTTCAAGTGCCTTATCAAAATTATTTTCCATCTAAGATAATATAGGATTCTGTTTCTATCCCTATTATTACATTGATTTGATTATTAATTCATTTATTTTATATATATTATGATGACATGATGTTTAAGAATCCCATTTTTATTACATGGATTATTTTATGATGTATAATTTATGATTTTGTGGCACACATAAGAATGGTTTCATTATGAGATGGGTGAGACCTATATCTCCCTCTAATGCATTGGGTAAAGATTTATATCTCATGAGATATACATGGATGGAATGGAATGTTAATCTGGTTCAGTGATATTGGACTGGAACGAGGATTGGACTCAGTTCAGTAATGGACTTTGTCCGCTATGATAGTCTTGGCAGTGAGTCTTGAATAATATGAAATGTTTTTCTTTGATTATATGTGTTTGCCACAAAGTTTCATGATTTATTTTATGATTATTGGTATTAAATTTCACTACTATGATTTATTCCATGTTATGATATTATGATCTCTTTTGCAGGTTATGATTTTCAAAATGTTATGTTCTTATGAATATGATATGATTGATATTTCCTTTTTTTACCCTTACTGAGCATTTGAGCTCACCATTTTGTATGATTTATTTTCCCCAGGTCAGGAAGAATGGTATTAAGTAAGATATGCCAAAAGGGACTCTAGATATAAACGGGAGACAACGTAGATGCTATATGAACCAGTTGTTTATGTTTCCCAGTTTCTAAAGACACTATACCTATACGGTCCTGTCATGGTTTAGTTATATGTTATAATAAGTATGCTTCAATTCTGAATTAATAACAATGCATGAAAAGAATGAGTCATTATAATTATTATCTTTATAAACCATTTGTTTAGGAATCCAAGTCATTAAGATTTTGTCCCAAATCTCTAAAACTATAAAGCTAAATGGTCTATGGGTATATAATTGATCCAATATTTCTTTTTGATATTTTAATTTTTGGATGGAAGGAATTGGGTAACATTTATCAATATGAAATAAAAAATGTAATGTTTTTTCCTCAGATCCGGGAGTGCAGGTTCATGGTTTTTATAGTTGGTATAAGAACAAAGTTTAAATAAATTTAGATATTAGGATGATTTCTTGTGAGGTTATCCTAAGAGTTATGGATACCATTATAGGTTTATAATTTTAATTTTTGTTATAAGTTCAATGGAATATAAACCCGCTTTTAGGTTTTAAGTTATGAAATTTTTAGGTGAATAATAATATTTTGGGTGATGTTTTACTAATTTTAGGTATATATAACCCTTGGGTTTAATAAGATGTATTATTTCAAAAAATGATATTACACTTTTGGTGGTGTAAGATGAAAGGTATGAGATAACATTTTTGTTTTAAATATTATTAATGTTATTATCTATGATTCAGGTTTATTTATTTATAGAAAATGACTAATATAATTTGATGATTATATGTTTAGGGAATATACATTTTTAGGTGTATGATTTTACTAGTGAATAATATTATTTGGAGATAAATGTTAAATTTTCCTTGGAATAATGTGTATAAAAACCCAAACTTGACGTACATAGACATTACATTACTTTTTCAGAATACTTAATACATAAGAAAAACAGACGCCCAAAGACTGTATTAGTTTAGTGTCTTTGGAAACTTGGAACATACTCTTCTAATCATGGTGAAAGATCTTCAAAATCTCCCATAAATATATTCCCCTTTTTTTTCTTACCTAAAACCATTATTTATATCCTGGGGAAAAGAAAACATAAAAATGTTGAGATCAAATGCTCAGTAATGGTAAACATGGAGAACATAAAAACAATCCATAAAGATTTGAACGTAAAAACTTGAACATAAAATATCAAAATCTTGAACAATGACATAAATCTTGGTAGTAAATAAGAAATATATCATAAAAGAACATAAACTATGATAAAATATCATGGGAATAAAACATGTAATTTTTGAAACCATTAAGCACATGTTATGATTTCCATCGTAGCTAAGACATTGCTGTCAAAACCATTATAGTGGACAAAGTCCATTACTGAACTGGGTTTATTTGTTTTTCCAGCCCTGTATTACTGAACCAGATTCACTTTCCATTCTAGCCATGTCTATCTCATAAGATATAAATCTTTACCCAATTTATTATAGGGAGATATAGTTCCCACCCATCTCATAATGAAACCATTTTTATGTGTGCCACAAAATCATAAATCATACATCATAGCATAACCCATGTAATAAAAGTGGGATTCTTAAACATCATACCATAACAATCCATATACGATAAAGGACTTCATAAAAATAATTCCATTATAACATAATCAAATCAATGTAATATTAGGGATAGAAACAAAAACCTATATTATCTTAGATGGAAAATAATTTTGATAAAACACTTGAAATGAATTCTTGAAAAAAATATCATTCTTCTTCAAAATCATTTTATTTTCACAAAATTAAATGCAATTTTAAAAGAAAAGGATTTTTTTGAAAATAATCATAAAATCTTGTAGAGTAAGCTTCATGAAAATTAGGTGTTATAAAATTGTAAAAATCTGTTCATGCCGTATAAGTTAAAAAAACATTCTCCTCGTACTTTTGCCTGAAAAGTCAAAAAGTTCCTTGTATGGTAAACAAAAGAAATATTCCTTCCATAACTCAATGTAAAAGTCAAATAGGGGTAAACATTAAGTTAAAAAAACATGTAATAATATTAAACACTTTGTATAAAACATTTTTATGGACATGGATGAAAAATATAACCCTAGTAAATACTTATGTATAAGAAATCTCAGATAAAAATGAGATTTGAAAAATTATCCCTTTACTTATGTAAAATTTCTTTTGTATGTTTACAAGACTATTTTATAGTGGGTTTAAATATATTATTAACTTTTAACATAATGATAACACTATTTATGATATCATATATGATTCACTTATGACTTTATATTACCCGTTCTTTTATAAATTCCATGTAAAAGCAGCGTTTTGGGTAAAATCATCTCATTTATCATACGTGTTTTGACTTGTTGTTCTTACTTACATCCTGATTTACTTAATTCTATAATGTAAAACATGATTTATATATAATATATATTCAGCATATAAATATAAATGATAGATCGATAAACGAAATGAAATACACCATTCATGGAGACGGTAGACGTACATACACATGAACGTTGTTTCCGTTTCCTTATCGAATTGAATGGAATTAAGTAAATGAAACAAATATGTACATAAATCCAGTATCATTATTATGTAATATATTTCATTATTGTTTATTATATATACTTTATAATCATACTTGAATGGTTAATCATGGAAAATGAATCTCATCGTGTTCGTGGAGACGATAGTCCGTACGTACGCATGAGCGATGATATCATTCTTTTAATATTAAAATCGTATTTAATTTGATTGTATATAATATATAAATAATAATAATAATGTTATATTTATTATTTATACCATTTATACTAATTATTATACCCATCCAAATGATGAAATGTTTGAATAACAAACTACACCACAACGTGGAGACGGTAAGCCGTACGTATGCACGTGTGGTGACTTTTCCATTCATAGGATGGATAAAATAACTAATATGGTTGTAAAATTTTTATAATAACATCACAGTATACAGAAGATACTGGATTTATTATTTTATAATGGAAAAAACAAAGAAGGAGGAAGTGGAAGAAGAAAGGAACTTGAAATTGGTGGTGAGATATTTACCTCTTCTTCGGGTTTTTCCTTTTGATTTGATCAAAAGGGCTACTTAAGTTGGCTTTCTGACTAAAGTAATGCCTCTAGGATTAAGGTAGGACAGTTGAGAGTGTATTTGGGTAGGGTTTGGCCGAGCCAAATGGCTTTGGAGGTTTGAATTAGAGAGAAGTGGGAGTGCCCTTTTATAAGAGGGGTGAGGGGCACGTTAGGGAAAACATAAAATATTATTTTATAATAAATTCATATTCAGTTTATAATGGCTAAAAAGTGACTTATTTAGAGGCTAGTGTGGGGATTGGTTGATATAATTTCAAAAAATAGGTTTTAGACCAGTTTAGGTTACCATTTTAACCTTATCATTTAGATTTAACTCTTAGTTAAATAATTTTACTTTTACCGTGTCTTCTTGTATTCTTACACTATATGGTCAATAAACTTACTATAAACTACCAATCAAACCCCAATTGGTTTATTAATGTCATATATATTATTATATAAGTATTTTGGCCGAACATTATATTCTTAGGACCATTATATCAATAAATAATATAATATTTGTTTTAGAAACTCTTTTATTTCAATTTTGACAGTATTTGTTATTTTGTTTTTGCTAAATTCATAACAACATTATTACTTTGAAAAAAATTCATCTAACCAACCATAATATGATATATTAACCTATAAAATTATTTTAATTTATAAAAAGTCTCAAAATACATTTATGTTGGTTTTTATAATATCAATTATGTTAATATTTCATTAATATGGTAATTACTGTATCATCATTGTGTCATAAATAAATTAAAATATTGAATGTCTAAAAAATATAAATAAAATACCATTATTTAGGATATATTTTTATATTTTTGATGAATATTTATAGTCTAATTTATCTTATGTATAACCCTATATTAAAAATGTTTTAGTTATTAAACTTTGATTTTAACTCTTTTAACTCTTCTTTAAATAAAATAATAATAAATGTCCTAATCTAATAAAAGGGGACCAAATAGGTTCATATTTTATTCCTAAGGTTATTTTTTGTCTAATTATACTTATCCAATAGAATTAAGACATGTGTTAGGGTAATAATAATATCATTTTTTCCCTTTATTACTCTATTTATTTTTATCCGTGGCAAATAAAAGTAAAACATTACTATTCACCAAAAATTAATTTTATTTTATTGAACCAAATTTTACTCCTTGATATTAACTGTGTCTCTCAGATTTTTGAAATTCAACTCACAGATTCGGTACAATTATGTTTTATGTAAATTTGTAAATGCTCCTAGGAGGTGGGTAAAAGACAGTAAAAAGTTCAATAAATTTTTTATATATCTAAAATTATTATAAAATGACTCCAATGATTACATTAAACTTATATAGGTATTATGTATCTATTTTAACTTAAAATAAATTTAAATAAAATAAATTATTATTTAAATAAAAAGTCAGTTTTAACCAATAAATTAGTGTTTTCACAATTCATCAAAAATTGAATGTTTCTAAAAAAAATACCAAAAATTCACCCTAAGCTATTTTCGATATTCCGAATCCAAAAATGAAGTCCATTTTGAAAGGTAAAATTTATAAAATTTTAAAAAGTGGGTATTACTATTCATAATGGCTAGTTTATATAATATTTTAATAACATATCATTGTTTAGTGAAACTTGGTTTTACGTACAACGCAATCTATCGAGGAAGGTTGATCTTGCATGTAATGCAAGCCAATAATAGTGTTGCGTATACTACAAACTAATACGGTGTTTCGTATAGATCAAGATAATCTTGGTGTAGCGTTCAACAAAATACATCAAAAAAATTAAAAAGAATAATTATCATAAAATCTCGGGGTGTTACATTCTACCCCCCTTAAAACGAATTTCGCCCTCGAAATTATTCGGGGTTATAAATGGTTTTCTACTTGAAAGTTTCTTTTATAGAAACCCACATCGTTAAAAGGAATAATAAAACATAATTTTAAAAAAGGAACGTTATAAACATAATGGATACCCAAAGTAACTCATTACTAGGTTTCCACATAGGAGAATATAGGTGAAAATATGGATACAGAAGAGAAGTCTAACCATCATGTTCTGATAAAGAGTGGTAGAGAACATGGCTATGAAAAATCCTATAATCACAAATCCATAAATTAGTTATGATCTAAGGTACCATATGATTCATCGGATATGAGGTTACTAGGACAACATTTTTGGTTTTTAATATCATTTCCCTAAAGTTGAAAATTTTGAATTAGAAGAAATATTTACTTGATTTTGGTACAATCTTGCTGTTGGTCATCCCATGAACAATTTACACTTCATATCTTAAATAAATGAAGTTGAATTTGTCATTCGTGAAGTGTTAGAAGATCATGTGATAGAATGATGGGTCATTCTATCTGTCTCAAACAAATGGTTATCAAGAGTTCTCAAATATACATAAGTCCATATATGGTGAGGTTAATTGTATATGATTCCAAAAATGGGATTTTACTTCATCTATCATACTGCTTAATAAAATAAAACTAGTTTCTACTAACCATGGACTTTTTATTGGCCAGAGGTAGGAGATAAAGGCCTATCACACTTCAGTTGTGGGTTTGATTCCTGCCACCTTGTCCGATGCGACCGGTTGTCACCCATCCTGCATGTTGTCCTTTTTCTAAAACTACACTGTTATAGCATTCTAGAAATAATATCGAAAAAAGGTTTTATCCTTAAAAAATATTATCTTATGTCCAACACAATCCATTTCAAATATTTAGTCTTATCCAAAATACTTCTATCCAAGTTCATAGTATAAAGACAATGATTACTAGAAATGTCATCAACCAAGAATGTGAGTACCATCATTTATCCCCGGTATATCATAAGATATATCTTGTTGGTCACATTCCAAACATGTGAATACCTTAATCATGTATTCTTTTGAAACATGAATTACCATAGAATCTTTGTGAAAACATGAATTTTATCAAAAGTCAACTCTTTCTACATACCAAAATTCCAAAATTTCTATATACTCAAACCATGATATCACTTTTTCCTCATATGAGCTCATTAATACTTTCAAACATTTCATTATCTCTTTATCCCTTCATTATGCGCATATCATCTACTTTCCAAAAATATTTCAATCACTTTTCATGGTTACTGGTACCATTCAACATATAATTTTAGATACTTTAGGAAAAACAATAGTGTAACAATCCTTAGATGTTTCATTATTCCATAGTCCCATACATTATTCTTAATAAGCATGCAATCTTTCCACTAACTTCATAAACCATTGATCGAGCTTCAAAACTTCTTTCTTCTCATATATCATTTGTAGTCTCTTCATCATCATCAACATAAATACTACCCATATGACCATGCTGATTCTCTTCATGAGACTTTCTCTTAGGTTATTAGTTTGCATAATTCCCATACATTCCACATTTAAAACATTTAACCGTTGTTGATGTCTTAGCAATACCATTATCCTTGTCCATAGAGTTTACTGAACCTTTTCCTTTGCAACTACTAGCTTTGTGTCATTCTTTTCCACACCCAAATAATCTTCCAGTTCCTTTGAAACATTCTCCTTGATACCTCTTCCCACATGATTTACATGAGGGAAATTGAACTTTCTTTCCTCTATGATCATCATGAAACTCCATATTTCTCTTATTAGTCAAGTTATGTAACTTACCAAAGTTGATATTATTGATCATATTATGAGATTGCTTATTAGGCATAATAAAGATGATTGGACATCCAAATCTTGTTTCATTTGGTTGCTCATGAAGAATATCATTCCATTGTCCATCATATTCTCCATTAACATGAATCCTCCCGTTTCCTTCCCTTTCTTAAAACCCAAAAAGAATAGTATGAGAGGAAATACTCGTCCTAAGAAAATAACATAATCAAGGGGGAGTACATTCAATATATAACATATTAGGTTTAATTATATGATCATTATTATAATTCTAGGACTATAACCTATACTTATACTTATCCTTAGGGACATACCTAGACATACCTTAGAAATATATCTAGGGATCTCACTAATGTTTTCGCATCCTAGTTTCCAAAGGTTAACTAAAACTTCACTCTGATACCAACTATAAGGACCCAGAATTGACGTACATAGAAATTACATTACTTTTTTCGAATACTTAATACATAACAAAAACAGATGCCCAAAGACCGTATTATTTTAGTATCTTTGGAAACTCAAATCATAAGCTTCTAATAATGGTGAAAGATATTCAAAATCTCCAATAAATATCTTCCCCTTTTGTTTTCTTACCTAAAACCTTTATTTATATCCCGGGGAAAAGAAAACATAAAAAGGGTGAGATCAAATTCTCAGTAAGGGTAAACATAGAGAATATAAAAACAATCCAAAAACATTTAGACGTAAGAACATGAACATAAAACATCAAAATCTTGAACAATGGCATAAATCTTGGCTGTACATAAGGCATAGATCATAAAAAAACATTAACCATGATAAAATAACATGGTAATAAAACATGTAATTGTGGAAACCATTAAGCACATGTTATGATTTCCATATTAGCCAAGGCATTGTTTCCAAAACCATCATAGTGGACAAAGTCCATTACTAAATCGAGTTTAGTTGTCATTCCAACCCTGTATTACTGAACCAGATTCACTTGTCATTCCATCCATGTATATATCATGAGATATAAATCTTTACCCAATGCATTGGAGGGAGATATAGGTCCCACCCATCTCATAATGAAACCAATATTATGTGTGCCACAAAATCATGAATCATACATCATAACATAACCCATGTAATAAAAGTGAGATTCTTAAACATCATACCATCATAATCCATATATGATAAAGGACTTCATGAAAATAATTACATCATAACATAATCAAATCAATGTAGTAATAGGGATAGAAACAGAACCCTATATTATCATAGATGTAAAATAATTTTAGTAAAACACTTGAAATGAATTCTTGAGGAAAATATCCTTTATTCTTCAAAATCATGTTCTTTTCATAAAATTACAGGCAATTTTAAAAGAAAAATATTTTTTTGAAAATAATCATGAAATATTGTAGAGTAATCTTCATGAAAATTAGGTTTTATGAAACCGTAAAAATCCATTCATGCCGTATAAGTTAAAAAAACATTCTCCTCATACTTTTGCTGGAAAAGTAAAAAAGTTCCTCGTATGGTAAACAAAAGAAAGATTCCTTCCATAAAACAATGTAAAAGTAAAATAGTGGTAAACATGACTTTAAATATACATGTAATAATATTAAACACTTTATAAAAAACATTTTTATGGGCATGGATGAAAAATATAACCCCAGTAAATACTTACGTATAAGAAATCTCGGATAAAAATGTGATTGGAAAAATTATCCCTTACCTTATGTCCAATTTCCTATATATGTGTCTGAGACTCCTGTATATTGGGTTTAAACATATTATTAAATAGTAACATTAACATAATAATATTTATGATATCATATATGATTCAATTATGACTTTATATTACCCGTTCTTTTGTAAATTCCTTGTTAAAGCAGCATTTTGGGTAAAATCTTTTCATTTATCATACGTGTTTCGACATGTTGTTCTTAATAATATCCTTATTTACTTAATTAAATAATTTAAAACGTTATTTATATATAATATATATTCATAATATAAATATATATTATAGATCGATAAACGGAATGAAATACATCGTTCATGGAGGCGGTAGGCCGTACATACGCATGAACGTTGTTTTCGTTTCATTATTGAATTGAATGGAATTAAGTAAATGAAACATATATGTACATAAATTCAGTATCAATATTATGTAATTTCTTTCATTATTATTTATTATATATACTTTATAATCATACTTGAATGTTTAATCATGGAAAATGAATCTCATCGCGTTCGTGGAGACGGTAGTTCGTACGTACGCACGAGCGATGATATCATTCTTTTGATATTAAAATAATATATAATTGGAGGGTATATCATATATATAGAATAATAATAATTTTATATTTATTATTTATATCATTTATACTCATTATTATACCCATCCATATGATGAAATGTTTGAATAACAAACTACACCACGACGTGGAGACTGTAAGCTGTACGTACACACGTGTGGTGACTTTTTCATTCATAGGATGGATAAAATAAATAATGTGGTTGTACAATTTTTATAATAACATAAAATTATGTATAAGATACTGGAGTTATTATTTTATAATGGAAACAACAAATAAGGAGGAAGTGGATGAATAAAGGAACTTGAAATAGGTGCTGAGATATTTACCTCTTCTTCGGGTTCTTCCTTTTGATTTGATCGAAAGGCCTCTTTAGGTTGGATTTCTGACTAAAGGAAGGACTGTAAGATTATGTTATGATAGTTTATAGGGTATTTTGGAAGGGGTTGGCCGAGTCAAATGGCTTTGGAGGTGTGAATTATAGAGAAGGGGGAGTGCCCTTTTATAAGAGGGGTGATGGGCACCATTGGAAAAACTGAAAATATTATTTTATAATACATTCATATTCGGTTTATAATGGCTCCAAAGTGACTTATTTAAAGTCTACTGTAGGGATAAGTCGAACTAATATCAACCAATAGGTTTTAGACAAGTTTAGGTTACCATTTTAACCTTATCATTTAGATTTAACTCTAAGTTAAATAATTTAACTTTTACTGTGTCTTCTTGTATTCTTACACTATATGGTCAATAAAATTACTATAAACTGCCAATAGAACCCCAATTGGTTCATTAATGTCATATATATTATTATATAAGTCTTTTGGACGAACCTTAAATTTTTATGACCATTATATCAATTAATAATATAATATTTGTTTTAAAACCTCTTTTATGTCAATTTTGACACTATTTGGTATTTTGTTTTTTTATAAATTCATAACAACATTATTACTTAGAAAAAAACTCTTCTAACCAACCCTAATATATTATATTAGCTTATAAAATTAGTTTAATTCATAAAAAGTCTCAAATTGAATTTATTTGGGTATTTATAATATCAATTAGGATAATATTTTATAAATAAGGTAATTACTGCATCATCATTGTGTCATAAATAAATTAAATGTTTTGATGTCTAAAAAATATAAATAAAATACCGTTATGTAGGAAATCTTTTTAGATTTTTTTTAAATATTTATTGTCGAATTTATCTTATGTATAACCCTATATTAATAATGTTTTAGTTATTAAACTTTGATTTTAACTCTTTTAACTCTTCTTTAAATAAAATAATAATAAGTGTCCTAATCTAATTCAAGTGGACCATAGAGGTCCATATTTTATTCCTAAGGTTGTTTTTGGTCTAATTATACTTATAAAATAGAATTAGGACATGTTTTAGGGTAATAATAATACCATTTTTACCCTTAATCACTCTATTTACTTTTAACCGTGGTAAATAAAAGTAAAAAGTTACTATTAACCAAAAATTATTTTTATCTTATTGAACCAAATTTTACTCCATAATATTAACTGTGTTTCTCAAATTTTATAAATTCAACTCATAGAAGCAGTAAAATTAAGTTTTATGTAAATTTCAAAATGTTCCTAGGAGGTGGGTAAAAGGTGGTAAAAAGTTCAATAAAATTTTTATATATCTAAAATTGTTATAAAATGACTCCAATTAATTACTTTTAACTTATATAGGTATTATGTATCTATTTTGACCTAAAATAAATTTAAATAAAATAAATTATTATTTAAGTAAAAAGTCGGTTTTAACTAATAACTAAGTGTTATCATTATTCATCAAAAATTAAAGTTTTTAGAAAAATACCAAAAAATCATCCTAGGATAATTTCGACATTCCGAATCCAAAAATGAAGTCCATTTTTAAAGATAAAATTTATAAAATTTCGAAAAGTGGGTATTAATATTCATAACAGCTAGTTTATATAATATTTAAATAAATATCGTTGTTTAGGGAAACTCGATATTGTGTACAACGCAAGCTATCGAGGAAGGATTCTCCTGCGTGTAATGAAAGACAAGAATAGTGTTGCGTATACTACAAGATAATACAGTATTGAATATAGCGTAAGATAATCTTGGTGTAGCGTACAAAAAAATACATCAAAAAAATTAAAAAGAATAATTCTCATAAAATCTCGGGGTGTTACAATGTGTGATCTAAAAATTCTAATAACTGGGTTTGAATCTTAGTATTAATTATTTTTTGAATCTTAAAAATAATTATTTATTAAATGATATATGTTAAACTTTGGGTATTACTATTTATTTTTGGAGATTAAATTAGTTTTTCTTCATTTGAAGGTTTACTAATTTTGGAAATTATCTTACCATTTTCTAACTATTTTGGTTTTGGTTAATTTCTAAAGATTGAAGGAATAAATTGATATCATTTTTTTGTATTATTTGATTCATTATAAGTTTATTTTAGTGCTTCAGGCATAAAAAAATTCATTTTGAATACTCATATTTTAGATATAATGATGATTTTATGGTGTAAGTTGATTAAAGGATGAAATTATTCTTTCCAAGTAAGTTTATTTTCCTAAGTTCTTAGTGTATATAGTGAATAAATTCTTAAACATTAGGAGAAGGTACATGAAACAAAAATGTTATCCTATAACCTTCTTTTCTGATGAATGGATGGTCTTTTTTACACCTCATCAGGTTGTAGTTTTATTGTGGTTATATTTTTAAATATCATTCAATTTATTTTGATCAATATTCTCTATCATTCTCCACAATAATTTGGAAATTAATTTTTATTCCATTTCCATATTTACTATAAAACCCCATGATTTCATAGTACTTTATCTCTTCAAAGTAATTTGATAACTTGGGCTACACACAACACCGAGTTCGAGCGCACCATGACATATCAAACTAGCCATTAATAAAAATGGTTTTAATAGTATTTACTGAATTCTGAATTTTATATACTCCATATAATTTATACATTCGTATTATGTGTTTCTTAGACATAATATAAGAACAAATTCAATTTTTCAGATAAAGTATTCTTTAGAAAATGAAATTTTACCACCATTTAATGGTGTACCCTATTTAAATAAAATATTTGAAACAATTATATATTCAATTTTACAAAATAAACTTATTATTTATAATATAGAAATAAAAATTTAGTTTTGATAAATTTTTGGTGTTTTTCTTATAACTTTCATATTTAGGTGAATAGTGAAAAATACTAAATTTTAATTGAAAACAATCTTTTTAATAAAAATAATTTATAGTGTTAAATTTTATATTTGAATGGATTGTATGTATAATTAGATTATTTTTTTATCATTTAATACAATGTAGGTCATTATAAGTAATTTCACATTTTAATTTGATATAAACACATGTCAATCTTTTGATAGTTTTTACTTTTAAAAACTTGTTTTTTGGTTTTGATGATGAGAATTAATTTTAAATTAATAAATGCAACTTATATGTTTTGAATTTAGTAAAATAGACTTCATTTTTTAATTAATAATATCAAAATTAGCTTTGAGTGAATTTTTGGTATTTTTTTAAAACTTTCAATTTTTGATGAATAGTGAAGACACTCTGTTATTATTTAAAACTGAATTTTTATTTAAATAATTATTTATTTTATTTAATGTTATTTTAAGTAAAAATAAATATATAATACCTATATAAGTTCAATGTAATTCATTGAAGTAATTTTATAATAAAAATAGATGTATACAATTTTATTGAACTTTTTAACGTTTTTTACCCAGCTTCTAGGATCATTTGCAAATTTGGATAAAACATATTTTTACCGCTTCTCTGAGTTTAATTTCAAAAATCCAAGAGACACAATTGACATCAGTAAGTAAAACATGGTTCAATAAGATGAAAATAATTTTTTGGTGAATAGTAACTTTTGACTTTTATTTACCATGGTTAAAAGTAGATAGGGTAATTAAGGGTAAAAATGATATTATATATACCCTAAAACATGTCCTAATTCTATTGGATAAGTTTAATTCGACCAAAAACAACCTTAGGAATAAAATATGATCCTTTTCTTCCACTTAGATTAGATTATGATATTTATTATCATTTTATTTAAAGAAGAGTTAAAAGTGTTAAATTCAAAGTTTAATAACAAAACCATTTTTAATATAAGGTTACACACAATATAAATTAGACTATAAATATTCATTAGAAAGATAAAACGATTTCATAAATAATGGAATTTTATTTATAATTTTTAGAAATTAAAAAATTTAATTAATCTATGACACAATGATGATGCAGTAATTACCTTATTAATGAAATACTAAAATGGCTGATATTATAAATATCCAAATAAATGTAAATTGAGACTTATGATAAATTATACTAATTTTATAGGTTAGTATGACATGTTAGGGTTGATTAAATGGGGTTTTTCTAAGTAATCATTCTGTTATGAGTTTCACAAAAACCAAATACGAAATAGTGTCAAATTTGACATAATTGAGTTTTTAAAACAAATACTATATTACTAATTGATATAATATTCCTAAAAATATAAGGTTCAGCCTAAGGACTTATATAAGGTTATATATATTAATAATGAACCACTTAGTGTTCTCTTGGCTTCTTTTAGTAAGTTTATTAACCATATAATATAAAAATACAAAGAGACGTGGTGAATGTCAAACTATTTAACTAAGAGTTAAATCTAAAAGATAAGGTTAATATGGTGTCATAAACCTATCTAAAACTTATTGGTTGAGAATTTTTCGACCCATAAAAACCTTAGACTTTAAAAAAATCATTTTTGGAGCAATTAGAAACCGAAAATGATTTTATTATAAAATAACATTTCAAGATTTTCAAAAAGTGACCCTCACCTCTCTTATAAAAGGGTACTTCCCCTTCTCTCAAGATCACACATCCAAAGACATTTGGATCGGCCAAACGCTGGCCAAATATCCTCCCAAATTCTCTCAATTCAACTTAGAGGCCTTAATTTGATCATAAAGCCAACCTAAGAAGCCCTTTTGATCAACTCAAAATGAAACACCTGAAGAGAAGGTAATAATTTCACCACCCTCTTGCAAGTTCTTTTCTCCTTCCACTTCCTCTTTATTTGTTGTTTCCATACCAAAATAATAAATCCAGTACCTTATACATACTGTGATGTTATTATAAATATGGTATGGCCATATTCATTATTCTTTCCATCCTATAAATGACAAACTCACCATACGTGCGTACGTACGACTTACCGTCTCCACATCGTGGAGTAGTTTGTTATTCAAACACTTAATTATTTGTATGGGTATAATAATGAGTATAAATGATGTAAATAATAAATATAAAATGCTAATTATTATGTATATATGATATAATATCCAATTAAATATGATTTCAGCATCAATATAATGATATTTTCTCTCGTGCATACGTACGGATTATCGTCTCCATGACGCGATGAGATTCATTTCCACGTTCACCATTCAATAATGATTATAAAAATATATATTATTAATAAGTATATAATATATTACATAATAATACTACTGGATATATATATATATATATATGTGTGTGTGTGTGTGTGTGTGTGCTTGTGTAGTTACATATATCTTATTCACTTACTTTCATTCAATACGATATGAAAACGGATTCAACGTTTATGCGTACGTACGGCCTTCCATCTCCATAAACGGTGTTTTCCATTTCATAGATCTATCTATTATACAGATTTTTATTATATATATATGATATATAAATAATGTTTTATATTATGGAAGTATTTAAATCATGATCTAAGTGATACAATCAAGAATAACAAGTTAAAACGCGTACGATAAAGAAATTGATTATTACCTGAAATGTTAATTTAACATGGAAATAATTATTAAATTTCTAGTATAAGTAATAAATGAATCATATATGATATAATAAATATGAATATGGTTCTGTTATAATTTAATGTCATAATATGGTCATTATACATGAGGTTAAACATACCCTCAACCAAAGGAAAGTTCCAGGTAAGGGTTAATTCTACAATCTCTTCATTAAATGAGGTTGCCTTTATGTGAGTATCTACTATGACCTTTTTATCATCCAAATCCATGTTTCATAAAAAAAAATCAAAGGGAATATTTTATAGTTTTATGGATGATACTCTTTAACTATATCATCATTTTAAATGGTTTAAATATTTATTATTCTAAATCATTTTCATTAATGTCCATGTTTTCAAAATGGTTTTTTAGGATTTATTTATATAGACATGAATGTTTTTAAAATGTTAATTCCCTTCAAAAGTTTCAAAGTGGTATGGGAGAGTTTGATTCAAAAATGTCTTTAAATGTCTTCCTTTTTAAGTTGTGCGACTTTTAAATGTTTTCATGAAAAATGGATATTTCTATTAAAGAGGTTTAAAAATCATTTTCATCTATGTCAACATCCTTTTATGGATGTTAAACTTATTTGAAGTTGATTTATTATGATACAAATCATACTTATTGTATTGAAGGTTTTGTGATATGTTTGACTGTGGATGTGTTATTTTTATACAATTCATGGTTTTATGGATAAAGTATTGAAATATTGTATGCTAGTTTTAATATAAGTGTGTATGTTATGTTTCAACCTTTTCATATGAGGAATGAATTAGACTTTGTATGTGATGGGTGGAGCCCGCTATAGCCCCTTGATGCATCGGTAGGTCTCATGAGACAAAATAGTGTCTTTTCACAATACCTTGACAAAATATTATTTTTAGTCTTGAAACAAGACCTTGAATATGTTTTTATGAATTCTTGCATTATTCATTCCACCATTATGAAATTGGCTATTTGATATTTCATGTGATTATTCAACTAGTAGAATATTGACGCATGCCTATCGTAGGTAATGGCCAAAAAATATTTTCCTAATTTAAAATGCAGTAATGTGGTTGACCTAGGATATCTCCCAGATAGGAGTTCACACAAAATAGTTTGTCACTTTAAAATGAGGGTAAAAATGTTGTGTTTTTGAAAGGAAATTTGAAATTCAATTTATTGAAAAACAATGATATTAAAAAGGGTGATTAGTTTGGGGTCAGTTTTCCAATTTTAATGCTATACATGTTCAATTTAATTCAAAACTCTTCTTCTATGTTGATTAAAGTGAATTTTCACAATCATTTCCTCTCACTTCCTTGGTGAAATTATGATGGTGAGAGAAAACCTTACCAAGATATTATTTCGGTCAACTCTCCTTCCATGTGAAAAATAGTTGTATTGAATATCCTTAATTGAAATGGGAAATACCTGATTGGGTCTTGTTTATCCCAAACAATCAAGAACATTCACTACCCTTTTTTGTGGCTGTGTAATTGAATTGGGACACATCTAAGGTTATTGAGGCATATGAAATTACTTTTGTTTTCCCTCAATTCTATGAGAAAGGACTACTCCAACTGCTTGGTTGGAGGAAACATAATGTATCTAAAATGGTTGTTCCCAATTTGGAAGCTACATCATGGTTGGTGAAATCAATCACTTCTTCAACTCATCAATGGATTCCCTAAATGCACCATTGAAATCAAAATCAGTTTATTTCAAAAGTAATCTTGATAGAGGGAGATGAATCTTATTGAAACATTGATAAACCTCCTGTAGAATCTAGCATGTCCTAAAAATGATCTAACATGTTTCACACAAGTAGGGTAAGGTAATTAATTTATCACTTCAATTTTTTATTTATCCACTTCAATTCAATTTTTTGAAATGACATGACCAAGTAAAATTCCACTTTTAACCATGAAATAACACTTTTCAAAATTTAAAACAAGATTTTTCAATGCAGGTTTTCAAAACATTTTCCAGATTTTTCAAGCAATGATCAAAAGAATCTAAAAAAACTGTGAAATCATCTAAGAAAACCTCCAAGAAATTATCAATGTGATCAGAAAATATACTCACCATACACCTATGAAATTTACCTGGAGTATTAAATAATCCAAATAGCATTCTTTTATATTAAAGAGCACCAAAAGGACATGTAAATGTAGTCTTCTTTTGATCCTCAGTAGAAATGGATACCTGGAAGTAACCTAAAAATCCATCCAAAAAGAAATAATGAGTTCTACCTGCCAATATCTCTAACATATAGTCAATGAATGGGATGGGGAAATGATCTTTTTGAGTGACCTGATTCAATTTCCAAAAATCAATGCATAATCTCCAACTGTTTTGAATTCTCATAGGTATTAACTCATTATTTTCATTCCTAATAGTGGTCATACCAATTTTTTAGGAATGAAATAAATAGGGATGACCCATTGTGAATCTAAAATGGGATAGATGATCCCACCTTCCAAGATCTTCTTGATCTCCTTCTTCACAATGTCCATCAAGGTGGGATTCATCCTCCTTTGGGGCTGTCTAATAGGTTTGAAATCTCCCTGAAGAAAAATTCAACGTGGGCATTTTTTTGGGTTTATTCCTGGGATATCACCTAAGATCCACCATATTTCCTAGAAATTCTCTCTAAAAATCTTAATTAAAGATTTTTCTTGGGATTTAGACAGATTATTTGCAATTATCACGGGTAATTTCTCTCCTTCCATAAGGTACACATATTTTAAATAGTTTGGGAGTGGTTTTAATTCATGTTTAGGGGGATTCTCAAGGGATGAAATTAAACTGACATTACCCACTTACATAGGGTGAAACTCTTGCACACAAGAAACAATATCATTTTCCTAATCAATCAAAAAATCCTCAAAGAAATCAGATTTTACCTCTTCTTCCCACATAAAATTGTAATCTTCAGTGTTTTGGGCATTCACAGGTTCATTAAAGGAAAAATTATCTTCTAAGTCTAAGAATTCATTTCACATACCCGATTATTCAATGGGTTCAATTATAACTACATGGGAGAGTGAAAAGAGGGAGTGGTCATCTAATGGGTACCTCATGGATTCAAAATTTTTAATGCGGACAATGCTATCTCCAAATTCCATGGTTAGTATACCTTCATGCAAATTGATGATGGTTTTAGGTGTCTTCAAAAAAGGTCTCCCGAAAATGATCAGTGAGTGTGACAAGATCCTATCTTCTTCCATACTTATCACATAAAAGTCAGCTGGGAATAAGAGATCTTTTAATTTCACCAGGAAATCCTCTAGAACTCCTTCCAGGAAAATTGTGGATCTGTTTACAAGTTGGAGAACCACTCACTACTACAAACACGACCTTTATCAGCGCTAAAAATGGCCTTTATCAGCGCTAGAAAAGCGCTGATAAAGACAGTGTAGATAAATGGGGGGGGGGGGGGGGGTGGGTCCCCTTTATCAGCGATCCGAAAAGCGCTGATATAGGACCCCTTTATCAGCGCTAAAAAAAAAGCGCTGATAAAAGTACCCATTTATCAGCGCTTTTTTTAGCGCTGATATAGGGGTCCTATAACAGCGCTTCCTTTATCAGCGCTTTCGTTTTAGCGTTGATAAAGGACCCTTTTATCAGTGCTTTTAAAAAAGCGCTGATAAAAGTTAAAAAAAATTAAAAAAATTTGAAATTTTTTTTAAAAAAATTAAAAATTTTAAAAAAAACTGCCAATCGGGGGGGGGGGGTTTATAGCGCTTGAACCCCCCCCCCCCCTTTTACAGCGCTTTTCGCCCCCTATACAACACCCCACGTACCCCACGCACCCCCCTCCACCCTTTAACAGTGCTTTCTCTAATATTCCCCATGCGTGCGCACCCCTGACTCCACTAGGATTTGAACTCGAGACCTCCCCCCTGCGCGCCTAAGCCCTTACCACTACTCTATTTTGATTTGGTTTCCAATTCATGATATCTCTATATATATCTATTTATATATTTAGTTATATTTATTCGTATAGTAATATATATTTATATTAATAGATATATATAGTTATATTATAATATATAGTTATATAGTTATATTATAATATATATAGTAATATTAATATATATATAGTGGTATTAATATATATCTATATCTATATATATATATATTTAGTTATATTTATTCGTATAGTAATATATATTTATATTAATATATATATATATAGTTATATTAACATATATATATTTATATTAACATATATATAGTTATATTAACATATATATAGTTATATTAACATATATATAGTTATATTAACATATATATAGTTATATGAATATATATGAATATATATTTATATAGTTATATTAATATATATATAGTGATATTAATATATATATTTATGGTGATATTAATATATATATATATAGTAATACTAATATATATATATGCAGTTATATTAATATATATATATAGTTATTAGATTAATATATATATAGTTAGATTAATATATATATAGTTAGATTAATATATAGGTATATAAATATTTATATATTGGTATTTTAAATAAAATGGATGTTAGTTATTATTTAGATAAAGCAAATATATTTTATGTGTAAATATATTTTATTATTTATATTTATAATTAAATTTTTAGGTGTGAATATTTAAAAAATATGAATATATTTTTATATATTTGATTATAAATATCAGTGCATTATAAAAAATGATGAAATTTCAAAGACATAATATCAATATGAATGTAATACCTTGGAATAAATTCATACCCCACCAAAAAAATCCAATAATACCCCCTTAAACGAGGGTGAAAATCCACAAAATGTTAAAAAATCGGGGTACCCCGACTAAAAACTCAATTTGGAGGCCTTCTGGGCCTCTTTGGGCTCGAAAATCGCTTTACTTGGGTCCCCCCGAGTCACAGTGACGTAGAGCTCGTCGCAGGCTTCGATTTGATATGTGGTAGAGCTCAAACGGACACCCGGATCAAAAGTTATGGCCGTTTGAAGTTTGAGTTGCGTTTTCAACATATTTTGGATCTTTTTTTAAGTTTTTTAAAATTTTTAGTCCTCAAATTGTTATAAAATGACTATTACTCCATAATTATTATCAAAATATTAATTAAAAATATTTTTTTAATTTTTTAAGAAGTCATTTTCACTAAATATCTTATATATTAAGTATAATAAGTGTAAATGTACATTTATACTTATCTAAAATATATTTAAAAATTATATATTATATTTATATAACAATATAACTATATTTATATATTAATATATTAATATATGTTAATTTTTTTTGAGGCCGACCCTTTATCAGTGCTAAAAAAAGCGCTGATAAAGGCCCCCCTTTATCAGCGCTACTATGCAAGCGCTGATAAAGGGGGGCCCTTTATCAGCGCTACTAAGCAAGCACTGATAAAGGGGGGCCCTTTATCAGCGCTAACAAAAGTGCTGATAAAGGGGGTCACTTTATCAGCGCTAAAAAAAGCGTTGATAAAGGGGTTCCTTTATCAGCACTTTTTTTAGCGCTGATAAAGGCACCCTTTATCAACGCTTTTTTGAGCGCTGATAAAGGGACCCCCCTTTATCAGTGCTTTTTCGTTAGCACTGATAAAGGGGGGCGCTGTGAAAAACTGTTTTTGTGGTAGTGAATCTTGTGGGTTTTAAGTCTCCCATCTACAAAGAAGTGTATACAGAGTGAGGAAATACATTAATTGAATCACCTAGATCACACAAAACATTAGTGAAATTTAATGAACCAACGGTTCATGGAATGGAAAACATCCCTGGATCTTGACATTCGGTTGGAATCTGTGGCATGATAAGGGATAAGACACTTCTTCCCAAGTTGATTTTTTCATTCCCATGAAGCCTTCTCTTTTTTGTGCAAATATATTTCAAAAATTTTCATACCTTGTAAATTTTTTAAAAGCTTCAAGTATGGGGATATTGATTTCCACTTTTTGAATAGTGTCTAGAATTTCTTTTTGAAGTGTTTCTTCATGAAATTTATTTGATTCGATCATCCTTGTTAGAAATGATGGGGGTAAGTCTTTCTTCTCCCTTTGTTTCCTTTGCATTGGTGTTTCTTTTTTCTTATTATGTGGCCTATCCTTCTCCTCTTCCTCTTCCTTTTCATCTTCTTGGTGGACTTTCACAAGATTTTTTGAATTTTTAACATCATTTTCCCTCAGAACAGGTGGTATTATTTCAGTTTCAAGTTTATATGGAGGTGGGATTTCTTTTCCACTTATTGTTATGATTTTACTAACATTATCTTTAGGATTTGGCACTATTTGGGATAGAAGATTCCCTGGATTCTTGGACATGATTTCAACAAGACCTCCAACCGTGTCTGCCATCTTGTCAAACTTATCTTCTAGGCCCTCATACTTGGATTATAGTTGTTCCACAGAGGGATGTGTGCTGGTGGATGGTTGTTCATATGTCTTTATTTGGAATGGTGGTGGCTGAAATGATTGTTGTTGTTGGAAGGGATATTTATAGGATTGTTGGAATGGAGTGGGGTTCTGGTATTGCTGCTGGTGGGAAAGAGGTTGATTGGGGTGATGGTTAGGATTAATTGATCTCATCTGGTTTGGTTGGTTCCCATATCCTTGTTGGGCTTGGTGTTTTTCAGTTGATTTTGTTGGAATTATCTTGGTTGAAAGGCCGCAACACAGTATTCTGTCCCCTATATCTTAGGGAACTGATTAGTATAATGAGTGGAAGAATAACATAAACCACATACCTGAGCTAAAGCTTGTTGTCCATTTTCTTGAGTTACAACCATTTGAAGTACTAACCTTGCAAGGTCATCAACTTTTGTTTCAATCAATGTAGATGAATCAAATGTTTTTACCTCATGTATCCCCCTGGTTCTCATTCCTCTTATTCCAAATTGTTTTGAGTTTTGAGAAATCTTCTCAATTAGTACTCTGATATCTGTAGCCGACTAGTCAATTAGGGATCCCCCAGATGAGGCATCTAAGAGATTTCAATAATTATCCATAATTCCATGGTAGAAGAACACAAGGAATTCATGTTCCTTCATTTCTTGATTTGGGAAGCTAGAATATATCTTCTTGAAGTTCTCCCAGTACTCGTAGAGGGTTTCTCTAGTTGATTTCCGTATGATGTAAATATCATTCTTGATGGAAGTGCTCCTCGATGTGAGAAAGAACCTTTGAATGAAACATATTTTGAGGTCTTCCCAATCACTAATCTATCCTAGTAGTAGATTTTACAAGCATTCTTTAGCCACTCCTTTGCATGAGAATGGGAATTCCCTCTACTGAAATTGTTCTTCGGGTGCTCTTCTTGGCGTAATGCTTGAGAAAGTGTATCTGAATTCTTGCATGTGCCAATTTGGATCTTCTCCAGCAAGGCCATGAAACTTTGGAAGTGAAAAAATCATATTTAAATGTAATTCAAAATCATTTGGTTCATTGGGTGCAATGAGTTGGTTATTTTGAATGGAAAATTGAGGTGCACATAGATCACATAGGGATCAGTTGGGATTTATAGCCATTATTTTTGGTTAAGAGTGAACACTAAGAGTTTCACTTGAATTTAAGAGATATATTTCTTCAAAGATTTCTAGTAGGTTTCTTTTTCTTAGTTGTGTTAATGTTCTTTAAATTTCTGGATCAAATTCAATTAATGGTTCTTTTGAGTTGCAGGTTATTCAATTTTGAAAATGTTTTTTTATTGTACTGCCTCCCCGGCTAAGGCGCCATGTTTGATGCAGGTATAACATAGGGCATGGAAAAACAATTATTTTCTAAGTTAAAATTCAATAATATGGTTGACCTAGGATATCTCTTGAAAAGGAGTGCACACAAAATTGTTTTTCACTTTAAAATGAGGGTAAAAATGTTGTGTTTTGGAAAAGAAAATTTGAAATTCAATTGATTGAAAAACTATGATATTAAAAAGGGTGATTAGGCCGGGGTTGATTTTTCCAATTTTAATGCTATCCTTGTTCAATTTAATTAAAAACACTTCTTCTATGTTGATTAAAATGAGTTTCCACAATCGTTTCCTCTCACTTCCTTGGTGAAATTATGATGGTGAGAGAAAACATTACCAAGATCTTAGTTTGGTCAGCTCTCCTTCCAGAATCGTTTTCCTCTATGGGTGAAAAGGAAACCCAAGTAGTATAGGATGGATTAATGTATAGTAGGGTTCAACTGATTACTCACCATTTGGCTAGAATGACCCTTGGTGTAGTATATTTCATGAGCATCTAGTTCCCTACAGTGGTGTTGGAGTATGAGAACTTCTTTCATGTGGATATTCCAAGATTACCTCCCCACTGAGAGATAGAATTTTGGATTGATATAAACCCTAGTAAGATCCTGATAGATGGGCTAGCATATAAGATAACTATTTTTGATGTTTGTTAGATGATGGTGTAGTTGGAGAACTTACAAAATAATTTCTTTTTTAGACCCAGTGTTTCATCCTAGGAAGTGCCAATTTTGTTCACAAAGAAGTTGGGTAGGAGCTTGAGGTTATGTTTGGACTATCAGTGCTTGAACCAGGTGACCTTGAGAAACAAGTATCCACTATTGATGATTGATGAAATATTTGATCAGTTGAGAGGGGAATTATTGTTCTTGAAGGTTGATCTCAGATATGAATATCACCAGTCAGGAGTACGAGATGCGGATATACTGAAGATGACATTCAGATGTCGCTACATTCACTATGAGTACTCGATGATTCCCTTTGTCATAACAAACACCCCAATAGTGTTAATGGGACTCGTGAACTAGATCTTTTATCCCTTCTTAGTCCAGTTAATGGTTGTATTCATAGATGAAATCCTAGTGTATTTTGTGTCCAAATAGGATCATGAGAGACACTTAAGGATGGTTTTGGACATACTATAAGAGAACAATATTTATGAGAAGCTCTGAAAGTACCAGTTCTAGATTCAGGAGATCCATTTTCTTACACGTGTTATCCCAACTAATGGAGTAGAAGTGTATCTAGTGGAGGTCTAGGTAGTGTTATCTTGGGATTCACCCAAGATCATGACATAGGTGTGGATATTTCTTAGGTTTTAAGGATATTACCAAATATTTGTACTATACTTATCTAGGATATCATCACCCATGACTAATTTGACCCCAAATGGAAGACGCTCATGTGGATAGAGAGGTTCCAACATAATTTTCAGGATTTGAGGCAGATATTGATGAGTGCTCACATATTGAGATTTCCAGGGGGTGTTGAGTAAATAGTGCTCTTTGATGCATCATGAACTAAGATTGGTTGTGTTCGAATTCATAGGCATGTAGTTATTTCATATGGTTCATGTCAGTTGAGATCACATGAGTATAAATACATAACCCATTATATTAAGATAGTAGCGATGGTCTTTGCACTAAATATAAAGTGGCACTACCTTATGGGAAAGTGTTTTATTTCCTATTATGAAAAAATATATCAAGTATATCTTCTCTCATAAGGATCTAAACTAGAGTTAGAGGTGATGGATAGAGTTCCCCTAGGATTATGACTTTGATATTTTCTATACTCTTGAGAAGTGGAACATTTTAGAAGAGTCCATTAGTAGGATATATTATTCCCAATTTCTTAATGAGACATCAGTGAAATTGGCCCCTTTGTAGTTATACTTTGTGGATGGATATGGAGCAGATTACCTCAAGTCGAAGGTTGTTCCCCTCCTATTTTATACCAAGTTAGGGAGGCACAACTTGGGGATACAAAATTTGAGACCCTACACACTCAGATATACATTAGGCAAGTTAATGATGGATTTTTTGAAGGTGATGATCATGTAGTTCTTTTAGTAGGAAACATGATGGTACTAGTGATGTTTTAGGTGGAGTTTCTGAGATATTTTCATACATATACTTTGAATGTACATCGATATGTGTAAAATATATACCATGACCTCTGACATTAGTTCTGGTGGCCTGGAATAAAGAAGGGACTTACAGAGTTTGTCTCCCAATTCCTTACTTATCAGTAAGTGAAGGCTGAGAACCAAGTTCCAATAGTTTTTTCTCAACCCCTTGAGGTACCAAAGTGGAATTAGGATGAGATATCCATAGACCTTGTGATAGGATTTCTACAAAAATATAAAGGACATGACTCCATTCCAGTAATCAAATATCAGCTCACTAAGTTGGCCCACTTCCTAGATTTTTGGGAGTAGAGTTTAGTAGAGATATTGGAACGCCTCTTCCCATATGAGATATTTTAACTCTATTGAGTTCCATTGATGATAATTTTTAATCATGGTTATTTATTCACATATTACTTATTCAAGGGATTGTAGGAGTATTTTGGGACTCAAATATGTTTGATCATGACTTTTCACCCCCGAACTGATAGCCAGACTGAGTGGACCATTCCAATTCTGGAAGAAATGTTGTGGTCTTGTATGCTTGACATTGGACATAGTTGGTAGGATAATAAACATTGGTGAAGTTTTTATACAATAACTGCTATTATTGAACCATTGGTATGTCAATATTCTAATCCTTGTATAGGATACCTTTTAGGTCACCAATTTTCTAGATTGACCTAGGAGAGTCATAACATATGGGCCGAGAGTTGGTGCAAGAAACTATTGAGAAGGGGAAGATCATCCAAGAGTGGATGAGGACTACATGAAGATTTAAAAATTCTTACACAGATAGACAATAAATTCCTATAGAGTTTTAGGTGGGAGACCATGTGTTTCTACAAGTTTCACCTCAACATGGATTTCATAGAATTTTCTTGGGTGGAATGTTATCCACAAGATTCGTTAACCCTTTTGAGATACTATTTAGAGTTGGTGAGGTGGTATACCACTTAACTCTATAACCAAAATTAGTCCGAGTACAAAAATTCCTCTACATGTCGTAGCTAAGAAGGTGGTGCATGACCCATCACATGTTATCAATAGGGGGAGCTATACATTAAAGATAGAGTTACATTTGTAGAGTACTTAATACAGATTGGGGATCAATATGAGAGGATAATTCATGGGTGTGTGATTATTTTAGTTCATGTTCAGTGACTGTATGTGAATCTTTAAGAGAGCACTTGGGACCAAGAGGCTCAGATGCATGCTCAATACCCTCATCTGTTTTCGAATAAAATTATTTCAATTTTTTAGAATATAAATCCCCATGGTGGGAATAATTTAATGACTCATATTTATTTGTATTATTTTTCCATAATGTATGTATTACTTTTGAGACCAGGCGCAGAGATGGTGTGTGATTATGAGGGCTGGTGTGATTGGAATAAATATTTGAAAGATATTAAATATATTAAATATCATGTGTACTTAGGTTTTCTAAAAAGGCAGAATAACTTCTAAAAGTTTACCCAAATCAGAAATCCAAGGGAACCATTGAGCTCAGAGCGTGAGCTTTACCCTAAGTGGGATATAAACTTTGTCAATGTGAGAATTGTATTGAAAAAGTCATCACAGACACAAAATAAATAAAATTATTAAATAAAATTATTTTATTTCACTCATTTATTTATTGAAATAATTAAATCTATATATATATATGGTTATTAAAAATTCTCTGGGTTAGCTGCATATACATAGATTAATTGGATATCCATTGGAGAGAGCATTGGAAGATCTCCCAAAAACAAACATCAACATGATCATATATTGGAAATCAGTGAGTAACGTTATTCAAAGATGTCACGAATGAAAATGAACTAGACTCATTATTCATCAGTGATCGATCCATATCAAGGTAGGTCATTTGTTTATTTGGATTTCTTCCCTATTATTTATTTCTATGGTGAAAGTGAATCAATCGACCAACAGATTGATTTGTGGATCAGTTATTTTGTGGGATGTGGTTTTTTTCTGGGATTTGTTAAATGATTCATATGATTATTATTGATTCTTCATTTGTTATTATAATTGAAATAGACCAAGAACACATGAATATTGGACAAGGATTTTTCCTCATGTCAGTGATTGTGATTTTCTCCCCTATTTTCAATGTTCATCACTGGGGTTTAGTTTTCCATGTGGTCCAATACAAATACCAAGGAATCGATCATTATACACCCTTTTATTCATTCATTGATTTGATATTGTGGATCTAGACTCAGTCTGAAATGAGTATCATGTAATGGTGGTATCCTTGACTGAATCAAAATATATTAGAGACCTCTAGTTTCAAATGGTGTGTGAGATGGAAACATAAATGAATGAAATATAATTTCATTAAAAATAGGGTGAGCATAATCTAATGAATGGTGAGAGAGAGTCCTGAATGTAGTAGATTTATGTTTCCTGATGATTTTTATGGTGGATATAGTTTTTTAGGATTACAAAAATACATGGATAGGGATACCATGGAATCTATGAAATCTTGAAGCACACTGTATCTTTTCTGGAATAACATTTCATGTGGGACCCCTGTGTAGTGGTTAAGGTTTTCATGTGAAGTTAAGGATCACATGACATGTGAACCATGCCAAATGACATGTGATTACTTCCCCAGTGGCTCTTCATATACCTCATAGGGTAACAAACATGACTAAGAGTATACGGCCAAAGGAATTCCATTTACTCCCATAAAAACATTGAAATAAAAAATGTAAATATCGTTGCTATGTACTAGGACACAGGAAGAAGTACACGTGCCTCAACATTCCATGCACTTTTACACAGACAAAGGTACGAGACATTTACATGGGTAAGACCGGGTGCTAAAGAGACATGCCCTGTACTCCTAGTACAATCCATTTACTCTTTAAAATTTGGATTGTATCCCTTGTCCTCTATATCTTAGAATGTTTCTTTAGGGTGTGTTCCCAATATCCTATTCCCTATAGGTTAGTATGGAATTAAATTATATACATAGAATTTTTAACCCTTTTCCAGGAATTATTTGATAGAGTTTTTGGAATCCTTCCATGAGGCTCAGAATGAGATCCTTTATCACCTTCTTTCCTTAAGTGGAGTTCTTGGTGTAGTTTCAACAAACATTATGTGGGATCTAATCCTTTACTTTGTGGGTTAATCTTGATAGAGTTGTTTGTATACTCCATGGACTTAGGATTGATCCTAATATATGCATTGTATCTCTTTATACATCTAAATTTTTCTTGTAATGGGGATATCCAATGAGTACTACCTCTCGGACAGACATCATCAGTGCTATCTCACCCATAAAGTGGGTTCTTCTAGATGAGTGTGATGTGTAACCTTTAAGTAGCAATCCTAGGATGTCATTATAGTTTTGACTTTACCTTGAGAATGTGTGTCTTGTTGAGTATTTTGGGATATTATTATCATTATTTTTTATACATATACCTATGTAGATTTTTCTATTATTCTTTTTTATATTCTTTGAGGTTTTGGGGAGTCCTACTTGGAATTATTGTACTCACTCCTTCATAGGAATTTCCCAAAAGTTTTGTGACTTGTGAAAATGATCAACCTTTTAACAGATTTTTAGAGGGACTAGGATCTGGTGGTTCTTAGTTAGCTAGATTGGATCAGGTGTTCTCCTATGGTATCTTGATAGTATTCCCCATCTTTAGTTTCACATTGGGTTTGTTTTCAGAGTCTTTGTGGTGGGCTTGTATTTGGAACTATTTATATTACATTACTCATTGTCGTACTCTAGTTTTGATATTTAGATGTATGAATGCATAGATATTTATTTGTTTTTATATTTTATAATTTTATAGGCTTGGAGATGTGTGAATGTTTATAGGTAATAACGACAAGTCCTACCATGATAGTGATATTCCTACTCAGTACTAGTCACCAACCCCTGGGCTATTGGAGGTATGCTAGGGGAGTCATGACATGGGCCCCATTAGGACAGGTCATGAAATAATAATTATGAACTAATAATTTTATAGCTAAAAATAACATGTAAGGGGTGTATTAAAACATCTTATTAAAATTTATTTGTTTCTTGATATTATTAAAGTCTAACTAAATGAGAACTTCTAAAATTGACATTAATGATATTTTATAATAAATAATATTTTATTAAATGATTTAAAATTCATAAAAATAATATATTTGACCAAATTAATTTTACATAGTTAATTATGTCAACCATGGTCCATTTATGTCTAGTTTTTCCATTTATGTATCTATGATGACCATCAAGGTATGAAAAAACATGTCATCATGGTGTATGTGAAAATGGTTAATGGGGGGGGGGGTAAAACAAAATGATAAGGATATAAATGTGATCTAAACTTGTTAATAAATAATTGGATGAGATTATTTCAACTTATACTTATATTTTATTTAAATTTTATCAATTGGGATCAATTTGGAAATAAAAATTAAGTTATATTAAATTAAAATTTTAAGAAATTCCATGAGTGCCTCCCCTCTCTTATAAAAGGGAACCTCTCATTATCATTTCCCCACACCTAAAGAACCATTTTTCTACCAATACCTCCCCAAATACCATAATAACATTAATAACCAAGAGGATTTTTTTGGGGAGAATACAAATATTTGATGTCTTAATGTGTTTAACAAAAAATATTTTTCAATGATAATGTAGAACATTTAACCAAATGTTTTTGTTTTATTTATTATTAAGAAAAAATAAAATAGTTTAAAAAAATGAATATATAATAAAATAAATATATAACACTCAATTATACTTTTTACGTTAATTAAATAACCTATATCCATCTCAAAACTCCATAAAATGTAAAATGAATCAATCATTCATGTGTACGGAAGACAACCGCCTCACGAACTGATATAATTTGTTTTCCATCACCACCTCTCAATGATAGATATAATTATGGATTTAATGTTTATATATGATATTAATGAAATATTTATCATTATTAAAATACATTATATCATTTAATTTTTTACCTTTCCTTTTATTAATGAATGATAACGTCGTTCGTACATACGTGTGGACTTCCACCTCCATGAAGCGATGTGATTCATTTTTCAACACCACTTCACATGGATGATATATATAATTATTTTTAAAGAACTAATATTATATTTGTGATATATATTATTATAATGGAATTATAATATAATACTTAATTTTTTTCCATAATGATCATTGAAAAATAGAAACATCACTCATGCGTATATATGGCCTACCTTATCCATGATTGTAATGTAGTTCATTTTTCATAAAAAAAATTCATGATTAGTTTTAAAAGTATAATTTATGTATAAAAATTAAAATTATTTAATGAGTATTATTATGGATATTATGAAAATATGATCTATTTGATCATGTTGAACATACCGAAGTAATTTTGAAATTATAACATGAACATCCTCAAAACACCCAATAATTACTTATTGAAATATGTTATTAAATATATAAATTAAATTAATTAAATAAATTTATTAATGATTAATTTATTAAACCTGGAAAATTTTATCAATAAATAAAATAATTTATTTTAGTATATTATATAGGTGTTAAAGGAAATATATATAATGTCTGAACTCGATGTAAGTGATTTAATCACAATTTTAGTTCATTAAGGCATATTTTTTTTTATTATGCACCTAATTTATTTTATATGATTTATATACATACCTTTTATAATTTATGTAATTAATACTTCATACATTATTTTATTTTATGTTTTAACTTGAACTAATTCATCTAAGGGGATTTGACTTGAAATTTACTAATAGGTAAAAGGATTCTTAACTGAAATTTCTTTTAGTGGGTTATAACAATTTTTTCATTGACTTTGTTGTAACATGATTATGTTTGAATTGATATATAAACTATTTTATTATATATCTACAATTTTTTTTGTGGATTTATATTTTTTACACATAATATCTCTATTTATTAATTATAAATTTAATAATATAATCTTAATATGGGTAATTCATTTCAAGTTCTCTTTCTCTGGGAGATACATTGATGATATGATCTTATCTTATTTTATGAGGTGTATATACTGATACATTGAAATTTAATGTCATAAATCTCATAATTTTCATGATATTGAAAGATTAAATTGAAGTTATTCTTTAATGGAGCTTATGATTGAAAGGTTACCAAAGAGGAAAAGGCTTTTTGTTACAATCTTTTTTCTATTCGAGAGTATTTATGTTCAGGGATTCTTTAGAGAAAATAATAATTTATTATTTTCCTAATATAAATATCTATTATTATTCTCTTTTTATGAATGTTTTTTTCATGTTTCATTTCCATTTTCACCCTTATTGATTAAATAAATATTAATAAGGTTGTTCATAAGTGATACTGATCTTGTATCTTCCTTTAGATCGAGAATCATTCTATTCTATATCCATGTTATCTAAAATGTATTAAAAAAAATATTTTCAAAAAATAAATAATTTTCGAAATTTATTTTACAATATATTTATAATTATTTTAAAAAAAATTTACAAAAAAAATTTCTTAAAATTTTCCAAATGGGTCAGTTTTGGTTCCATTTTTACAAAATGTTTGAAAAGAAAGTTTTTTTTAATATTTTTGACATAACTAGATTTTACCACTATCATAAAAAATATTTTCTTCAAAGATTCCTTTATAAGTTTCCAATATTATTTTTAAAGAAAATGATTTTAACTATTTTTTATTTTTTTTAGTTTTTCTAAAGTACATTTCAAAGTTAAAAGTGTGTTTTCCTCAAGAATTTTTTTCATGACATTTTAATTGTATTTACATTAAATAATTCTAACAACCCTTGATATTACTTATCCAAAAATAGGTATAATTTATAATTATACCATACAAATTATTTTTCTAAATTGATTAGGATTGTTTCAATGATATTTTCATGGAACCAGATTCTTTTCCCTGAGTTAATCATGTTATAAATGGAATAATGCATTTTTTCTGTGAGTTTTGTAATGAAATAAAAGCTCTATATAATTTATTTTTGTCATTGTTCTTGAAATTTGTTTCTAATTAAGTTTGTATCCTTTATAAACCCATAATGGGCCATTATTTTGTTAACCAATGAATGGTAGTTCTATGATAGACCAATGATGGGTGGGTCTGTGACAAACCACTAATACATTGGGTATGGAAGTCAACTATATGGTTATTACATTAGTAAGGGTTATTTTACGTGTGATATGGAAATTATTTCCCTAGTTACATACATTTTTATATATGTTTTCTATGAATTTTATAGAAATCATATAATTTATCAAGGTAATTTTTTGATTTTATGTTTATAGAAAAGTATTTTCTACTTCTTATGTGTGAAAATATATGGTTTTATAATGATTACTTTGATCAAGGATGAATTCAATTGGATCAATATTATTTATTCTGATGTAAATTTTCTTTGATAAATATTTATTCCTTGATTCAAGTTTTATTATCTAGGTATTGAAGTGTATGAATTCCCTTATTTTATTCTCATACAATTTGATTATATCATATTACCCTTATGCTCATATTATTCTTACAGATGAAATTATATTGTTAATGATTATGTTTACCCTTAATGAGAATTTAATGTCACCCTTATTATGATTTATTGCCCCCATGTTATGAATAATGATTTAATTATACAAAGGTTTCATATGTGAATAATTTTATGTGAGATATTAAAGAATTAATATGAAATATGAAAATACGGGTATAGTTTAAGATAATTTTGATATTTATAAAATAGTTATTTTTGAATCCATGTTTTTTAGAGTTCATAGTAATTATATAAAAATATAAACCAAAAAGGTTCTTGGGTATATAAGTGATCAAATTTTTCTATTTAACTTTGAATGGTATTAAAGGAAAACATTGGCTCACAATTATCAGTGTCAAAAACAAAAATGTAATGTTTCTATTTTTTTCACTGGATAAGGGAGTGCAGGTTTGGGGTTGTTATGAAATTAGAACCACACTTCAGCTTCCTTTATCCCATCAACAATATCAAAGTTCTAATCGACGAGGAAGTGCTAGAACTATCAATCATTTCATAGATCGTTCCAATGTTCTTAATCCCTAAAAGGATCACAATATTTCTACCAAATATCTCATTCCACCTTATATTTATCCATTGAATATATTTTTAGTGGATTTTAATAGGTTTTATAAAAAGCAAACATCTCTCTTTACATCCATATTTTTATATCAATTTATATATCTACAAAAGTGAGGGAGGAGTTCCATGTTAATTATTGAATCACCATAGGGTTATCAAAAACCATAATTTTTACGGACAAGTTTCTCGATCACCATTAAGATCAAAAAATTTATTCTATTGATATATAGAGTGAAGGTGAGGAGGCATAGGGGTACACAATATGCTATTTTAAAAGACCTTATAAATTGTGTTTATATTATATTTAATTATTATTTTCATTTTATAATTTTATAGTGATTCACATACTTGAATAAATTTATTTTGATCATTTCCATGCTTAAATTACTCTAATACTATCTTTATAAACTTAGAAAAAATTTATAAACTATTTATTAATTTATTTCTTACGTTATTTCATTATTTATTATTCAAAATTTTAAAGGGTAAATTCACCCCACTCTTTCCCTATATATCTGAAAAAAATGGTATCAAATTTGTGATTGTGTTTTATAAAAAATAATTTATTTTAAAACTTATCTTTTAAATGTTTTCAAAATCCAAACTAATTTCAAAGGCCATTTTTATTATTGTATCTAATTCCAATTCAAATGAACCTATTTTTTATGACACCGAAAATTCTTACCAGAAGAATTAGATGTCAAATTTTTCTATATAGTATTAGTTATCCTATATTGAAAATTTTAATATATGAGTATGTTCCCATCGATGAAAGTGAAGAAAAATAGTCTTCTTAATATGTTAATAATTTTTAACTAAATAATAATCAATGAATTCCTTACTTTTAAGTCTTTATAAAAGTGAATTCAATTTTATTTATTCTTTAAAAAATTATTTTTAAATTTCTAAATTATTTGAAGGAACACACTATGGTAAAAATAAACTAAAGTTCACTATATTTTATATGTGTAAACAATATTTTTAAAGATTAATTATAAATTTTAATGAATATATTAAATTCATGTTTATAATATTTACTAACATCTACAACGTTATAAAGTAGATAAATGATGAATTATATATAGAAACAATCATAAAGAAACTCTTTTGGGTTTTACCTAGATCTTGGGATCCCAAAGTAAAAACCATACAAGAATCAAAATATGTGAAACATATGGTGTTTGGGGAACTCATAAAATCCAAAACTACATAGGAAATCATAATGGGACAATACAAATAAAAGGGGGAAATTTAGTTAAAGATGTCAATAAAACCATCACATTTAAAGCTACCAACAAAGCACCATCCTACGGTGAGTAACTAGAATTTTCTATTATTTCCAATAATATTCACAATTATTTCAAAAAAAATAAATTCAATAATTTATCCATGAAGTAAAGTAAAATGGATGGACTGGAAGGGAAAAGATATGAATGTAAAAAAATAAATATCACATTAAGCCAAAGTGTCCCATCTAGAAGAAAAACTTGATGAAACGAAACAAGATTTTTAAAAGAAAAAACAACTATTATAAGTGACAAATCCATGGATTTAACATCCTCATCCACGTTAAGGTACTCAAGCCCCAAGTTCCTTTTGGAACATATTAATGAAGGTGTCATGGGTAATACCCCTATTCTTATTTACTAATACACTTCTTCTTAAACATTTTCTCTTCACTATTTTTCTTCTTTCTTCTTTAATATCCTAAATTATGAAGACCAAAAATATACTAATAGTAAAATTTAAAATGGTTTTCAGCAACTCTCATCTTTATACTTGTAACTTGAAATTAAAATTTAAGATTGTGGTTAAATAAAATTAATGTCTCTAAAAGAAAAGGATATTATCTTCAAGGAAAAGGAAGATGTCATCATGAGAATCAAGAATCAACTAGATGTAAATAATCTAGAATTCACCATTAATGGCCTAAGAATTTTCATTCAAGATTTACCAAAAGGAGGAAATTATTTTAAATAAATTTTGGCTCTAAAAAACATGAAAAATATTGGTTGGGTCTTGGTTTCTCCTGTTATTCAAGAAATTTTAAGAATCAATTGAAAACTTCTTTTCTTAAGTGTTGTTCACTACATAGATTTTTTACATATTTAAAAATAAATTATCATTTAATTTGTGAATGTGATTGTAAAAATTAATGATATTTTAGAGATAAGTCAATCTACCCATCTTCTATTTTTTTTTAAAAGACAACCTCATGCCCATAAAAATAGATTCATATGAATCTATTGGATAACATAAGTGAAACCATGTTTGTGTGGGGACCAAAATCATTAATCATTTAGCTTTTTAAGAAAATTATTTTCTGAACAAAACCCAAGAAGCATTGTGGTACCTGAATATTGGTTTATCAAGACATATGAGGGGAAACCTATCTGAATTTAATAAAATCGGTAAACTTAGGAAGAGTTAATGTCACTTTTAGGGATAAATCTAAGGTTATGGTAATTAGTGAAGGTACCATCAGTTTTCTAACCCATGATTACTTAAAAAATTATTAATAAAAGTCTTGAAACAAAATTTAATATTATTATTCAATTGTGTGATAACAGTTTTTAGCTCTATTTCCAAAATAAAATTTTCAAAATTTTAACTCTAAAAGAACATTTCTTTATCTATTTTTGATTTAAAAGTATTTATATAATTAATTTAAAATCTCTTTCTATCCAAAATGTAAAATGTTTGAATGACCAACTTAGTGTGTTATGGATTTGTAATAGATTCCTTAGTCCTTATAGCTCATAATCACTTTCCAAAATAAACTATATTCAACTAGAAAAAGATATTCCCAAATTTTATTTCAATAATGACATGGTTTACGAAACAATATAATAATGTAAGAATAAAAAAAATACTATTTTAAATCTAAAAAAAATTCACTTTAAAATCTCTTAAACTAATTCATCTTGGACATTTTATCTATTCTAGAATTAAACAATTAGGAGGTAAATCCTATAATCTCTTAATTATTGAAAACTTTATAACAATATTTTGGGAATATTTATTATATCATAAAAATGAAACTTTTAATTCCTTCATCAAGTTTTTTTTTAATTTTAAAAATAAAAAGGTTTTAAATTAATTCATTTCCAAATGATCATGGTGAATAATTTGATAACAAGTAATTTAATGATTTTTTTCTTCTAAAATTTATATTCATTATTTTTATACTCCTATAATCCCTAAAAAAATGGGGTAGTGGGGAGGATAAATTGAAAATTTTAATAAATACCCCAAACAAATAAAAATTAATTTTATTTGCCAATAATATTTTTGGGCTCTGGATATGAATACTGCATTGTATATCATTAATCATATTCTCATAATACCCTTTATAAAAAATAAACCTTATAAACTTTGGAGTAATAAAAAAACCAAAAGTCATTTTCTTAATTGTTTTTGGTTTTTAATGTCTTATTTTAAACAAAAAATTAAATCATAGAAAATTTGATCCTATATCTGATAAAGGTATCTTTATTTGGAACTCCAACTGAAGAAAGTCTTATCAAAACTTTAATATAAGGACTAAAATGGTAGAATAATCAATCCATATTTTTTTTATAAAAGTCATTTCAAATATTTTTCTAAATATTTTATTGAAAATATTGTTTTAAATAAACGTTTTTAAACTAAATTTTATTAAAAAGAACAAGAAACTTATTCAAATAATATTTATAATGTTTTCAGAAAATTTAGAGACTATCTACTGGAACATTTCATTGGATATTTACAAGTAAGAACTTGTACTTGTATATTTATTTATTTTTAATAATGTTTAACACCATGCCTTTATCTCTCACATTAAACACCAAAATAATTATAATTATCTTATTGTTGAAAATTATAAACGTTATATGCAAGAGAAAGTAAATTAATTCACTTAAAATGACATACAGACTCGCATGGAAAGGCCTAGTGATCACCCCATTATAGTATTTGAATTGGTTTTTAGAAATAGTCTCTATGATATTATTAATATTACTAGAAAGAAAGTTTATTTAGTTGTAAATGTTTATAACCAAGAAGAAAAAAATTACTATGGTAAAACCTTTCACCCTTCACTCAGTTAAAATCCATTCTAATATTTTTGGTATTTTTCCATTATCTTAATTTCAAAGTATTTTAAATGGATTTACAAAACACAATTTAATGGTTTTATTTTTTTATTTTTTATAAAAAAACCAAAGGGTTTTAAGAATCCCCAATTTATAAAATATGTTTTCAAGCTATTAAAATCTTTTTATTGTTTAAAAATGGCTCATAGGTATTTGTATGAACATATTTCAAATTATCTCCTTTCGAATGGTTTTCAAATGAGAAAATACATTTTAGATCTCTTTTGAAAATACATCTCGAATTATCTATTACTCATTAAAATAAATATAGATGATGATATTTTTATCTCTACCATTGTTTTTTTATTTAATAAAAAAGAAATTTGAAATGATATTTATAGGTGAACTCATGTTATCTCTCAATTTTAAATTTTTTGAAAGAAAGGATGTAATCATTTTAAACAAAAGAAAATAAACTAATGAAATCTTAAAAAAAATGGATCAAACTAAAGAAATTATCATACCAAGAAGTATAATTCATGATTTAACATTGGATGAATTAGGAAAGTTATTCAACAACAAGATTTATAGAAGTATGATTGGTAGTATAATTAACCTTACTGAGACCTAACCTAATATCAAGTTCATTGTTAATATTTGTTCTCATTTTCAATCAAATCCAATGGAATATCATATTAATTCTGACAAAAGGAATTTTCTGTATTTAAAAGGATTTAAATTTTTTAGATTGTTTTATTCAAGAGGAACCTCTTTTGAATTAACTTCTTTTCCCAATTCTAATTTTGGAGGATTACTACTAGAATGTAAAAGTAATATTTGAACTTACTATCTTATAGAAAAATACATCTTCTCATGGAGTAATAAGAAATAAAATTCTACTAATATTTCTACAACCAAAGTGGATTACATAACCACTGAAAGCTGTGCCCAAATATTACAGATGAAGCATAATATATTATACTTCAATATTATATTTGATCTTATTCCTATCATGTGAGAAAACAAAAATTCATTTAATATATCTAAAACTTCTATCCAGCACTCTAAAACTAAACACATTAACCTTTAACATAATTTCATAAGAGATTTCTTCCAAGAAGGTGACATAAAATTTTATTTTATCCAAATGGAATATCAACTCACTGATATTTTCACTAAACTTCTATACCTTGATCACTTTAAATCTATTAAAGGTGAATTAAGAATGGTTCACTTGTGTCTCTATTCATTTGATCTATGAATATCTTGAGTGACCTTTTAATTTATTTTAAATAAACCTAATTTTTTTATTTTGTTCTTTTATTTTATTTTGGATATGATCCCTTTGTATCACCTTTTCTATATTTTAAGTGGGATACGTATCTATTTTAATTCTGAATTTTTTTTGAGAGAGATATTTTGTTTCGAAAATTATTTAATTAATTTTTTTTATCTTTTTCAAATTTTCAAAATTATATTTTCAAAAATAAATAATTTTTAGAATATTTAAATTAATTTTAAAATAACTTTTTAAACATTGTAATTTCAAATTTATTTTAAAAATTCATTTTCAAAACTAATAAAAGAATTTTAGTACATACTTATTTAAAAAAAATTCCATCTTAATGAAGATTAATGACGATTAAAATTATTTTCTATATACCTGTCTATATAATTCTATCCTTGAGATTTCATTAAAAAAAATAGAAATGAAAATATACTTCATTGATATGGATTCTTCTCAAATTCATTTTTATGCTCATTTAAATGTGGAAATCAATAAATGGAGGTAAATGGATTTTTAGAGAAAAGTTGTGTTGTAGAAAATATATGTATCATGTTTATTTACATTATTTGTTTTCTATTTCCTTAATCCCTTATTTTATTTTCCATTTCACTCTTCATTTTTTCCTCCTATCTATCTTAAATACACTTAATGTAATGGGTATTTGTAAGATAAGAGGTTTTATCAAAAATCATTCTTATTTTTGGAACTGAAAATATATTTTTTACTATTAAAACCTTATTTTGTTAATATTTATCAGATAATTTTTGGGTATTTAAAACCTCCTATGAGATTTTCTTTATATTTTTATATTTTATTCCCTTTATCTATTTATTTTCATCTTGTTAATAATGAAAAAGGTATAGATGTGTGTGTGTTATTTTTAAAGGGGGTGAATATTTTTTTTCTTTAAAAAACTATTTTCATAATGGGGGGAAGTTTTGAATATATTTATTATTATTTTTATTTAACAAGTGATTAATTATTTTACAAAGTGGGATCTTTTAAAATTCAAATTTATTATTCTTAATATAATTATTGATATGTTTACTTATTGATATCATTAAATATACTGTCCATTTCTTGAATTAAATTACTATCTCATTTACTCTTGATTTTCACTTAATTTTCCTTTTTTATGTAATGTTTTTGTGATAATAAAAAGGGGTAAATTTTTTACCACGCTCTTTTATTGTATTTTCATGATTATAAACACTAACCTGTGTATCTAAATGTTTTTTTTAAGTGAGATTCATTGTTTTATTGAAGAACCTGTGATGGAATTCATGGGATCTAAAATATATTTGGAAGCCATTATATAAGCTTTATATTATCACTATTCTTTCTTCAAGGCCTTTGAAACGTCTTATAGAAACTACCAAAGGCATTTCAAGAATGTAGAGGTGGTCTTGGTTGAAGAGGAAGTAATAAAAATATCGCCAGCTAACTGGTGAAGTGCACTGTCTACCCAGTGCCATAGTGGAAGAAGAATAAGGTGTCCAAAAATCCCATCAGCAACATGATGGATCACCCTATTGTGAATCATTTTTGTTAAAGGCCACTAGAGAGAAAATTCCTAGTAACAACTAACCAGTGGAATTTATCCAATATATCTAAGTTCCAAGAACCCTTCCAGTAACAAAATGGTGAATATTTTGTATATGATGGCGTCGAGCCATCTATTATAAGACAATATTTATTATTTTCAAAAAGTCTATAATGATGGTATTATATGGATTCATGGATCTTGGAAAAGCCAACGAGCCTTTACCCAAGTGGTACGGGCTCCTGATTGGCATTTAAAAGACCTGAGATCAAATCCGGGCAGGGATTAATTTTTGGGTTACTGTAGTAGGGCACTGTAGCAAGGGTACTGTAGTAGGGCCCTGTAGCAGGGTACTGTAGCAGCAGCAGAACAGTAGTAGAGGCGGCATTGTAGCAGTGGAGGAACTGTTGCATGGTACTGTAGTAGCAGTGGGTACTATAGCAGTGTGGGTACTGTAGCAGTACTGTTCATCGAGGGGTCCTTTGGGCCAAAAAGGGCTTTCAAGCCTTGTATTCAGGCCCCTTGGCCTTGGGCCATCATTCTATGTAATGGTTCTCCCTCTACCCACTGTAAAGAGTTTATTGCTTTAATAATAAATTGAGGCTTCAACCCCAACCTTTAAAAAAAAAATGGATCTTGGAAAATTCTAGAAGGTTCTCTCACCTCTTGGATCCTATAAAAGGACTCCCTTGGAACCATAGTACCGTACCTTGATATCTGTTCTCCCATCAACACACTAAAATTTTGAATTTATAGAGAAGTTCTAGAATTATCAATACTATCAAAGAGCCTTCAAAAGTCCTCAATATCTCAAAGTATTTCAACCTTTATCTTAAATATTTCATCCCCATTATATTAATCTAATAAATATATTTATGAGAATATTTTTATGGGTTTTCAAAAAAGTAAACCTCTCCCTTCTAAACTACCTTTCCAAATTAGGTTATCAGTCTGAAAAATTTAGTGATAGTTCCTTGGCCATTGGTGGAGCGCAAGAGAGTCCTCAAAACACAAAATTATGAGGGATGGGTTTCTTGATCATTACTACTATCAAGGTATTTATACTATTGAACTCTCGATTCAAGGGGTGGTGATGTAGGGGAACACATTATTCTATTTTATAACCTATTATCAATTATATTTTTATTATATTTACTTTTTTCAACATTACATCATTTTATAATGTTTCACAAACTTTCATAAATTTAGATCGATCATTTCCTTGGTTAAATAAATTTTATATTATTACTATAAAATTAGATAAAATTTGTAAAAAAATTATAAATTTATTTTATGATTTATTTATTAATTTATCCTTCAATATTTAAAAGGTAAATTCATCCCTCTTTCCATATATATCCTACCAAAAGAATATACTCTTTAGTAACCTATTATAATAATTATTGAGAAATGTCTTCTAGGAGATCTTCAATGAAATCCTTCATGGCCTCCTCAAGTTCAACAACTTCAAATTTAGGGAGAATAATATTATCTAATCTTTAACATGTTTATTTTTCATTACAAGCTCAAAGAATTTATTTCATTCATGAAAGTGGAAATAATCTCTATTTTTCATTCTCTTCTTCAAGCATTTTGATTTTTTTCACTAAATTCCATAAATAAGCTTCCCTAATAGACTCGTCCAATTAGTTAATATGAAAAGAATAAGAATAACCACTATATATATATATATATATATAACCTAATTAACATTTCATAGTTTCAATGAATGGATTTTCAATGAAATTATATTTGTTTATGTTTTATAAATTTATACTTTGAATTTTTTTTATGAGAAAAATTGTGTGAAAGTGATGCACATCACCAACAATGGTACTAAATTTATAAGATTTATTCTTTATAAATACCAACTAATAAATTATTATTTATGTAAGAATTTCATATAGTGAAAGACCTAATCCCGATATCTTGAGGTTCCCACTCATAAACACAAGTTTTCTTATTATACCTATTTATAATATAAATAATAAAAATAAAAATCTAAAATTTTATAGATTTTAAAATCTACAATATATATACAAATACAAAAAAAATAAAAAAATAAAAATAAAAAAATGAAGATACTAGAAAGAAACTATTTTCCTTAAGAAGTCACAATAATGAAAGTCATTATTTTTTAAAATGAATTTAATCTTATTATTCTACTCAATATAGAGATAAAGACCTGTTACTTTATACCCACCTGTCCAAATTGTGATCATCCTACATTGATATATCAGCATACATAATAACCTACCTTACTTTTTCACTATAATTATACTCCATTGTCTGCAAAATTATAATGATATAGGAGAGTAAAATAAATGAACAATAAGAATAAAAAAATTGTAGGTAAATAATGGTGACCATAAGAAAATCAATTTAATCACAATTAGATTCTTAGAATAAAATAATCAGAAACATTAAATTTTACTTGAAATTAAAATAATAACTGTTTCTTCCGCCAAACAATAGCCAAGTTTAGTTCTCTCTTTGGATGAAGATGAAAGACTATATGAGAGATACATGTTAGAGAAAATGAAAAGAGAAAAAATATAAATATTTCTAAAAAAAATTAGAAAATAATTTCTATATCAAAACATTCTCAATGTTTTTTGAAAATAACTTCCATCTTAAATAGACGTGGAGGAACTTATTTATAAGAAAATATAATGGAAGATTTCCCTATAATTTTAACCTTTGAATTTACATGAAAGTTTCACCCCATATATGGTATAATATCAAAAATCGAATGTCTATAATGTTTTTCAAATAAAAATTAAATATTCTCCCATATAATTTCATATATATGGGATACATTAATAAAAATTTCAGACTGTATTACTAAATTTAAATTTTTTATCTCGGAAGACTCCTAAAATTCACCTAATCTATCTAATGAATTTATTTCATTGAAAACCACTGATATTGAGAGTAAATATATTATGATATTGTTCCATGATATCATATCTATCTGTATACTTAACTTGAGGTGTTTTATACATACAGATTGTGAGATATATTCCCTTCCATAAATATAGTAAAAACTATGGAAAGATTCCTTATCCCCACTTGTATGCTTATTTTAGGCATAAAATGGTTGGATTCAAAAATTGAAACAATTAAATTAATTGGATCCTAGTAACCATGTAATCCTAAAAAAGGATTTTGTTTCAATTTGTATTAGTTCGGTGAATGTTATGAAAAAAATACCAAAGTGATGTTTTTCTATGAAAATAAAAAAATAGTGAAATTGATCATTATTTAATTTCTTTTATATAATGGATGAAAAATATATTTTTACTGAAAAATGTTAAACTAATTAGATACTAAACCCAAAAAATAGTGTGAAAACATTTTTAATAGTGAAAATATTGGATAATTCACTACATGGCCACAACCCCCACACACCTAATATTTTTCACTCCTGAAAAAAAAATCATATATCCAAATAAAAAACCTTGCCTAAATCAAATGTGAGAAAATTTTAAAGATCTTTTTTAAAATTTAATTTTTTATGATACATCTATGAAAAAATTTCCATTCATTTTCTTCTCTAACATTTTTAAATTTTCAATATCAGAAATCAATCCATGACCCAATCTTAATTTACCTCACATGCAAATTTATGTCACTCTTCTCACTAGATAAATTGAATCTAGAGTAACAAAAATACTTCTAAAATGAATGTTTCACTATTTAATTGTGGTAATTATAATCTTTCCACATGTGAGCCATAATATTTTTTCAAACATGTGATCTCTTCAAGGTGATTTTGTAGCTAATGGTTTGTGGATATAACATTTAAAATTTTATGGATAAAAAATAGAGGTTGAAATCTTAAATATAATGCATGAATCTTCAAGTGAAATCAATGAATTTTCTCACTCAATTATCCTAACGAGATATATATTACCACCATTTTTTATGACATGGAGGATGAGTTAATCAATAAATTCAATGAATGATTTCATTATAATTCTCATTTTTTCAATTTTTTAAGGGGGTGAGATGAAAATAAAATATTATGAATGAATGATAGTTTATGATCTTGATTTTTGAAAGGGACATGAGTCATAAAAGTAAACACAATGAATAATTCAATATCATCTCCATTTTTTCAATTCCATGTTTTTAATAGAAAAGTATTATGTGAATGAAGAAACAATAAAGATAATGACTCATGCCCATTCACTCTTTAATACCCAAAATAATGAAACACACCCCACATACCCTGAAATGAGATGTCTTCTAAATAAAACACTTGAAATTCCTTTCCTCAACACTTAAACTGAAAATAAGAATGAAAATATATTATTGGTGAAGGTAGGTCATGATAATTTTTTTTGTAATATGTCTTAAACCTATAAAAAAATCTATAACTTCTAGGGGTTAAACAAGGGTTTATGTAATGGGTAGGTATCAAGTTTAAAATTTGTATTTCCAAATAATTTCCTTAACCATATTAATTTTTTTTTATATTTTTTTCCTTAAAAAATGTTTCCTAACCATAAAAATGATTTTTTATGAAATCAAGGTCAAAACTCAGCTCAGGGGACTATTCTGGAGTAAAGGGAATGTTTGTCTGCAACTTTATGCTCCTATGCACAAACCAAAATTTTGGAATGCGAGTAACTTTTACAAGAAATGAGGCATCAAATGTATTAACACACACACACACACACACACACACACATATATATACATATTAAAATACCTAAAAATAAAAGGTAAATGGCTACGTGAAACTATCCCATTGTGAAAAAAACTCAATGAGAGGGAAAGTTGTATAATAAAGTGGATGCTAATTAAAATCCTTACACAATCACCCTGTAGTGGAAAAGGAATGGGAGTCACACAAACCATAGTTTGATGACAAAAACCATGCTTTTTTAATCATCTAGAGTTTCATGACCTATTTTCTAGAAAGTATTTTTTTTTATTAATTTATAAATCTAGGTTTTTGGAGTGGGTCAAATTGCTTTCCTATTTTGATTTTTTGGACTTTGATGGGTAGATAAATAACATTATTGTTCATAAAAACTAAATTATGGGTTTTACATTGAGTGAAGAACTTGTTTTTGGATGATTCTTAAGGCTTGTAAAGTGTATTAGGGCTTTTTTTGGGTTTTAAGTTTGTTGGATGCTAAAAATAAAAGTTTTCTAAGTGGACATACTGAGGCACATAGTTTGGACAAACCATGTGGTCTCCAAGGAGAAACTGTGTGCCATAAAAATGAATTAAGAAAAATTTGGTAAACCTTGTAGGAGGGGGAGAATGACTATGCATGAACCTATACAATCATTATAAGAGTAATCCACATGGTTTCGACATGTTTTTAGAAAACTACGTAAAATCTACATGCTTAGTGCCACTTTAAAAGTGGATACACATGGGATCATCACAGTTTGGACAAACCATGTGAGATAACCTTGAGAGGATTGGTTCTTAATTGGAAAGAGCCTCACGACTGGAACATTGTTTTCCAAACCATGCTGGTAAACCAAGAATCTCATTAAAATTGTGAAATGATATTTTTTCCATTCTTCTATTAAACCATTTACCCTACTTTATTTTTTCTCCACCCATACACACAGCTGAAGAATCTCCATTTCTTCCTACATATGGTTTGAACCACCTATTTCATCTAAGATCTGATATTCATGATGTTAGGTGTGTTGAAACCTTATTGGTAAGACCCTGGATCATCTTGCATATTTTATTCCTTGCTCTCTCTATACATAATGCTAAATCTATGAGATCCATTTTAAAATCTTTTCATGGAATTCATATAAAATTCCTTTTTCCTCAAAATTTCCTTGAGTTAGAGGCTAATATCATATGGGTGAGAATATACCAACACAAGGTATGTGGTTTTTATATTTATTTCTGTTTTCACTAGTGTTTTAGGGGTGTGTCTTAGAGCATTCCATTAGGTATATTGAGTGTGACCTGAATTATTTAACTCATTTATTTTAAATTAATTGTGAGACCATATGTTATGCCTCTAGGAATGATCAAACTATTGCTTCTACTGTTGATCCATGTGAGTGGATTTAGACCTTGGGTATATTAGGTTGGGGTGTTGATTTATTTAAGTAATTTTTTTTAATTTATTTATATTGAATTGCTGGGTTATATGGGAATTTTATGGGATTAGACTAAGGATTGAGATAGTGTTGGCTATATATTGTGAAGAAATGGGATTGTAAGGTTGGTTTTGGCCTGATATATATATATATATATATATATATTGAGTGATGTTGATCACTGGTAGGGTGACATAGTTATTGATTGACGTGAAGAAGTCATCAGGTTATGGGAATGTCTCATGTGATGTTGGGTAGAAATTACCATTGGATTGAGGGACATGGTCATAGTGGAAAGATGTGTCTAATGGTATAGATTATGGAATTTGTAGTGATTTTTTCTCACCCATGTAGGCTATTGTTCCAATTAGAGTCATGTTCACATAGTAGGGCTTAGATGATGAGGTTTTATTGACAAATAATATGGGTAGATGCCTCTAATAGTTATAGATTAGGGAAATGGTTAGGGGTTCTTATCATTGACTACCATGGGGATCTTAAGGAACCATTTTTTGATAGTTTTGAGATGGTTGGTTGAGGGATTAGGCTCTCTGTAATTGAGGTCGTTGGGAAAAATCTTGTTTGGGAGGAGGAACATCGTTGTACCTCAGGATGTTGGATTTTGAGACGAAAATGATATTACTTGGAGGAATGATATCATCATGCCTTAGATTTCAGGATTTTACCTAATATAGCTACATCTATGCTAAGGTAAGAGGGAACAAGTAATTGATTTGGAAATTCCTTTTGGATATTAGTTATACGATCGGGACATGAGGTGTTTGCTGGAACATAGTGTTGGGTGATTTTACTAGAGGTAGAACCTAAGGGTTCACATATACTATTTTACATCAGGGTATGCCTTAGGCTTAGGCTAAGGATCCTCTACACTATGGTATTCTGTCATTTTCCAAACCAGGTGATCACTCTCTTGTGGATGATTATCACAAGGGAAGTGGGGTATTTTTATACATGTGTATTGTTCTATTATATTTATTATTTTTTTATACACTATTCAAATCAGAGATGTCAGATAGGCACACCTTGGGGGTGGCCTACTATGGTTCCTTCTCACACCATACACAGTCCCTTAGGGACACATCTAGACTTTAAGGATTTACAATCAGGTAAAGGTTTGGGATCTAGAGATAGACATTAGTATTGGTCTATTTAGAAAGGGATGGATGGAAAGGGACCTTGAGGTTCTTGTATATGCTGGAATTTCCTTTTTGTGTTTTTCTTTTCTATGAACATGCTTATATGTATGTATTGAGGTTTTCCACTGGAGAACTTTTTTCTTATTGTATATATGAACAAGATTGTATGGATGTTTGGTTTTGGTATCTACAAACAGAATGTTGTAATGTTTAATTTTGGAAATGATTTTGAGCTTGTTTGTTATTATTTCTTTCTCTATCTATTGTGCTTTCTCTATGGGTGGGTTATTGGTCCAATGTCTATTGGTATTTCTTTTACACTAATTTATATTTATATAGACCATTATATTATCACCATAAGAGGGTATAGTCTCCCAAATATCACATATTTACACCATCACTTCTAGTCGGTAGCATTTTGTGTTAATGGAGGCACACATAAAGACCAGTGGAACTCAGACCGAAGCATTGTTTGGGTGGATAAAATGGTCTAGGTGATAAAAAAGATATCAAAGGAGTTTCTTTTACCTATATATTGGTCTAACTATTTAGGAGATGGTAGAAAGTAGATTGATATTTTTTTGGAATTGGGTTTAGATGTAATGTTTGGGTTCCTGTATCCCCATGAATGGGGGACAAACAATGTTTCCAAAGGTGGAAATTGCTATTTAATTTTTCTCATTAAATAGATAATTTGATTTCCACCTCAAGTTGTACACTGGGAATGTGATTTTTACTTATTAGGATATGTGACCCTTGAACTGGTATTGCATGGAAGGATTAGTTAACCCTTGGACCGGTATGGAAAGTGAGGCTTGGTTATTCTTTCTAATTAGGAACATATGATGTATTTATATATATATATATGAATTCCCCACAATAAAACTAGTATGAAATTTTCATTGGGAACCTAGATTGATCTAAGTGGGTTTGGGTTGTCTAAAATGTCAATAGAGGAAGTTAAGTGGCATATTCCTACTTAGCCTCTCTTTAGTGGAATCTTACTCAACTAGGCTAGGCAAGTGGACCCAATGAAATCTATTTTTGATATGTGATATATATATATTTATATACATATATATATATATATAACTGTCTCTTAAAGGAGTAGATAGGAATGATGATATGGTGTGATTTTGATCACCAGGTTGAGTGACGAGGTATTCATATTGAGGTAACATGGTTCGTTCAGATGGGCATTGATCGAGGAATACGTGATATTTGGATCTGGTATGGGTGAGTAAGTGGTTAATAGGTCGGATTTAGTGAGACATGGTTGTGACAGGGGAGGGTAAGAGTAGTGAGTTCAAGATGATCATTACCACTTTACCAAATATAAGTAATATATATATATATATATATATATATATATATTCTATGGTCTATTTGACCATGTAATGGTATTCAGTGGGATTCCACTTAGACATTCCCCAATAATGTTTCAAGAGGGTAATGATGTATTGAAACAATATCATGTATAGGTTGTGACCCGTAATGGTTGGTATGAGGCCGTAGAGGGTTAGGCAGTGCTTGAGCCACAAGTTCAGGCTCAGGTTCAGGTTTTGGTGCTGGTGGGGAAACCACTATATTTGAAATCATTTGGGACATTGGTTGATGAGAATATCAAAGAGATACTACTATGTGTCATCCAGGGGTTAATAGGGGAGCTCAGGGAGAAGATCCTTATATAGAGTACACAGCTCAAGAGTTCTAATCACAACACCCACCACTATTTTTGGTTGAGGGTGTACTAAAGGTAGCTGAGAACTAGATCGAGTCAATTAAGATGATCTGTGAGAATCTTGAGATTCCCCCATGAAGGAGGGTGACTCTAGAGGCGTACATGCTCAAAAGACTGGAAAATAACTGGTGGGATGAGTACGTTTAGGTGGGCATACACAAGGGACTAACATGGAAGGACTTTAGGGACAAGTTCATCGAGCACTTCTTCCCAAAGATGCTGAGGGAAGAGAGAGCATGGGAGTTCTTGAGCCTATAATATGGTGGCATGTTCATGATGGACTATTCAAGTATATTCAACTAGTTGTCTCTATTCAAACCTGGTATTGTGGGTTACTCCAACTAGAGGGTGATTGATTTTGAGGATAGTTTATGGCATTCCATTTTCGTGTTGGTAAAAAAATTTAGGCTAGACTCATTCTTAGAGGATGTGAATCAGGTGATCATAGCTAATGGTAACTTGACATACATGTCATACTTGAGTCAGGTGGTGGTATTAGATGATTTCTATGGTGATGATTTAGAAAACAAGAAGAAAGTCTAGAGGTGTTCTAGAAGAGTGGTCAAGACAAGGACTAAGGAAGACAACCTCAGAGTGGGTTTTTGATTTTTTGATTTAAGTGAGGGTATCCAGGTCATGTGTATATGCATTTTAATAAGGCACTAAAGGAGTGTCAAGTGTATGGGAAGGTATGGAATCTTGATAGGTTCTACAAGATGCTTTCTCAGATAGCTGATAGTTAGGGACCAATGTATACTCATGGTTCTGAGATAGGACAAGGAGGAGTACCTGGTGATGGTAGCTAGATTTTACCTACACGTAGAGATCATGTAAGAGATAGTGGGGCCCATTAGTTGGGATAATGTCCTATGGATGGTGTATCACCATAAGAAATTTAGGCTTTAGGGAGTTGGGATTTGCCCCCGTGCATGCCATGGAGCTACCAGGGTCAGAGCAGGCTGGTGATCTAGTTATGGTTAAAGGTATGCTGTAGTCATAACTATGTTTGTTTTTCTTTTATTTTTCATGATTTTTTAGATTCATGACCATTTTGGGTGAATTCGGTGTATGAGATGTTACTATAGACTAACTAGACACTAGTTAGTACATTTCAATCAGCTCGGATGTGTTATATATATATGTGTGTGTGCGTGTGTGGTTTGTGTTACCTAGATTGATATGAGAGAATCATGGAATGGATGCCTTGTGTGGTGCATTATTATCGGAGCATCAATGTGATGTAGGAATTATTTGAGTTGTAAGGAACCAGGGATGATTTGAGCATTTGATGAGATGTCGGACCTTATAGGTGTCAAGTGTGACAAGGACATATGGTGAGAAACTATTAATATATGGGACATGATGGGAGTTAGGTATGAAAAAGTATAAAATTATTAGGTGAAAGAGTGATGATGAATCATGAGTGTACTTTTGAGTCCAGGAATGGTTGATGGATCATTAATTACATTTGAGTTTTGGTTCAGGATGTGACCGAGGTAGGTAACTTCTAAGGTGGGGAGCCCTTGAGGTATTTGACATGTTCCCTTTTAGACAGGGGTAGTTTGTGTTAGATTTAATGATATGGGTATGTTTAGTACACATCATATTTATTCTTGATATATCAGGGATGATCAATCTTTAGGTGGAAATACATCAACATACCTAGTTTTTGGAGCGGGCTGAATTCCTCACCCACTGTGATTTTTTGGACTTTTGTGGATAGACCAATATCATTCTTGTTAATTAAAAATTAATTCCAAGTTTTCTATTAACCCAAGAACATGTTTTTGGATGAGTCTTGATGCTCTACAAATGTTTCTTGGAGGTTCGGTAGGTTTTTGGGTTTATTAGATTATGAAAACATATGTTTTCTAAGTTCAAGGAGTAAGACACGTAGCTTGGAGAAACAATATGCCCTCAATGTAGAGTCCTTGCTCCCTACAAATACAATGAGTATAATTTGGTAAACCATATAGGAGGGAGATAATGAACATGCCTAAAACTCTATAGTTTCTATCATATAGATCTACATGAATTGAGAATGGTTTGGGAAAATTGTACATAAGTTGCATGCTAAGTTCCACTAAACTAATGGCTACACACAAGATCAGATTGGTTTGGAAAAATTATACGATCTAACCATCCAAGATATGGATATTAAGAAGTAGGAGCCAAATAGTGGGCACACTATTTTCCAAACCATTTGGGAAAACCATGTGGCCCATTAAAAGTGTCAAATAACCCTTTTTCCTCTCCTATTAAACCCATTCCTCCCTTTCTTTCATCTCCATCGGCACACACATCTGATAAAGCTCCATTTCTTCCTCCTTCTTTGGATTTGTGCCATGTATTCTATCTGAGCCCTGATATTCATGCAATCATGTGCCTTGGAACCACATTGGCAATATATTCAATCATATTTCCTCTTTTTTCCTTGATCTCTCCATACAGAATACTATATCCAAGTGGGCAGTTTTAGGTTCTTTTCAGGGCGTTCTTCTAAAACATAATTTTCTTCCAAATAGGCTAAAGTTAGAGTCTAATATTGTATGAGTGGATTTATAATAGAATGATATAGGTGTTTATTAACTTTCTTATTGTTTTTTAGAGTGTTTTGGGGATGTGACTTAGAGCGCAACATTGGGTTGATTGATTGAGACACAAATTAATCAACCCATGATTTTAAATTAATTATGAGACCACATGGGATTCCTCTAAGCATGCCCAAGATATTTCTTATATTACTGAGCCATGTTAGAGGCTTCAGACCCAAGGATGATTAGGCCAGGATGTTGATTTTTTTTAATTTACATTGTTTAATTTATTTATATTGAATTTTTGGGTTTCATGGGAACATGATAGGCTTGTCCTGAAGACTGAGATAACATTTTTTTTATCTATTTTGAGATGATGTGATTATCAGGATGGGAATGGTATGATATATATATGTATATATATATATATATATCCTGAGTTTTGTTCATCACTAGTTCGGGGACACAATCATCAATTGAGGAAATAAGTTTATCAGGTTATGGTCATGGATCATGTGATGTTGTGTGGAATTGGTCATCAAATTGAGTGACACAACCGGTAGGGAACGAGGTGATAGATGGTGTGTCTTAGAAACTTTTTTGGAGATTTCTTCTCACCCATGTTAGAAAATTCACCATTTGGAGTCATGTACAAACAATAGAACTTAGATGATGAGGTGGTATTGAACACTCATGTGGGTAAAAGTAACCATTTTTTGTAGCGTAGGGAAATGGTTGGAGGTTCTTTCAATAGAAAGCCACAGGGATAATGAGGAGCCATCAATTGATAGTGTTGGGACTGTCAATTAAGGGATTTGGCTCACTGTACTTGAGGCCATTAGTCTAAGACTTTTTAGGAGGATGGACATCACAATACCTTGAGACATTATCTATTGAGATAATGGTGATATTTTTTGGGGGAAAAATATCATTGTAACTCAGACATCAGGCTTCGAGCTGATAGAGTTACTTCTGAGATGAGGTCTGAGGTAATAAGTACTTGATTGGGGTGTGCTTTTAGGATGTCAGTTACTTAATATAGATATGAGTTTTTAGTTGGAATGTGGTTCTAGGTGACTTTACTAGAGTTGTAACCAGAGGGTTCACCTAGACTATTTTACATCAGGGGATTCCTTGGTCTTAGATTAAGGATCCTCTCCACTATGGTATTCTAGAGTTGCCTGAAGTAGGTCATCACTCTCTTATGGCTAATAAGGACGATGCGAGCTTGTTATTGTTATGAATTTGTGCTATGATGTTCTATTAATTTATTTTTTCATACGACTTCTAAATCATAAATTTTATATAATAAAACATCGGTGGTGGCCTACTGAGATTCTTTCTCACACCCTATATGGGCCCTTCAAGACACATGTTGACTTTATGTCTTTGCAATCAGGTAAAGGTTTGTGCACTAGATTTGGACCTTAGTATTGGTATGTTTAACCTAGTATTGATGTAAAGGGAACTCGAGGTTCTTTCATCAACTAGAATTTCTTTTTTGAGTTTTTCTTTTGTATCAAAATGCTTATATGTAAGTACTAAGGTCAACCATTAGTGATCCATCTGCTTGTTGTATGTATGAAATAGCTCTATGTATGTTAAATTTTAGTATATACAAATGGAATGTTGTAATGGTTAATTCTGTAAATGGTTTTGAGCTTGTTTATTGTTATTTCTTCCACTATCTATTGTGCTTCCTCTATGGGTGGGTTACTATTCTAGTGTCTATTTGTCTTTCTTTTTCGCTAAATTATATTTATATAGAACATTATATTATCACCTTCAGAGGGTATAGTATGTCTACTATCACATATTAACACCCTATCTTCTAGTTATAAGCCTTTGGTATTCGATGAGGCATGCATAAGACCCAGTGGCACTCAGACCGAAGCACTACTTGGGTGGCTAAACGGGTTGGGGCACTATAAAATTGAGCATCACCCCTATTTTCTCAATAGAAATATAAAGTTTAATGTGTCAATTTATCATTAATAGAACACCCAACTTTAAAATATCACACAACTCTAAACTCGCATGGATTACTATAGGTAGAGAACTTACGACGAAACCCTCACATTGTCCCCAAACCACTTAGACTTGTGATAGATATTTCCTCCCCCAACCTCACTTGATGGATCAAAGGGTTTGATTAAGATAAACATTATTCATGAAATTCCAAGATTAACATAACAAAAAAAATTATATGAAACTAAAACTCATGAATCCTTTTCTCATCCTTGTACTAGATCCCATGGGTCACACAACTTCCATGATGCACAAAAATTAATTTTTTCATGACACAACCTCCAGGTCCCTAAATTGATGCCTCTTTCAGCCACAAATAATTGAATGAATGTTAAGTGATATAGTGACCTACACCCATCTATAAATAGTTCATCTATGTGATCCATATTCTCATTACCAATATCATCAACTTTCATGTTAAAAACCTTTTTCTCCAAGCATTATCTAGGAAACCTCATTGCATTATTCTCCTAAGAATAGGCTCCCTAACCTTAGGACTCCAACTTGTTTTCCTAGAAATGGTATCATCAAGGTAAATAGTCTAATTTTCCCTTCAACGATGGAATGTGGGATCCCTATATCCTCTTATCATCTCACCATAATTTGTAATAGGTTCCCCCATGTTTAATTCCCAACAACATTTGAGTTTCAAGAATTTAAATTGCGTAGGACCAATATCCTTAGAACATGAAATTAAACTATAGACTTACCCCATGTGATGAACATTGGATTCCACATGTAGTATGAATGATATGGTTCCCCATATTCTATAAAAAATGTACATGGAATCCCCTACCATACCTTTTTAACTATAATTCAATGATGCATGTGTCTTTATTATATGATAATAAATTTCATTGATTAGTATGTCCACACAACCTTAAACTAAGTGATCAAACTAAATGTGTTATCATATGTGTATCCTAAAAGGTATGTAGAATGCCTCACTATTGTTAAATATTGACATACAATAAAAATACACTTTCTATTGAGAGGTGGAAACTCTGGACCTTCCAGGAGCACAAATAAACCTCTCACCATCCAAATCTGAGGTCCCCACTAGACTTTAGTGACTCCATGAAGTGATAACCATTGTTCAGACCATTATGTGATAGCAATACATGGTAAATTTCCCCACAATACATTATATCTATGACCATCTTCCCATATGACTTTAAACCTAGGACCATATCCCCAAAATACAATAAACCTATGACCCCTCCAGATGCATCAAAACTCATACCTCATGTATTGATCATAATATTCCTTAGGTGATAATATAAGGATGCCATATGTGATGAGAATGTTTTTCATGATGTGATGAATGTATGATTCCTCAAAAAATAATAATAAAAGAAATTGGACATTTCTAACAAGTGTAGGATGCCTGAGGTGATGATCCTTAGATACCACATGCCCCTCACATATGTTTCATCATAATGAATGCGAGATTCTTTGGAAAATAAACCTAAGATGAATCATATATGAGGTTCCATACACTTAAAATGAGTAATAATTTTATAGATTCACAAAATTCCCAATAAACCCAACATCAAAATGTTCTATACATACTCAACATCATTATCAACTCTAATCATTAGTAGTTCCCAATCATGAATTCAAGAAGAATCATTAATTGGTGTCCACTTCAAGATGTTGTTGGGAATGAGATTCACTAACTTGTATCATATTTACAAGGGATACAGGGAATAGATGATGAACTCTAGGGAAGGATCCATGGAAGGAGGATCAATCATCCCATCACCCCATTATGATCAATGAGTTGATATCATTGATCAAGGTGGTAGAGGCCGCCAGCCTTTGGAAAGAAGGAATACAAGGCCCACACCTTGGAGGGTCAACGAATAGTACATGTATATATACACTCTCCAGGAAAGGAAGAAAACATCCCAATGTATGAATCAATTGAATCATTGAAAAAATGCTAAAATTGATGTGAAACTTTTCTGTGTAACTGGTGGTAGATAATGAAAAATGTTCATCACTGACTCAAATAATCATTGGCATAAATCCCTTATTCTCTTAGGAAAGGATGAATAACAATGGGAATGTTGGGAATCATCTTCATCAAAAATGTACTTACAATGAACCTAATGTATCCTACATGAAACAAGTTCTGGGAAATGGTCAGTGACCCACTACCAATATGAGTGGCGATCAGAGAACTAATGGTGCAACAATACCTCAAAACTATACTCTCTATATGATAACCACCACTCTGATGACTACTGATAAACCTCACCCCATATACCCCCCAAAAACCCCATTTAATGATATGTGATGAATTCCCTTGTTCATCTCTAAAAATAAGAATGTGTCATGTAGACTAGGGATATGACCCTCTAAGACCTAGAAGTTATAGGGCCACACCAACAACACTGGCTTCATAGACCACATAGGGGGAATATCCTTCAGTGACTTCTAAGAACTATTTTAAAGATTATCTCCCCTAAATACAATGAAATACCCCTCCCCTACACTAATTATTATTGGAATATACAGGTTACACCTACTATGACTGCCACCCAAGGGCCAGCTAAGAGGACTCCCACTACTCAACATCACTGAAAATGTTTCGAATCCATATAGGATGATGAATAATTTGATCATTTCCCCACTCCACTGGTCTTAGTCTATAATTCCTATTATTAGTGTCTGGGTATGTATTTCAATAATACCCAATTGGAAGCCTTTTCCATAACATCATTTTCTTCTACCACTACAGACATGCCTCTTACCCTCCCAATCGCTATGTGGGGGCCTATAAACACCTAATTGGGATCATGACCCCATGCACCTACTAGGAAGGTTGGGTTGACTCTCCCCATTATGGGTGACAATGAAAACCTTCATAGGCCACCCCATGATGAATAATTCCATTATACAGTTCATCCTTACAATTTTATCAGCTGGTATGAAGGTCCTCATCATGCTAAAGACATCCTTTTCCCCAAAGATGCATCTTGTGGTGGTCGAAAAAGAAAACTTCTTAGGAATCCTATAAGAAAGACTAACTATAGATTTCATAGAAGAAATACCTATGACCCCTATAGGTTTTCACTCAGGGAACTCCCATACCGTCAAATATAATAGAAGAGAAAATATCACATCACCCTCAAACTCTTTGTGTCTAAGGTAACTGATGAATAAGTGGACATGAATCCATCTACACCACCAGTGATGGGGGAAAGATACAATCAGTTGAAGAAGACCATCCATGAGGAAGATATACACAATTTCCCCATATCCCTAAAAAAACCACATATGGATGATGTATTAGATTTCTTTGATGGACTCTCCGATCAGCCGTGTATGACTCTATCAAATTTCCTCATCTCCACCTCTATCATGGATTTAAGGTAGAAAAGAAGTTCTGAACTAGTTCCCCAAAATGAAGGTGATATCTTTGATGAGATGCAAAGGAATGGGGACCTTCTTGATCAGCAAGAGGTCATAGATTCCCCATCATATATATACATGGTTATGAATATGGCTTCAAATTTGGATGAAAACTCATCATTTTAAAGATTATTGGATGATGTGATACAATCTCTTATAAGAAATAAAAAACAGAGTATGTCTTTATCACTTCCACCGCAGCTTCTGAGCCATTACCAATTGATGATTTTGGTGATTAAGAAGAGGATATCCCTTAAAAAATTACCTGTAGGAGGAAATATTCTGGGAGACACAATCCACTAACTAGTAATCAATTATTTTTATCCACCCAAAACCCTGAAATTACCCATAATCTAGTTCCTCCATGCGTACCTAGTTGCGTGCCTCCCCGAAAATATCTGGGAAATATTAAACAACCTTTGAGATCACAAAAAGCGGCCTATCTTAGAATCCATGGGAATGTCAAGAATATCTATCTATTATTCTAGATGGTTGACATCGCCAAACTCCTCGTTTCTCATCAACCTGAATCATAAGGGTACCACTAAATAATTCACTGGACTTGCATCTGGTGCATCATCATGCTTTTGTAGGTCATTCAAGAGGTGTCTTCCCATGTGAATATATAACAACCTCATATATAGTAACCTAGAGATAGTGCCTTCTTTATTACATTTTCATAACATATATATGTAATCATATACCAAAGGACCATATATTTTACTAGTCTTGAATAACTATGTACAAAAATTCAATCCATTTTACATTATGAATAAAAAATAAAACATAGTTAGTGAAATTATTCTATATTCTTGAACTCAAAAAAAGATTCCTTATTCATATCATGGGTAAAGGAAAAAAATGAATTGGTGATCTTAGATGATCCATAAGGGTTATGTACAATGGAAGATATCATGAGTAGATAATGAATAATAAATATGTAAAGGTAAATAACTGAAAACACATCCCATTAAATATAACTTGAGCATAAAATAAATCAATGGATAATATCAATGAATAAATATCATGGATAATAATAATTGAATTACCAATTAAGTAAAATATTAATATTGGAAATCATAATTTTATACATCATGATATTTATATAATCAAATAATTATCCCAAGATAGTTTATTTGATGGGTAGGTATACACGAGAAACCCATTTAATGTTACCTTACTAACTTGTCTCATGGAACCTATCGATGCATTAAGGGGATATATAAATATGGGCCCCAAAAAAATACTACATGTCCAATGAATTCACTAAATATCTAATGATAAATTTAATTCATGAAAAATATGCCTTATCAAAAAATATCTGTATTAAGTAAAGAATAAACAATATCAATATTCCACGAGTAAATCACATAACTTTTAACGTAAAAAACAATATGACTAAATGGTATATGGTTTAGGATATAATGATATCGATGGTATAATTAATATATATATTTAATGGAAATTTAATGTTTAGTGATTATAATAAATTGAATTTTGTAAGAGAAATTTAATAACAAAATAATCTGTAAGAGATAAAAGATTACCTTCAAAAAGTAGATTTTATAGTAAAATAGACTATTTTAAATAATAGATGGAAATTGAAATGAAACATTTAATATAAGTTTTCATTAAATATTTTTATTTTTAAAACCATTTAAAAATTATAAAATAATCTAAAAGGAACAAGACAGTTACGACATTGGAGAAGGCTGATAACGCCATAAATGTTAAAACATTCCTTTTGACTTTCTTTAATGAAAGTTAAAACCAAAAATTTTGGGAAAACATTAGTTGTGTTCCTTACAAACTATGTAAAAACTCCATAATAACATAAAATGACTTTTATAAATCATTTGTGAAAATAAAAATTATTTTTGAAAAATAATTTTGAAAAATATTGATATTGAAGAAAAATATACCTAATCATGAAGAGAAATAAGATTGGATTTTATTTTAAATGTTAATATTGAAAAATTAACATGAATGGAATCATAAATAATTATAATTAAAGAGATATTAATGTTAAATAACTCAAATAGAAAGTTTATACAACACTTAAAAATAAATAAGTATATATTACCAAATATGTTTCAATGGAGTAGAAATTTAGATTAAATCCCTTACAAAGATTATATCATTGAAGTGAGAATTAATCAATGAAGTTATTATTTTTAATAAATATAAATCGATATAATATAATTAAAAAACAACATAGTAAAATCAAAGGTAATTTCACACATAATCATGGAATAACATAGTTAATGAAGTTGAAGTATAAACCAATAAATGAAAGTTGAGTTAATAACCCTTTACCTCTGGTCCGACTTGTCACATATGTTCTTTATCATTTTGAATAATAAAATTATGTTAATTATTTAATTTCTTAGTAAATTGTTTCATTTTTTCCTTTTATTTTTATTTATTAACATGTTATATTCAATTACTTATTCAATTAAGTTTACATTATACAATTTATGATATTCAGCTCCTATGTCCAAAATGACTTCGGTAGGTTGACTATGGTCAAATAGGTATTTATTTAATCATCTCTAGAATAATAATAATGAAATAATTATCATTTTTATACATAAATTATTTTTTTGATACAAATAAATAAATATGTTTATGAAAAATGAACTACGTTACAATCATAGAGATGATATGTTGTACGTATGAATTAGTAATGCTTCCCATTTTTCATTGATCATAATGAAAAGAAGTTAAGTATTATTTAATTATTCCATAATGTCAATTATATCATAAATAAAATATTATACACTTAAATAAACTTATTTATTTCATTCATGTAATAAAATGGTAAAAAATGAGTCAGATCACTTCGTGGAGGTGGTATTCCACACATACGTAGAAACAACATTATCATTTTTCAATGCATGGGAAGGTAAGAAAATATATGATATATTTATTTTATAGAATTATATATATTGCATTAATATCATATATATATATATATATTAAATCTATATTTATAAATTTCCATGAGAGGAAGTGAAGGGAAACTAATTACATCGGTTCATTAGGGGGCAATCCACTGTGCACATGAAGGATGGTTTCATTTTCCATTTGATATAAGTTACGATGGTTTCAGTTATTAAATAAAAATAATAATAAATAATTATATGGTATATATAGGTGTTATTATATTTTCTTGGTTTAATAATATATAAATTATGTGGAAGAAGAAATACAACAAAAATTATCAGTTAAGAATGATACCACTTCTTGAGAAAACCTCTTTAGGATTATATATATAGCCTTCCAAGATTGAATTTCAAATAAAACCAAGGAATCTAGGATATTGGATGGGATTTAAGTAAGGTATTTTATATGTATTTTATTAACCAAAATGTTTTATAATTGTGAATAAAATTACATAGGAGTTTCCCTTTTATATGTGAGGGAAGGGGTAGTTTTGAAATTTAATAAAACATTAAATTGTTATAAAACAATTTCCAAATTAAAATGGATCTAAATAGATATAATTAAAATATTGAATTATTATGGATAAAAATATAATCATATAATAAAATTTGGATGAGTTTTAGTTTTTTACCCTTATAGTTTGGTTTTAACCCCCTGTTAAACCTTTTGATAATTACCATAATATTAAATATTTCTACCCTTTAAGGCACTATAATGATACTATAAAATTCAAAAATACCAAAAAATGGACCATGGTTGATTTTTTAAACTATATCCAATTAAAATTACTGAATATTATTTTTTTTATGAATTTTAATTCATATAATTAAATATTTTTTATTATCGAATTTTATTGATTTCATTTTGACACTTTTCATTTAATTTGAATTTAAATACGTCAATACAAAGATAAAATTCAAATATCAACCTTAAAAGAATTACTATAACATTATACTTATCAAAAAAATTTAGGGACCATAATTATTCTTCCAAATTATATTAGTTTTAGAATTTCTAACAACATTTATTTTATGTTTATATTAATTAAATAAATGTTTTGTCGACATTGTAAAAACATTTAAGGTAGTTATTTCATCACTAAAAATTATAAATAAACTACAGTGATAAAATAATCATTTATATTTTACATTAATACTTATAACTGAACATAGGTTTTATTTATCCCTATCAAAAAATATTATCGCTGTTAAAAGAAGAAAAGTGACACTTTTGTGTTTATCTCTCACTTTAATATTAAAAAGGTAAAAATAATATCTATTTGGAATAAATGTCATAATTTTTAATTAATTATATAATATAATCATATAATGTAATTGATTAAAGTCTTAGGTTGATTTTTAATGCTGCATCACATTATTTTTTAACCTCAATTACCCAGTTTACCCTTATTGTGGAGATAAATATTTACTATAGTTAATATTCATAATGACTAGAAATAAAAGATAACTATTTAAAAATTATTGGATTATTAATTAAAAATATGGAATAAATTTTTCATGATTCAATTTCAGTAATTGGAAGATATTAATTTAATATTATTACATAAAACGCAATAACAATAGTTTTTTAAAAGAATGATTTTTTAAGAATAAAATTGTTTTCATACTAAATTAAGAAATTAAATAGATTATAATTAACTTAATTAAATTAATAATAATATTAAGGATCTATATTATCATTTAAATCATTTTAAAAGAAAATGGTAGTTTATAAATTCAAGAAAAAGAATAAATTTCTATAAAAAGAAGTATTCTTCACTATTTTCTAGAAAATTAATATTTTCAGAAAAATATCAAAAAAATCTCGCTAAGATAATTTTGATATGATGATTTGAAAAATTATACTATTTATATATATATATTTTATAAAATCAGAAAAAATCAATTATTGTATTTTCCCCTAAATAGAAATAGAAATTACTATTTTAAACTAAATGTATTTTTGAAGAATAAAATGAATTTACAAAAAAAATTTATAGTTAGTTTCATTAAAATTAATAAATAAATTTTAATTGAGTGTTAAATTTATATATAATTCATAATGTTGTTTTTTATGTTCATACCCACTAATTTTATGCCAAGGTTATAATAGTCATATTTAAATAATAATATTTCATGATTTGATTAAACATGGTGTTGTGTGTTGTATATAATATTGAACATAGTGATATTTTTTAATCTAGGGGTGTTACCTTCTCCTTCCACCTTTAATAAATTATTTCCTTATAATTTTAACTTGTTCTTTATAATCAATGGTTTCACATTAAAAAATTCATTTGTGGAAAACTCAGATAGTAATTTTTTTTAATAAATCCTCTTCTTAAAAGGTAGGAAAGAGAAATATAAATTACATTTAGAATGACAAAAAAACTAAGTTAATAAATTATATAAAATTAGTGTAAATTGAAAATATTTACATGGAGGATAAAATTAATTCCGAAGGACTAATAAAGAGTGATAGAGAGCACAATCGTAAGGAAGATAATGGCCATAAAACCATAAATCTATGATGGGTGAAAAGGTAATCAATTATTTAGAAAAGATCATAATATGGATTTTTTTTGTTTCACGATACTTTTCCTTGAGTTAAAGAATTTTATTACCATTTAGAGTAATAACATAATGAAATATATTTACTAGAAAAATAGAATTTCATCCTTTAATCAATTTCCACCACAAGCTCTTCTTTTTCTCTAAAATATGAGAATTCAGGATGAATTTTTTATTCCTAAAGAACAAAAATAAACTTCTTACAAAAAATAAAATACAAAAAAAGAATAAAATGATATTCCTCCTATATTTATACATTAACCAAAACCAAATTGGTTAGCATAGTGTAAAAATTCAAAAAATAAATAAAACGTTACGTGAAGAAATAATACATTAATCTCCAAAATTAAATACTAATACCCAATGTTCAAACTAAATATTTCTATAAATAATTATACTCAAAATTATTTAAAATATTTTTTAATGATATTGAAAACCAAATATTAGAATGATTTGATTGAATATTCTCCTTAGATAAAGTTAATATTTATCTCTAATGATCAGTAGTTACTCAAAAATTCATATAAACAAAAACATATATGACCTAACAATATAATATCCATGATATGCTAATCATTACCATAAATAACCGAAACCACCATAAATCTACATACAATATTTTTCCAAATGTTAATTCAACTTGGATTCATCAAATAAAATCCTATAATATCATATAATTTTCACTAATATTATATTGTTCTTTTACCAAAATAACACTAATTACTTAATCACCAAATCAATTTTTAATCTCATGGTTATTGACAAGATAACACATATGTTCCTAATATCAACTTAATAATTATTTGTCAAATCATTTATATATAAAAATAATGATATACTAACCAATAAATCACATAGTCCAGTGGTAGGAGCTCCACTATTGTCTCCATTTAGTTGCAGCTTCAAGACCCGCAACCATGCTAGATGCGATGAGTTATTTCCAAGCTTGCGATTTTTCCTTTTAATATAAATATATTAACATAATTCCTATAAAAATCCAATAAAATGTTATACTAACCAAGAAATATGTTATGATTTCCATCGTATCTAAGACATTTCTGTCAAGACCATCATAGTGGACAAAGTCCATTACTGAACCGGGTTTATTTGTCTTTCCAGCCCTGTATTACTGAACCAAATTCACTTTCCATTCCATCCATGTCTATCTCATAAGATATATATGTTTACCCAGTTCATTAGAGGGAGATATAGTTCCCACCCATCTCATAATGAAACCATTTTTATGTGTTCCACAAAATCATAAATCATATATCATAGCATAACCCATGTAATAAAAGTGGGATTCTTAAACATCATACCATAACAATCCATATATGATAAAGGACTTCATAAAAATAATTCCATCATAACATAATCAAATCAATGTAATATTAGGGATAGAAACAGAACCCTATATTATCTTAGATGGAAAATAATTTTGATAAAACACTTGAAATGAATTCTTGAAAAAAATATCATTCTTCTTCAAAATCATTTTATTTTCACAAAATTCCATGTAATTTTAAAAGAAAAGGATTTTTTTGAAAATAATCATAAAATCTTGTAGATTAAGCTTCATGAAAATTAGGCGTTATGAAATTGTAAAAATCTGTTCATGCCGTATAAGTTAAAAAAACATTCTCCTCGTACTTTTGCCGGAAAAGTCAAAAAGTTCCTTGTATGGTAAACAAAATAAATATTCCTTCCATTAATCAACGTAAAAGTCAAATAGGGGTAAACATTAAGTTAAACAAACATGGAATAATATTAAACACTTTGTAAAAAACATTTTTATGGACATGGATGAAAAATATAACCCTAGTAAATACTTATGTATAAGAAATCTCGGATAAAAATGAGATTTGAAAAATTATCCCTTACCTTATGTAAAATTTCTTTTGTATGTTTATAAGACTCTTTTATAGTGGGTTTAAACATATTATTAACTTTTAACATAATGATAACACTATTTATGATATCATATATGATTCACTTATGACTTTATATTACCCGTTCTTTTGTAAATTCCATGTAAAAGCAGTGTTTTGGGTCAAATCATCTCATTTATCATACGTGTTTTGACTTGTTGTTCTTACTTATATCATGATTTACTTAATTCTATAATTTAAAACATGATTTATATATAATATATATTCAGAATATAAATATATATGATAGATCGATAAACGAAATGAAATACACCATTCATGGAGACGGTAGACGTACGTACACATGAACATTGTTTCCGTTTCCTTATCGAATTGAATGAAATTAAGTAAATGAAACAAATATGTACATAAATCCAGTATCATTATTATTTAATATCTTTCATTATTGTTTATTATATATACTTTATAATCATACTTGAATGGTTAATCATGGAAAATGAATCTCATCGCGTTCGTGGAGACGATAGTCTGTACGTACGCAGGAGCGATGATATCATTATTTTAATATTAAAATCGTATTTAATTTGATTGTATATAATATATAAAGAATAATAATAATGTTATATTTATTATTTATATCATTTATACTAATTATTATACCCATCCAAATGATGAAATGTTTTAATAACAAACTACACCACGACGTGGAGACGGTAAGCCATACGTATGCACGCGTGGTGACTTTTCCATTCATAGGATGGATAAAATAACTAATATGGTTGTAAAATTTTTATAATAACATCACAGTATATTGAAGATACTGGATTTATTATTTTATAATGGAAAAAACAAAGAAGGAGGAAGTGGAAGAAGAAAGGAACTTGAAATTGGTGGTGAGATATTTACCTCTTCTTCGGGTTTTTCCTTTTGATTTGATCAAAAGGGCTACTTAAGTTGTCTTTCTGACTAAAGTAATGCCTCTAGGATTAAGGGAGGATAGTTGAGAGTGTATTTGGGTAGGGTTTGGCTGAGCCAAATGACTTTGGAGGTGTTAATTAAAGAGAAGTGGGAGTGCCCTTTTATAAGAGGGGTGAGGGGTACCTTAGGGAAAACATAAAATATTATTTTATAATAAATTCATATTCAGTTTATAATGGCTAAAAAGTGACTTATTTAGAGGCTATCATGGGTATTTGTCGATATAATTTCAAAAAATAGGTTTTAGACCAGTTTAGGTTACCATTTTAACCTTATCATTTAGATTTAACTCTTAGTTAAATAATTTTACTTTTACCGTGTCTTCTTGTATTCTTACACTATATGGTCAATAAACTTACTATAAACTACCAATCAAACCCCAATTGGTTCATTAATGTCATATATATTATTATATAAGTATTTTGGCCGAAACTTATATTCTTAGGACCATTATATCAATAAATAATATAATATTTGTTTTAGAAACTCTTTTATTTCAATTTTGACACTATTTGTTATTTTGTTTTTGCTAAATTCATAACAACATTATTACTTTGAAAAAAAATTCATCTAACCAACCATAATATGATATATTAACCTATAAAATTATTTTAATTTATAAAAAGTCTCAAAATACATTTATGTTGGTTTTTATAATATCAATTATGTTAATATTTCATTAATATGGAAATTACTGCATCATCATTGTGTCATAAATAAATTAAAATATTTAATGTCTAAAAAATATAAACAAAATACCATTATTTAGGATATATTTTTATATTTTTTAGGAATATTTATAGTCTAATTTATCTTATGTATAACCCTATATTAAAAATGTTTTAGTTATTAAACTTTGATTTTAACTCTTTTAACTCTTCTTTAAATAAAATAATAATAAATGTCCTAATCTAATCCAAGGGGACCAAATAGGTTCATATTTTATTCCTAAGGTTATTTTTTGTCTAATTATACTTATCCAATAGAATTAGGACATGTGTTAGGGTAATAATAATATCATTTTTACCCTTTATTACTCTATTTATTTTAAACTGTGGCAAATAAAAGTAAAACATTACTATTCACCAAAAATTAGTTTTATTTTATTGAAACACATTTTACTCCTTGATATTAACTGTGTCTCTCAGATTTTTTAAATTCAACTCACAGATGCGGTACAATTATGTTTTATTTAAATTTGTAAATGCTCCTAGGAGGTGGGTAAAAGACAGTAAAAAGTTCAATAAAATTTTTATATATCTAAAATTATTATAAAATGACTCCAATTATTACATTGAACTTATATAGGTATTATTTATCTATTTTAACCTAAAATAAATTTAAATAAAATAAATTATTATTTAAATAAAAAGTCGGTTTTAACCAATAAATCAGTGTTTTCACAATTCATCAAAAATTGAAAGTTTTTTAAAAAAATACCAAAAATTCACCCGAAGATATTTTCGATATTCCGAATCAAAAAATGAAGTCCATTTTGAAAGGTAAAATTTATAAAATTTTAAAAAGTGGGTATTACTATTCATAATGGCTAGTTTATATAATATTTTAATAACATATCATTGTTTAGTGAAACTTAGTTTTACGTACAATGCAAGCTATCGAGGAAGGTTGCTCTTGCATGTAATGCAAGCCAAGAATAGTGTTGCGTATACTACAAACTAATACGATGTTTTGTATAGATCAAGATAATCTTGGTGTAGCATACAACAAAATACATCAAAAAAATTAAAAATAATATTTATCATAAAATCTCGGGGTGTTATATTCTACCCCCCTTAAAACGAATTTCGCCCTCGAAATTCTTCGGGGTTATAAATGGTTTTCTACTTGAAATTTTCTTTTATAGAAACCCACATCATTAAAAGGAATAATAAAACATAATTTTAAAAAAGGAACGTTATAAACATAATGGATACCCAAAGTAACTCATCACTAGGTTTCCACATAGGAGAATATAGGTGAAAATATGGATACAGAAGAGAAGTCTAACCATCATGTTCTGATAAAGAGTGGTAGAGAACATGGCTATGAAAAATTCTACAATCACAAAGCCATAAATTTGTGATGATCTAAGGTACCATCTGATTCATCGGATATGAGGTTATTAGGACAACATTTTTGGTTTTTAATATCATTTCCCTAAAGTTGAAAATTTTGAATTAGAAGAAATATTTACTTGATTTTGTACAATCCTGCTGTTGGTCATCCCATGAACAATTTACACTTCATATCTTAAATAAATGAAGTTTAATTTGTCATTCGTGAAGTGTTAGAAGATCATTTTATAGAATGATGGGTCATTCTATCTGTCTCAAACAAATGGTTATCAAGACTTATCAAATATACATAAGTCCATATATGGTGAGGTTAATTGTATATGATTCCAAAAATGGACTTTTACTTCATCTATCATACCGCTTAATAAAATAAAACTAGTTTCTACTAACCATGGAATTTTTATAGGCCAGAGGTAGGAGATAAAGGCCTATCACACTTCAGTTGTGGGTTTGATTCCTGCAACCTTGTCCGACGCGACCGGTTGTCACCCATCCTGCATGTTGTCCTTTTTCTAAAACTACACTATTATAGCATTCTAGAAATAATATCGAAAAAAGGTTTTATCCTTAAAAAATATTATCTTATGTCCAACATAATCCATTTAAAATATGTAGTCTTATCCAAAATACTTCTATCCAAGTTCATAGTATAAAGACAATGATTACTAGAAATGTCATCAACCAAGAATGTGAATACCATCATTTATCCCCCGTATATCATAAGATATATCTTGTTGGTCACATTCCAAACATGTGAATACCTTAATCATGTATTCTTTTGAAACATGAATTAGCATATAATCTTTGTGAAAACATGAATTCTATCAAAAGTCAACTCTTTCCACATACCAAAATCCCAAAATTTCTATATAGTCAAACCATGATATCACTTTCTCCTCATATGAGCTCATTAATACTTTGAAACATTTCATTATCTCTTTATCCCTTCATTATGCGCATATCATCTGCTTTCCAAAAATATTTCAATCACTTTTCATGGTTACTGGTACCATTCAACATATAATTTCAGATACATTTGGAAAAACAATAGTGTAACAATCCTTAGATGTTTCATTATTCCATAGTCCCATACATTATTCTTGATAAGCATGCAATCTTTCCACTAACTTCATAAACCATTGATCGAGCTTCAAAACTTCTTTCATCTCATATATCATTTGTAGTCTCTTCATCATCATCAACATAAATACTACCCATATGAACATGCTGATTCTCTTCATGAGACTTTCCCTTAGGTTATTAGTTTGAATAATTCCCATACATTCCACATTTAAAACATTTAACCGTTGTCGATGTCTTAGCAATACCATTATCCTTGTCCATAGAGTTTACTGAACCTTTTCCATTGCAACTACTAGCTTTCTGTCCTTCTTTTCCACACCCAAAGAATCTTCCAGTTCCTTTGAAACATTCTCCTTGATACCTCTTCCCACATGATTTACATGAGGGAAATTGAACTTTCTTTCCTCTATGATCATCATGAAACTCCGTCTTTCTCTTATTAGTCGAGTTATGTAACTTACCAAAGTTGATATTATTGATCATATTATGAGATTTCTTATTAGGCATAATAAAGATGATTCGACATCCAAATCTCCTTTCATTTGGTTGCTCATGAAGAATATCATTCCATTGTCCATCATATTCTCCATTAACATGAATCCTCCCGTTTCCTTCCCTTTCTTAAAACCCAAAAAGAATAGTATGAGAGGAAAAACTCGTCCTAGGAAAACAACATAATCAAGGGGGAGTACTTTCAATATGTAACATATTAGGTTTAATTATATGATCGTTATTATAATTCTATGACTATAACCTATACATATACTTATCCTTAGGGACATCCCTAGACATACCTTAGAAATATATCTAGGGATCTCACTAATGTTTTCGCATCCTAGTTTCCAAAGGATAACTAAAAATTCACTCTGATACCAACTATAAGGACCCAGAATTGACGTACATAGAAATTACATTACTTTTTTCGAATACTTAATACATAACAAAAATAGACGCCCAAAGACCGTATTAGTTTAGTGTCTTTGGAAACTCAAATCATAATCTTCTAATAATGGTGAAAGATATTCAAAATCTCCAATAAATATCTTCCACTTTTGTTTTCATACCTAAAACCTTTATTTATATCCCGGGGAAAAGAAAACATAAAAAGGGTGAGATCAAATTCTCAGTAAGGGTAAACATAGAGAACATAAAAACAATCCAAAAACATTTGGACATAAGAACATGAACATAAAACATCAAAATCTTGAACAATGGCATAAATCTTGGCAGTACATAAGTCATAGATCATAAAAAAACATTAACCATGATAAAGTAACATGGTAATAAAACATGTAATTGTGGAAACCATTAAGCACATGTTATGATTTCCATATTATCCAAGGCATTGTTTCCAAAACCATCATAGTGGACAAAGTCCATTACTAAATCGAGTTTACTTGTCATTCCAACCCTGTATTACTGAACTGGATTCACTTGTCATTCCATCCATGTATATATCATGAGATATAAATCTTTACCCAATGCATTGGAGGGAGATATAGGTCCCACCCATCTCATAATGAAACCATCATTATGTGTGCCAAAAAATCATGAATCATACATCATAGCATAACCCATGTAATAAAAGTGAGATTCTTAAACATCATACCATCATAATCCATATATGATAAAGGACTTCATGAAAATAATTACATCATAACATAATCAAATCAATGTAGTAATAGGGATAGAAACAGAACCCTATATTATCTTAGATGTAAAATAATTTTAATAAAACACTTGAAATGAATTCTTGAGGAAAATATCCTTTATTCTTCAAAATCATGTTCTTTTCATAAAATTACAGGCACTTTTAAAAGAAAAATATTTTTTTGAAAATAATCATGAAATATTGTTGAGTAATCTTCATGAAAATTAGGTGTTATGAAACCGTAAAAATCCATTCATGCCGTATAAGTTAAAAAAACATTCTCCTCATACTTTTGTTGGAAAAGTAAAAAAGTTCCTTGTATGGTAAACAAAAGAAATATTCCTTCCATAACACAATGTAAAAGTAAAATAGTGGTAAACATGACTTTAAATATACATGTAATAATATTAAACACTTTATAAAAAAAACATTTTTATGGACATGGATGAAAAATATAACCCCAGTAAATACTTACGTATAAGAAATCTTGGATAAAAATGTGATTGAAAAAATTATCCCTTAACTTATGTCCAATTTCGTATACATCTTTCTGAGACTCAGGTATATTAGGTTTAAACATATTATTAAATAGTAACATTAACATAATAATATTTATGATATCATATATGATTCACTTACGACTTTATATTACCTGTTCTTTTGTAAATTCCTTGTTAAAGCAACGTTTTGGGTAAAATATTTTCATTTATCATACGTGTTTCGACTTTTTGTTCTTAATTGTATACTGATTTACTTAATTACATAATTTAAAACATGATTTATATATAATATATATTCATAATATAAATATATATTATAGATCGATAAACGGAATGAAATACACCGTTCATGGAGACGGTAGGCCGTACGTACACATGAACACTGTTTTCGTTTCATTATTGAATTGAATGGAATTAAGTAAATGAAACATATATGTACATAAATTCAGTCTCAATATTATGTAATATATTTCATGATTATTTATTATATATACTTTATAGTCATACTTGAATGGTTAATCATGGAAAATGAATCTCATCGCGTTCGTGGAGACGGTAGTTCGTACGTACGCACAAGCGATGATATCATTCTTTTGATATTAAAATAATATATAATTGGAGGGTATATAATATATATAGAATAATAATAATGTTATATTTATTATTTATATCATTCATACTCATTATTATATCCATCCATATGATGGAATGTTTGAATAACAAACTACACCACGACGTGGAGACTGTAAGCTGTACGTACAGACGTGTGGTGACTTTTTCATTCATAGGATGGATAAAATAAATAATGTGGTTGTACAATTTTTATAATAACATAAAATTATATAGAAGATACTGTAGTTATTATTTTATAATGGAAACAACAAATAAGGAGGAAGTGGATGAATAAAGGAACTTGAAATAGGTGCTGAGATATTTACCTCTTCTTCGGGTTCTTCCTTTTGATTTGATCGAAAGGCCTCCTTAGGTTGGCTTTATGACTAAATGAAGGACTATAAGATTATGTTATGATAGTTTAGAGGGTATTTTGGAAGGGGTTGTCTGAGTCAAATGGCTTTGGAGGTGTGAATTATAGAGAAGGGGGAGTTCCCTTTTATAAGAGGGGTGATGGGCACCATATGAAAAACTGAAAATATTTTTTTATAATACATTCATATTCGTTTTATAATGGCTCCAAAGTGACTTATTTAAAGTCTAGTGTAGGGATAAGTCGAACTAATATCAACCAATAGGTTTTAGACAAGTTTAGGTTACCATTTTAACCTTATCATTTAGATTTAACTCTAAGTTAAATAATTTAACTTTTACTGTGTCTTCTTGTATTCTTACACTATATAGTCAATAAAATTACTATAAACTGCCAATAGAACCCCAATTGGTTCATTAATGTCATATATATTATTATATATGTCTTTTGGACGAACCTCAAATTTTTATGACCATTATATCAATTAATAATATATTATTTTGTTTAAAACCTCTTTTATGTCAATTTTGACACTATTTGGTATTTTGTTTTTTTATAAATTCATAAAAACATTATTAATACAAAAAAAACTCCTATAACCAATCCTAATATGTTATATTAGCTTATAAAATTATTTTAATTCATAAAAAGTCTCAAATTACATTTATTTGGGTAATTATAATATCAATTATGATAATATTTTATAAATAAGGTAATTACTGCATCATCATTGTGTCATAAATAAATTAAATGTTTTGATGTCTAAAAAATATAAATAAAATACCATTATGTAGGAAATTTTTTTATATTTTTTTAAATATTTATAGTCGAATTTATCTTATGTATAACACTATATTAAGAATGTTTTAGTTATTAAACTTTTATTTTAACTCTTTTAACTCTTCTTTAAATAAAATAATAATCAGTGTCCTAATCTAATTCAAGTGGACCAAAGAGGTTCATATTTTATTCTTAAGGTTGTTTTTGGTCTAATTATACTTATAAAATAGAATTAGGACATGTTTTAGGGTAATAATAATACCATTTTTACCCTTAATTACTCTATTTACTTTTAACCGTGGTAAATAAAAGTAAAAAGTTACTATTAACCAAAAATTATTTTTGAAGGACCCCGGGACACCCTGAGAGGGGAGGGGTGAATCAGGGTGACCACTTTTTCTTTTAATTTGTTGGATCTTGTTCCCACGTTGGTAGGAACTTGTTGAACCTGTATGATGATTACGATCAAAAAGGAAACATTCACACGCACAGAGAAGACACAATCATTTTTACTTGGTTCACCACTAAGGGCTACGTCCAAGGAGCATACACCGACAGGTTGCCGGTCGTACCTAAATCCACTATACTTCACTAGCTACGGATACAAAAGTTCGGGTACAGACACCCTGTCCCAGGCTCACTGCCTTTACAATAGTTCAGGGATAACTCACTGCGTCCCTCGGGTCACTCCCGTTGACTCCCCCTGGCTCACTGCCGTTGGTGAAGTCCCACTCAGTTTATAGACGTGTAGGTCTCTTCTTCATTTGCATAAGAGTGCATCCTTTGTTGAATGTAGATGCTCTATTGAAGTCTGATTCTCACCAGAAGAAGAATATCACTTTTCCTCGAATGAACCGAGTAGTTTCTCGGCTTTCGTGCAGCTCCAGCAAGGCAGGCGTGCTTCAATAGTGTCTAGGTCTCCTTTTCAAGCCCGGCGCGCAAGTCTCCCGGCGGCGCGCAAGTCTCCCGGCGGCGCGCAAGTCTCAGGCGCGCAAGACTAAACTGGCGCGCAAGTGTCACTGAAGCACCTGCGCGACACTGCCTTCTTGAACTAAAAACTTGCGCGATCCACTTCCTTTCTCTTCCAAACTGCCTTGGGAGAACAGCCAAACACCGGCGCGCAAACTCTACTTCCGCGACAAAACAACCACCTGCGCGACTCTACCACCTGCGCGACGAGAGCTCGAACAATCTCTCGGCCTTGAACTCCGTTGCAAATGAGGAGGGGTGGTCCAGTATTTATAGGCAAACTGGACCCCCTGCGCGGCGACGCGCAAGTCCCTCGACGGCGCGCAAGTCCTGTCTCCAGATCCTCTGTCGCGCAAGTTACTTGCGCGACCCAACCAACACTTGCGCGACCTTCCTTCCTTAGCCAAATTTTGATGTTCTGATCCTCAAAAACATATGGCGCGCAAGTCTTTCATCCTCCAAGAGCTCGGCGCGCAAGTATCTTTGCCAAAAACACTTTACTTTATTTACGGATTTTCAGGCCCAAAAATTTGGCAAACACTGGGAAACAGCGCCACCTTCACTACTGTTTTCTTCCTGAACGGTAGGATCGCTTTGTTGGTTCACACCCTGAACTTCCACTGAGGATTGACAACAAACACAAACCATACACCAAATCATGCTTTGAAGAACCTGGTTCCAACAATCTCCCCCTTTGGGTTTGTTGGCAATCAGAATAAATTCAATAGATCTTCAACCATGAGCAAATCCAAAACGCAAGCATCAACTCAGCTAACACTCTAAGTCTACGTGAGCAATGCTCGGTGTAGAAAACAAGAGAGAAAGCTTGAATTGGGTCTTAGTGTGTTGAAATCGTAAACAAAATCCTCCATCCCGATGTTATCCTTATTAAACTTCTCATCACAAGCTTACACTTCTCATCACAGAAGAATTTCATGCCTTGAATTTATTCCTTTCTCCCCCATTGACAATAAAACCAACGACCGAAAAGTTTGTTCAACATTCAGCTCAAGCCATACTCCCCCTGGATAGTATCTCCCCCAAAAACCTGCATCACAGCCATAAACAGATAAAAACAGTTAAAACAAATGGGGAGAGGGGACTTCCGGAGCCTCCTTATGCAGTAGGAGGTGGTCGAACACCGAGGTTCAACCGATGCTTCTCGAACACAGCCGCGGACAATGGCTTGGTTAGGATATCAGCCACTTGCTCATTAGTTCCAACATGATCCATTTTAATCACGCCTTGTTCAACCTTTTCTTTGATAAAATGATACCGTATTTCAATATGTTTTGTACGAGAATGCTGAACCGGATTCTTCGTATGATCAATTGCACTTTTGTTATCACAATAAATCACCATTGGTTGCTGCACCTTATCACCAATATCTGTTAGCTGCTGCTTCATCCAAAGAAGTTGAGTGCATGCTTTTGTGGCGGAGATATATTCAGCTTCAGCAGTACTAAGAGAAGTACTTTCTTGCTTCTTGCTTAACCAGCCAACACATTTATGCCCAATATAGAAAGCTCCACCACTAGTGGACTTTCTGTCTACTACATCCCCAGCCCAGTCAGCATCAGAAAACGCTGATAATTCATTGTCCCTGCCTGCAGCAAAAAATAACCCGAAGTTATGTGTGCCTTGAATATACCTCATGATTCTTTTTACTGCTGACATATGTTCCTCCTTTGGATTACTCTGGAAGCGGGCCGCAAGGCATGTTGCAAAGACAATATCTGGCCTTGTCGCTGTCAGATACAGTAGGCTTCCAATGATCCTCCTGTACATGGTGGGATCAACAAAGTTCCCATCCTCATGCTTTCCAAGTTTAGTTCCAACAGGAATCAGAGTTGACATTGGTTTGGAGTCTTGCATATTGAACTTCTTCAGCAACTCTCTTGCATATTTTTCCTGAGAAATGAAAGTGTATTCATTCTTTTGAATTACTTGCAACCCCAAGAAATATGTGAGCTCCCCAATCATAGACATTTCAAATTCTGATTTCATGTGGTTGGCAAATTCATCCACTGATTTCTGCCTGCTGCCACCAAAAATGATATCATCAACGTAGACAAGAACCATGAACTGATCTTTTGGAGAATTCTTCACATAGAGATTGTGATCAACTCCTCCTCTTTTGAATTCCAACTTCTTGAGATATGAATCTAGCCGTGAGTACCATGCCCGTGGTGCCTGCTTCAAACCATATAGAGCTTTCTTTAGTTTGCAGACCTTTGTTTCGTCGGTACCCAAGACAAACCCCACCGGTTGTTCAATGTAGACTTCTTCTTCGAGTACACCATTCAAGAATGCTGTCTTAACATCCATTTGATATACTTTATATCCTCTTTGGAGTGCCATGGCAAGGAAAAGCCTGATTGATTCCAGTCTAGCAACTGGAGCAAAGGTTTCTTCAACATCAATACCTTCAATCTGGGAGTATCCTTTACATACCAGTCATGCCTTGTTTCTGATAACACTTCCATGCTCATCAAACTTATTTTTGAAAATCCATTTGGTACCAATCACATTGTGACCTTCAGGTCTCTGGACAAGATCCCATGTCTGATTCTTATCAATCTGATCTAATTCATCATTCATGGCTTTCACCCAAGATTCATCCTTTGCAGCTTCTTCGAATGAGGATGGCTCTACAACTGATAGAAATGCAGATTGCGTGGTATTCCTCATCCTTCTGGTTTGTGTGGGTGCACTCCTATCCCCAATTATGTTGGATGGATCAATCTCAGCTCTTCGATTTCTCCTACGAGGTTCAGTAGTATTCTCTTCAGCCATAGTTTCTTCTTCAGATTCTTCTTCTGAGTCAACATCATTATGTGATTGATGAGTGTTTTGAACAGCTTCCTCTATTTCTGCATTTGTAGTTTCTTCATGTCCACATTCTTCATGACTTTCTATCACATCAGCATATGACGTCCGTGAAGCATTTGTGGTTTTCTCTTCAATTATCTTAACATCATTGCTTTCCACAATCCTTCCCAAACGACTGTTGAAACATTTGTAGGCTTTGCTGTTCATTGAGTAACCGAGGAAGATTCCTTCATCTGCGTTGTCACCATATTTCCCCTGATTTCCTTCTTTGTTCCTGATGAAGCACTTACTTCCAAAAACACGAAAGTATTTTAGAGAAGGCTTCTGTCCATGCCACAATTCATATGGTGTCTTCGTCTCACCCATATAAAGTCTTGTTCGATTCTGAATGTACACTGCAGCTTGAACAGCCTCTTTCCAGTAATGTCGTGGAATACGACTCTCAATCAGCATAGTTCGTGCCATGTTGTTCACCTGTCGATTCCTTCATTCAACAACTCCATTTTGTTGTGGAGTTCTCACAGCAGCTACCTCATGTTGTATCCCATGCTTCTCCAGATAATTTTCAAATTCAATGGACGTGTATTCTCCTCCATTGTCAGATCGCAACACTTTGATTGTTCGTCCAGTATCATTCTCGGCGATTCGCCGATATGTTTTCATGCAGTCAAGGACCTGTCGTTTCCGGTGAATGACCATCACACATGCCATTCGACTGTAATCATCTATGAAAAGGACAAAGTACCTTTCTCCATGAGTTCCGGCAACATTTATTGTACCACAAACATCTGTATGAATCAGATCAAGAAGGTGGGATGCCTTTTTCTTCTTTGGCCGATATGAACTGCAGACCAACTTCCCACGAATACAAGCAGCACGGGATTTTTCACGCTCACGCTTCAGGTTGGGAATGTCCATGACAATTCTCAATTTTGATATTTTCTCCATGTCTTGTTGATTGATGTGTCCCAATCTCCGATGCCACAGATTGTTTTCTTCTTCAACAGTCATGTAACATACATTCTCTTCACTATCAACCTGATACAAGTTTCCTTCTGTTCTGCATCCCTTCATGAGAGAATTTCCAGTTTTTCCCTTGATAGTGCAGCCTTTCTGATTAAAAGTAACAACAAGTCCTGAGTCACAGAGTTGACTCACGCTGAGGAGATTATGACGCAGGCCATCTACGTAAAGGACTTCAGTCTTCTTTAGTTCTCCATTAGCTAATTTGGTACTTCCACTCCCTTTGATTTTCAGAGCCCCATCATTACCAAATCTTACTGTACCATCAACATTCTTTATGATATTTGTTAGCAGACCGGCATTACCTGTCATATGAGATGAGCAACCGCTATCTAGAATCCAGGTACTGTTGTTCTTTGTAGCTTTGAGAGCTACCTCTGCAAGGTTTGATTTCTCAATCTTCCTCCTTTCCTTCCATGAGACATTAGATTGAGTATATAGAACTGATGGCCTTTCAACTATCTCTTCCGCAAACCCAGGTTCTTCATAGTCAAAGTCTTCTTTAAGAGGTGAGAACCTGTTTGAAAGAGAAACATCGTCTTGCTGACGAGACTTGACATGTCTGGAACTTCTGTATGAGGTGTCAATGTCCCTTCTCTGCCTGCAATTAATGGCCTTATGACCGAAGTTAGAACAATGAAAACAATATCCATAGAAATTATTTCTTCTATAAGAATTAGGATATGAAATTGTTCTCCTTTGTTGAGCATCTATATCTTCTCCATTCAGATAGCTTCTTGCCTCTTCACAATAGGACATGGTATGGCCCAGATAGCCACAGAACTGACACTTCATGAGAAGAAATGTCTTCTCACTTGAATTTTTCCTTATAGCTTCTTCCTTGGGAGAATAGTAAGACTGTCTGCCATTTTTGAAAGTTTGAGGATAATTTTCAGGTCTCCTTTTAGTTTGGATTGAGGGTTCCTTTTTCAGCACTCTAGGTAACATTTCAACATGTTCAAATTTCATCTTATCTGTCTTTTGGATCTTTGCACTTCCAGCAGTTGATGACTCAGCCTCACAGCCAATTCCACTCTTTCCCATGCAAGCAGGTCTTTGATCACTCAAGACGTTTCCAACCCCATCTGAACCACACTTGGATCTTGCAAGTAATTCTGCATCTGAGAATCTTCCGAACTGTATTTTCTTCCTCGATTCTTTTGAAACTGATTCTGTCTCCATTTTACTCCTCAGAGTAACTACTTCCTCCTCAAGACCCTCAACAGTCTTGGATTTTTCATCCAGTCTGGATGTGAGGTCATTGATGACCTTTGCTTGCTCTTCAATTCTCAGCTTCAGATCAACTGCATCATCATTGCTTTCAATTATTTTAGACTGTACCTTCACAAATTCTTCCAGTCGTTCAATTTCAGCTTCAAGTTGATCAACATATTCAGTTGATTCTTCTACAATTGATTTCCACTTATTGCAGCTCTTACATTTAATCTTAAGCTTACTAACTGCATCCTTAAGTTGCACCTCAGGATCTACACAAGTTCTCAGTTGTTTTTCACCATCAGTATCTTTTGACTTTTCAATAGTGGCCATCATAGAAGCATGGTTCCCAGTTTTGAATTCTGGTTCTTCTTCATCACAGAATTCATTGTCATCTTCTTCCTCTTCACAGACAAAACTCTTTCTTTGCATTTTCTTACCAGATTTGATGTCTCCCTTTTTGAAGAACCTTCTTTGAGGCTTCTTGAAGTTTTCATCTTCACTGTCATCATCATTGATATTCTTCAAGCACTGAGAGGCAATATGCCCAACTTTTCCACAACGGAAGCATGCGAGAGGTAACTTCCCTTTGAATTTCCCTTTCCCCTTCTGGAACTTCTTTGCAATGAGAGAAAGAATTTCTTTCTCTTCGTCATCATCACCGCTACTATCCTTTGAGATTTTCAATTTATCCATGGCCTTGAATGCCATTTCCTTGCTCACCCGAGTCGTAGCATCTTCTGGTTTGACTCTCATTTCATATGCTACCAAACTGCTCAGTAAGTCATCAAGAGAAAGTTTGGAAAGATCTCTTTCCTCAAGAGATGACACCTTCGCATTATACAGAGGTGGAAGTCTTCTTAATATTTTCTTTACAATATCAATATCTTTGATTTCTTCGCCTAGACCCCGAATTGCTCCAACCACTTCAGTAATTCGATTGAAGAAAGAGTCTGCATTCTCGTCTGGATGCATCTTCAGATCATCAAACCGATTGTGTAGCACTTGTAGTTTCGCCTCCTTCACTTTGCTATCACCTTCATAAATATTCTCAAGTTTATCCCACATAGATTTTGCTGAGGTGCAATTCATCACCTTCAGGTAAATCTGATCAGAAAGGGCAGCAGTGAGAGCATTCTGTGCTTTGGCATCTACATCAAGAAGTTTCCTGTCTGTTTCAGTCATAGCCAGACCTGTTGGATCAGTGACATGTATTCCTTGCACAGTAGAAAAAAGAACTTCCATTCCAAGAGATCTTAGATGAGATCTCATTCTGTTCTTCCAGATCTGGAAATTGCTTCCATCGAAGTGAGGGACTCCCCTGACATTGATCGCGTTTTCCATGATGAAGAAGGTCAGATTCAACGCCCGCAACCTTTACGCTCTGATACCACTTGAAGGACCCCAGGACACCCTGAGAGGGGAGGGGTGAATCAGGGTGACCACTTTTTCTTTTAATTTGTTGGATCTTGTTCCCATGTTGGTAGGAACTTGTTGAACCTGTATGATGATTACGATCAAAAAGGAAACATTCACACGCACAGAGAAGACACAATCATTTTTACTTGGTTCACCACTAAGGGCTACGTCCAAGGAGCATACGCCGACAGGTTGCCGGTCGTACCTAAATCCACTATACTTCACTAGCTGCGGATACAAAAGTTCGGGTACAGACACCCTGTCCCAGGCTCACTGCCTTTACAATAGTTCAGGGATAACTCACTGCGTCCCTCGGGTCACTCCCATTGACTCCCCCTGGCTCACTTCCGTTGGTGAAGTCCCACTCAGTTTATAGACGTGTAGGTCTCTTCTTCATTTGCATAAGAGTGCATCCTTTGTTGAATGTAGATGCTCTATTGAAGTCTGATTCTCACCAGAAGAAGAATATCACTTTTCCTCGAATGAACCGAGTAGTTTCTCGGCTTTCGTGCAGCTCCAGCAAGGCAGGCGTGCTTCAATAGTGTCTAGGTCTCCTTTTCAAGCCCGGCGCGCAAGTCTCCCGGCGGCGCGCAAGTCTCCCGGCGGCGCGCAAGTCTCAGGCGCGCAAGACTAAACTGGCGCGCAAGTGTCACTGAAGCACCTGCGCGACACTGCCTTCTTGAACTAAAAACTTACGCGATCCACTTCCTTTCTCTTCCAAACTGCCTTGGGAGAACAGCCAAACACCGGCGCGCAAACTCTACTTGCGCGACAAAACAACCACCTGCGCGACTCTACCACCTGCACGACGAGAGCTCGAACAATCTCTCGGCCTTGAACTCCGTTGCAAATGAGGAGGGGTGGTCCAGTATTTATAGGCAAACTGGACCCCCTGCGCGGCGACGCGCAAGTCCCTCGACGGCGCGCAAGTCCTGTCTCCAGATCCTCTGTCGCGCAAGTTACTTGCGCGACCCAACCAACACTTGCGCGACCTTCCTTCCTTAGCCAAATTTTGATGTTCTGATCCTCAAAAACATATGGCGCGCAAGTCTTTCATCCTCCAAGAGCTCGGCGCGCAAGTATCTTTGCCAAAAACACTTTACTTTATTTACGGATTTTCAGGCCCAAAAATTTGGCAAACACTGGGAAACAGCGCCACCTTCACTACTATTTTCTTCCTGAACGGTAGGATCGCTTTGTTGGTTCACACCCTGAACTTCCACTGAGGATTGACAACAAACACAAACCATACACCAAATCATGCTTTGAAGAACCTGGTTCCAACAATTTTTATCTTATTGAACCACATTTTACTCCATAATATTAACTGTGTTTCCAAAATTTTATAAATTCAACTCACAGAAGTAGTAAAATTAAGTTTTATGTAAATTTCTAAATGCTCCTAGGAGGTGGGTAAAAGGTGGTAAAAAGTTCAATAAAATTTTTATATATCTAAAATTTTTATAAAATGACTCCAATTAATTACTTTGAACTTATATAGGTATTATGTATCTATTTTTACCTAAAATAAATTTAAATAAAATAAATTATAATTTAAATAAAAAGTCGGTTTTAACCAATAACTAAGTGTTATCAATATTCATCAAAAATTAAAGTTTTTAGAAAAATACCAAAAAATCATCCTAGGATAATTTTGACATTCCGAATCCAAAAATGAAGTCCATTTTTAAAGATAAAATTTATAAAATTTTGAAAAGTGGGTATTAATATTCATAACAGCTAGTTTATATAATATTTAAATAAATATCGTTGTTTAGGGAAACTCGATATTGTGTACAACGCAAGATATCGAGTAAGGATTCTCTTGCGTGTAATGGAAGCCAAGAATAGTGTTGAGTATACTACAAGCTAATACAGTGTTGAATATAGCGTAATATAATCTTGGCGTAGCGTACAAAAAAAGGCATCAAAAAAATTAAAAAGAATAATTCTCATAAAATATCGGGGTGTTACAATGTGTGATCAAAATATTCTAATAAATGGGTTTGAATCTTAGTCTTAATTATTTTTTGAATCTTAAAAATAATTATTTATTAAATGATATATGTTAAACATTGGGTATTACTATTTATTTTTGGAGATTAAATTAGTTTTTCTTCATTTGAAGGTTTACTAATTTTGGAAATTATCTTACCATTTTCTAACTATTTTGGTTTTGGTTAATTTCTAAAGATTGAAGGAATAAATTGATATCATTTTTTTGTATTATTTGATTCATTAAGAGTTTATTTTAGTGCTTCAGGCATAAAAAAAATCATTTTCAATACTCATATTTTAGATATAATGATGATTTTATGGTGTAAGTTGATTAAAGGATGAAAATATTCTTTTCAAGTAAGTTTATTTTCCTAAGTTCTTAGTGTATATAGTGAATAAATTCCTAAACATTAGGAGAAGGTACATGAAACAAAAATGTTATCCTATAACCTTCTTTTTTGATGAATGGATGGTCTTTTTTACTCCTCATCAGGTTGTAGTTTTATGGTGGTTATATTTTTAAATATCATTAAATTTATTTTGATCAATATTCTCTATCATTCTCCACAATCATTTGGAAATTAATTTTTATTCAATTTCCATATTTACTATAAAACCCCATGATTTCATAGTACTTTATCTCTTCAAAGTAATTTGATAACTTGGGCTACACACAACACCGAGTTCGAGCACACCATGACATATCAAACTAGCAATTAATAAAAATGGTTTTAATAGTATTTACTGCATTTTGAATTTTATATAATCCATATAATTTATACATTCGTATTATGTGTTTCTTATACATAATATAAGAACAAATTCAATTTTTCAGATAAAGTATTCTTTAGAAAATAAAATTTTACCGCCATTTAATGGCGTACCCTTTTTAAATACAATATTTGAAACAATTATTTATTCAATTTTATAAAATAAACTTATTATTTATGATAGAGAAATAAAAATTTAGTTTTGATAAATTTTTGGTGTTTTTCTAATAACTTTCATATTTAGGTGAATACTGAAAAATACTAAATTTTAATTGAAAACAACCTTTTTAATCAAAATAATATATAGTGTTAAATTTTATATTTGAATGGATTGTAAGTATAATTAGATTATATTTTTATCATTTAATACAATGTAGGTCATTATAAGTATTTTCACATTTTAATTTGATATAAACACATGTCAATCTTTTGATAGTTTTTACTCTTAAAAACTTGTTTTTTGGTTTTGATGATGAGAATTAATTTTAAATTAATAAATTCAACTTATATGTTTTGAATTTAGTAAAATAGACTTCATTTTTGAATTAAGAATATCAAAATTATCTTTGAGTGAATTTTTGGTATTTTTTTAAAACTTTCAATTTTTGATGAATAGTGAAGACACTCTATTATTATTTAAAACTGAATTTTTATTTAAATAATTATTTATTTTATTTAAAGTTATTTTAAGTAAAAATAAATATATAAAACCTATATAAGTTCAATGTAATTCATTGAAGTAATTTTATAATAAAAATACATGTATACAATTTTATTGAACTTTTTAACGTTTTTTACCCACCTTCTAGGATCATTTGCAATTTTGCATAAAACATAATTTTACCACTTCTGTGAGTTTAATTTCAAAAATCCAAGAGGCACAATTGACATCAGCAAGTAAAAAATGGTTCAATAAGATGAAAATAATTTTTTGATGAATTGTAACTTTTGACTTTTATTTACCATGGTTAAAAGTAGATAGGGTAATTAAGGGTAAAAATGATATTATATATATCCTAAAACATGTCCTAATTCTATTGGATAAGTTTAATTCGACCAAAAACAAACTTAGGAATAAAATATGATCCTTTTCTTCCACTTAGATTAGATTATGATATTTATTATCATTTCATTTAAAGAAGAGTTAAAAGTGTTAAATTCAAAGTTTAATAACAAAACCATTTTTAATATAAGGTTACACACAATATAAATTAGACTATAAATATTCATTAGAAAGATAAAAATATTTTATAAATAATGGCATTTTATTTATAATTTTTAGAAATTAAAAAATTTAATTAATCTATGACATAATGATGATGCAGTAATTACCTTATTAATGAAATACTAAAATGACTGATATTATAAATATCCAAATAAATGTAAATTGAGACTTATGATAAATTCTACTAATTTTATAGGTTAATATGACATTTTAGGGTTGATTAAATGGGTTTTTTCGAAGTAATCATTCTGTTATGATTTTCACAAAAACCAAATACGAAATAGTGTCAAATTTGACATAATTGAGTTTTTAAAACAAATACAATATTACTAATTGATATAATATTCCTAAAAATATAAGGTTCAGCCTAAGGACTTATATAAGGTTATATATATTAATAATGAACCACTTAGTGTTCTCTTGTATTTTTTTAGTAATTTTATTAACCATATAATATAAAAATACAAAGAGACGTGGTGAATGTCAAACTATTTAAATAAGAGTTAAATCTAAAAGATAAGGTTAATATGGTGTCATAAACCTATCTAAAACTTATTGGTTGAGAATTTTTCGACCCATAAAAACCTTATAATTTAAATAAATCATTTTTGTAGCAATTAGAAACCGAAAATGATTTTATTATAAAATAACATTTCAAGATTTTCAAAAAGTGACCCTCACCTCTCTTATAAAAGGGTACTTCCCCTTCTCTCAAGATCACACATCCAAAGCCATTTGGATTGGCCAAATGCTGCCCAAATATCCTACCAAATTCCCTCAATTCAACTTAGAGGCCTTAATTTGATCATAAAGCCAACCTAAGAAGCCCTTTTGATCAACTCAAAATGAAACACCCGAAGAGAAGGTAATAATTTCGCCACCCTCTTTCAAGTTCTTTTCTTCTTCCACTTCCTCTTAATTTGTTGTTTCCATACCAAAATAATAAATCCAGTACCTTCTACATACTGTGATGTTATTATAAATATGGTATAGCCTTATTCATTATTCTATCCATCCTATAAATGACAAACTCACCATACGTGCGTACGTACGACTTACCGTCTCCACATCGTGGTGTAGTTTGTCATTCAAACACTTAATTATTTGTATGGGTATAATAATGAGTATAAATGATGTAAATAATAAATATAAAATGCTAATTATTCTGTATATATGATATAATATCCAATTAAATATGATTTCTCCATCAATATAATTATAGTTTCTCTTGTGCATACGTACAGATTATCGTCTCCATGACGCGATGAGATTCATTTCCACGTTCACCATTCAACGATGATTATAAAAATATATATTATTATTAATTATATAATATATTACATAATAATACTACTGGATATATATATATATATATCTGTGTGTGTGTGTGTGTGTGCTTGTGTAGTTACATATATCTTATTCACTTACTTCCATTCAAAACGATATGAAAACAGATTCAACGTTTATGCGTACGTACGGTCTGCCGTCTCCATAAACGGTGTTTTCCATTTCATAGATCTATCTATTATACAGATTTTTATTATATATATATATGATATATAAATAATGTTTTATATTCTGGAAGTATTTAAATCATGATCTAAGTGATACAATCAAGAATAACAAGTTAAAACTCATACGATAAAGAAATTGATTATTACCCGAAATATTAATTTAACATGGAAATAATTATTAAATTTCTAGTATAAGTCATAAATGAATCATATATGATATAATAAATATGAATATGGTTCTTTTATAATTTAATGACATAATATGGTCATTATACATGAGGTTAAACATACCCTCGACCAAAGGAAAGTGCAAGGTAAGGGTTAATTCTACAATCTCTTCATTAAATGAGGTTGTCTTTATGTGAGTATCTACTATGACCTTTTTATCATCCAAATCCATGTTTCATAAAAATAATTTCAAATGGAATATTTTAAGGTTTTATGGATGAGACTCTTTAACTATATCATAATTTAAAATGGTTTAAATATTTATTATTCTAAATCATTTTCATTAATGTCCATGTTTTCAAAATGGTTTTTTAGGATTTATTTATATAGACATGAATGTTTTTAAAATGTTAATTCCCTTCAAAAGTTTCAAAGTGGTATGGGAGAGTTTGATTCAAAAATGTCTTTAAATGTCTTCCTTTTTAAGTTGTGTGACTTTTAAATGTTTTCATGAAAAAGGGATATTTCTATTAAAGAGGTTTAAAAATCATTTTCATCTATGTCAACATCCTTTGATGGATGTTAAACTTGTTTGAAGTTGATTTATTATGATACAAATCATACGTATTGTATTGAAGGTTTTGTGATATGTTTGACTGTGGATGTGTTATTTTTATACCATTCATGGTTTATGTATAAAGTATTGAAATATTGTATGCTAGTTTTAATATAAGTGTGTATGTTATGTTTCAACCTTTTCATATGAGGAATGCATTAGACTTTGTATGTGATGGGTGGAGCCCGCTATAGCCCCTTGATGCATTGGAAGGTCTAATGAGACAAAATATTGTCTTGTCACAAGACCTTGACAAAATATTATTTGTAGTCTTGAAACAAGACCTTGAATATGTTTTTATGAAGTCTGGCATTATTCATTCCACCATTATGAAATTGGCTATTTGATATTGCATGTGATTATTCAACTAGTAGAATATTGACGCATTCATATCACAGGGAATGGCCAAAAAATATTTTCCTAATTTAAAATGCAGTAATGTGGTTGACCTAGGATATCTCCCGGAGAGGAGTTCACACAAAATAGTTTGTCACTTTAAAATGAGGGTAAAAATGTTGTGTTTTTTAAAGGAAATTTGAAATTCAATTGATTGAAAAACAATGATATTAAAAAGGGTGATTAGTTCGGGGTCAGTTTTCTAATTTTAATGCTATACATGTTCAATTTAATTCAAAAATCTTCTTCTATGTTGATTAAGGTGACTTTTCACAATCATTTCCTCTCACTTCCTTGGTGAAATTTTTATGGTGAGAGAAAACCTTACCAAGATCTTATTTCGGTCAACTCTCCTTCCATGTGAAAAATAGTTGTATTGAATATCCTTAATTGAAATGGGAAATACCTGATTGGGTCTTGTTTATCCCAAACAATCAAGAACATTCACTACCCTTTTTACACGTACTGATGATCGTCGAGTACTTAACCACTAATCCCTGGTCTATTCCATCGTATATAAAACAGAAATTAGTGGAGGGAGATAATGATCATTTTACTAAGACAAAAATAAATAACTGAATTAAAATTCAAGAACAATCACACTTGATAATAAAATACTCTATATGAAAGTGAAAAAAAGTTTGAAGAAGAAAGAAATTTCATTTAATTATGTCTAAGAACTCAAGCATTACAAAATACAAAACCAACCCTTCCCCAATCACTCCAAATGTTTACCCCACCATGGTAAGGGTAATCGAGATGAATGGGGATAAAGAAAGCATTAAAAAACAATGGAAAAGATAAGAAATAAAAGAGAAAGCTAAAAATGTTCTCCTCTTTGGTGTCTCAGAAGGAATGGGATGGAATAAGAGATGCTTTGAGTGGGAGGAGCTCTCCTCCTTTTATAGCCAGAATTTTTCCTCCGAATGTTGACACACTGTATACCCATTAAATTATATATTCAATCGTTTCACACTTATGAAATGTTGTTCATAATTCTCTTAGGAGTTTCCCCTCAAAATCGCAGGGGATTTTGACAAGTATCTCGAGAGTTATTCCCATTTGACTATCTCAATTTTTTCTGTCTAGCAGACTTTCCAAATCACAAACCTCCGAATTAGCATGCATTAATTAACCTTGAAATGACCAATTCCTGTGGCCTTCCCTTCATGAATGATGTTACAAAACTTCTTTCTCATCCACCCACCATATTTCACAACTATTGGGCTCTCCAATAATGAGTTAGTGACCCAAACCAAAACATGGAAGATCTATGAAGAGTTTTCATGCTCCCAATTGAGAGATTTGTTTGAGCTTCCATATGACCGATTCAACTTTTGGTCTAAATGGATGAAATGCATCCATGTATGTGTAGACTATGGAAAAGAAAAAAATATGCAATTTGGATTAGTTTATATAATGTTATGGCCAAAATACATAAAGAATTTAAAATACTTAAAAATCCAAAATGGGCCATTTTTACTATTAACCTCAAAATATTGCCAATATCGTAAAATGCAGAAATTCATCTTAAAGTAACACTTTGGTGGGATTTAAAACAATTATATTCAATATAAATTAACTAAAAATATTTTCTCTATCAATTCCCTCACACTTATCACTTGGACTCCTGGACAAGTAAACATCAAAATCGAATCAAATCAAATTCCAAACACATACCAATGAGATATACCAAATCCATACTAAGAAACAAAAAGATATCATGCCTCATCAAAAACAATTATTTAAAGTTATCTATTTTAGATTATTTAATATATTTCCACTTAATTTATTATCCCACGCACAAAAAATACCTACCTCACATGAATTTTATCTCATCTCACAAATGTAAATATTAGTCAAGGATTTTCTCATCCAAACTCTCCCAAGAGTCACCATAGGATTGAAAAATTACTACTTCTCTACCTGATGTGAGTCAAGGACATGTGTGTCTCATGAGGAATTTTCAACTTTGATCTGTGTCTTCCGGTTGGTAGGATTTAGATGTTAAAAATTATGGGGCCGAAAAAGGAGGGCTTAGCTCTTTAGGAAGCAAAATTGCAAGATTATAATTTTCACACAATAATGGTCTCCTTATCTTCCCATTCATAGAAAATCAACTTCATAATCATGAGAAATCAAGGAAAGTTTATTCCATTTACCATTTCACCATAAAAAAGTTCTTCTCAAACATATATTTTTCATGAAATCTCTAGATAGGAACAACTTTCTTTCTACTTTGGAAGCTCCAGAAAGGCACAACTTCTTTTATCCTGAAAGCTCCAGAAAGGCACAAATTGTAAAAAAATGAAATATCAAGTAGAGACATAACTTCTTAAACATTTTATATTCCACCAAATTTATAACCAAATGAAGTATTACACCACATGACATCTTCCCCCACACTTATGTTCAACTAGATCATGCAATTTCACTTCAAGAGCAGGTTGGATGGGGAAAATTGGCTTGTAATGTGGCTAACCTAATAGGATATTCATGGATTATAGAGGATACAATGATTAATGTAAGGTAGGAAATAATAAAAATTATTATTTTGAAAAGGGGGCTTAAAACAAAATAAATTCCTCAATCATTTAAAACACATGTACCCCAAACCCTCAAGTTTTGAAAGGAATAAATCAATTCCAATTAAAGAAAGCATGGTCTGGTTCCCACAAGAAATGAGGTGAATTAAAATAATATGAAGAAAATGGTTCATAAGCCTCATAGGAAAGTGATTTCAAAGATATAGATAGTGAAATATGGCATGGGAAAAAATAAGTTTACTTTTCATGAATTTCCAAAAGATTTGAACGTGAAACAAAGTCATTTCAGCATTCATTTAAGCTCAGTTTCATGTAATAGATTTTTTAACTCATTTAAATTGGTTTTAAAAATGGTAAAGATAATCATTTCAGCTCAAAAGTTTTAAAAACACACCAAAATTTGAAAAAGAAACACACAATTTTCTTTAAACAAACACAAAATGAAAATCCTAAACTACAAAGATTCCCTCCCCACACTTAAATGATGCAATGTCCTAAATGAATTCATATGGATTTAACATTTAAGACAATTTAAAAATGAATCAAAAAAGCAAGAAAGTGTGAAGGAGAGGTATAACCTGATGGATCTTATTTATATACAGGTTGGAGGAGCATGATCTCCTCTACTAGCTCTGATGGGAGGGTCCCAAGGAATTTCTTCAACCTATGCCCATTCATAGTAAATGGATCCTGCTCTCCATTCTTCATAATCTGCACAATATTGAAAGGATATACATGAGTAACTATAAATGGACCTTCCCATCTCAAACAAAGTTTACCTGGAATCAGCTTGAGTCTTGATTTGAATAAAAACACTTTCTCTCTAGGATAAAAGTCTTTTGGTCAGATCAGCTTGTCATGGGCCACTCTTGTTTTTTCATTCTAAATCATGGAATTTTCAAATGATTCCATTCTAATTTCCTCCATCTCCTGCAACTTCATTCTTATTTCCTTCCCAGAACTTTTAAGGCCCAAATTCATTTTCCTCATAACCCAATATGCCTTTTTCTCCAATTCCACAGGTAGGTGGCATATTTTCCCATAAATCAGCATATATGGAATCATTCTAATAGAGGTTGTGTGGGATATTATATAATACCATAAGGTATCTTCCAAACTTTGGCTCCAATCCTTCCTATTTTAATTAACAATCATTTCCAAAATTTCTTTGATTTCCCTGTTGGAAACTTCATCTTTCCCATTAGTCTGTGGATGATAGGGAGTTGATGTTTTATGATGCACCCCATACTTCTTCAACAAAGTTTCCATTGTCCAATTGCATAAGTGAATCCCTTGATCACTAATGATTTCTATGGGCACTCCAAACCTACAAATTTTTTTAGACCTGACAAAATCACAAACAAATTTAGAATCGTTAGTCCTTGTGGATTTTTCTTCCACCCATTTGGAAACATAATCTACTGAAAGAATGATATAAGAATTTCCAAATGACATCAGGAAAGGTCCCATAAAATCTATCCTCAAACTTCAAAAATTTTACAAAAATTCAGTTGGTTTTGGGTAATTTCTTGTCTCTTTTAAATATTTCCTAAAAAAATGACATTTTCCACATATTTTAAAAAATTCATGAGCATCTTTAAAAATGGTGGGCCAATAAATTCCAGACTCTAAAAACTTCCTTGCTATTCTTTGAGGTCCAAAGTTTCCTCTATAGGCTGAAGTCTAACAAAAATCCAAGACAGATTTAACTTCACTTTCAGGTAAACATCATCTTATTACTTGATCATTGAAAATATTCCAAAGGAATGGATCATCCCAAATGTAATACCAAGATTTTGCTCTCAATTTTTGAATTTTGTGAGAATTGAAATGATATGGGACCTAAGATTACCAGATAATTGAACATGTCAACATACCAAGGCACATCTCCTTCAATCAAGTACAACTTCTCTCCTGGAATTTGATCATTCAGTGGGTCTCTTTCTGGAATTTTAATTTTAGCGGTGTTTGGCTGTCTACTTAAGTGATCAGGAACTTGGTTCTTAGATCCCTTATTATACTTGATTTATATATTTAACTATTGTATTAGTATCATATATCTCACTAACCTTGGTTTATCATCATCTTTCTTTATCAAGTACCTCAGAGCTGCATGATCAGAAAACACATTGATTTTAGTTCCAAGAAGATATGATCTAAATAATACTAAAGAAAAAACAAGTACAAAGAACTGTTTTTTTGTGGTTGTGTAATTGAATTGGAACACATCTAGGGTTCTTGAGGAATATGAAATTACTTTTGTTTTTCCCGCAATTCTATGAGAAAGGACTACTCCAACTGCTTGGTTGGAGGAAACACAATGTATCTAAAATGGTTCTTCCCAATTTGGCAGCTGCATCATGGTTGGTGAAATCAATCACTTCTTCAACTCATCAATGGATTCCCTACATGCACCATTGAAATAAAAATCAGTTTTTTTCAAAAGTAATCTTGATAGAGGGAGATGAATCTTACTGAAACATTGATAAACCTCCTGTAGAATCTCGCATGTCCTAAAAATGATCTAACATGTTTCACACAAGTAGGGTAAGGTAATTAATTTATCACTTCATTTTTTTATTTATCCACTTCAATTAAATTTTGTGAAATGACATGAACAAGTAAAATTCCACTTTTAACCATGAAATAACACCTTTCAAAATTTAAAACAAGATTTTTTCAATGCAGGTTTTCACAACATTTTCTAGATTTTTCAAGAAATGATCAAAAGAATCTCAAAAAACTGTGAAATCATCTAAGAAAACTTCCAAGAAATTATCAATGTGATCAGATAATATACTCACCATACACCTATGAAATGTACATGGAGTACTAAATAATCCAAATGGAATTCTTTTATATTAAAAATCACCAAAAGGACATGTAAATGTAGTCTTCTCTTGATCCTCGGGAGCAATGGATACCTGTAAGTAACCTAAAAATCCATCCAAAAAGAAATAATGAGTTCTACCTGCCAATATCTCTAACATATGGTCAATGAATGGGATGGGGAAATGATCTTTTTGAGTGACCTGATTCAATTTCCAAAAATCAATGCATACTCTCCAACTGTTTTGAATTCTCACAGGTATTAACTCATTATTTTCATTCCTCATAGTGGTCATACCAATTTTTTAGGAATAAAATAAATAGGGATGACCCATTGTGAATCTAAAATGGAATAGATGATCCCACCTTCCAAGAGATTCTTGATCTCCTTCTTCACAATGTCCATCAAGGTGGGATTCATCCTCCTTTGGGGCTGTCAAACAGGTTTGAAATATCCCTGATGAAAAATTCTATGTGGGCATTTTTTTGGGTTTATTCCTGGGATATCACCTACGATCCACCATATTTCCTAGAAATTCTCTCTAAAAATCTTAAATAAAGATTTTTCTTGGGATTTAGACATATTATTTGCAATTATCACTGGTAATTTCTCTCCTTCCATAAGGTACACATATTTTAAATAGTTTGGGAGTGGTTTTAATTCATGTTTAGGGGGATTCTCAAGGGATGAAATTAAACTGACATTACCCACTTACATAGGGTGAAACTCTTCCACACTAGAAACAATATCATTTTCCTCATCAATCAAAAAATCCTCAAAGAAATCAGATTTTACCTCTTCTTCCCACATAAAATTGTAATCTTCAGTGTTTTGGGCATTCACAGGTTCATTAAAGAAAAAATTATCTTCTACGTCTAAGAATTCATTTCACATACCCGATTATTCAATGGGTTCAATTATAAATACATGGGAGAGTGAAAAGAGGGAGTGATCATCTAATGGGTACCTCATGGATTCAAAATTTTTAAGGTGGACAGTGCTATCTCCAAATTCCATGGTTAGTATACCTTCATGCACATTAATGATGGTTTTAGGTGTCTTCAAAAAAAGGTCTCCCCAAAATGATCAGTGAGTGTGACAAGATCCTATCTTCTTCCATACTTATCACATAGAAGTTAGCTGGGAATAAGATATCTTTTAATTTCACCAGGAAATCCTCTAGAACTCCAGCCAGGAAAATTGTTGATCTGTTTACAAGTTGGAGAACCACTCTTGTGGGTTTTAAGACTCCTATCTACAAAGAAGTGTATACAGAGTGAGGAAATACATTAATTGAAGCACCTAGATCACACAAATCATTAGTGAAATTTAATGAACCAATGGTTCATGGAATGGAAAACATCTCTGGATCTTGACATTCGGTTGGAATCTGTTGCATGATAAGGGATAAGACACTTCTTCCCAAGTTGATTTTTTCATTCCCATGAAGCCTTCTCTTTTTTGTGAAAATATATTTCAAAAATTTTCATACCTTGTAAATTTTTTAACAGCTTCAAGTAGGGGGATATTGATTTCCACTTTTTGAATAGTGTCTAGAATTTCTTTTTGAAGTTTTTCTTCATGCAATTTATTTGATTCGATCATCCTTGTTAGAAATGGCGGGGGTAAGTCTTTCTTCTCCCTTTGTTTCCTTTGCATTGGTGTTTCTTGTTTCTTATTATGTGGCCTATCCTTATCCTCTTCCTCTTACTTTTCATCTTCTTGGTGGACTTTCACAAGATTTTTTGAATTTTAAACATCATTCTCCCTCAGAAAAGGTGGTATTATTTCAGTTTCAGGTTTAGATGGAGGTTGGATTTCTTTTCCACTTCTTGTTATGATTGTACTAACATTATCTTTAGGATTTGGCACTATTTGGGATATAAGCTTCCCTGGATTCTTGGACATGATTTCAACAAGACCTACAACCGTGTCTGCCAGCTTGTCAAACTTATATTCTAGGCCCTCATACTTGGATTATAGTTGTTCCACAGAAGGATGTGTGCTGATGGATGTTTGTTCATATGTATTTATTTGTAATGGTGGTGGATGAAATGATTTTTGTTGTTGGAAGGGATATTTATAGGATTGTTGGAATGGAGTGGGGTTCTGGTATTGCTGCTGGTGGGAATGAGGTTGATTGGGGTGATGGTTAGGATTAATTGATCTCATCTGGTTTGGTTGGTTCCCATATCCTTGTTGGGCTTGGTGTTGTTGCAGTTGATTTTGTTGGAATTATCTTGGTTGAAAGGCCGCAACACAGTATTCTGTCCCCTGTATCTTAGGGAACTGGTTAGTATAATGAGTGGAAGAATAACATAAACCACATACCTGAGCTAAATCTTGCTGTCCATTTTCTTGAGTTACAACCATTTGAAGTACTAACCTTGCAAGGTCATCAAATTTTGTTTCAATCAATGTAGATGAATCAAATGTTTTTACCTCATGTATCCCCCTGGTTCCCATTCCTCTTATTCCAAATTGTTTTGAGTTTTGAGAAATCTTCTCAATTAGTACTCTGATATCTTCAGCCGACTTGTCAATTAGGGATCGCCCAGATGAGGCATCCAAGAGATTTCAATCATTATCCATAATTCCATGGTAGAAGAACACAAGGAATTCATGTTCCTTCATTTCTTGATTTGGGAAGCTAGAATATAGCTTCTTGAAGTGCTCCCAGTACTCGTAGAGGGTTTCTCCAGTTGATTTCCGTATGATGTAAATCTCATTCTTGATGGAAGTGCTCCTCGATGTGAGAAAGAACCTTTGCATGAAACATATTTTTAGGTCTTCCCAATCACTGATCTATCCTTGTAGTAGATTCTACAAGCATTCTTTAGCCACTCCTTTGCATGATAAGGGGAATTCCCTCCACTGAAATTGTTCTTCGGGTGCTCTTCTTGGCGTAAAGCTTGATAAAGTGTATCTGAATTCTTGCATGTGCCAATTTGGATCTTCTCCAGCAAGGCCATGAAACTTTGGAAGTGAAAAGATCATATTTAAATGTAATTCAAAATCATTTGGTTCATTGGGTGCAATGAGTTGGTTATTTTGAATGGAAAATTGAGGTGCACATAGATCACGTAGGGATCAGTTGGGATTTATATCCATGATTTTAGGTTCAGAGTGAACACTAAGAGTTTCACTTGAATTTAAGAGATATATTTCTTCAAAGATTTCTAGTAGGTTTCTTTTTCTTAGTTGTGTTAATGTTCTTTAAATTTCTCGATCAAATTCAATTAATGGTTCTTTTGAGTTGCAGGTCATTCAATTTTGAAAATGTTTTTTTATTGTACTGCCACCCCGGCTAAGGCGCCATGTTTGATGCAAGTATAACATAGGGCATGGAAAAACAATTATTTCCTAAGTTAAAATTCAGTAATATGGTTGACCTAGGATATCTCTTGAAAAGGAGTGCACACAAAATTGTTTTTCACTTTAAAATGAGGGTAAAAATGTTGTGTTTTGGAAAAGAAAATTTGAAATTCAATTGACTGAAAAACTATGTTATTAAAAAGGGTGATTAGGCCGGGATTGATTTTTCCAATTTTAATTCTATCCTTGTTCAATTTAATTCAAAACTCTTCTTCTATGTTGATTAAAATGAGTTTCCACAATCGTTTCCTCTCACTTCCTTGGTTAAATTATGATGGTGAGAGAAAACATTACCAAGATCTTAGTTTTGTCAGCTCTCCTTCCACATGAAAAATAGTTGTATTGAATATCCTCAATTGACATGGGAAATAACGGATCGGGTCATGTTTATCCCAAACAATCAAGAACATTCACTACCCTTTTTACACATACTGATGATCGTCATATACTTCCGCACTAATCCCTGGTATATTCGATCGTATATAAAATAGAAATTAGTGGAGGGAGATAATGATTATTTTACACCGGAAAAAATAAATAACGGAATTAAAATTCAAGAACAATCACACTTGAAAATAAAATTTGCTATATTATATTGAAAAAAACTTTCAAGAAGAAAGAAATTTCATTCAATTACGTCCAAGAACTCAAGCATTACAAAATAGAAAACCAACCCTTCCCTAATCACTCCAACTGTTTACCCCACCACAGTTAGGATAATTGAGATGAATGGGAAATAATAGGGCATTAAAAAAATATGGAAAATAAAATAAATAAAATAGAAATCTGAAAATTTTCTTCTCCTTGGTGTCCTAGAAGGAATGGGATGGAATGAGAGATGCTTTGAGAGGGAGGATCTCTCCTCCTTTTATAGCCAGAATTTGACTCCCAAATGATGACGCTTTGAAGCCATATTAAATTACATCGTCACAAGTTTGAACCTTATTGAATTTTGTTCATAAATATCTTGGGAGTTTTCCCTCAAAATACTAGCGGATATGGACTCGTATTCTGAGATTTATACCCCTTTTACTCTTAAAATTTATTCAACCCAGTCAGAATTTCCAAATCACAAACCTCTGTATTAGGATTATTTAATGTCCCTTGAAACAGAAAATTACCAAAGCCTTCCCTTCATGAAAGATGTTCCAAAACTCATTTTGCATCTATCAACCAAATATAACAACAATTTGGCCCACCAATAATGAGTTAGGGACCCCACACCACAACATGTCAAATATGTAAACAATTTTCATTCTCCCACTTGTGAGCTTCTTTTGAGCTTCTATATGACCTATTCATCTTTTGATAAAAATGGATGAAATGAATCCCTAGATGTGTAGACTCTAGAAAAGAAAGAATTTGAAATTTGGATTAGTGTAGGAAATGTTATGGCCAAACTACAGAAATAATTTAAAACAGTTAAAAATCCAAAATGGGCCATTTTTACTATTAAGCTCAAAATATTACCAATATCTTAAAAATGTATAAATTCATCTTAACGTAAAACTTTGGTGGGATTTAAAACAATTATATTCAACATAAATTAATTAAAAAAATTGCCCTATCAAATATACATGTGGATAAGTAAATGAAATTTTTTGATTTGTACTGGCCATATTATGCAGAAGTTTATTTTTAAAAGGATTATGTTTTAGTCTTATAGATTTACTTAAATGTTTATGCTTATTTAAGAAAGATTCCTCTATATTTTTATCCTTAATGAGTATCTGAGCTCACCCCTTTATATGTTTTATTTTTCCTAGGATGAAAAGAAGTATATTATGACTGACCTGCAGGGATAGTCTAAGAGATATTAATGTGGTCCATGGAGATAATGTTGTTGTTTTTTTTCATTTTTTAATGTAATGTAATGTTCATGTATGTGATCTATTTTCCAAAACTGCAAAACTGATCGGTCCCTCGGGACTGGATACCTTGTAATCATGCCAATGTATTAAAATAATGCACCGGCTCTAGGTAACTGGGGTCAGGGCTTTACATTTACAATACCACTAATGATATCTTATTCGAAAATCAACTATGTGTTATTCCATATAACCTTCATAATTCCTGTTATTTATTTTCAAGAGAAAGTTTTATTGAGAATTTTTATGATGTGGGATTTAAAAAATGGTATTTTCAAATGTTAAACATTTGATTACCGAGTTCAAGTTCAAATTGTAAGGAACCAATTTATAAAATGGGGTAAGACTGTAATATCCTGATATTTTAAAAGAACGAATATGTTTGATAGTGTACAAAATATGTAATATCGAGCTTAAATGAACCACAAAATATTATTATTTAAATATGGATGCTATAAACTCGCTGTTGAATTGGAGGGTAGGAATATGATTAAATAACTTCTAAAATGTGAATAAAAATGTCCTAATAAATTAAAATTTATTAACTAATTATTACTAAATAAGAACTCTATTTTTAGTAAAATCATTTCTTTTTCAAAAATATGTTTTCTCCAAAAATGTTTTTTATTTTTTTGGGAATTAATGATATAATTAAATTTTGGAACATTTAAAAAATGTATTAGATAAAAATGTTTTCATGTTTGAAATAATAATATAAAAATGTTCCTGTGATTAAATTTTGATATTTTTCTAAAATTTTTCACTTTTCAATGAATAAGAAAAAATATTTTTTTATTAAAAACACTATTTTGTTTTAATGTATTTACAATGTAAAATTATTTTTGTAGATTATTGTTAAAATATAATTTTTTATTTTTTATAAAAATCAATCAAATTATTATTTTTTAAATGTTTTTTATACTATAATTTAGTATAAAATGTTTTATATTATAAAATGGGAATTCTTCTGAAAAAATATTTTTATAGAATTTTTATGAATTAATTTTAAATTAAATTCTACCAATGATATATTTTGAATATTGAAAAATGGATTCCATATTTTGAATCAGTGGGTCTAAATTTGGCAAATATGCCCCTTTTATTCTTAGTCATTATGAATAGTAACCATAATAATTTTTTACCATGGTAAAGGGTAAATCAGGTAATTATGGGTTAAAAATATTATGATAAATTATAGAAAATGACCCAAAAACTTAATTAATTTTATTTTTGGATTCCATTTTGTCCATAATCATCCAATATATAATTATATGACCTTTTCTCCATTTTTTTGAGGTTACAACATTTATAATATATTATATAAAGAATAGATAAAAATGGAACACTCTTTTTTTTAATAAAGACATTATTTTTAATATATGTATAGAAAGAGGATATGTTTAGTTAAAAGTAGTTTTTTGAAATTTAAATTATTTTTCTCCTTCAAGATAATTTATTTTAAAATTTTAGTAAATAAACAATTAACTTAAATTATTACACAATACTAATGCATTTATTATTCAATTAATGAATATATAAAATAAATGATATTAAAAATATTAAAAGTATTATAATTTAAAAAAAGTTCCAATGACTATAATTTTACATGTATTATTTTTGTATATTTTATAGATTGTTTTTGAGACCAGACCTAGAGACAACGTCCAATCCTAGGGGACAATGTGCCCAGAATAAATGATTGAAATATATTAAATAGAACCCGCACATTTTTTTTGGAAAAAGTGAAATAACATATAAATGATGGACCAGATAAAAAATATGGGGGCACCATTGAGTTCATATCATGGGTTTTACCCTGGGAGAGACACAACCTTTTGTAGCGCAAGATGTTTGTGAAAAAGGCATCACGAACACAAAATAAATAAAATAATGAAATAAAATTATTTTATTTCACTCATTGATGTAGAGACCTAATTTCATCCATAATTATGCATTTATTCAAAATACTCAGGATTATCTATGTGACCTTGGATCCATTGGAGAACTATTATAGAGAGTTTTGGAGGATCTCTCTTAGACGAACATCAATTGAAATGTAGATCAACGATTGATGTGCAACGAGATTCAAAGATCTTACCAATGGGAACATCCCAGACACATTCTTTGTTAAATATCAATTCATATCGAGGTAGGATGTAATTTTAATTGGATTTCTTACCCATTAATTATTTATATGATTAATGTGAATCAATCAACGAATGGTTTGAATCATGGATATGTCATTTTGTAGGATGTGTTTATTTGAGGGGATTTATTGGGAGATTCATTTGATTATTATTGATTTTTAATTTCTCATTCTAATGTAAATGGATTTATTTAAACATGAACATTGGATGTGGTTTGTTCCTCATGTTTTTTATTCTACTTTTCTCTCCTATTTTCTCTGTTCATTGCTAAGGTTTTGTTTTCCTAGTGGTTTAACCCAAATACCGAGGAATCGATCATTTTGCACACATTTCTTGGGAGAATCAAGTTAATTTTCCAGATCTAGAATCGGTAAGGTATGAGGATCACACAATAGTGGTAGAATCAAACAGATCAGACCATATTAGAGACATCTAGTTTCAAATGGTGAGTGTGACAATGACAAGAATGAACAGAACCTGATTTCCATGCAAATCGTGTGAACATATTCCGATGAGTGGGGATGGTGAGTCCTGGATGAGTAGATCTATGGATCCCAGTGATTTTTACAGTATATTTGGTTCCTGAGGAGTGGGAAAATATGTGGAGAATTAAATATTTGAGTCAATGAAATCCCATGGTGCATGACGTGTGTTCTGAAGGAACATGCCATGTGGGACCCCTATGTAGTGTCTAGGGTTTTCGTGTAAAGTTAAGGATCACACAGTGTGTGACCCCTATCACATGGTTTGTAATTCCATCCCCAGTGTATCAGTGTATACCTCATAGGGTACTGGGAAACATCCAAGAGTACACGACCAAGGGAACACCATATACTCCCACACAAACAAAACCAAGAAAAAATGTATAGAGGCATAGTTATGTACTGGGACACATGTAGAAGTACAAGGGAATCAACACCCCATGTAGTTTTACATGTACATGGAAATGATCCATTTACATGGGTAGGACTTGGTACTGAAGGTACATGCCATGTACTCCTAGTACACGATGTGTGATCCTTAAAAGTTATCTTGGATCCATTGTCCACTGTATCTTAGACAAGTTTCATTTGGGTGTGTTCCCCATATCCTATTCTAAAAGGATTTGTATGGAATCATGTCCTACAAATAGAATGATGATCCCTTCAAAAGAACATCTTGGATAGAGTGTATGGAATTATTCAGTGAGGCCTAGAGTGTGATACACTATCTTCTAATTTCCCCAAATGGAGTTCTTGGTATCTTCATGACCTACACTATGTGGATGAAGATCCCCTACTTAGCAGGTTAATATAGATTGAGTTGTTAGTGTATCCCATTAACTTGGGAGTGATCCTCATATGTGTATCATATCCCTTTATAATTCTATGGTATACATCTAATTGTGAGACCCGATGATCACTACATCTCAAACAGACGTCATTCGTGCTATCTAACTCATGGTGTCTGTTCTCCAAGATGAGTGCTACGTGGAACGTTCGAGCAAGAACCCTAGGATAGAATCACATTTGTGACATTACCTTAATACTATGTGTCTTTTTGATTATATATGGATATTGTTATCATTTGTCTTGAAGAAGTATTCATGATTAGAGATGACTATTCATATTTTGTTATATGATTTGTGGTTTCGGGGTGTCCTACTAGGTATTGTTATACTCACTCTTGAATGGGATTTTCCAGCATGTGTCGTGTATTATGCAGACGATCAGCCTTTTGACAGAGTCCTAGAGGGACCCATACTAGGCGGTCCTTACTGAACTGGATAGACCGAGATATGTTCTTACAATATCTTGATAGTAGTCCCCATCTTTACTTTCAGGTTGTAATTTTTTTAGAATCTTTGTGGTGGGACTTCATTTTGACTTGTTTACATTCCATTACTTCTTTTCATACTCTGGTTGTGGGATTTAGATATATTCATGCATGGATGTTCATTTTTTTACATTTCAGCATTGTATGGGCTTGGATTTGTGTGCATGTGTATAACTACCAAGGCTAAGGCCTCCCATGTTAGTGATATTCCTACTTGGTGCTTGTCGCCAACCCTTGGCCTATTGGAGGTGGGGTTGGGGAGTTGTGGAATGGGCCCCATTAAAACTAGTCATGAATTTTTTTATTATGGTAGTTGGTTATACCTTAGGACATGAGTTTTTGAGATTGGTTTTGGTAAAAACTGTTAAGTGTTTTGAGTTCGGATTTCAGGATAAGGACTCCAATGTTATTGTGGTGGCCGATGTATCCATACACCAGGACATTGATCACCTGCCTTTGAATTCAGTACACGAGTAAAATGGTTATGGTGAAAACAATGTTACATAATGATATAAAAATGGGTTGTGGTTTCCATGTCCTCCTTGAGTATTCTCTCCATAAATAATTATTAACCATGGTACATCTTTTTTATTTCAGGATGCCTCTAGAAATATGCTAGCTAGGATTCAACAGCAGTATCATAAGGATGATACCCTTTATGATGAGGCATTAATATAAGGACTAGTTTTATATGTGTTACCTATGGGTGGTACACTAGTTATATAACCACTTGCTAATCATAATATGTTACCCAAAATAACAATGGAGGAAGTGTTCGAGATGATCTCACTTAATGAGTTATAGAGGTAGAGATCCCTCATGTACTAGGGTGAGCCCAATTCACAGGTGGTCGAGGAATAGCTTGAGGTAGTGACATTAGTTTTTTGACTATTCAGGACACCAGATGATCAGATGGTGGTTTTGGTGGCGAGACTTCTCCATGGATCAAAAGGATGATGGTGGGGTTTAATTAACTAGTCCTATATTGAAGAAGCTCCAGCATTATCATATTTAGATCACATTTTGAGAGATAAGTTCTCTCCATATATGCTGAGGGATGTACGTATCCAAAAAATTCTACAGCTTCAACTGGGAAACATGATAGTAGTTGATTATTCATCGATGTTCACCAACCTCTTGAGGCACTTGATGGATATGGTTAGAGGTCTTTTCTTTTGGGCTTGGACATTTGAGTGTGGACTATGTAGAGACATCCTAGCTAGTGTTATACCTTAGTTCATTCCCACTGATTATGGGGTGATTGAGTGAATTTTAGTGGTTGAGACTTTCCTAGATGAGAAAAAACATATAGAAGTTTTTAGTAGTGGGATAATAGAAGCAGAAAATTTAAAATAAGGGAGTAAAAATTAGTTTCAAGAACCTAAAAATGCCTGAAATTTCCGGGGGCGGTCCCAGGATAGGGGGTATGTAGTTCAAGGCTTTCAAGACACATCCAGTTAGTCTAGGGAGAGTCTATACTACTCATGTGATCATAGGGGACATCTTGAATGAGATTTTCCAACCCACAGTATGACTAACAAGGAGATGTTGTATTGGACACTGAGGTAAAGGCAATAGTAGGAGAAGACATGTTTTTAGGGTAGATGAAATGAAAGAAGAATTGAGAGAGAAACTGGGGGTTGTATATGCTTTTACCTTTTACCACCACCACCCCAGGTGGTACATTCCAGACTCAAGGAGTTGAAGGATAGGGGTCGAACAACTATAGGAGGTTGAGAATTAGGACTCTGAGGCTCCGAGAACGATCTAATGCATGATCTGTGTATTTTATAACTTATCTATAGTATAGATAGACACATGTCCTAGTGATTACTTTATTATCACATATTTGTTTTGGAAATATTATATTTTAGTTGATCCCTTGGATATACCATTGTGCTTGGAGACTCCTACTATAGATGACTCATGGATCACACACTTTTTTCGATAGCATGAACTGAATCTTGGATGAAATAGTTTCTATTGGGAAGTATTTTTCATGGAGATGAGGCCAGAAGATGTCATCTTAGGTATGGAATGGTTATCTATAGTTCATGAACATATTGACTATTTCAGGTGGAGTATGTGGTGTGTCCATAGCGATGAGACCGGGTTTTCCTCTATGGGTAAAAAGGAAACCCAAGTAGTATAGGATGGACTAATGTATAGGAGGGTTCAACTGATTACTCACCATTTGGCTAGAATGACCCTTGGTGTAGTAGATTTCATGAGAATCTTGTTCCCTACAGTGGTGTTGGAGTATGAGAACTTCTTTCATGTGGATATTCCAAGATTACCTCCCCACTGAGAGATAGAATTTTGGATTGATCTAAACCCTAGTAAGATCCTGATAGATGGGCTGTCATATCAGATAACTATTTTTGATGTTTGTTAGATGATGGTGTAGTTGGAGAACTTACAAAATAATTTCTTTTTTAGACCCAGTGTTTCATCCTAGGATGTGCCAATTTTGTTCACAATGAAGTTGGGTAGGAGCTTGAGGTTATGTTTGGACTATCAGTGCTTGAACCAGGTGACCTTGAGAAACAAGTATCCACTATTGATGATTGATGAAATATTTGATCAGTTGAGAGGGGAATTATTGTTCTTGAAGGTTGATCTCAGATATGAATATCACCAGTCAGGAGTACGAGATGCGGATATACGGAAGATGACATTCAGATGTCGCTACATTCACTATGAGTACCCAGTGATTCCCTTTGTCATAACGAACACCCCAATAGTGTTAATGGGACTTGTGAAGTAGATATTTTATCCCTTCTTAATCCAGTTAATTGTTGTATTCATAGATGACATCCTAGTGTATTTGGTGTCCAAGTAGGATCATGAGAGACACTTAAGGATGGTTTTGGACATACTCTAAGAGAACAATATTTATGAGAAGCTCTGAAAGTACCAGTTCTAGATTCAGGAGATCCATTTTCTTACACGTTTTATCTCAACTAATGGAGTAGAAGTGGCTCTAGTGAAGGTCTAGGTAGTGTTATCTTGGGATTCACCCAAGATCATGACATAGGTGTGGAGATTTCTTGGGTTTTAAGGATATTACCAAATATTTGTACTATACTTATCTAGGATATCATCACCCATGACTAATTTGACCCCAAATGGAAGACGCTCATGTGGATAGAGAGGTTCCAACATAATTTTCAGGATTTGAGGCAGATATTGATGAGTGCTCACATATTGAGATTTCCAGGGGGTGTTGAGTAAATAGTTCTCTTTGATGCATCATGAACTAAGATTGGTTGTGTTCGAATGCATAGGCATGTAGTTATTTCATATGGTTCATGTCAGTTGAGATCACATGAGTATAAATACATAACCCATGATATTAAGATAGTAGCGATAGTCTTTGCACTAAATATAAAGTGGCACTACCTTATGGGAAAGTGTTTTATTTCCTATTATGAAAAAATATATCAAGTATATCTTCTCTTATAAGGATCTAAACTAGAGTTAGAGGTGATGGATAGAGTTCCCCTAGGATTATGACTTTGATATTTTCTATACTCTTGAGAAGTGGAACATTTTAGAAGAGTCCATTAGTAGGATATCTTATTTCCAATTTCTTAATGAGACATCTGTGAAATTGGCCCCTTTGTAGTTATACTTTGTGGATGGATATGGAGCAGATTACCTCAAGTCGATGGTTGTTACCCCTCCTATTTTATACCAAGTTAGGGAGGCACAACTTGGGGATACCAAATTTGAGACCCTACACACTCAGATATACATTAGGAAAGTTAATGATGGATTTTTTGAAGGTGAGGATCATGTAGTTCTTTTAATAGGAAACATGATGGTACTAGTGATATTTTAGGTGGAGTTTCTGAGATATTTTCATACATATACTTTGAATGTACATCCATATGTGTAAAATATATACCATGACCTATGACATTAGTTGTGGTGGCCTGGAATAAAGAAGGGACTTGCAGAGTTTTTCTCCCAATTCCTTACTTATTAGTAAGTGAAGGCTGAGAACCAAGTTCCAATAGTTTTTTCTCAACCCCTTGAGGTACCAAAGTGGAATTGGGATGAGATATCCATAGACCTTGTGATAGGATTTCTACAAAAATATAAAGGACATGACTCCATTCCGGTGATCAAAGATCAGCTCACTAAGTTGGCCCACTTCCTAGATTTTTGGGAGTAGAGTTTAGTAGAGATATTGGAACGCCTCTTCCCATATGAGATATTTTAACTCTATTGAGTTCCATTGATGATCATTTTTAATCATGGTTCTTTCTTCACATATTACTTATTCAAGGGATTGTAGGAGTATTTTGGGACTCAAATATGTTTGAGCATGACTTTTCACCCCCAAACTGATAGCCAGACTGAGTGGACCATTCCAATTCTGGAGGAAATGTTGTGGTCTTGTATGATTGACTTTGGACATAGTTGGTAGGATAATAAACATTGGTGAAGTTTGTATACAATAACAGCTGTTATTGAACCATTGGTATGTCAATATTCTTATCCTTGTATAGGATACATTTTAGGTCACCAATTTTCTAGATTGACCTAGGAGAGTCATAACATATGGGCCGAGAGTTGGTGCAAGACACTATTGAGAAGGTGAAGATCATCCAAGAGTGGATGAGGACTACATGAAGATTTAAAAATTCTTACACAGATAGAAAATAAATTCCTTTAGAGTTTTAGGTGGGAGACCATGTGTTTCTACAGGTTTCACCTCAACATGGATTTCATAGAATTTTCTTGGGTGGAATGTTATCCACAAGATTCGTTAACCCTTTTGAGATACTATTTAGAGTTGGTGAGGTGGTATACCACTTAACTCTATAACCACAATTAGTCTGAGTACAAAAATTCCTCTGCATGTCGTAGCTGAGAAGGTGGTGCATGACCCATCACATGTTATCAATAGGGGGAGCTATACATTAAATATAGAGTTACATTTGTAGAGTACTTCATACAGATTTGGGATCAATATGAGAGGATAATTCATGGGTGTGTGATTATTTTTGTTCATGTTCAGTGACTATATGTGAATCTTTAAGAGAGCACTTGGGACCAAGAGGCTCATATGCATGGTCAATACCCTCATCTGTTTGTGTATAAAATTATTTCAGTATTTTAGAATATAAATCCTCATGGTGGGAATAATTTAATGACTCATATTTCTTTGTATTATTTTTCGATAATGTATGTATTACTTTTGAGACCAGGCGCAGAGATGGTGTGAGATTATGAGGGCTGGTGTGATTGGAATAAATATTTGAAAGATATTAAATATATTAAATATCATGTGTATGTAGGTTTTCTAAAAAGGCATAATAACTTCTAAAAGCTTACCCAAATCAGAAATCCAAGGGAACCATTGAGTTCAGAGCATGAGCTTTACCCTAAGTGGGATATAAACTTTGTCGATGTGAGAATTGTATTGAAAATGTCATCACAGACACAAAATAAATAAAATTATTAAATAAAATTATTTTATTTCACTCATTTATTTATTGAAATAATTAAATCTATATATATATATGGTTATTAAAAATCCTCAGGGTTAGCTGCATATACATAGATTAATTGGATATCCATTGGAAAGAGTGTTGGAAGATCTCCCAAAAACAAACATCAACATGATCATATATTGGAGATCAGTGAGTAACGATATTCAAAGATGTCACGAATGAAAATTACCTAGACTCATTATTCATCAGTGATCGATCCATATCAAGGTAGGTCATTTTTTTATTTGTATTTCTTCCCTATTATTTATTTCTATGGTGAAAGTGAATCAATCGACCAACAGATTGATTTGTGGATCAGTTGTTTTTTGGGATGTGGTTTTTTTCTGGGATTTAATAAATGATTCGTATGATTATTATTGATTTTTCATTTGTTATTATAATTGAAATAGACCAAGAAAACATGAATATTGGACAAGGATTTTTCCTCATGTCAGTGATTGTGATTTTCTCCCCTATTTTCTATGTTCATCACTGGGGTTTAGTTTTCCATGTGGTCCAATACAAATACCAAGGAATCGATCATTATACACCCTTTTATTCATTCATTGATTTGATATTATGGATCTAGACTCAGTATGGAATGAGTATCATGTATGGTGGTATCCTTTAATGGATCAAACTAGATTAGAGACCTCTAGTTTCAAATGGTGTGTGAGATGGAAACATAAATGAATGAAATCTAATTTCATTTAAAATCGGGTGAGCATAATCTGATGAATGGTGAGAGAGAGTCCTGAATGTAGTAGATTTATATTTCCTGATGATTTTTATGGTGGATATAGTTTTGTAGGATTTCAAAAATACTTGTATAGGGATACCATGGAATCTATGAAATCTTGAAGCACACTGTATCTTTTCTGGAGGAACATTTCATGTGGGACCCCTGTGTAGTGGTTAAGGTTTTCATGTGAAGTTAAGGATCACATGACATGTGAACCATGCCAAATGACATGTGATTACTTCCCCAGTGGCTCTTCATATACCTCATAGGGTAACAAACATGACTAAGAGTATATGGCCAAAGGAATTCCATTTACTCCCATTAAAACATTGAAATAAAAAATGTAAATATCGTGGATATGTACTAGGACACAGGAAGAAGTACACGTGCCTCAACATTCCACGTACTTTTACACAGACAAAGGTACGAGACATTTACATGGGTAAGACCGGGTGCTAAAGGGACATGCCCTGTACTCCTAGTACAAGCCATTTACTCTTTAAAATTAGGATTGTAGCCCTTGTCCTCTATATCTTAGAAAGTTTCATTAGGGTGTGTTCCCAATATCCTATTCCCTATAGGTTAGTATAGAATTAAATTATATACATATAATTTTGATCCATTTTCCAGGAATTATTTGATAGTGTTTTTGGAATCCTTCCATGAGGCTCAGAATGAGATCCTTTATCACCTTCTTTCCTTAAGTGGAGTTCTTGGTGTAGTTTCAACAAACATTATGTGGGATCTAATCCTTTACTTTGTGGGTTAATCTTGATAGAGTTTTTTGTATACTCCATGGACTTAGGATTGATCCTAATATATGCATTGTATCTCTTTATACATCTAAATTTTACTTGTAATGGGGATATCCAATGAGTACTACCTCTCGGACAGACATCATCAGTGCTATCTGACCCATAAAGTGGGTTCTTCAAGATGAGTGTGATGTGTAACCTTTAAGCAGCAATCCTAGGATGTCATTATAGTTTTGACTTTACCTTGAGACTTTGTGTCTTGTTGAGTATTTTGGGATATTCTTATCATTATTTTTTATACATATACCTATGTAGATTTTTCTATTATTATTTTTTTATATTCTTTGAGGTTTTGGGGAGTCCTACTTGGAATTATTGTACACACTCCTTCATAGGCATTTCCCAAAAGTTTTGTGACTTGTGAAAATGATCAACCTTTTAACAGATTCTTAGAGGGACTAGGATCTGGTGGTTCTTAGTTAGCTAGATTGGCTCAGGTGTTCTCATATGGTATCTTGATAGTATTCCCCATCTTTAGTTTCACGTTGGGTTTGTTTTCAGAATCTTTGTGGTGGGCTTGTATTTGGAACTATTTATATTACATTACTCATTGTCGTACTCTGGTTTTGATATTTAGATGTATGAATGCATAGATATTTATTTGTTTTTATATTTTATAAGTTTATAGGCTTGGAGATGTGTGAATGTTTACAGGTAATAACGATAAGTCCTACCATGATAGTGATATTCCTACTCAGTACTAGTCACCAACCCCTGGGCTATTGGAGGTAGGCTTGGGGAGTCGTGACATGGGCCCCATTAGGACAAGTCATGAAATAATAATTATGAACTAATAATTTTATAGCTAAAAATAACATGTAAGGGGTGTATTAAAACATCTTATTAAAATTTATTTGTTTCTTGATATTATTAAAGTCAAACTAAATGAGAACTTCTAAAATTGACATTAATGATATTTTATAATAAATAATATTTTATTAAATGATTTAAAATTCATAAAAATAATATATTTGACCAAATTAATTTTATATAGTTAATTATGTCAACCATGGTCCATTTATGTCTAGTTTTTCCATTTATGTATCTTTGATGACCATCAAGTTATAAAAAAACATGTCATCATGGTGTATGTGAAAATGGTTAATGGGGGGGGGGGGTAAAACAAAATGATAAGGATACAAATGTGATCTAAACTTGTTGATAAATAATTTGATGAGATTATTTCAACTTATAATTATATTATATTTAAATTTTATCAATTGGGATCAATTTGGAAATAAAAATTAAGTTATATAAAATTAAAATTTTAAGAAATTCCATGAGTGCCTCCCCTCTCGTATAAAAGGGAACCTCTCATTATCATTTCCCCACACCTAAAGAACTATTTTTCTACCAATACCTCCCCAAATACAATAATAACATTAATAACCAAATTATAGAGGATTTTTTTTGGGGAGAATACAAATATTTGATGTCTTAATGTGTTTAACAAAAAATATTTTTCAATGATAATGTAGAACATTTAACCAAATGTTTTTGTTTTATTTATTATTAAAAATAAATAAAATAGTTTAAAAAAATGAATATATAATAAAATAAATATATAACACTCAATTATACTTTTTATGTTAATTAAATAACCTATATCCATCTCAAAACTCCATAAAATGTAAAATGAATCAATCATTCATGTGTACGGAAGACAACCGCCTCACGAACTGATATAATTTGTTTTTCATCACCACCTCTCAATGATAGATATAATTATGGATTTAATGTTTATATATGATATTAATGAAATATTTATCATTATTAAAATACATTATTTAATTTAATTTTTTACCTTTCCTTTTACTAATGAATGATAACGTTGTTCGTACATACGTGTGGACTTCCACCTCCATGAAGCGATGCGATTCATTTTTCAACACCACTTCACATGGATGATATATATAATTATTTTTAAAGAACTAATATTATATTTATGATATATATTATTATAATTGAATTATAATATAATACTTAAATTTTTTCCATAATGATCATTGGAAAATAGAAAAATCACTCATGCGTATATATGACCTACCTTCTCCATGATTGTAATGTAGTTCATTTTTCATAAAAAACATTCATGATTAGTTTTAAAAGTATAATTTCTGTATAGAAATTAAAATTATTTCATGAGTATTATTATGGATATTATGAAAAAATGATCTATTTGACCATGTTGAACATACCGAAGTAATTTTAAAATTATAACATGAACATCCTCAAAATACCCAGTAATTACTTATTGAAATATGTTATTAAATATATAAATTAAATTAATTAAATATATTTATTAATGATTAATTTATTAAACCGGGAAAATTTTATGAATAAATAAAATAATTTATTTTAGTATATTATATAGGTGTTAAAGGAAATATATATAATGTCTGAACTCGATGTAAGTGATTTAATCACAATTTTAGTTCATTAAGGCATATTTTTTTTGTTATGCACCTAATTTATTTTATATGATTTATATACATACCTTTTATAATTTATGTAATTAATACTTCATACATTATTTTATTTTATGTTTTAACTTTAACTAATTCATCTAAGGGGATTTGACGTGAAATTTACTAAGAGGTAAAAGGATTCTTAACTGAAATTTCTTTTAGTGGGTTATAACAATTTTTTCATTGACTTTGTTGTAACATGATTATGTTTGAATCGATATATAAACTATTTTATTATATATCTACAATTTTTTTTGTGTGGATTTATATTTTTTACACATAATATCTCTATTTATTAATTCTAAATTTAATAATATAATCTTAATATGGGTAATTCATTTCACGTTCCCTTTCTCTGGGAGATACATTGATGATATGAACTTATCTTATTTTATGAGGTGTATATACTGATACATTGAAATTTAATGTCATAAATCTCATAATTTTCATGATATTGAAAGATTAAATTGAAGTTATTCTTTAATGGAGCTTATGATTAAAAGGTTACCAAAGAGGAAAAGGCTTTTTGTTACAATCGTTTTTCTATTAGAGAGTATTTATGTTCAGGGATTCTTTAGAGAAAATAATAATTTATTATTTTCCTAAGATAAATATCTATTATTATTCTCTTTTTATGAATGTATTTTTCATGTTTCATTTCCATTTTCACCCTTATTGATTAAATAAATATCAATAAGGTTGTTCATAAGTGATACTGATCTTGTATCTTCCTTTAGATCGAGAATCATTCTATTCTATATCCATGTTTTCTAAAATGTATTAAAAAAATATTTTCAAAAAATAAATAATTTTCTAAATTTATTTTACAATATATTTTTAATTATTTTAAAAAAAAATTAGAAAAAAAATTTCTTAAAATTTTCCAAATGGGTCAGTTTTGGTTCCATTTTTACAAAATGTTTGAAAAGAAAGTTTATTTTAATATTTATGACATAACTAGATCTTACCACTATCATAAACAATATTTTCGTCAAAGATTCCTTTATAAGTTTCCAATGTTATTTTAAAAGAAAATGATTTTCACTATTTTTTATTTTTTTTAGTTTTTCTAAAGTACATTTAATAGTTAAAAGTGTGTTTTCCTCAAGAATTTTTTTCATGATATTTAAATTGTATTTACATTAAATAATTCTAACAACCCTTGATATTACTTATTCAAAAATAGGTATAATTTATAATTATACCATACAAATTATTTTTATAAATTGACTAGGATTGTTTCAAAGATATTTTCATGGAACCAGATTATTTTCCCTGAGTTAATCAAGTTATAAATGGAATAATGCATTTTTTCTGTGAGTTTTATAATGAAATAAAAGCTCTATATAATTTATTTTTGTCATTGTTCTTGAGATTTGTTTATAATTAAGTTTGTATCCTTTATAAACCCAGAATGGGACATTATTTTGTTAACCAATGAATGATAGTTCTATGATAGACCAAAGATGGGTGGGTCTGTGACAAACCACTAATACATTGGGTATGGAAGTCAACTATATGGTTATTACATTAGTGAGGGTTATTTTACGTGTGATATGGAAATTATTTCCCCAGTTACATACATTTTTATATATGTTTTCTATGAATTTTATAGAAATCATATAATTTATCAAGGTAATTTTTTGATTTTATGTTTATAGAAAAGTATTTTTCTACTTCTTATGTGTGAAAATATATGGGTTTATAATGATTACTTTGATCAAGGATGAATTCAATTGGATCAATATTATTTATTCCGATGGAAATTTTCTTTGATAAATATTTATTCCTTGATTCATGTTTTATTATCTAGGTATTTAAGTGTATGAATTCCCTTATTTTATTCTCATACAATTTGATTATATCATATTACCCTTATGCTCATATTATTCTTACAGATGAAATTATATTATTAATGATTATGTTTACCCTTAATGTGAATTTAATGTCACCCTTATTATAATTTATTTCCCCCATGTTATGAATAATGATTTAATTATACAAAGGTTTCATATGTGAATAATTTTATGTGAGATATTAAAGAATTAATATGAAATATGAAAAGGATCACAATATTTCTCCCAAATATCTCATTCCACCTTATATTTATCCATTGAATATATTTTTAGTGGATTTTAATAGGTTTTATAAAAAGCAAACATCTCTTTTTACATCCATATTTTTATATCAATTTATATATCTACAAAAGTGAGGGAGGAGTTCCATGTTAATTATTGAATCACCATAGGGTTATCAAAAACCATAATTTTTACGGAAAAGTTTCTCGATCACCATTAAGATCAAAAAAGTTATTCTATTGATATATAGAGTGAAGGTGAGGAGGCATAGGGGTACATAGTATGCTATTTTAAAAGAGCTTATAAATTGTGTTTATATTCTATTTAATTATTATTTTCATTTTATAATTTTATAGTGATTCACATACTTGAATAAATTTATTTTGATCATTTCCATGCTTAAATTACTCTAATACTATCTTTATAAACTTAGACAAAATTTATAAACTATTTATTAATTTATTTCTTACTTTATTTCATTATTTCTTATTCAAAATTTTAAAGGGTAAATTCACCCCACTCTTTCCCTATATATCTGAAAAAAATGGTATCAAATTTGTGATTGTGTTTTATAAAAAATAATTTATTTTAAAACTTATCTTTTAAATGTTTTCTAAATCCAAACTAATTTCAAAGGTCATTTTTATTATTGTATCCAATTCCAATTCAAATGATCCTATTTTTTATGACACCAAAAATTCCTACCAGAAGAATTAGATGTCAAATTTTTCTATATAGTATTAGTTATCCTATATGGAAAATTTTAATATATGAGTATGTTACCATGGATGAAAGTGAAGAAAAATAGGCTTCTTAATATGTTAAGAATTTTTAACTAAATAATAAAGTAATGAATTCCTTACTTTTAATTCTTTATAAAAGTGAATTCAATTTTATTTATTCTTTAAAAAATGATTTTTAAATTTCTAAATTATTTGAAGGAACACACTAAGGTAAAAATAAACTAAAGTTCACTATATTTTATATGTGTCAACAATATTTTGAATGATTAACTATAAATTTTAATGAATCTATTAAATTCATGTTTATGATATTTACTAACATCTACAACGTTATAAAGTAGCTAAATGATGAATTATATATAGAAACAATCATAAAGAAACTCTTTTGGGTTTTACCTAGATCTTGGGATCCCAAAGTCAAAACCATTCAAGAATCAAAATATGTGAAAAATATGGTGTTTGGGGAATTCATGAGATCCACAATTATATAGGAAATCATGATGGGACAATAAAAATAAAAGGGGGAAATTTAGTTAAAGATGTCAATAAAACCATCACATTTAAAGCTACCAACGAAGAACCATCCTACGGTGAGTAACTAGAATTTTCTATTATTTCCAATAATATTCACAATTACTTCAAAAAAAATAAATTCAATAATTTATCCATGAAGTAAAGTAAAATGGATGGACTGGAAGGGAAAATATATGAATGTAAAAAAATAAAGATCACATTAAGCCAAAGTGTCCCATCTAGAAGAAAAACTTGATGAAATGAAACAAGATTTTTAAAAGAAAAAACAACTAGTATAAGTGATAAATTTATGGATTTAACATCCTCATCCACGTTAAGGGACTCAGGCCCCAAGTTCCTTTTGGAACAAATTAATGAAGGTGTCATGGGTAATACCCCTATTCTTATTTACTAATACTCTTCTTCTTAAACATTTTCTCTTCACTATTTTTCTTCTTTCTTCTTTAATATCCTAAATTATGAAGACCGGAAATATACTCATAGTAAAATTTAAAATGGTTTTCAGCAACTCTCATCTTTATACTTGTAACTTGAAATTAAAATTTGAGATTGTGGTTCAATAAAATTAATGTCTCTAAAAGAAAATGATATTATCTTCAAGGAAAAGGAAGATGTCATCATGAAAATCAAGAATCAACTATATGTAAATAATCTAGAATCCACCATTAATGGCCTAATAATTTTCATTCAAGATTTACCAAAAGGAGGAAATTATTTTAAAGAAATTTTGGCTCTAAAAAACATGAAAAATATTGGTTGGGTCTTGGTTTCTCCTATTATTCAAGAAATTTTAAGAATCAATTGAAAAATTATTTTCTTAAGTGTTGTTCACTACATAGATTTTGTACATATTTAAAAATAAATTATCATTTAATTTGTGAATGTGATTGTTAAAATTAATGATATTATAGAGATAAGTCAATCTACCTTTCTTTTTTTTTAAAAGACAACCTCATGCCCATAAAAATAGATTCATATGCATCTATTGGATAACATAAGTGAAACCATGTTTGTGTGGGGACCAAAATCATTAATCATTTAGCTTTTTAAGAAAAGTATTTTCTGAACAAAACCCAAGAAGCATTATGGTACCTGAATATTGGTTTATCAAGATATATGAGGGGAAACCTATCTGAATTTAATCAAATCGGTAAAATTAGGAAGAGTTAATGTCACTTTTAGGGATAAATCTAAGGTTATGGTAATCAGTGAAGGTACCATTAGTTTTATAACCCATGATTACTTAAAAAATTATTAATAAAAGTCTTGAAACAAAATTTAATATTAATATTCAATTGTGTGATAACAGTTTTTAGCTCTATTTCCAAAATAAAATTTTCAAAATTTTAACTCTAAAAGAACATTTATTTATCTATTTTTGATTTAAAAGTATTTATATAATTAATTTAAAATCTCTTTCTATACAAAATGTAAAATATTTGAATGACCAAGATAGTGTGTTGTGGATTTGTAATAGATTCCTTTGTCCTTATAGCTCATAATCACTTTCCAAAATAAACTATATTCAACTAGAAAAAGATATTACCAAAATTTATTTGAATAATGACATGGTTTACGAAACAATATAATAAGGTAAGAATAAAATAAATACTATTTTAAATCTAAAAAAAATTCACTTTAAAATCTATTAAACTAATTCATCTTCGACATTTTATCTATTCTAGAATTAAACAATTAGGAGGTAAATCCTATAAATGCTTAATTATTGAAAACATTATAACAATATCTTGGGAATATTTATTATATCATAAAAATGAAACTTTTAATTCCTTCATCAAGTTTTTTTTAGTTTTAAAAATAAAAAGGTTTTAAATTAATTCATTTCCAAGTGATCATGGTGAATAATTTGATAAAAAGTAATTTAATGATTTTTTTCTTCTAAAATTCATATTCATTATTTTTCTACTCCTAGAATCCCTAAAAAAATGGGGTAGTGGGGAGGATAAATTGAAAACTTTAATAAATACCCCAAACACATAAAAATTAATTTTATTTGCCAATAATATTTTTGGGCTCTGGCTATGAATACTACATTGTATATCATTAATCATATTCTAATAATACCTTTTCTAAAAAATAAACCATATAAACTTTGGAGTAATAAAAAAACCAAAAGTCATTTTCTTAATTGTTTTTGTTTTTTAATGTATTATTTTAAACAAAAAATTAAATCATAAAAAATTTGATCCTATATCTGATAAAGGTATCTTTATTTGGAACTCCAACTGAAGAAAGTCTTATCAAAACTTTAATATAAGGACTAAAATGGTAGAATAATTAATACATATTTTTTTTATAAAAGTCATTTAAAATATTATTCTAAAAATTTTATTGAAAATATGGTTTTAAATAAACGTTTTTAAACTAAATTTTATTAAAAAGAACAAGAAACTTATTCATATAATATTTATAATGTTTTCAAAAAATTTAAAGACTATCTACTGGAACATTTCATTGGATATTTATAAGTAAGAACTTGTACTTGTATATTTATTTATTTTTAATAATGTTTAACACCATGCCTTTATCTCTCACCTTAAACACCAAAATAATAACAATTATCTTAATGTTGAAAATTATAAACGTTCTATGCAAGAGAAAGTAAATTAATTCACTTAAAATGACATACAGACTCGCATGGAAAGGCCTAGCGATCACCCCATTATAGTATTTGAATTGGTTTTTAGAAATAGTCTCTATGATATTTGTAATATTACTAGAAATAAAGTTTATTTAGTTGTAAAAGATTATAACCAAGAAGAAAAAAATTACTATGGTGAAACCTTTCACCCTTCACTCAGTTAAAATAAATTCTAATGTTTTTGGTATTTTTCCATTATCTTAATTTAAAAGTATTTTAAATGGATTTACAAAACACTATTTAATGGTTTTATTTTTGTATTTTTTATAAAAAAACCAAAGGGTTTTAAGAATCCCCAATTTATAAAATATGTTTTCAAGCTATTAAAATCTTTTTATTGTTTAAAAATGGCCCATAGGTATTTGTATGAACATATTTCAAATTATCTCCTTTAGAATGGTTTTAAAATGAGAAAATACATTTTGGATCTCTAATGAAAATATATCTCGAATTATCTATTACTCATTAAAATAAATATAGATGATGAGATTTTTATCTCTACCATTGTTTTTTATTTAATAAAATAGAAATTTGAAATGATATTTATAGGTTAACTCATGTTATCTCTCAATTTTAAATTTTTTGAAAGAAAGGATGTAATCATTTTAAACAAAAGAAAATAAACTAATGAAATCTTAAAAAAATGGATCGAACTAAATAAATTATCATACCAAGAAGTATAATTCATGATTTAACATTGGATGAATTAGGAAAGTTATTCAACAACAAGATTTATAGAAGTATGATTGGTAGTATAATTAACCTTACTGAGACCTAACCTAATATCATGTTCATTGTTAGTATTTGTTCTCATTTTCAATCAAATCCAATGGAATATCATATTAATTCTGACAAAAGTATTTTTCAGTATTTAAAAGGATTTAAATTTTTTAGATTGTTTTATTCAAGAGGAACCTCTTTTGAATTAACTTCTTTTCCCAATTCTAATTTTGGAGGATTCCTACTAGAATGTAAAAGTACTATTTGAACATACTATCTTATAGAAAAATACCTCTTCTCATGGAGTAATAAGAAATAAAATTCTACTGATATTTCTACAACCAAAGTGGATTACATAACCACTGAAAGCTGTGCCCAAATATTACGGATGAAGCATAATATATTATACTTAAATATTATATTTGATCTTATTCCTATCATTTGAGAAAACAAAAATTCATTTAATATCTCTAAAAATTCTATCCAGCACTCTAACACTAAACACATTGACCTTTAACATAATTTCTTAAGAGATTTCTTCCAAGAAGGTGACATATAATCTTATTTTGTCCAAATGGAATATCAACTCACTGATATTTTCACCAAACTTCTATACCTTGATCACTTTAGATCTATTAAAGGTGAATTAAGAATGGTTCACTTGTGTCTCTCTTCATTTGATCTATGAATATCTTGAGTGACCTTTTAATTTATTTTAAATAAACATAATTTTTTTATTTTGTTCTTTTATTTTATTTTGGATATGTTCCCTTTGTATCACCTTTTCTATATTTTAAGTGAGATACATATCTATTTTAATTCTGAAATTTTTTTTGAGGGAGATATTTTGTTTCGAAAATTAATTAATTAATTTTTTTTATATTTTTCAAATTTTCAAAATAATATTTTCAAAAATAAATAATTTTTGGAATATTTAAATTAATTTTAAAATAACTATTTAAACAATTTAATTTCAAATTTATTTTAAAAATTCATTTTCAAAACTAATAAAAGAATATTTGTACAAACTTATTTAAAAAAAATTCTATCTTAATGAAGATTAATGACGATTATAATTATTTTCTATATACCTGTCTATATAATTCTATCCTTGAGATTTCATTAAAAAAATAGAAATGAAAATATACTTCGTTGATATGGATTCTTCTCAAATTCCTTTTTATGCTCTTTTAAATGTGGAAATCAATAAATGGAGGTAAATGGATTTTTTGAGAAAAGTTGTGTTGTAGAAAATATATGTATCATATTTATTTACATTATTTGTTATCTATTTCCTTAATCCCTTATTTTATTTTCCATTTCACTATTCATTTTTTCCTCCTATCTATCTTAAATACACTTAATGTAATGGGTATTTGTAAGATAAGAGGTTTTATTCAAAATCATTCTTATTTTTGGAACATAAAATATATTTTTTACTATTAAAACCTTATTTTGTTAATATTTATCAGATAATTTTTGGGTATTTAAAACCTCCTCTGAGATTTTCTTTATATTTTTATATTTTCTTCCCTTTATCTATTTATTTTTATCTTGTTAATAATGAAAAAGGTGTAGATGTGTGTGTGTTATTTTTAAAGGGGGTGAATATTTTTTTTCTTTAAAAAACTATTTTCATAATGGGGGGAAGTTATGAATATATTTATTATTTTTATTATTTAACAGGTGATTAATTATTTTACAAAGTGGGATCTTTTAAAATTCGAATTTATTATTCTTAATATAATTCTTGATATGTTTACTTATTGATATCATTAAATATACTGTCCATTTCTTGAATTACATTACTATCTCACTTACTCTTGATTTTCACTTAATTTTCCTTTTTTATGTAATGTTTTTGTGATAATAAAAAGGGGTAAATTTTTTACCACACTCTTTTATTGTATTTTCATGATTATAAACACTAACCTGTGTATCTAAATGTTTCATTTAAGTGATATTCAATGTTTTATTGAAGTACATGTAAAGGAATTCATGGGATCTAAAATATATTTGGAAGCCTTTATATAAGCTTTATATTATCACTATTCTTCCATCAAGGCCTTTGAAACGTCTTATAGAAACTACCAAAAGCATTTCAAGAATATAGAGGTGGTCTTGGTTGAATAGGAAGTAATAAAAATATCACCAGCTAACTACTGAAGTGCACTGTCTACCCAGTGCCATAGTGGTAGAAGAAGAAGGTGTCCAAAATTCCCATCAACAACATGATGGATCACCCTAATGTGAAGCATTTTTGTTAAAGGCCACTAGATAAAAAATTCCTAGTAACAACTAACCAGTGGAATTTATCCAATATATCTAAGTTCCAAGAACCCTTCCAGTAACAAAATGGTGAATATTTTGTATATGATGGCATCGAGCCATCTATTATAAGACAATATTTATTATTTTCAAAAAGTCTATAATGATGGTATTATATGGATTCATGGATCTTGGAAAATCCAACGATCCTTTACCCAAGTGGCACGGGCTCCTGATTGGCATTTAAAAGACCTGAGATCAAATCCGGGCAGGGATGAATTTTTGGGTTACTGTAGTAGGGCACTGTAGCAAGGGTACTGCAGTAGGGCCCTGTAGCAGGGTACTGTAACAGTGGCGGAACAGTAGTAGAGGCGGCATTGTAGCAGCGGAGGAACTATTGCAGGGTACTGTAGTAGCGGTGGGTACTATAGCAGTGTGGTTACTGTAGCAGTACTATTCATCAAGGGGTACTTTGGGCCAAAAAAGGCTTTCAAGCCTTGTATTCAGGCCCCTTGGCCTTGGGACTTCATGCTATGTAATGGTTCTCCCTCTACCCACTCTAAAGAGTTTATTGCTTTAATAATAAATTGAGGCTTCAGCCCCAACCTTTTAAAAAAAATAATAAAAAATGGATCTTGGAAAATTCTAGAAGGTTCTCTCACCTCTTGGATCCTATAAAAGGACTCCCTTGGAACCATAGTACCGTACCTTGATATCTGTTATCCCATCAACACACTAAAATTTTGAATTTATAGAGAAGTTCTAGAATTATCAATACTATCAAAGAGCCTTCAAAAGTCCTCAATATCTCAAAGTATTTCAACCTTTATCTTAAATATTTCATCCCCATTATATTAATCTAATAAATATAATTATGAGAATATTTTTATGGGTTTTAAAAAAAGTAAACCTCTCCCTTCTAAACTACCTTTCCAAATTAGGTTATCAGTCTGAAAAAGTTAGTGGTTGGTTCCTTGGCCATTGGTGGAGCGCAAGAGAGTCCTCAAAACACAAAATTATAAGGGATGGGTTTCTTGATCATTACTAATATCAATGTATTTATACTATTGAACTCTTGATTCAAGGGGTGGTGATGTAGGGGAACACATCATTCTATTTTATAACTTGTTATCAATTATATTTTTATTATATTTACTTTTTTCAACATTGTATCATTTTACAATGTTTCACATACTTTCATAAATTTAGATCGATCGTTTCATTGCTTAAATAAATTTTATATTATTACTATAAAATTAGATAAAATTTATAAAAAAATTATAAATTTATTTTATGATTTATTTATTAATTTATCCTTCAATTTTTAAAAGGTAAATTCATCCCTCTTTCCATATATATCCTACCAAAAGAATATACTCTTTAGTAACCTATTATAATAATTATTGAGAAATGTCTTCTAGGAGATCTTCAATGAAATCCTTCGTGGCCTCCTCAAGTTCAACAACTTCAAATTTAGGTAGAATAATATTATCTAATTTTTAACATGTTTATTTTTCATTACAAGCTCAAAGAATTGATTTCATTCATGAAAGTGGAAATAATCTCTATTTTTCGTTCTCTTCTTCAAGCATTTTGATTTTTTGCACTAAATTCCATAAATAAGCTTCCCTAATAGACTCATCCAATTAGTTAATATGACAAGAATAAGAATAACCACTACATATATATATATAACCTAATTAACATTTCATAGTTTCAATGAATGAATTTTCAATGAAATTATATTTGTTTATGTTTTTTAAATTTATACATTGAATTTTTTTATTAGAAAAATTGTGTGAAAGTGATGCACATCACCAACAATGGTACTAAATTTATAAGATTTATTCTTTATAAATACCAACTAATAAATAATTATTTATGTAAGAATTTCATATAGTGAAAGACCTAATCCCGATATCTTGAGGTTCCCACTCATAAACACAAGTTTTCTTATTAGACCTATTTATAATATAAATAAAAAATAAAAAAATGAAAATCTAAAATTTTATAGATTTTAAAATCTACAATATATATACAAATACAAAAAAAATACAAAAAAATAAAAAAATGAAGATACTAGAAATAAACTGTTTTCCTTAAGAAGTCACAATAATGAAAATCATTATTTTTTAAAATTAATTTAATCTCATTATTCTACTCAATATAGAGATAAAGACCTGTTACTTTATACCCACCTATCCAAATTGTGATCATCCTACACTGATATATTAGCATACATAATAACCTACCTTACTTTTTCACTATAATTATACTCCATTGTCTGCAAAATTATAATAATATAGGAGAGTAAAATAAATGAACAATAAGAAGAAAAAAATTGTAGGTAAATAATGGTGACCATAAGAAAATCAATTTAATCAAAATTATATTCTTAGAATAAAATAATCAGAAACATTAAATTTTACTTGAAATTAAAATAATAACTGTTTCTTCCTCCAAAAAATAGCCAGGTTTAGTTCTCTCTTAGGATGAAGATGAAAGACTCTATGAGAGAGACATTTTAGAGAAAATGAAAAGAGAAAAAAAAAGAAATATTTCTAAAAAAAATTAAAAAATAATTTCTATATCAAAACATTCTCAATGTTTTTTGAAAATAACTTCCATCTTAAATAGATGTAGAGGAACTTATTTATAAGAAAATATAGTGGAAGATTTCCCTATAATTTTAACCTTTGAATTTACATGAATGTTTCACCCCATATATGGTATAATATCAAAAATCGAATGTCTATAATGTTTTTCAAATAAAAATTAAATATTCTCCCATATAATTTCATATATATGGGATACATTAATAAAAATTTCATACTGTATTACTAAATTTAAATTTTTTATCTCGGAAGACTCCTCAAATTCACCTAATCTATCTAATGAATTTATTTCATTGAAAACCACTGATATTGAGAGTACATATTTTATGATATTGTTCCATGATATCATATCTATCTATATACTTAACTTGAGGTATTTTATACATATAGATTGTGAGATATATTCACTTCCATAAATACAGTAAAAACTATGGAAAGATTCCTTATCCCCACTTGTATTCTTATTTTAGGCATAAAATGGTTGGATTCAACAATTGAAACAATTAAATTAGTTGGATCCTAGTAACCATGTAATCCTAAAAAAGGATTTTTTTTCAATTTTTATTAGTTCGGTGAATGTTATGACAAAAATACCAAAGTGATGTTTTTCTATGAAAATAAAAAAATAGTGGAATTGATCATTATTTAATTTCTTTTATATAATGGATGAAAAATATATTTTTACTGAAAAATATTAAACTAATTAGATACTAAACCCAAAAAATAGTGTGAAAACATTTTTAATAGTGAAAATATTGGATAATTCACTACATGGCCACAACCCCCACACACCTAATAATTTTCACTCCTGGGAAAAAAATCATATTTCCAAATAAAAAACTATGCCTAAATCAAATGTGAGAAAATTTTAAAGAACTTTTTTAAATTTTAATTTTTTATGATACATCTATGAAAAAATTTCCATTCATTTTATTATCTAACATTTTAAAATTTTCAATATCAGAAATAAATCCATGAACCAATCTTAATTTACCTCACATGGAAATTTATGTCACTCTTCTCACTAGATAAATTGAATCTAGAGTAACAAAAATACTTCTAAAATGAATGTTTCACTATTTAATTGTGATAATTATAATCTTTTCACATGTGAGACATAATATTTTTTCAAACATGTGATCTATTCAAGGTGATTTTGTAGCTAATGGTTTGTGGATATAACATTTAAAATTTTATGGATAAAAAATGGAGGTTGAAATATTAAATATAATGTATGAATATTCAAGTGAAATCAATGAATTTTCTCACTCAATTATCCTAACGCGATATATATTACCACCATTTTTTATGACATGGAGGATGAGTTAATCAATAAATTCAATGAATGATTTCATTATAATTCTTTTTTTTCAATTTTTTAAGGGGGTGAGATGAAAATAAAATATTATGAATGAATGATAGTTTATGATCTTGATTTTTGAAAGGGACATGAGTCATAAAAGTAAACACAATGAATAATTCAATATCATCTCCATTTTTTCAATTCCATGTTTTTAATAGAAAAGTATTATGTGAATGAAGAAACAATAAAGATAATGACTCATGCCCATTCACTCTTTAATACCCAATATAATGAAACACACCCCACATACCCCGAAATGAGATGTCTTCTAAATAACACAATTGAAATTACTTTCCTCAACACTTAAACTGAAAATAAGAATGAAAATATATTATGAGTGAAGGTAGGTCATGATAATTTTTTTGTAATATGTCTTAAACCTATAAAAAAATCCATAACTTCTAGGGGTTAAACAAGGGTTTATGTAATGGGTAGGTATCAAGTTTAAAATTTGGATTTCCAAATAATTTTCTTAACCATATTAATTTTTTTTATATTTTTTTCCTCAAAAAATGTTTCCTAAACATAAAAATGATTTTTTATGAAATCAAGGTCAAAACTCAGCTCAGGGGACTATTCTGGAGTAAAGGGAATGTTTGTCTGCAACTTTATGCTCCTATGCAAAAACCAAAATTTTGGAATGCGAGTAACTTTCACAAGAAATGAGAAATCAAATGTATTAACACACACACACACACACACACATATATATATATATATATATTAAAATACCTAAAAATAAAAGGTAAATGGCTACGTGAAACTATCCCATTGTGAAAAAAACTCAATGAGAGGGAAAGTTGTATAATAAAGTCGATGCTAATTAAAATCCTTATACAATCACCCTGTAGTGGACAAGGAATGGGAGTCACACAACCCATAGTTTGATGACAAAAACATGCTTTTTTAATCATCTAGAGTTTCATGACCTATTTTCTAGAAAGTATTTTTTTATTAATTTATAAATCTAGGTTTTTGGAGTGGGTCAAATTGCTTTCCTATTTTGATTTTTTGGACTTTGATGGGTAGATAAATAACATTATTGTTCATAAAAAATAAATTATGGGGTTTACATTGAGTGAAGAACCTGTTTTTGGATGATTCTTAAGGCTTGTAAAGTGTATTAGGGCTTTTTTGGGGTTTTAAGTTTGTTGGATGCTAAAAATAAAAGTTTTCTAAGTGGACATACTGAGGCACATAGTTTGGACAAACCATGTGGTCTCCAAGGAGAAACTTTGCGCCATAAAAACGAATTAAGAAAAATTTGGTAAACCTTGTAGGATGGGGAGAATGACTATGCATGAACCTATACAATCATTATAAGAGTAATCCACATGGTTTCTGCACGTTTTTAGAAAACTATGTACAATCTACATGCTTAGTGCCACTTTAAAAGTGGATACACATGGGATCATCACAGTTTGGCCAAACCATGTGAGATAACCTTGAGAGGTTTGGTTCTTAATTTGAAAGAGCCTCAGGACTGGAACACAGTTTTCCAAACCATGCTGGTAAACCAAGAATCTCATTAAAATTGTGAAATGATATTTTTTACATTCTTCTATTAAACCATTTACCCTACTTTATTTTTTCTCCACCCATACACACAGCTGAAGAATCTCCATTTCTTCCTCCATATGGTTTGAACCACCTATTTCATCTAAGATCTGATATTCATGATGTTAGGTGTGTTGAAACTTTATTGGTAATACCCTATATCATCTTGCATATTTTATTCCTTGTTCTCTCTATACATAATGCTAAATATATGAGATCCATTTTAAAATCTTTTCATGGAATTCATATAAAATTCCTTTTTCCTCAAAATTTCCTTGAGTTAGAGGCTAATATCATATGGGTGAGAATCTACCAACACAAGGTATGTGGTTTTTATATTTTTTTCTGTTTTCACTAGTGTTTTAGGGGTGTGTCTTAGAGCATTCCATTAGGTTTATTGAGTGTGACCCGAATTATTTAACTCATTTATTTTAAATTAATTGTGAGACCATATGGTATGCCTCTAGGAATGATCAAACTATTGCTTCTATTGCTGATCCATGTGAGTGGATTTAGACCTTGGGTATATTAGGTTGGGGTGTTGATTTATTTAAGTAATTTTTTTAATTTATTTATATTGAATTGCTAGGTTCTATGGGAATTTGATGTGATTAGACTAAGGATTGAGATAGTGTTGGCTATATATTGTGAGGCAATGGGATGGTAAGGTTGGTTTTGGCATGATATATATATATATATATATATATATTGAGTGATGTTGATCACTTGTAGGGTGACACAGTTATTGATTGACGTGAAGAAGTCATCAGGTTATGGGAATGTCTCATGAGATGTTTGGTAGAAATTACCATTGGATTGAGGGACATGGTCATAGTGGAAATATGTGTCTAATGGTATAGATTATGGAATTTTTAGTGATTTTTGCTCACCCATGTAGTCTATTGTTCCAATTGGAGTCATGTTCACATAGTAGGGCTTAGATGATGAGGTTTTATTGACAAATCATATGGGTAGATGCCTCTGATAGTTATAGATTAGGGAAATGGTTAGGGGTTCTTATCATTGACTACGATGGGGATCTTGAGGAACCTTTTTTTGATAGTTTTGAGATGGTCGGTTGGGGGATTAGGCTCTCTGTAATTGAGGTCGTTGGGAAAAATCTTGTTTCGGAGGAGGAACATCGTTGTACCTCAGGATGTTGGATTTTGAGACGAAAATGATATTACTTGGAGGAAAGATATCATCATGCCTTAGATTTCAGGATTTTACCTAATATAGCTACATCTATGCTAAGGTAAGAGGGACCAAGTAATTGATTTGGAAATTCCTTTTGGATATTAGATATACGATCGGGACATGAGGTGTTTGTTGGAACATAGTGTTGGGTGATTTTACTAGAGGTAGAACCTAAGGGTTCACATATACTATTTTACATCAGGGTACGCCTTAGGCTTAGGCTAAGGATCCTCTCCACTATGGTATTCTATCATTTTCCAAACCAGGTGATCACTCTCTTGTGGATGATTAGCACAAGGGAAGTGGGGTATTTTTATACATGCGTATTGTTCTATTATATTTATTATTTTTTGTATACACTATTCAAATCAGAGATGTCAGATAGGCACACCTTGGGGGTGGCCTACTATGGTTCCTTCTCACACCATACACAGTCCCATCGAGACACATGTAGACTTTATGGATTTACAATCAGGTAAAGGTTTGGGATCTAGAGATAGACATTAGTATTGGTCTATTTAGAAAGGGATGGATGGAAAGGGACCTTGAGGTTCTTGTATATGCTGGAATTTCCTTTTTGTGTTTTTCTTTTCTATCAACATGCTTATATGTATGTATTGCGGTTTTCCACTGGAAATTTTTTTTCTTATTGTATATATGAACAAGATTATATGGATGTTTGGTTTTGGTATCTACAAACAGAATGTTGTAATGTTTAATTTTGGAAATGATTTTGAGCTTGTTTATTATTATTGCTTTCTCTATCTATTGTGCTTTCTCTATGGGTGGGTTATTGGTCCAATGTCTATTGGTATTTCTTTTACACTAATTTATATTTATATATACCATTATATTATCACCATAAGAGGGTATAGTCTTCCAAATATCACCTATTTACACCATCACTTCTAGTCGGTAGCATTTTTTGTTAATGGAGGCACACATAAAGACCAGTGGCACTCAGACCAAAGCATTTTTTGGGTGGATAAAATGGTCTAGGTGCTAAAAAAGATATCAAAGGAGTTTCTTTTACCTATATATTGGTGTAACTATTTATGAGATGGTAGAAAGTAGATTGATATTTTTTTTGAATTGGGTTTAGAAGTAATGTTTGGGTTCCTGTATCCCCATGCATGGGGGACAAACAAAGTTTCCAAAGGTGGAAATTGCTATTTAATTTTTCTCATTAAATAGATAATTTGATTTCCACCTCAAGTTGTACACTGGGAATGTGATTTTTACCTATTAGGATATGTGACCCTTGAACTGGTATGGCAAGGAAGGATTAGTTAACCCTTGGACCGGTATGGAATGTGAGGCATGGTTATGCTTTCTAATTAGGAACATATGATGTCTTTATATATATATATATATATTTATATATTAATTCCCCACAATAAAACTAGTGTGAAATTTTCATTGGGAACTTAGATTGTTCTAAGTGGGTTTGGGTTGTCTAAAATGTCAATAGAGGAAGTTAAGTGGCACATTCCTACTTAGACTCTCTTTAGTGGAATCTTACTCAACTAGGCTAGGCAAGTGGACCCAATGAAATCTATTTTTGATATGTGATATATATATATATACATATATATATATATAACTCTCTCTTAAAGGAGTAGATAGGGATGCTGATATGGTGTGATTTTGATCACCAGGCTGAGTGACGAGGTATTCATATTGAGGTAACATGGTTCGTTCAGATGGGCATTGATCGAGGAATAAGTGATATTTGGATCTGGTATGGGTGCGTAAGTGGTTAAGAGGTCGGATTTAGGGAGACATGGTTGTGACGGGGGAGGGTAAGAGTAGTGAGTTCAAGATGATCATCACCACTTTACCAAATATAAGTTTTATATATATATATATATATATATATATTCTATGGTCTATTTGACCATGTAATGGTATTCAGTGGGATTCCACTTAGACATTCCCCAATAAAGTGTCAAGAGGGTAATGATGTATTGAAACAATATCATGTATAGGTTGTGACCCGTAATGGTTGGTATGAGGCCGTAGAGGGTTAGGCAGTGCTTGAGCCACAAGTTCAGGCTCAGGTTTAGGTTTTGGTGCTGGTGGGGAAACCACTATATTTGAAATCATTTGGGACATTGGTTGATGAGAATCTCAAAGAGATAGTAGTATGTGTCATCCAGGGGATAATAAGGGAGCTCAGGGAGAAGATCCTTATATAGGGTACACAGCTCAAGAGTTCTAATCACAACACCCACCACTATTTTTGGTTGAGGGTGTACTAAAGGTATATGAGAACTAGATCGAGTCAATTAAGATGATCTGTGAGAATATTGAGATTCCCCCATGAAGGAGGGTGACTCTAGAGGCGTACATGCTCAAAATACTGGAAAATAACTGGTGGGATGAGTACGTTTAGGTGGGCATACACAAGGGACTAACATGGAAGGACTTTGGGGACAAGTTCATCGAGCACTTCTTCCCAAAGATGCTGAGGGAAGAGAGAGCATGGGAGTTCTTGAGCCTATAATATGGTGACATGTTCATGATGGACTATTCAAGTATATTCAACTAGTTGTCTCTATTCAAACCTGGTATGGTGGGTGACTCCAACTAGAGGGTGATTGATTTTGAGGATGGTTTATGGAATTCCATTTTCGTGTTGGTAAAAAAATTTAGGCTAGACTCATTCTTAGAGGATGTGAATCAGGTGATCATAGCTAATGGTAACTTGACATACATGTCATACTTGAGTCAGGTGGTGGTATTAGATGATTTCTATGGTGATGATTTAGAAAACAAGAAGAAAGTCTAGAGGTGTTCTATAAGAGTGGTCAAGACAAGGACTGAGGAAGACAACCTCAGAGTGGGTTGTTGATTTTTTTTGATTTAAGTGAGGGTTTCCAGGTCATGTGTAAATGCATTTTAATAAGGCACTAAAGGAGTGTCAAGTGTATGGGAAGGTATAGAATCTTGATAGGTTCTACAAGATGCTTTCTCAGATAGCTGATAGTTAGGGACCGATGTATACTCATGGTTCTGAGATAGGACAAGGAGGAGTACCTGGTGATGGTAGCTAGGTTTTAGCTACACGTAGAGATCATGTAAGAGATAGTGGGGCCCATTAGTTGGGATAATGTCCTAAGGATGGTGTATCACCATAAGAAATTTAGGCTTTAGGGAGTTGGGATTTGTCCCGGTGCATTCCATGGAGCTACCAGGGTCAGAGCAGGCTGGTGATGTAGTTATGGTTAAAGGTATGCTGTAGTCATAACTATGTTTGTTTTTATTTTATTTTTCATGATTTTTTAGAGGCATGACCATTTTGGGTGAATTCGGTGTATGAGATGTTACTATAGACTAACTAGACACTAGTTAGTACATTTCAATCAGCTCGGATGTGTTATATATATATATGTGTGTGTGTGTGGTTTGTGTTACCTAGATTGATATGAGAGAATCATGGAATGGATGCCTTGTGTGGTGCATTATTATCGGAGCATCAATGTGATGTAGGACTTATTTGAGTTGTAAGGAACCAGGGATGATTTGAGCATTTGATGAGATGTCGGACCTTATAGGTGTCAAGTGTGACAAGGACATATGGTGAGAAACTATTAATATATGGGACATGATGGGTGTTAGGTATGAAAAAGGATAAAATGATGAGGTGAAAGAGTGATGATGAATCATGAGTGTACTTTTGAGTCTAGGAATGGTTGATGGATCATTAGTTACATTTGAGTTTTGGTTCAGGATGTGACCGAGGTAGGTAACTTCTAAGGTGGGGAGCCCTTGAGGTATTTGACATGTTCCCATTTAGACAGGGGTAGTTTGTGTTAGATTTAATGATATGGGTATGTTTAGTTCACATCATATTTATGCTTGATATATCAGGGATGATCTATGTTTAGGTGGAAATACATCAACATACCTAGTTTTTGGAGTGGGCTGAATTCCTCACCCACTATGATTTTTTGGACTTTTTTGGATAGACCAATATCATTCTTGTTAATTAAAAATTAATTCAAAGTTTTCTATTAACCCAAGAACATGTTTCTGGATGAGTCTTGATGCTCTACAAATTTTTCTTGGAGGTTTGGTAGGTTTTTGGGTTTATTAGATTATGAAAACATATGTTTTCTAAGTTCAGAGAGTAAGACACGTAGCATGGAGAAACAATATGACCTCAATGTAGAGTCCTTGCTCCCTACAAATACAATGAGTATAATTTGGTAAACCATATAGAAGGGAGAGAATGACCATGCCTAAAACTCTATAGTTTCTATCATAGAGATCTAAATGAATTGAGAATGGTTTGGGAAAACTGTACATAAGTTGCATGCTAAGTTCCACTAAACTAATGGCTACACACAAGATCAGATTGGTTTGGAAAAATTATACGATCTAACCATCCAAGATATGGATATTAAGAAGTAGGAGCCAAATAATTGGCACACTATTTTCCAAACCATTTGGGAAAACCATGTGGCCTATTAAAAGTGCCAAATAACCCTTTTGTGTCTCTTATTAAACCCATTCCTCCCTTTCTTTCATCTCCAACGGCACACACATCCGATAAAGCTCCATTTCTTCCTCCTTCTTCGGATTTGTGCCATGTATTCTATCTGAGCTCTGATATTCATGCAATCATGTTCCTTGGAACCACATTGGAAATATATTCAATCATATTTCCTCTTTTTTTCCTTGATCTCTCCATACAGAATACTATATCCAAGCGGGCAGTTTTAGGTTCTTTTCAAGGCGTTCGTCTAAAACATAATTTTCTTCCAAATAGGCTAAAGTTAGAGTCTAATATTGTATGAGTGGATGTATAATAGAATTATATAGGTGTTTATTAACTTTCTTAATGTTTTTGAGAGTGTTTTGGGGATATGACTTAGAGCGCAACATTGGGTTGATTGATTGAGACACAAATTAATCAACCCATGATTTTAAATTAATTATGAGACCACATGGGATTCCTCTAAGCATGCCCATGATATTTCTTATATTACTGAGCCATGTTAGAAGCTTTAGACCCTAGGAGGATTAGGACAGGATGTTGATTTTTTTAATTTACATTGTTTAATTTATTTATATTGAATTTTTGGGTTTCATGGGAACATGATAGGCTTGTCCTGAGGACTGAGATAACATTTTTTATCTATTTTGAGATGATGTGATTATCAGGATGGGAATGGTATGATATATATATGTATATATATATATATGTATATATATATATGTATATATATATATATCCTGAGTTTTGTTCATCACTAGTTCGGGGACACAATCATCAATTGAGGAAATAAGGTTATCAGGTTATGGTCATGGATCATGTGATATTGTATGGAATTGGTCATCAAATCGAGTGACACAACCAGTAAGGAACGAGGTGATAGATGGTGTGTCTTAGAAACTTTTTTGGTGATTTCTTCTCACCCATGATAGAAAATTTACCATTTGGAGTCATGTACAAACAATAGAACTTAGATGATGAGGTGGTATTGAACACTCATGTGGGAAAAAGTAACCATTTTTTGTAGCGTAGGGAAATGGTTGGAGGTTATTTCCATAGAAAGCCACATGGATAATGAGGAGCCATCAATTGATAGTGTTGAGACTATCAATTGAGGGATTTGGCTCACTGTACTTGAGGCCATTAGTCTAAGACTTTTTAGGAGGATGGACATCACAATACCTAGAGACATTATCTATTGAGATAATGGTGATAATTTTTGGGGGAAAAATATCATTGTAACTCAGACATCAGGCTTCGAGCTGATAGAGTTACTTCTTAGATGAGGTCTGAGGTAACAAGTACTTGATTGGGGTGTGCTTTTAGGATGTCAGTTACTTAATATAGACATGAGTTTTTAGTTGGAATGTGGTTCTAGGTGACTTTAATGGAGTTGTAACCTGAGGGTTCACCTAGACTATTTTACATTAGGGGATTCCTTGGTCTTAGATTAAGGATCCTCTCCACTATGGTATTCTAGAGTTGGATGAAGTAGGTCATCACTCTCTTATGGATACTAAGGACGATGCGAGCTTGTTATTGTTATGAATTTTTGCTATGATGTTCTATTTATTTATTTTTTCATACAACTTCTAAATCACAAATTTTATATAATAACACATCGGTGGTGGCCTACTGAGATTCTTTCTCACACCCTCTATGGGCCCTTCAAGAGACATGTTGACTTTATGTCTTTGCAATCATGTAAAGGTTTGTGCACTAGATTTGGACCTTAGTATTGGTATGTTTAACCTAGTATTGATGTAAAGGGAACTCGAGGTTCTTTCATCAACTAGAATTTATTTTTTGAGTTTTTATTTTGTATCAAAATGCTTATATGTAAGTACTAAGGTCAACCATTAGTGATCCATCTTCTTGTTGTATGTATGAAATAGCTCTCTGTATGTTAAATTTTAGTATATACAAATGGAATGTTGTAATGGTTAATTCTGTAAATGGTTTTGAGCTTGTTTATTGTTATTGCTTCTACTATCTATTGTGCTTCCTCTATGGGTGGGTTACTATTCTAGTATCTATTTGTCTTTCTTTTTCGCTAAGTTATATTTATATAGAAAATTATATTATCACCTCCAGAGGGTATAGTCTGTCTACTATCACATATTAACACCCTATCTTCTAGTTATAAGACTTTGGTATTTGATGAGGCATGCATAAGACCCAGTGGCACTAAGACCGAAGCACTACTTGGGTGGCTAAACGGGTTGGGGCACTATAAAATTGAGCATCACCCCTATTTTCCCAGTAGAACTATAAAGTTTAATGTGTCAATTTATCATTCATAGAACACCCAATTTTAAAATATCACACAATTCTAAACTAGCATGGAATACTATAGGTAGAGAACTTACGCAGAAACCCTCACATTTTCCCCAAACCACTTAGACTTGTGATAGATATTTCCTCCCCCAACCTCCCTTGATGGATCAAAGGGTTTGATTAAGATAAACATTATTCATGAAAGTCCAAGATAAACATAACAAATAAAATTATATGAAACTAAAAATCATGAATCCTTTTCTTATCCTTGTACTAGATCCCACGGGTCACACAACTTCCATGATGCACAAAAATTAAATTTTTCATGACACAACCTCCAGGTCCCCAAATTGATGCCTCTTTCAGCCACGAATAATTGAATGAATGTTAAGTGATATAGTGACCTACACCCATTTATAAAGAGTTCATCTATGTGATCCATATTCTCATTACCAATATCATCAACTCTCATGTTAAAAACCTTTTTCTCCAAGCATTAGCTAGGCAAAATCATTGCATTATTCTCCTAAGAATAGGCACCCTAACCTTAGGACTCCAACTTGTTTTCCTAGAAATGGTATCATCAAGGTAAATAGTCTAATTTTCCCTTCAACTATGGAATATGGAATATGGGATCCCTATATCCTCTTATCATCTCACCATAATTTGTAATAGGTTCCCCCATGTGTAATTCCCAACAACATATGAGTTTCAAGAATTTAAATTGCATAGGACCAACATCCTTAGAACACGACATTAAACTATAGACTTACCCCATGTGATGAACATTGGATTCCACATGTAGTATGAATGATATGGTTCCCCATATTCTAGAAAAAATATACATGGAATCCCCTACCATACCTTTTTAACTATAATTCAATGATGTATGTGTCTTTATTATATGATAATAAATTTCATTAATTAGTATGTCCACACAACCTTAAACTAAGTGCTCAAACTAAATGTGTTATCATATGTGTATCCTAAAAGGTATGTAGAATGCCTCACTATTGTTAAATATTGACATACAATAAAAATCCACTTTCTATTGAGAGGTGGAAACTCTGGACCTTCCAGGAGCACAAATAAACCTCTCACCATCCAAATCTGAGGTCCCCACTAGACTTTAGTGACTCCATGAAGTGATAACCATTGTTCAGACCATTATGTGACAGCAATACATGGTATATTTCCCCACAATACATTATATCTATGACCATCTTCCCATTTGACTTTAAACCTAGGACCATATCCCCAAAATACAATAAACCTATGACCCCTCCAGATGCATCAAAACTCATAACTCATGTATTGATCATAATATTCCTTAGGTGATAATATAAGGATGCCTTATGTGATGAGAATATTTTTCATGATGTGATGAATGTATGATTCCTCAAAAAAAAAGAAATTGGACATTTCTAACAAGTGTAGGATGCCTGAGGTGATGATCCTTAGATACCACATGCCCCTCACATATGTTTCATCATAATGAATACGAGATTATTTGGAAAATAAACCTATGATGACTCATATATGAGGTTCCATACACTTAAAATGAGGAATAATTTTATAGATTCACAAAATTCCCAATAAACCCAACATCAAAATGTTCTATACATACTCAACATCATTATCAAATCTAATCATTAGTAGTTCCCAATCATGACTTCAAGAAGAATCATTAATTGGTGTCCACTTCAAGATGTTGTTGGGAATGAGATTCACTAACTTGTATCATATTTTCAAGGGATACAAGGAATAGATGATGAACTCTAGGGAAGGATCCATGGAAGGAGGATCAATCATCCCATCACCCCATTATGATCAATGAGTTGATATCATTGATCAAGGTGGTAGAGGCCGCCAGCCTTTGGAAAGAAGGAATACAAGTCCCACACCTTGGAGGGTCAACGAGCAGTACAAGTACATAGACACTCTCCAGGAAAGGAAGAAAACATCCCAATGTATGCATCAATTGAATCATTGAAAAAATGCTAAAATTTATGTGAAAATTTTCTGTGTAACTGGGGGAAGATAATGAAAAATGTTCATCACTAAATCGAAGCATCATTGTCATAAATCACTTATTATCTTAGGAAAGGATGAATAACAATGGGAATGTTGGGAATCATCTTCATCAAAAATGTACTTACAATGAACCTAATGTATCCTACATGAAACAAGTTCTGGGAAATGGTCAGTGACCCACTACCAATATGAGTGGCGATCAGAGAACTAATGGTGCAACAATACCTCAAAACTATACTCTCTATATGATAACCACCACTCTGATGACTACTGATAATCCTCACCCCATATACCCCCAAAAAACCCATTTAATTATATGTGATGAATTCCCTTGTTCATCTCTAAAAATAAGAATGTGTCATCCAGACTAGGGATATGACCCTCTAAGACCTAGAAGTTATAGGGCCACACCAACAACACTGGCTTCATAGACCACATAGGGGTAATATCCTCCAGTGACTTCTAAAAACCATTTTAAAGAGTATCTCCCATAAATACAATGAAATACCCCTCCCCTACACCAATTATGAATGGAATATACAGGTTACACCTACTGTGACTGCCACCCAAGGGCCACCTAAGAGGACTCCCACTACTCAACATCACTGAAAATGTTTGGAATCCATATAGGATGATGAATAATTCGATCATTTCCCCACTCCACTGGTCTTAGTCTATAATTCCTATTATCAATGTCTGGGTATGTATTTCAATCATACCTAATTGGAGGCCTTTTCCATACATCAGTTTCTTATACCGCTACGGACATGCCTCCTACCCTCCCAATCGCTACGTGGGGGCCTATAATCACCTAATTGTGATCATGACCCCATTCAACTACTAGGAAGGTTGGGTTGACTCTCCCCATTATGGGTGACAATGAAAACCTTCATAGGCCACCCCATGATGAATAATTCCATTATAGAGTTCATCCTTACAATTTTATCAGCCAGTATGAAGGTCCTCATCATGCTAAAGACATCCTTTTCCCCAAAGATGCATCTTGTGGTGGTCGAAAAAGAAAACTTCTTAGGAATCCTATATGAAAGACTAACTATAGATTTCATAGAAGAAATACCTATGACCCCTATAGGTTTTCACTCAGGGAACTCCCATACCGTCAAAGATAATAGAAGAGAAAATATCACATCACCCTCAAACTCTTTGTGTCTAAGGTAACTGATGAATAAGTGGACATGCCTCCATCTCCACCACCAGTGATGGGGGAAAGATACAATCAGTTGAAGAAGACCATCCATGAGGAAGATATACACAATTTCCCCATATCCCTAAAAAAACCACATATGGATGATGTATTAGATTTCTTTGATGAACTCTCCGATCAGCCTTGTATGACTCTATCAAATTTCCTCATCTCCACCTCTATCATGGATGTAAGGTAGAAAAGAAGTTCTGAACTAGTTCCCCAAAATGAAGGTGATATCTTTGATGAGATGCAAAGGAATGGGGACCTTCTCAATCAGCAAGAGGTCATAGATTACCCATCATATATAGACATGGTTATGAATATGGATTCACATTTGGATGAAAACTCATCATTTTAAAGATTATTGGACGATTTGATACACTCTCTTATAAGAAATAAACAACAGAGTATGTCTTTATCACTTCCACCGTAGCTTCCGAGCCATTACCAATTGATGATTTTGGTGATTAAGAAGAGGATTTCCCTTAAAAAATTACCTGTAGGAGGAAATATTCTAGGAGACACAATCCACTAACTAGTAATCAATTATTTTTATCCACCCAAAACCCTGAAATTACCCATACTCTAGTTCCTCCATGCGTACCTAGTTGCGTGCCTCCCCGAAAATATCTGGGAAATATTAAACAACCTTTGAGATCACAAAAAGTACCCTATCTTAGAATCCATGGGAATGTCAAGAATATCTATCTATTATTCTAGATGGTTGACATCACCAAACGCCTCGTTTCTCATCAACCTGAATCATAAGGGTACCACTAAATAATTCACTGGACTTGCATCTGGAGCCTCATCATGCTTTAGTAGGTCATTCAAGAGGTGTCTTCCCATGTGAATATATAACAACCTCATATATAGTAACCCAGAGATAGTGCCTTCTTTATTACATTTTCAAAACATATATATGTAATCATATCCCAAAGGACCATATATTTTACTAGTCTTGAAGAACTATGTACAAAAATTCAATCCATTTTACATTATGAATAAAATATAAAACATAGTTAGTGAAATTATTCTATATTATTGAACTCAATAAAAGATCCTTATTCATATCATGGGTAAAGGAAAAAAAATGAATTGGTGATCTTATATTCTCCATAAGGGTTATGTACAATGGAAGATATCATGAGTAGATAATGAATAATAAATATGTAAAGGTAAATAACTGAAAACACATCCCATTAAATATAACTTGAGCATAAAATAAATCAATGGATAATATGAATGATTAAATATCATGGATAATAATAATTGAATTACCAATGAAGTAAAATATTAATATTGGAAATCATAATTTTATATATCATGATATTTATATAATCAAATACTTATCCCAAGATAGTTTATTTGATGGGTAGGTATACACGAGAAACCCATTTAATGTTACCTTACTAACATGTCTCATGGAACTTATCGATGCATCAAGTGGATATAAAAATATGGGCCCCAAAAAAATACTACATGTCCAATGAATTCACTAAATATCTAATGATCAATTTAATTCACGAAAAATATGCCTTATCAAAAAATATCTGTATTAAGTAAAGAATAAACAATATCAATATTCCACGAGTCAATCACATAACTTTTAACGTAAAAAACAATATGACTAAATGGTATATGGTTTAGGATATAATGATATCGATGGTATAATTAATATATATATTTAATGGACATTTAACGTTTAGTGATTATAATAAATTGAATTTTGTAAGAGAAATTTAATAACAAAATAATCTGTAAGAGATAAAAGATTACCTTCAAAAAGTAGATTTTATAGTAAAATAGACTATTTTAAATAATAGATGGAAATGGAAATGAAACATTTAATATAAGTTTTCATTAAATATTTTTATTTTTAAAACCATTTAAAAATTATAAAATAATCTAAAAGGAACAAGACAGTTACGGCATTGGAGAAGGCCGATAACGCCATATATGTTAAAAAATTCCTTTTGACTTTCTTTAATGAAAGATGAAACCAAAAATTTTGGGAAAACATTAGTTGGGTTCCTTTCAAACTATGTAAAAACTCCATAATAACATAAAATGACTTTTATAAATCATTTGTGAAAATAAAAATTATTTTTGAAAAATAGTTTTGAAAAATATTGATATTGAAGAAAAATATACCTAATAATGAAGAGAAATAAGATTGGATTTTATTTTAAATGTTAATAATGAAAGATTAACATGAATGGAATCATAAATAATTATAATTAAAGAGATATTAATGTTAAATAACTCAAATAGAAAGTTTATACAACACTTAAAAATAAATAAGTATATATTACCAAATATGTTTCAATGGAGTAGAAATTTAGATTAAATCCCTTACAAAGATAATATCATTGAAGTGAGAATTAATCAATGAAGTTATTATTTTTAATAAATATAAATCAATATAAAATAATTTAAAAACAACATAATAAAATCAAAGGTAATTTCACACATAATCATGGAATAACATAGTTAATGAAGTAGAAGTATAAACCAATGAATGAAAGTTGAGTTAATAACCCTTTACCTCTGGTCTGACTTTTCACATATGTTCTTTATCATTTTGAATAATAAAATTATGTTAATTATTTAATTTCTTAGGAAATTGTTTCATTTTTTCCTTTTATTTTTATTTATTAACATGTTATATTCAATTACTTATTCAATTAATTTTACATTATTCAATTGATGATATTCAGCTCCTATGTCCAAAATGACTTCGGTAGGTTGACTATGGTCAAATAGGTATTTATTTAATCATATCTAGAATAATAATAATGAAATAATTATCATTTTTATACATAAATTATTCTTTTGATACAAATAAATAAGTATGTTTATGAAAAATGAACTACATTACAATCATAGAGATGATAGGTTGTACGTATGAATTAGTAACGCTTCCCATTTTTCATTGATCATATTGAAAAGAATTTAATTATTATTTAATTATTCTATAATGTCAATTAAATCATAAATTAAATATTATACACTTAAATAAACTTATTTATTTCATTCATGTAAAAAAATGGTAAAAAATGAGTCATATCACTTCGTGGAGGTGGTATTCCACAGATACGTAGAAACAACAATATCATTTTTCAATGCATGGGAAGGTAAGAAAATATATGATATATTTATTTTATAGAATTATATATATTGCATTAATATCATATATATATATATATTAAATCTATATTTATAAATTTCTATGAGAGGAAGTGATGGAAAACTAATTACATCGGTTCATTAGGGGGAAATCCACTGTGCACATGAAGGATGGTTTCGTTTTCCATTTGATATAAGTTACGATGGTTTCAGTTATTAAATAAACATAATAATAAATAATTATATGGTAGATATAGGTGTTATTATATTTTATTGGTTTAATAATATATAAATTAGGTGGAAGAAGAAATACAACAAAAATTATCAGTTAAGAATGATACCACTTCTTGAGAAAACCTCTTTAGGATTATATATATAGCCTTCCAAGATTGAATTTCAAATAAAACCAAGGAATCTAGGATATTGGAAGGGATGTATGTAAGGTATTTTTTAGGTATTTTATTAACCAAAATGTTTTATAATTGTGAATAAAATTACATATGAGTTTCCCTTTTATATGTGAGGGAAGGGGTAGTTTTGAAATTTCATAAAACATTAAATTGTTATAAAACAATTTCCAAATTAAAATGGATCTAAATAGATATAATTAAAATATTGAATTATTATGGATAAAAATATAATCATATAATAATATTTGGCTGAGTTTTTGTTTTTTACCCTTATAGTTTGGTTTTAACCGCCTCTTAAACCTTTTGATAATTACCATAATATTAAATATTTCTACCCTTTAAGGCACTATAATGATACTATAAAATTCAAAAATACCAAAAAATGGACCATGGTTGATTTTTTAAACTATATCCAATTCAAATTACTGAATATAATTCTTTTATGAATTTTAATTCATATAATTAAATATTTTTTATTATCGAATTTTATTGATTTCATTTTGACACTTTTCATTTAATTTGAATTTAAATACGTCAATACAAAGATAAAATTCAAATATAAGCCTTAAAAGAATTACTATAATCTTATACTTATCAAAAAAATTTAGGGACCATAATTATTCTTCCAAATTATATTAGTTTTAGAATTTATAACATCATTTATTTTATGTTTATATTAAATAAATAAATGTTTTGTCGACATTGCACAAACATTTAAGGTAGTTATTTCATCACTAAAAATTATAAATAAACTACAGTGATAAAATAATCATTTATATTTTACATTAATACTTATAACTGAACACAGGTTTTATTTATCCCTATCAAAAAATATTATCGCTGTTAAAAGAAGAAAAGTGACACTTTTGTGTTTATCTCTCACTTTAATATTAAAAAGGTAAAAATAATATCTATTTGGAATAAATGTCATAATTTTTAATTATTTATATAATATACTCATATAATGTAATTGATTAAAGTCTTAGGTTGATTTGTAGTGATGCATCACATTATTTTTTAACCTCAATTACCAATTTTACCCTTATTGTGGAGATAAATTTTTACTATAGTTAATATTCATAATGACTAGAAATAAAAGATAACTATTTAAAAATTATTGGATTATTAATTAAAAATATGGAATAAAATTTTCATGATTCAATTTCAGTAATTGGAAGATATTAATTTAATATTATTACATAAAACTCCATAAAAAAGTTTTTTAAAAGAATGATTTTTTAAGAATAAAATTGTTTTCATACTAAATTAAGAAATTAAATAGATTATAATTACCTTAATTTAATTATTAATAATATTAAGGATCTATCTTATCATTTAAATCATTTTAAAAGAAAATGGTATTTTATAAATTCAAGAAAAAGAATAAATTTCTATAAAAAGAAGTATTCTTCACTATTTTCTAGAAAATTAATATTTTCAGGAAAATATCAAAAAAATATCGCTAAGATAATTTTGATATTATGATTTGAAAAATTATACTATTTATATATATATATTACATAAAATCAGAAAAAATCAATTATTGTATTTTCCCCTAAATAGAAATAGAAATTATTATTTTTAAGTAAATGTATTTTTGAAGAACAAAATGAATTTACAAAAAAAATTGATAGTTAGTTTCATTAAAATTAATAAATAAATTTTTATTGAGTGTTAAATTTATATATAATTCATAATGTTGTTTTTTATGTTCATACCCACTAATTTTATGCCAAGGTTATAATAGTCATATTTAAATAATAATATTTCATGATTTGATTAAACATGGTGTTGTGTATTGTATATAATATTGAACATAGTGATATTTTTTAATCTAGGGGTGTTACCTTCTCCTTCCACCTTTAATAAATTATTTCCTTATAATTTTAACTTGTTCTTTATAATCAACCGTTTCACATTAGAAAATTCAGTTGTGGAAAACTCAGAAAGTAATTTTTTTTAATAAATCCTCTTCTCAAAATGTAGGAAAGAGAAATATAAAGTACATTTAGAATGAAAAAAAACTAGGTTAATAAATTTTATAAAATTAGTGTAAATTGAAAATATTTACATGGAGGATAAAATTAATTCTGAAGGACTAATAAAGAGTGATAGAGAACACAATCGTTAGGAAGATAATGGCCATAAAACCATAAATCTATTATGGGTGAAAATGTAATCAATTATTTAGAGAAGATCATAATATGGATTTTTTTTTGTTTCAAGATACTTTTCCTTGAGTTAAAGAATTTTATTATCATTTAGAGTAATAACATAATGAAATATATTTACTAGAAAAATAGAATTTCATCCTTTAATCAATTTCCACCACAAGCTCTTCTTTTTCTCTAAAATATGAGAATTCAGGATGAATTTTTTATTCCTAAAGAACTAAAATAAACTTCTTACAAATAATAAAATAAAAAATAATAATAAAATGATATTACTCCTATATTTATACATTAACCAAAACCAAAATGGTTAGAATAAGGTAAAAATTCATAAAATAAATAAAACGTTACGTGAAGAAATAATACATTAATCCCCAAAATTAAATAATAATACCCAATGTTCAAACTAAATAATTCTATAAATAAATATACTCAAAATTATTTAAAATATTTTTGAATGATATTGAAAACAAAACATTAGAATTATTTGATTGAATATTTTCCTTAGATAAAGTTAATATTTATCTCTAATGATCAGTAGTTACTCAAAAATTCATATAAACAAAAAAATATATGACCTAACAATATAATGTCCATGATATGCTAATCATTACCATAAATAACCTAAATCACCAAAAATCTACATACAATATTTTTCCAAATGTTAATTCAACTTGGATTCATCAAATAAAATCCTTTAATATCATATAATGTTCACTAATATTATATTGTTCTTTTACCAAAATAACACTAATTACTTAATCACCAAATCAATTTTTAATCTCATGGTTATTGATAAGATAACACATATGTTCCTAATATCAACTTAATAATTATTTTTCAAATCATTTATATATAAAAATAATGTTATACTAACCAAGAAATCACATAGGCCAGTGGTAGGAGCTCCACCATTGTCTCCATTTAGTTGCGGCTTCAAGACCCGCAACCATGCTAGATGCGATGAGTTATTTCCAAGATTGCGATTTTTCCTTTTAATAAAAATATATTAACATAATTCCTATAAAAATCCAATAAAATGATGAAAATCATTAATTGTAACATTTTTTGCCTAAGGTTTCTCAACCAAAAGGCCAAGGTATTTATTAATAAAAATGTGGGACAATTATAGGATCCTGAAATATAGGATTTTTTACAATCTCTTTTGTAATGTAAAACCAAATCTTTTTGAAAATAATCCAACCACCTGAGATCCATTCCCACTCCTTTATTTTATTTCCTATATTCGATTATATTAGCCTCCCGGTAGATATGCACAATTATAAAATTATGATTCAAGAGAAAATACATACATTCTATCCATCAAGTGGTGAGTCTCCATGAAAGATGTAATGTAATAATTATTATGGATTACACTATAATAGTGGAATCACTTTCCAGCTATAAATTATTCTACACTTTATCCCTTGTAAAGCTAATATTATTGATAATACCTTGTATTTAAACTTCAAGAGGTGATGAAATACCACATGATCCATAGAATGAATGAAGAACACCTCCATTATAATCATGAAAAACCACACCACCCTGAGAGACTAGGGTTTCCTTATAAAGAATCATATGTGTTTATTTTAATCAAATTAAATAGGGTAACTTTCAAGAACACATCAATAGTTCCATTCAGTGGCTTATAATTTCTGAAAATTCCAAGGTCTGTGAGAACTGTGAATTCAAAAACTCTATTTTCAAAAAAATCATGAATCAATGATATTTGTTATTTTACTAAAACCACAATGTTCACTAGAACCAACGACAAATATTACATGGTTCCTTCATGAATGAAAATCTTTTGTCCAAAATAGATCATAAGAAGGAGCACCATAATTTCCACCAAGAAGAGGTTTAAACGCTGAGGAGAAAAGGCGAGTCTGTTGGAAACCTGAAAAAGTTATATTAAAGAGTTCAAGGAATTTCTACTTAACTCAAAAAGTTTAAAGATCATTTTCCTTATATTTTGGGAAATTTTACAACTAAGGAACATGTGATATGCACCCTCTCGATGATGATAGCATAATGAACACCTGTATCATTTAGAAATACTAAAAAATTGAAAACAAGTATCAATGTGAATTTTATTATGAGACAATATCCAAATATGAGTAAATCAGGAGGCCCTAATCCTAGATTTGTTGAAGAAGGTAATATTATTTATATTCCAATAAGAACCATTTTATTTGTGTTGGTAAAAAATGTGGTTGGTTAGTAACCACTCCTTGTAGGTTCCCAAAATTTAAAATTAGTATATTAAGAAAAATATTAATATCTGATGATGCATTTAACATCATCACAAATTTTTAGTTGTGAGTTATCAAAGAACCATTTTATATACAACTCAAAAGCATAGAAAGTATCTTGACGTTTAAATTCCTCACAGAGAGGACAGACATTCCAATTATCCATTCAAAATTTGGGAGAGAAATTCATGTTTACAATACATATTGAGCAATTCATAATACTGTGGTAAGATGCTTTAACATAATTCCAAATGAAAGTGTCTATATAATAATTATTTCCATACCTCTTCCTTCCCAAAAATATATTTATAATAAATTTTAGAAAATCCAAATAATTATTGATAAGATTCCAAGTAAACTGGGCTAAGAGGGCATCATTAAAAATAAGTATATTCTTGATGACCAATCCCCCATTTTCAATATATTGGAATTTTTCTTCCAAGGAACCATAACCATTTACCTTTTAAATATGTTCCCAATACAAATAATATTTTTTATTCAAACATTATTCTACTTTACCAATCCCTTATTCTATCAATATATTATTAAATAATAGACCAAATTGGAGATAATTGTGAGTTTAGCCAAGCATAATCTACCTTCCATTGAAATATTCATTCCTTTTCATAATAAAATATTATTTTTTATATGATCTACAATACCAGTGACGTAAGTGTCTTTAGGCCTCCCCCAAATAATGGAACCAAAGATAAGTAAATGCATGGATTCATATTTAATACCCAATTGAGGAAAAATACTTATTTTTCTGAAATGTGGGAATCTATGGCCAAAATAAATAAATGAATTGTAACAACTAATAGATTAAATAAAAATATGTTCATAATGATGCATAATGTTTTTGTGGTATGGTATAATCCTTTTTCCTCATTGTAGAAAAATAATGATATCATATGCATAAAGCGAATGCGTAGGGGAAAGAAGTCTCTGAAATCTTGAATCGTTTTCAGTTTACCCTATTCAACCATGTAAGAGTGAAATATACTAAGGTAGTATTCAATAATAGAAAGAATAGTAGCTTAAAGGGGGTTACCATGCCTCACACCTCTCGAGTAGTTGAAATAACCCTTGGGTGAACCATTAATGTGAACTGAGATGTGAACTGAGACAAATAAATGATTTAACCATGTAAAAATGATGTTGTAAAATATAAATATATAAAAAAACTTATATATGAAATTCCAATCCATTATTTCAAAAGACTTATTTAATTCATGATTAATAGAAATGCTTCCATCCATTCTTGATTTTCTTAGAAAAATGACACATTCAGATGCAGTGACAATGAAATATTGAATGAATCTTCTTTTAACAAAACCAAATTAACTACAAGAAATAATTTTGTTAGTGATACTCATAGGTATATTAGCAAGAATTTTTTAAATGACCTTTAAGATTTTATTCAATAAAGAAACAATATTGAAGAGATGACTCTCACTATCATTTTACCTTTTTGGAATCAATGATATAAACCAAGCATTGAGGCCCTAAGGAATGATTCCACTAGATAAAAGGAGGAGACTAGCTTGAAAACATCTACATTAACAACATCCCAATACTTATGAAAAAAGTTATTAGAGAATCCATATGAGATTGGAACACTACTTGTGTTCAGCATGAAAATAATATCCTTTATTAAAAATTAGGGAGGGATACTAGTAATCATATTATTATCCACAGAGCATCATAAATTGGGAGTAATACCATCCATCAGCTACCCCACCACTACAGGACCATTGAATAGGTTTTAATAGTAGGATAAAATATTCTCTAAAATTACATTATTATCCTGAAGAATGTTCTCCCCCACTTTTTATAATTAAAGAGGTCTTATTTATTTTCAAAATATTTTCAAGGAGTTATAGAATTTTTTATTTCTATTCCCTCCTTGATCTATTTATTTTTGAATAATTCTTTTTAAAAACTTTCATTTATTGAGAGAAGTGACTTTAACCTAAAAGAAATGCCAACCTCCTATGATCGGTCCAAGTTTAAATATACCTTTTTAGATACCTCTTGGATATACTGATGAGATTCATCTAGAGAGGCTATATTAGTGTCTGGAATGCTAAAACTATATTTCCTCCACCCCTTAATTTTATAGTTCATATGTTTTAGATTTGAAATAAAAGAAGCATGCTACTTACCACAATAAAAAATGCTCTAAAATTCCTAGATTAGATTTTTACATTCAGGATTCCCAACCCAATAATTGTAAAATATGAAAGGGAATAGAAATTTAAGATCCTTATTCTTACAAAATAGAAGAATTGGATGATGATCTGAGTTGATATTATGAATACAAATTATTGAGATATTATCCCATTTATCCAAATCCATCTCATTTGTAAAATCATGATCCAACATACTAGCCACCATTATATTTAGGTATCTTCTATACCAAGTAAATTTTTCACAAACCAGATTAATCTTCACCAATTCATTCCCATATATTCAAGCTTTGAACTCTCAGAGGTATATATGAGACTGGACTACTCCAATTTCCTCATTGGAACACATAATGGTATTAACGTCTCTAAGGATGATCCATGGATAACCTATAATGGTTTACAACCTTATAATACTAGTCCTTAACAATATTATATCCATATACTTATTCATAGCATAAATAAAGAATAAAAATATTCAAATAATCTTATCAAGACATATATGTAACAATTTGATCTTCATAACTGATGATGTCAAATAGTCCAATTGATGTGTGAGGAAAGACCCATAGCGATTAAATCTAAGAAGAGAATCTATTATCACCAAAAAAATGAAAACTAATTTTTTCAAGACCAGCAAAACAAAGGGAGAAATTGGTCTTAGGTTTTGAAATTCCTAATAGATTGGGTTTATGAACTTCAAGTTGTATATACAAGGATTTAGCTATTTTAGAGTTTTCCAATAATTGATAATTGAAAAAAGATACTTCATTTTGAACTTTATTTTTATTTCAAAAATCCAGTCATCTTCCTTTTTAATTATTTTTTCTTGATGTTTTATTATCCCCTAGCTAGCCAGGACAAGATCATGGTTTAAATTATTTTTATAGATCCCTCAACAAGATTGTCACCTTTATCAGAAGGTGTATTAATATTGGTTAACATTTCTTGATATGACCTGTCACGACCCGACCTCGGGGCCCGTGCCGTGACTACCCCAAGCCCGCCTTCCATAGGCCAGGGGCTGGCGACTAGCACCAAGGCGTAAAATCCCAGTAAACAGGGAAGGCATTGCCTTTATAAGTAACAACCACACAGAGTCAGCAAGCGGAAAGTAAAGTGCAGAAAGGTAAAGGGGCCGGAAATACAAGCCCAACTGTAAAGTACAACTGAAAAGTAAAGTACAGCAACTGAAGAAAAGACGGCGGCCTCGTGTCGTCCACTGGCAATCCCACCTGAAGGGTGGGTACAGATAGCCTCCAGGCTCCTCGGGTCCCACGTCCGCTCCGAGCACGTCCCGCCCAGTGGTCCACCTCCAGGTACCGTCCTGCTCCACGCCCCAACCGTGATCAGCGCTGTCCGTCGTCTGCAACCAACACAACAAGGTGCGGGCATAGCCCGTGCAGGGGTGAGTACAAGCTACTCAGTAAGGACCCCGAGACCCCCGAAGGTCTCCCGAAATCCACAAAGGATATAGCACAAAAGAAAGATGCAATCACGAAGTAACATCTGACTCGACTTAGGTATATGCCCATACATATACCTAAGTCCCCAATTCTAGCTCTGCTCACGAGCTCAAGAACAACTCAATCCACGAAGGAAAGCAAGACTCAAATCCACAAGGAGAGTAAACAGTAAAATCCACAAAGGATAGTTCAACACAATCCACAAAGGAGAGTAAACAGTAAATCCACTTAGGATAGTTCAACACAATCCACATAGGAGAGTAACATAAGATTCAGCTCAACCAGGTATACTTTTTCAGATGACGTCAAAGATGATCACTGATCTATCTAAGTCGTCGGACCCACGAAGGATCGATAGGTACTAACCCCCGCAAAAGACCCACACAGGATCGGGCTCACACAGAACCTGTAGGCAGTGGCTCACACAGAACCAGTAGTAAGGACCCACGTAGGATCGGGCTCACACAGAACCTGTAGGCACTGATCCACATGGGATCGCTGAGTGCAGTGGTCGACGCAGTCCACTGAGGATCTCTGCACATTCGTCGCCGCAGTCCACGAAGGATCTCTGCTCTGCCGTCGTCGCAGTCCACGGAGGATCTCTGCTCTGCCGTCGTCGGAGTCCACGAAGGATCTCTGCTCTGCCGTCGTCGCAGTCCACGAAGGATCTCTGCTCTGCCGTCGAAGTCACAGCCAGCGCTAGGGTTCCCGCACAAAGCGAGCTCGTTTAGGAGGGTCCGCTCCACGAGCCGAGAGGCTGATACATCAACTGACACGTAGTCCGAAGTTGATGTATCCAAAAGTTCCGTATCGACAACAGGATCTCAACGCAACAGACGGCGCGTCAATCGGACGCCCGGTCTGAGAGTTATTGGCATTTTCGTCCCAGGGGCCCGGTTGGTTTTTAGGGCAAAACCAACCCGACCGTACTCCGCCTGTATCCGATCCTCGGGCGGAGCATGCCAAAAGTTCCGTCTCACTTAGAGGAAACTACCACAGCTGACGGTACGTCGATCGGACGTCCGTAGCTCAAGTTATGAGCGTTTCCGCTCCGAGGGCCCGGTTGGTTTCGTGTACGAACCAACCCGACCGTACTCAAAGTCTTCCGAAACCTTGAGTATAATATACCGAAACGACCGTCTCGATCCAAGGATCGCGTAGCCGCTGACGGTTCGTCAATCGGAGGTCCCAGGCCCAAGATATGGGCGAAAGACCGAAGAGGGCCCGAAACGGGGGTTCTGGGCCCGGGGCGACCCGGCCCGAACCCCCCACCTGGGTCGGCCGAACCGGGTCGGCCCGACCCGGCTAGGCCGGGTCCGGTCCGGCCTGGGCGCGGCCCGGCCGAGCGGCCGAGGGAGCCGCCGCCGCGGGTCAAACCCGCGGCTCAAACGGAACGCGGCCCCGCGGGGGGCCGCCTGTCACGCGGACGCGGCCGGGCCGCCGCGTCCGTTCCCGGTTCCGTGCGGCCGCGGAACCGGCCGCCGTTGCCGCCGCGGCTTCAGCCGCGGTGGACTTCCTCCACGGCGGCGCGCCGGGCGCCGCCGCCTCCGGTCGCCGGCGCCGCCGGAGATGCTCCGGTGGCCCGATTTGCCTCCCGTCTGCGCCGTTGCCCCTCCCGGATGCCGACCTTCACTGCGGGATCAATGGATCGCCCCTGCTGCGCGGTTTGTCGTCGTCGTCCGCCATATCCGCACAACAAAATAGATCGGCGGAGGGTTGCCGGGTCTTGTTCGTTAGACCCGCACCCTCCGCGTTAGTCATAAACGTCACCGGGAGGGAAAATCAACAACAATTTTAATTAAATTAAAATTGTCGGAGATTATGTTCTTTACTTAAAAAGAATAAACACGGGGAAAAAGATAAAACAATCCAACATCCCTTACCTTGTCGTCGTCGTCGGACGAGGGGTCGTCGCGGAATCGCTCGTCGCGGAGGAAGGAGATCGTCGCGTAGTCGCGGTATCCGGCGTCGCGTCGCCAATCTCCGGATCAAGAACAAACGGATTTAATTAATTAAATCCGTTGTTATTGAAATTTAAAAAGGGAGAAATAAAAGATTCGATTCTCACCTTTGTTGCCGATCGCACGTTCGCCGCGGAAGAAGAGGCACCGAAGAAGAAGAAGAAGAAGAAGGTCGCGGAAAAGTTGTCGACGTCGCGGATCGTGCGTCGTCGAATTCCGGTTCCGGCGTTCTTCGCGTTCTTCGCGTTCTTCGCGTTCTTCGCGTTCTTCGCGGAGAGGGTGGAGGCTCAGAGGAATAGCAATCCTCCAAAATAGACAAGTTTGTCTATTTTATTATTTTGCCAACAAACGTAAAACGCATAAGTAACGACCCAATTAATTCACGAAGAAACAGTCCATTTAATTCACGAAATAAACCGCCCAATTAAATGGTCTGTTAAGAATTAAAGAAAACGCGTCGGTTGACTTTTCAGTTACTTTGACGGGTTTTCGCGGGTGCGTTACTTAGCGAAAGAAACGGCGGGGCTCGTGCGGGTCCCACCGCACAAATATCCTACCAAGGGGTAGGATATTTCTGGATAGCATCCTATCCAGTTCAACTCAGTTCAAGCCGCCTTTAAGTGACTTTAAGTGGCTTCCAAGCAGTTTAAGTGAAATAAAATAAAGTTGTCGCACAAACTTTATTTTATTTCTGACTTAAAGCCGCAAAATTTAAAAACCACGTCTGAGCAAACGCAACTCCGGAAGAGGCGTTTCTAAGCAAATACCGGCGCTGCGATTTCATCGGTGCCCTCAGAATTCGATTCCGGGCACCGGTTCAAAAGATAGAAAAACCCGCTCGTCCGTTCACTGAACGTACCCGAGCCAAACTTCAGAAATTGATTCCGGGCACACCGGGCCTCGGAATCAGGTGCCGTCTGAAGCTGCGCTCTTGTAAAATTCCAAAGAAAATTAAGAAAAAAAATTTCCTTGAAATTTACGGGTCTTTACATTACTCCCACCTCAGGGCTTTACATCCCCGTAAAGATACATCAAAACTAGGGGAACAAATGGGGGTACTGAGCACGCATCTGAGCCTCCCGCTCCCAAGTGCTCTCCTGGAGGTTCCCGTGCTGCCATCTGATGCGCACAAGAGGAATCGACCGCCCACGTAGGACCCGCTCCTGTCGATCCTCGATCTCCACTGGGACCTCCGCAAAAGTCGCCCCATCGTCCACGTCCAGCTCCCCAAAGTCGATGATGTGCGTCGGGTCGTGCACGTATCTCCTCAGCTGAGACACGTGGAAGACGTCGTGCACCCGGTGCAACTGAGGTGGTAGAGCCAGGCGATAAGCCACCTCTCCTATCCTGCTGAGGACCTGGAAAGGCCCGATGAAGCGTGGAGACAACTTGCCGCCTCGACCAAATCTCCGTAAACCACGTCGAGGTGAGACACGCAAAAAGACGTGGTCGCCATCCTCGAACTCTAGTGGCCTCCGCCTCCTGTCAGCATATGACTTCTGCCGGCTCTGAGCTGTCCTCATCCTCTCCTGGATGATCTGGACCTTCTCTGTCGTGGCTCGGACCATCTCTGGTCCCACGAGTGCTGACTCCCCAGGGTCTGTCCAGCACAACGGTGATCTGCAGGGTCTGCCGTACAACGCCTCGTATGGTGCCATCCCGATGGTGGAGTGGTAGCTGTTGTTGTACGCGAACTCCACCAAGGGTAGGTGGTCCTCCCAGCTGCGACCAAAGTCGAGGACACATGCACGGAGCATGTCCTCGAGTGTCTGTATGGTCCTCTCCGTCTGACCATCCGTCTGAGGGTGGAAGGCTGTGCTCAGATGGAGCCGCGTCCCGAACGCCTCCTGCAACCCCTTCCAGAGCCGGGAAGTGAAACGAGCATCTCGATCGGAGACGATAGATGATGGCACACCGTGAAGCCGTACGATCTCCTGGACGTAAAGACGTCCCAAGCTCTCCACTGAGCCCTGCTCTCTGATGGGTAAGAAGTGTGCCGACTTGGTAAGTCGGTCGACAATCACCCAAATGGAGTCGTGACCTCTGGAAGTGCGTGGAAGTCCAGTCACGAAGTCCATAGATATGCTATCCCACTTCCACTCCGGGACCTCCAAGGGCTGTACCAAACCTGCTGGTACCTGATGCTCCGCCTTCACCTGCTGGCAGGTGAGGCATCGTGAAACGAACTCTGCCACAGCTTTCTTCATGCCCGGCCACCAGTGCTGTCGTCTGAGATCCTGGTACATCTTTGCCACTCCGGGATGTACCGCCAAGGGAGAAGTGTGAAACTCTCTCAGCACCTCCTCTCGTAAAGCAACTGGTACGAAGGTACGCCCTCTGAAAAGGATGTCGTGCTCTGCTCCAAGGGAGAAACCATCAGGCGCCTGACCTGAGGATATCAGTGCACGCCGGGTCTCACAGTCAGCGTCCCCATGCTGAGCCTCTCTGACCCGCTGTAGAAGTGGAGGAGAGACTGTGAGAGACTGAAGAAAGGCTGCTCCGTCTCTATCCACGAAGGATATCTGCAAGGAGGCTAGCTGCTCCGTCGCCTCCCCAAGCAGCTGAATGCCCGTCCTCCTGCTGAGGGCATCGGCTACCACGTTCCCCTTCCCAGGAGTATAGACTATCTCAAAGTCATAGTCCTGGAGGAACTCAAGCCATCTCCGCTGTCTCAGGTTCAGGTCCTTCTGAGAGAAGATATACCTGAGACTCTGGTGGTCAGAAAAGACCATGAAGCGCTCGCCCATCAGATAGTGCCGCCACGTCTTCAGAGCGAAGACCACTGCTGCTAACTCCAGGTCATGAGTGGCGTAGTTCTGCTCATGCGGCCTCAACTGACGTGATCCGTAGGCGATCACGGCCCGCTCCTGCATCAGGACGCACCCGAGTCCAGTCCCTGATGCATCGCAGTAAACTACGTACCCAACTCCCTCCTCAGGCAACCTCAAGATAGGTGCGCTGGTCAATCTCTGCCTCAGCTCCTGGAATCTCTGCTGACATCTGTCTGACCACACGAAGGGTTTCCCCTTCTTTGTCAAAGCTGAGAGTGGTGCCGCAACTCTGGAGAAGTCCGGCACAAATCTCCGATAGTATCCTGCTAGGCCCAAGAAGCTCCGCACCTCTGTCACGCTCCTGGGTGGCTCCCAAGCTAGCACTGCCTCGATCTTCGCGGGATCCACTGCAACTCCCGCCTCAGAGATGACGTGTCCCAAGAAATGGACCTCACGTAACCAGAACTGGCATTTTGAGAGCTTCCCATAAAGCTGGTGCTCTCGGAGTGTGTCTAGCACTACTCGCAGGTGGTAGGCATGCTCCTCCTCAGTCGTCGAGTATACCAAAATGTCGTCAATGAAGACAACGACAAATCGGTCGAGGTATGGCTGGAAGATCCTGTTCATGAGGCTCATGAACACTGCTGGAGCATTGGTTACGCCGAACGGCATAACCAAGAACTCATAATGGCCATACCGACACCTGAAGGCCGTCTTCTGCACGTCCTCGTCTCGAACTCTGAGCTGATGATAGCCTGACCGGAGGTCTATCTTCGAGAACCACCGCGCTCCCTTGAGCTGATCGAAGAGGTCATCAATCCGTGGCAGCGGATACTTGTTCCTCACTGTCACCTGGTTCAGGCGACGATAGTCGACACACAGTCGCAAGCTCCCGTCCGCCTTCTTGGCGAACAAAATCGGGGAAGCCCAGGGTGAAACACTGGGTCGGATAAACCCCTTGCTCTGCAAGTCCTCTAACTGTACCCGCAGCTCCCGAAGCTCGGCGGGGGCCATCCGATATGCTGGAGTAGATATCGGGGCTGTCCCGGGGTAAAAGTCGATGTAAAAGTCTACCTCTCTACGAGGAGGTAGCCCTGGAACGTCGTCGGGAAAGACGTCCACGTACTGGTCCACCACTGCAGGAAAAGCCGGACTCCGCACGTCCACTGCTCCTAGGATGAGGCTAGCCAACTGATGAGAGATGGGCTGCACTCTCCTCCGCGGAAGTCCATCCTGTGCTGCAAAGGTTCCCTTCTCGCCGGTGAAGGTAAACCTGCTCCCGTCGGTGCGAACACATCGCACCTTGCGCCTAAAACAGTCGATCTGGGAATGAACCGTGGATAGCCAATCCATGCCCAAGATGACGTCGTAAGGCCTCGACGCCGCTACAAGGAGATCCCAGCCGAAGCTCTTGCCTCCTAGAGTAAGCTCACACTGCCGGCACCAGTGCGTAATCGTCGAGTCTGCTCCCGTAGGAGTCTCTAGCCGTAAGGATCGAGCCAACGGCTCAGTCGGAATCTCCGAGCTCCGAACAAGGGCAGAGGCTATGAAAGAGTGACTCGCTCCTGTGTCTATAAGTACTGCAGCAAGGGTGGAATAGACACAGATCGTACCTCGAATCATCTCTGGCAAGTCGGGGTCGTAGGCCTCCACTGCCTGGAGCTGGGCCTGTCCCTGCCCGCCAGCTCCCTGTGGTCAAGGTGGCCCTCCTGGTGGTGGTGGGGGTAGAGCCTGGAAGCGTCGCCCACCACCCGCTGCTCGGCCAGCTCCTCTGCCTCGTCCGCCTCCTCCCTGCGGACCGCCACGGTCGACCCTCTGCCTCTGCCTGGGTGGCCCCTCCACCGTCTGCTGCTCCTCTGATCGGCGAGTCGGGCAGTCACGAGCCATGTGACCCTGCCCGCCGCAAGAGTAGCACAGCCTGCCTCTCGAAAGGCTGGCACTCCGCTGTGTGCCTCGTACTGCTGAGCCGGTGTCCTGAGGCCGTCTGCGTGGGGGTCTGGTCTGCCTGGACCCGTGAGTCATCCGTCGGCTACCTGCTGCCGAAGACTCAGCTACCTGCCGCCCTGCGCTAGGTCTCGCCGCTGAAGAAGGCTCTGCCAGGAAGTTCTCGATCAGGAGGGCTCGCTCCAGCACTCCCGCCTGGGTCGGAATGCTGAGGGAGATCAGCGACGCCCGAATCTCCTGTCGCAAGCCCTGCTCGAAGGTCCGGGCCCGGAAGAAGGGGTCCCGTACCATGTCGGTCGAGTAGCGAGATAGGTCCGTGAACCTCGCCGCGTACTGAGCGACCGTCATGCTGCCCTGGCGCAGCTGGAGAAGCTCCTGGATGCGCACCGCTCGGAGGGTGGCCGGGACGAACTCAGAGCGTAAGAGGCTCTCGAAGTCCGTCCAGAGCAGGGATGCCTCATCGTGAACCTGGAGCATCAGGCTCCACCATCGTCCTGCCGCCGCCTGCAGGAGGCTCGCTGCGAGAATCACCATGAGATCCGTTGGTGTCCTCACTAGCCGAAAGATCCGTACCACCGCCTCTAGCCAGTCCTCGGCGGCCTGGGGGTCCGCCTCACCGCGAAACCTGGGCGGTCGCTGGCTCTGAAACTCATGCAGTGCCCTGAGGCGACGTGCATCGTCAGCGTCTGGTACTGGTAGCATCGGTGGCTCGGCGGGTAAAGCTACCGCCGGTGCCACAGCTGGCAAAGGGCCCTGCACCGAGGCCTCGTCGCTCGGTGGGCTGCCGTCGCGCCCTACACTCGGAACCCTAGCTGGCAGTCGTCGCGGGGCCATCCTGAAAAGGAGAACAAGAGCACCACAGTCAGAACAGTATACCTGGTGAGCTGGCACAAGTAATCACAAGGAAAACTTGAGACTTTCATAAAGCAGATCAGTATACCCGGTGAGCTGACACAAGTAATCACAAAGAAAAACTTGAAACACACACGCAATCAATGTTTTCATGCATTAAGTCGGAAATCAGGAGTCAGGGTCCTGGTGTACGGATACGTCGGCCGCCGCACCAACACTGGGCTCCCTGAACTGATAACCACACTCAATACACTAAACACTATTGCTTCACATAGAAAGAAAGGACGATCAGAGTCTGCGGTAGAACCGACCACCTCTGATACCAATTTGTCACGACCCGACCTCGGGGCCCGTGCCGTGACTACCCCAAGCCCGCCTTCCATAGGCCAGGGGCTGGCGACTAGCACCAAGGCGTAAAATCCCAGTAAACAGGGAAGGCATTGCCTTTATAAGTAACAACCACACAGAGTCAGCAAGCGGAAAGTAAAGTGCAGAAAGGTAAAGGGGCCGGAAATACAAGCCCAACTGTAAAGTACAACTGAAAAGTAAAGTACAGCAACTGAAGAAAAGACGGCGGCCTCGTGTCGTCCACTGGCAATCCCACCTGAAGGGTGGGTACAGATAGCCTCCAGGCTCCTCGGGTCCCACGTCCGCTCCGAGCACGTCCCGCCCAGTGGTCCACCTCCAGGTACCGTCCTGCTCCACGCCCCAACCGTGATCAGCGCTGTCCGTCGTCTGCAACCAACACAACAAGGTGCGGGCATAGCCCGTGCAGGGGTGAGTACAAGCTACTCAGTAAGGACCCCGAGACCCCCGAAGGTCTCCTGAAATCCACAAAGGATATAGCACAAAAGAAAGATGCAATCACGAAGTAACATCTGACTCGACTTAGGTATATGCCCATACATATACCTAAGTCCCCAATTCTAGCTCTGCTCACGAGCTCAAGAACAACTCAATCCACGAAGGAAAGCAAGACTCAAATCCACAAGGAGAGTAAACAGTAAAATCCACAAAGGATAGTTCAACACAATCCACAAAGGAGAGTAAACAGTAAATCCACTTAGGATAGTTCAACACAATCCACATAGGAGAGTAACATAAGATTCAGCTCAACCAGGTATACTTTTTCAGATGACGTCAAAGATGATCACTGATCTATCTAAGTCGTCGGACCCACGAAGGATCGATAGGTACTAACCCCCGCAAAAGACCCACACAGGATCGGGCTCACACAGAACCTGTAGGCAGTGGCTCACACAGAACCAGTAGTAAGGACCCACGTAGGATCGGGCTCACACAGAACCTGTAGGCACTGATCCACATGGGATCGCTGAGTGCAGTGGTCGACGCAGTCCACCGAGGATCTCTGCACAGTCGTCGCCGCAGTCCACGAAGGATCTCTGCTCTGCCGTCGTCGCAGTCCACGGAGGATCTCTGCTCTGCCGTCGTCGCAGTCCACGAAGGATCTCTGCTCTGCCGTCGTCGCAGTCCACGAAGGATCTCTGCTCTGCCGTCGAAGTCACAGCCAGCGCTAGGGTTCCCGCACAAAGCGAGCTCGTTTAGGAGGGTCCGCTCCACGAGCCGAGAGGCTGATACATCAACTGACACGTAGTCCGAAGTTGATGTATCCAAAAGTTCCGTATCGACAACAGGATCTCAACGCAACAGACGGCGCGTCAATCGGACGCCCGGTCTGAGAGTTATTGGCATTTTCGTCCCAGGGGCCCGGTTGGTTTTTAGGGCAAAACCAACCCGACCGTACTCCGCCTGTATCCGATCCTCGGGCGGATCATGCCAAAAGTTCCGTCTCACTTAGAGGAAACTACCACAGCTGACGGTACGTCGATCGGACGTCCGTAGCTCAAGTTATGAGCGTTTCCGCTCCGAGGGCCCGGTTGGTTTCGTGTACGAACCAACCCGACCGTACTCAAAGTCTTCCGAAACCTTGAGTATAATATACCGAAACGACCGTCTCGATCCAAGGATCGCGTAGCCGCTGACGGTTCGTCAATCGGAGGTCCCAGGCCCAAGATATGGGCGAAAGACCGAAGAGGGCCCGAAACGGGGGTTCTGGGCCCGGGGCGACCCGGCCCGAACCCCCCCTGGGTCGGCCGAACCGGGTCGGCCCGAACCGGGTCGGACCGACCCGGCCCGACCCGGCTAGGCCGGGTCCGGTCCGGCCTGGGCGCGGCCCGGCCGACCGGACCGGCCGGCTCGGCTTCGGCCGAGCGGCCGAGGGAGCCGCCGCCGCGGGTCAAACCCGCGGCTCAAACGGAACGCGGCCCCGCGGGGGGCCGCCTGTCACGCGGACGCGGCCGGGCCGCCTGTCACGCGGACGCGGCCGGGCCGCCGCGTCCGTTCCCGGTTCCGCGCGGCCGCGGAACCGGCCGCCGTTGCCGCCGCGGCTTCAGCCGCGGCGGACTTCCTCCACGGCGGCGCGCCGGGCGCCGCCGCCTCCGGTCGCCGGCGCCGCCGCGCCGGCGACCCGTGCCGCCGCCGCCTTCCGCGGGCCGCCGGAGATGCTCCGGTGGCCCGATTTGCCTCCCGTCTGCGCCGTTGCCCCTCCCGGATGCCGACCTTCACTGCGGGATCAACGGATCGCCCCTGCCGCGCGGTTTGTCGTCGTCGTCCGCCATATCCGCACAACAAAATAGATCGGCGGAGGGTTGCCGGGTCTTGTTCGTTAGACCCGCACCCTCCGCGTTAGTCATAAACGTCACCGGGAGGGAAAATCAACAACAATTTTAATTAAATTAAAATTGTCGGAGATTATGTTCTTTACTTAAAAAGAATAAACACGGGGAAAAAGATAAAACAATCCACCATCCCTTACCTTGTCGTCGTCGTCGGACGAGGGGTCGTCGCGGAATCGCTCGTCGCGGAGGAAGGAGATCGTCGCGTCGTCGCGGTATCCGGCGTCGCGTCGCCAATCTCCGGATCAAGAACAAACGGATTTAATTAATTAAATCCGTTGTTATTGAAATTTAAAAAGGGAGAAATAAAAGATTCGATTCTCACCTTTGTTGCCGATCGCACGTTCGCCGCGGAAGAAGAGGCACCGAAGAAGAAGAAGAAGAAGAAGGTCGCGGAAAAGTTGTCGACGTCGCGGATCGTGCGTCGTCGAATTCCGGTTCCGGCGTTCTTCGTGTTCTTCGCGTTCTTCGCATTCTTCGCGGAGAGGGTGGAGGCTCAGAGGAATAGCAATCCTCCAAAATAGACAAGTTTGTCTATTTTATTATTTTGCCAACAAACGTAAAACGCATAAGTAACGACCCAATTAATTCACGAAGAAACAGTCCATTTAATTCACGAAATAAACCGCCCAATTAAATGGTCTGTTAAGAATTAAAGAAAACGCGTCGGTTGACTTTTCAGTTACTTTGACGGGTTTTCGCGGGTGCGTTACTTAGCGAAAGAAACGGCGGGGCTCGTGCGGGTCCCACCGCACAAATATCCTACCAAGGGGTAGGATATTTCTGGATAGCATCCTATCCAGTTCAACTCAGTTCAAGCCGCCTTTAAGTGACTTTAAGTGGCTTCCAAGCAGTTTAAGTGAAATAAAATAAAGTTGTCGCACAAACTTTATTTTATTTCTGACTTAAAGCCGCAAAATTTAAAAACCACGTCTGAGCAAACGCAACTCCGGAAGAGGCGTTTCTAAGCAAATACCGGCGCTGCGATTTCATCGGTGCCCTCAGAATTCGATTCCGGGCACCGGTTCAAAAGATAGAAAAACCCGCTCGTCCGTTCACTGAACGTACCCGAGCCAAACTTCGGAAATTGATTCCGGGCACACCGGGCCTCGGAATCAGGTGCCGTCTGAAGCTGCGCTCTTGTAAAATTCCAAAGAAAATTAAGAAAAAAAATTTCCTTGAAATTTACGGGTCTTTACATGACCCCTCTATAGATCCATTGGACACTTGTGTACTCAAGGTACCTGGGGATGAGATAGCTTCCATTTCCTCTTCTTACTCCACCATTCTTCTCAATAATCATTGTTTCTCTTTACTGGAAGAAGAATTGTTAGTAGTGTCACCTTTGAGGCATTACTCTCATTTTTGGGATATTTAGACATTGAAGTAGTATTTTAATTTTTTTCCTAGGCAATATAATATTAGTTTACTTGGAAGATTCATCCACAATTAAAACCATACCATCATTTTGATCATCAAATGTTTTGAGGCCAGTAGTGGTATTATTCTCACAATCTGCTATATCTTTCCCTTCATCTATATGCGGTAATCCCCCTAGAGAAGGTTTTATCACTATGTTGGTAGAATTATTCACCTATTATTTATCCAAGGGTATAATCCCAACCTCAAGATTATCCATGAAAATGTTTTTATCATCGAATGTTGGGTTTTCACTAGAACCAGTTTAATCAGTATCAATAGGTAGCTGTGATGATCCCTATAGAGCCCTTTTAAATCTCCAGTAAATGGGGTAATCATAGTTGGAACCCCCACTTTCTTACTGGATTCCATTTAAATCCCATAGACCATGATATTAGGATTTTTGTACTCAATTATAACCAGTTATTTGGAGTCCTTTCCAGAGTGTTCTCCCATTTATATAGATTTTTGAATTCCCATATTATTTTACAAAACTTCCTTCTAGGTTATTCTTTCTACAATAATCTATTTTTAACTAACTTTTAATGAACCTACAATTAGAAAATGAAAACTCCACTATTTTTCACACCTTATAGAATAGTGTTATGTATTCATACTCCGCCTTAATTTCAAGCTTCCTATCATTTACCACCAGATTAATCACCTTAGGAGGCCTGGCTTCCATCCCCAGTTCAATAAGAATGTGAGCATATAACTAAATATATCCATCAACATTGTGATGATCCAACTTCATAGGTACTCCCACACAAGTTTATAATACAATAAGTGTAACACCCCAAGCTTCCAGGGTACGCTTCTCTTTGAATAATAGAGCAGTGTGTGTTGTACGCAACCTCGAGTTCTAACACACCACGACCAATCAAAGTAGCCGTTATGAATAGTAATACCCACTTTTTTAAATTATATAAATTTTATATTTCAAAATGGACTTCATTTTTGTATTCGGAATATCGAATTTGTCCTAAGTTGAATTTTTTGTAATATTCTGAGAACTTCCAATTTTTTATGAATAGTGAAAAATACTTAAAAAACAACTTTTTTAATAAAAATAATTTATAGTGGTAAATTATAATATTGGGTGGTTTTAAAGTATAATTATAATATATTTTTACCATTTTATCCAATGGTGGTCATTAGAATTAATTTAACTTTGAAATTGGACATAAACAATTGTCAATCTTTTGATATATATTGTTTCTTAAAAACACGCTATTTGTTGTGACAACGAGAATTAATTATAAAATTAATTAATGAAACTTATATGTTTGGAATTTTATAAAATAGACATAATTTTTGAATTCAGAATATCAATTATAGCTTAGGGTGAAATTTTGGCATTGTTCTGAAAAACTTCATTTTTTGATGAAAAGTGAAACCACTAAGTGGTAGTTAAAAGACTGATTTTTCATTTAAATGAAACTTTACCACTTATATGAATTGAATTTCAAAAATATGACATACATTTTTGTCATTATGATGTAAAATGTGGTTCAATGAGATTAAAATAATTTTTTTTTGTGAATAGTAACTTTTACGTTTTATTATTTTCGATTAAAGGTAATTAGTGAAATTTAAGGTAAAAATGATATTATAAAAATATGAAAATACTTTTACACTTGTCATAACCTTATTGGATGACTCATGACCGACCGAGACAATCCATGGGTCAACTTGAGGACCCCATGGAGCCACTTGGGTAAGAAAATGACATTAATAACTTTTTATTTAAAGTAAAAATAAAATTGTCACAAACATGGGTTGTTTTACTAAAACAATTATTACATAAGGTTATATAGGTTAACGTTTTGAATATAAATATTAATTGGAAATTTAGAAATATTTCATAAATCATGGTAATTTTCTATAATTTTTAGACATTAAATAATTAAATTTTTTATGACACCATGATGATACAACGATTACCTCATTAATTAACGATTTAAATAAAATGAAAAGATAATATAAAATATAAGACATAAACTTGTATAAAACCTATTGGATGGGTATATTTAGAACCTGTATCACCTTATACTTGAAATATATCATTGTTGGACCTTTGAAATCTGAAAATCATTTCATAATAATGTAACATTTCATGACCTTCCAAGAGTGCCCCTCCTCTCCTCTTATAAAAGGCCCCCACCTCTACCACCTTATTCACACCTTAAATCCATTTGACTTGGCCAAACTATGCCCATATACTCTCCCAACTTACCTCTATTACTCCTAGAGGCCTCACTTTGGGAATAAGTCTTCCCAAGGAAGCCTTTGGCTCAAATAAAAAAGAGTTACCCGATTTTAAGGTAATGTCTTCTCTTGTGTTCTTTTGTTTTATTTTTCTTCTCCAACCACCTATAATCTTTTTATTACTTTATTTTGTAACAACAACAGTATCATAAATATACTTGGATGTTTTTATGAGAAGTTTTTTATTTAAACTTACACACACCTTCGTCTAATTCTTAAAGAACATACTGTTTCTGTGGGTGGCGAATTACTGCCTCACAAAACGATGATTGTTCAATATTCTTTTAACACCTCTCATGGTGGCCATTATGATGACACTATTTTTATATATGATATATATTATGTTTTTGTTTTCCTTATGATTCTGTATTTTTCATTTATGGCATACCTTTATGATTTCCATTATGGGTAAACGCGATAATTTCATTTTAGGAAGTGAGGACTACCGCCCCTCAAAGTGATTTGAATCGTTAATGCCATGTGTGGGATGTATAAAGGATGGAGTAAATGGTATTATAAATTATATTATACTGGAATTATTGTATACCTTTATATAACTATAATTTCATTCCATTAAATACGAAATAGAATTGAAATTAGCGTTCATGCGTACGTACGACTTACCATCTCCATGAACGGTGCATTTCATTTCTTATATCTAAATGTTATGTAATATTATAAATGCATGTATATACTGGATATATATGATATATATGATATTTACATCATGAATATAATTCTGGATATAATGGATATTTCACCACATGAACAACTTGTAATTATAAGAAGTTTATTTTGGACTCAAGTACCAAGGATCGACAAAATGACCGTTATTAACATAAATAATTACACAATGTTCATAACATGGTAACAAGTGATATAAAATGAATAATGAACATGAAAAAGGTTCTTATGAAAATAGAAATTAACTCTTGTATATTATTCAGGAGATTAAAGAACAATCGAGTCAAGTCAGACATGAGGTAAGGGAACTTCTTATCCCAATTTCTATTCTTTGGGTTAATCTCCTATTTTCAAATTATGTCATGATATTATTATGTACTATCTTGTATTTATACTTTATTTATGTGTACATATATTGAATACACATAATAGATCTATTTTATTTAAAAATTATTTTTTAAGGGACTTCATCTCAATGTTCTTTCATTGAGGCATATTTTGTTTTAATACTCAACTTTCTTTTATACGGTGTATAAACCCCTTTGACTTTTACGTTTATTCAAAAGGAATCTTTTTATACGAAGCATTTTACTAAATGAAAAAAAGTAATGTTTTTTTATCGTACGTATGCGGCGACAACGACTTCTCTACTGCCGGGATCATTATTTGAGTTTCGACTTCCTCTATAAGCCATAACTTTTTTTAAATGAAAAATAAATACAAATTTTTAATTTTCTTTTATTTTGGTATTGAAAATGGGTTTGAAATTATTTTTTTATTCTATCAATGTTTTGTATTGATATCTTGTGATTGAAATGTGGAAATGTTATGTTTCCTTTATGCATGTTTTATGTTATACGATTATGATATGGTTTATGATATGTTTAAACCTTTTCATATGAGGAATGCATTGGAGTTAATAAGTGACGGGTGGAGCCTGCTATAGCTCCTTGATGCATCGGTAGGTCTCATGAGACAAACTAATGTCTTGGAACGAGGCCTTGACAAAATCTTATTTGTAGTTTTGGCACGAGGCCTTGGCTACGTGGTTATGATAGTTTGAAATTATGCATTCCATCATTATGAAAGTGGTTATTGATATTGCATGTGATTATTAGACCAGTAGAATATCCATGTGAATAAGTAAATGGAATTATTTAATTTTAATTTTTCCATATTATGCTGAATTTCATGTTTAAAAGGATTTTGTTTAGTTATACATTGCCTTAAATGTTTATGTTTATTTATGAAAGCTTCCGCTATATTATTATCCTTATTGAGCATCTGAGCTCACCCCTTTGAATGTTTTAATTTTACAGGATGTGAAGAAATATTTTATGAATGACCTGAAGGGATAATATGAGGGGATATGAAAACAAGATGTTGTTGTAGTTTTGTATTACTTTATGATGTAATGTAAAACTTATGGATGTATATAGTGTTTCAAGGCTACTAAACTAATCAGTCTTTAGAGACTTGACCTTTATGATCATGCTAATGTTAAGTAATAATGCAATGACTCTGGGTAACTGGGGTCGGGGGGTTATAGTTGGTATCAAAGGTAGTTTAGTACTAACCTTAGAAGCTATATTTAGATAAACTCTGATTAGAGCACATAGCCCTAAGATAGACATTGAGGATTATTATAGAAGAACTTCCTATAATTTTGGTATTATAGAGATTTTGTGAGTTTTCCAAGAAATACATCCCTGTCTGGATACGGGCAGGTAGAGGCGGCTCTGGAATAGATGTACCTAGGGGTAAAACTCGAAAACACAGCTTTGAGCTAGACTCGAATGAGAAATGGTGCATGAAAACGGGCCTTGTTACACTCTTGGTTACGACACTTCCGGGGGATATGATTAGGATAAATATCATTTTCTTTACAAACCATTATGAAGGGTTTATGAGTATATACTTCCTCAAAGAAAACATTTTTATGATTATGGATTGTATCCATAAACTGTTCAATTTATTTTAAGTGTTCTACAAGTAGGTAATTATGTATTTTGATTCATAAACTGATCTAGTTTATGCCACTATTTAGAAATGGCACCTAGTGGAAGGAATGGAAACCGTATAAATGCACGAACTCCATGTAGGGATTTACCTCCTACTCAAGATAATTATAATGGAGTTGGTGATACAACTGGTGCTGATCAGCTTATCACCATACTGGGACAACTCACTCAGGTTATGAATAATAACCTTACTCGTATGGAGCACCCATATCCGCAACGTGGAGGATCAATGTTAGACCGCTTAATGACACAACAACCACCAACATTCAATGGGAGTACTAACCCCTTAGTGGCTGAGCAATGGATAAACTACATAGAGAAAATATTCCACGCTTTGGGGAGTGGCGAAAGGGAGAAGGTTGTCATGACATTTTACCGCCTCACTGGAGATTCCGATTGTAACACCCCAGGTAAATAAAGAATATGAAATTTTCATATTTATCCATATTTGTGAATAAAATATTAATATGACTTTAAAGGTGACGCTATGCTCGATGGCGTACCCAACACGCAACAATGAGTTTCTTGGGAATCTTACGTTGCACTCTAATAATAAAATAATATTATTTTAAATGGTAGTTAACATGTAGCCATTGTATTGGCGGGAATGGATAGAAATAACTAAAATATGATTATATATGTTTTTAAATGTTTTTACATTTATCCAATAAACGATAAAGGCTTAAAATACGGAAAGAATTCAATTTTAGGCGTATATGCCCTAGTTTTCACTAAAGGTTCACTTATCACCTTTTGATGGAGAACCGTCATTAAATATAGTTTTGTTCACTCTTATACATTATATTGGACCAAATAAAACTCTTCTTAAGAATTGGGACATCAAAATTTACTTTGTGTAAACTTTTGGTATCTTTCCGAAAAAGTTCATTTTTTATGAATAGTGTAAAATGTTGTATTTTAATTCAAAACCTCTTTTTAATCGAATTTATTTATAAGATTAGATTATTATTTGAATTGGTTTTAAAGTTAAATTAGAATATATTTTTACCATTAAATCCAATAGTGGTCGTTGGAATTAATTTCACTTTGAAATCAGACTTAAACTAGTGTCAATCTTTTGATACTTATTATTTCATAAAAACACGCTATTTGCTCTGACAACGGGAATTAATTATTAAATTAATTAATGTGACTTATATGTTTTAAATTTTTTAAAATAGATTTCATTTTTTAATTCCAAATATCAAATATATCTTAGGGTGAATTTTTGGGATTTTTCTGAAAAACATCAATTTTTGATGAATAGTGAAACCACTAAGTGGTACTTATAAAAACTGATTTTTCCGTTTAAATGAAATTTTGCCATCTTTGTGTTTTGAATTTCAAAAATCCGACATACATGGTTGTCATTAAGATGTAAAATGTGGTTCAATGGGATAAAAATAATTTTTTGGTGAATAGTAACTTATTAAGTTTTTAATCACGATTAGAGGTAATTAGTGTAGTTTATGGTAAGAATAATGTTTTAATAAAATTAAATGACCTAGAAACATGTCCTACCCTCATTGGATGTGTCATGGACGACCAAGAAAATCCATGGGTCAACTTGGGGACCCCATGGAGCCACTTTGGTTGTGAAATGACATAAATATCTTTTTATTTAATGTTAAAGTAAAAATGACACAAACATGAGATGTTTTACTAAAACAATTTTTAAATGGGGTTATACAAGTAATATTTTTTACTATAAATTGTCATTGGAAAGCTAAAAAGATTTCCTACACCATAGTATTTTTTATAATTTTTATACATTAAATAAATTAAATTATTTATGACATCATGATGATGCATCGATGACCTCATTGTTTAACGATTTAAATAAAATGGAAAGATAATATAATATCTAAGACCTAAAAATGTCCAAAACCTATTGGATGAGTGGATTTAGAACCCTTATCACCTTATCCTAGAAATACATAAATGTGGGACCTTTAAAATCCGAAACGCTTTTGAAAATAAAGTAACATTTTGTAACTTTACAAGAGTGCCCCTCCTCTCCTCTTATAAAAGGCCCCCACCTCTACCTCCTTACCCACACTCCCAAAGCCTTTGGCTCGGCCAACCCCTGCCCATTTTGTCTCTAAACTTCCCTCTATTACTCCTTGAAGCCTCACTTTGGGCAGAAGTCTTCCTAAAGAATCCTTTGAGCTCAAATCAAAGGGAGTTACCCGATTTTAAGGTAATGTCTTCACTTGTGTCCTTTTGTTTTATTTTGCTTCTCCAACCCCCTATAATCTTTTTATTCATTTATTTTGTAACAAATCCAGTATCCTCAATATACTATGATGTTGTTATAATAAGTATTCGAGCTAAACTTACACACACCTACATCTAATGGATAAAGCACATACTGTTTCCGTGGATGTCGAATTTCTGCCTCCCGAAACGATGATTGTTCAACATTCTTCTAACACCTTCAAAGGTGGCCATTAAGATGACACTATATTTATATATGATATCTAATATGTTTATGTTTTACTTAATCTTCTGTATTTTTCATTTATGTCGTACCTTTATGGTTTCCATTATGGGTAAACACGATATCTTCATTTAAGGAAGTACGGACAACCGCCCCCTCAAAGTGATTTGATTCGTTAATACCATATGTGGTACGTATAAAGGATATATTTAATGATATTATATATGATACCATAATGTAATTAAAATACTATTATGTATCATTATGTTTTAATTACATTAAATATGAAATATAAATGGAAGTAGCGTTCATGCGTACGTACGGCTTACCGTCTCCATGAACGGTACATTTCATTTCTTATCTCAAAATGTTATGTAATATTATAAGTACATATATATAATGGATATATATGTAATATATTACATATAAATTATGGATATAATTCTGGAATTATAACATATATATATATATATATATATATCTCTCATTTTGTTTTAATTCCATTAATATGACAAAAAATGAAAGTAGCGTTCATGCGTACGTACGGCCTACTGTCTCCATGAACGGTGATTTTCGTTTTTTTTCTCCAAATGATATGGAATAGTATAAAATGAATATTTACTGGATATATATGATATTTTTCTCATTAATACTATTCTGGAAATTTTTTACACATAACTACATGGACAATCTTGTTTCAAACAAGTTCATTTTTGACTCATGTACCAAACATTGGCAAAAACGTCTGATATGAACTAATATTATTAAACAATTATTATAACATTATAATATGTGATATGAACTGAATAATAATCTATAAAGGAGGTAATTAGGCAATTATTAATTGACCAATGTTTATTATTCATGAATATAAAGAAACGAAAAAGACAAGTTGGACTTGAGGTAAGGGATCTTACTCCTCTATTTCTTTTTAAGTACACTCTTTTATGTAATTCCTTATAAAGCTCATCATTCTTGTTATTGGGATGTTCTTTTATATTACTCTTTCTGTAAAAATTATGTTAATATGTTGAGAGACCCTATTTGATATCATCAATCCATTTTTGGAAGCTTTAAGTGGCGCCGTTAGGCTGCCGAGTTTTCGTAAGGGATTTTTCATCTCACTTTTAGTTCCGTAAGATTTATGCTACATTTGCCACAATTTCCTTTGAGTGGTGTATGTACTTCCCATTATTCTACTCTTTGTGTAATATACTTTCGTTTATGAGTATTTACATCAATGATGTATTGTCCTTTCATGGGGTGTATGTTTTGAAAGATACCCAAGTCGGTAAGGGAACCTTTCACCCTCCTCTTTTTAAAATACTTCTTTTATTGGGTCTTTTAAATTACATATTTTTATGTTGGGATATGTTCTCATATATCTTTATTAATGTAAATTTTATGTCCAAGTGATGAGATACACTTTTTATCTCACATCAACTCATTTTGATGTGACGTTGTTAGGCTGTCAAGGGAACTTCTTAACCCAATTTCGATTTCTTTGGGTTCAACATGTAGTTATTGAATATGTCATCCTTTGAATATGTGTGAATAACCTTTGATTATTTTACACTTAATATCAACTTATATTTGGTGTATTTGTTTGTCACACATAATTATGTAATTGATTTATCCTTAAACCAAGGATACCGTCTTTGTAAGGTACTTCGTCTCAATCTCCTTTCATTGAGGCATATTTTGTTTTATACACAACATTCTTTTATACGGTGTATAAACCCCTTTTACTTTTACATTTATTCAGAAGGAATATTTTTTATACAAAGATTTTACTAAATGACAAAAAAGAATGTTTTTTTCATACGTATGCGGCGACAACGACTTCTCCGCCGCTGTGACCATTATTTGAGTTTCAGCTTCCTCTACAAGCCATACCTTTTTTTAAAAGAAAAATAAATACCATGTTTTACTTTTCTTTTATTTTGGTATTGAAAATGGTTTACATAATGTTTTTATATCAATGTGTTGTATTGATATCTTGTTATTGAAAGGTGGAAATGTTATGTTTTCTTTATGCATGTTTTATGTGATACAATTATGTTGAGGTTCTTGGGCATTATTATGAAGACGGGTGGTTCCGTGATAAACTAAGGGCGGGTGAGCCTGATATAGCTCTCCAATGCATTGGGTAACGCAATGGAGTGTAACGTTAAGGTTTCTCCGAAGAGATTTAGTGAGTATACTGTGGTGGGTATTCCAAATGTAACCAAGAGGGTTACTCCCTACGTAAGAATGTTATGAATGCCTCAAGTTACCTTTTATGTCTTATGATTTCTATGATTTAGTCATGATTTTATGAGGTATGTTAAAGTTCTTATGTTTTATGGGTAAAGTATGATTTCATTCTTATGTATACATGTACTCATGTTTCCTTTCTATATTCTTATATCCCTCACTGAGATTATTATGCTCATCCCAAGTTTTTGAAATGTTTTTCACAGGTCAAGGGAAGGGTACATGATGTGATGATAGTGTCAAGGATTTGTCAAGAAAGAATCCATGTTTTATTTTAAATATGTTCCGTTGATGGGAAGAATGAATACTGTCTTTTATGTAACCACTTTATTTAAATGTGGAATGTAATTTAAGTTTCATGATATAATTCTCTAAAACACTAAACCTAAAAAGATGCTCAACGTGTAATCTTGTAATAACTCAAGATTAAGTAAGGTTTAAGGCTGGGGTGCTATAGTTTGTATCAAAGGTCGGTTTAGATAACTTTAGAGGTTAGGGTATTATTTAAGCATAAGTGACATTACCATAATGGTTAAGATTTCAAAAAGATTCATAGTTTTAGATAAAGTGAATGAATAAGTATATCTTAGTGTTTATCTTCCTCATTAGTACATGATGGTTTTGTTGATATACTCACACTGACCTTTTTGGTTTTAGTAAATGGCTGGATCTAGCAGGCACCAAAGTAACAGTGGATGTGAAGGAAACTGTGACCATTTTTTGAGAAAGCAACTGAATGATATGGGAGCTGCCATGAGAACTCTTGTGATTATCCTCAACCAACTATCTGGAGTCATGATTGACCACCTAAACCTTGGTGATTTCTCTAAGGTATCATATATGTGAGAAACAAATCCCTACGGAAGTACAGGTAATAATCATAAAGGTAAGTGTGTCCAAAAAGCTATGTGTCAAAGATGTGGAATGAAACACCTAGGAAAATGTTTCAAAGGGACAGAAATATGCTATAGATGTGGAAATGAAGGTCATAAAGCAAGAACCTACCATGGAAAAAGGAAGCATCTGGTTGACTCGAGGAAAGGGAAAGAAGTTCTTTCTGAGGGATCAATTGAATGTTTTAAATGTGGTGTGCATGGTAATTATGCAAACACATGTACTATGAGAATGTTTTGTGAATGGGATCACCATGAGCGTACAAATGTTCGTTTACCAATACATAATGCCATTACGATTGAGGATGAAGAAACTTACAATGACCAATCAAAGGTATGTATTATTTCATGACTATTGTTTTCCTATTTTGGAATATTAGGATATGATTAATGATTTTGTTTTTAGGAAAGAGGTATTTCAGAATAAGTTGGAAAGGAATGGTTAATGGATCATGAAGAATGTTGAATGAGTAAGATGTCAACATATAAGGGCTTCAAGAGTTATGGTGAAATTCTTAAGAATATTAAGTCTCTTTTGATGATAGGGTTATATTAGAAGACTTTTTATATTATGTGTAACCCTGATGTTTAATATATGGAAATTTTATTCAAGGAATAGTTGTCTTTTCTTTTGTGGACATAGTTATAAAGAACCATTTGGGTTTATATGATCCTTACTTTTGAGGTAATTATGGGGTACTATATGTTATGATTGAAGTGAAAGGAATTAGATAAAATTGAGGTTAAATTATGTTATGGTTATTTTTGATGATTTTATCCCTTTTTGGGGAATGATTTGAGAATTATAATGTTTTGAAAAAAAGGACAACACGCAGACCGTGTGACTACCCGTCGCATCGGACAAAGCTGCGGGAATCGAACCCACAACCAAAGTGCGACTGGTATTTATCGCCTACCACTGGACTACGTGAAGTCCCTGGTTAGTTTGACTGATTATTTTTAGTTATATGATTTTATGAATTATGAGTAAGTTGATTTTGGGTTATTTATGAAAATGATTAACCTATCATGGAGGATATGTGATTAGGTTAATTACTTTTCAATACAAGACTTTACGAGCAACTGATGTTGTTTGGAGATAAATGTTACGATTTAACTTGGAAGACTATGTGACTAAATCCTTCAAATATTTGGGTTTCAATCATAGTTTGGTTTACTTTGAAGAATTTTATGGACAAATTGATTATAGAATGGTCCCTGTTGAACTTTGGGTTTTGTTGGACAAATTTTGGAGATTAAGAATAAATTTTCTTTTTATAAAGGGTTATCCTTTTCTGGATTATCTGATCTTGTACTAACCTTTTTGGTTTTGGTTTTGGTTAAAGTATAAAGACATGGGAAGTATATAGTTATCTTTTGTGGATTAGGTGACTCTCTAGAAGTTGATTATAGTACTCTTAATGAGAACAAGTCTCCCTAAATACTCATCTTTTGGAAAGAAATATGAGTTTAATTAAGGATTCTAGTAAAGGTTGAAAGTCAACATGATAAGTGATTATGTTTCCTTATGAATAAATTCCTCAAGAAAATGTAACTTAAAACAAAAATGTTTTCTATTATCTTTTCCTACTGGGGAATCGAATACCATTTAACCCATCACAAGTTTGTGATTTTCTTATGGTTAACTTTCTCCTAGACATGTTTACTATCACTCTCCCTCAAGAACATGACCCTTTGCTTTTTCTTCCATGTCCATGTTTTTCTACATAGGAATCCTGGTATGGGTTAACTCGGGTGAACTCTGTACTTATCTTCCTTTATTTTAAAGTGATTGTTTTACCGACTCTTGTTTCGATGTGGGACTTTCAAGGATGTTTCGAAGCTCAATTTTAAAAATTGTGAGGATGCAATTCCCAAAAGGGGGGAAGGATGTAACACCCCAGGTAAATAAAGAATATGACATTTTCATATTTATCCATATTTGTGAATAAAATATTAATATGAATTTAAAGGGGACGCTATGCTCGATGGCGTACCCAACACGCAACAACGAGTTTCTTGGGAATCTTACGTTGCACTCTAATAATAAAATAATATTATTTTAAATGGTAGTTACCATGTAGTTGTTGTATTGGTGGGAATGTATATAAATAACTAAAATGTGATTATATATGTTTTTAAATGTTTTTACATTTATCCAATAAAAGATAAAGGCTTAAAATACGGAAAGAATTCAATTTTAGGCGTATATGCCCTAGTTTTCACTAAAGGTTCACTTATCGCCTTTTGATGGAGAACCGTCATTAAATATAGTTTTGTTCACTCTTATACATTCTATTGGACCAAATAAAACCCTTCTTAAGAATTGGGACATCAAAATTTACTTTGTGTAAATTTTTGGTATCTTTCCGAAAAAGTTCATTTTTTAATGAATAGTGTAAAATGTTGTATTTTAATTCAAAGCCTCTTTTTAATCTAATTTATTTATATGATTAGATTATCCTTTGAATTTGTTTTAAAGTTAAATTAGAATATATTTTTACCATTAAATCCAATAGTGGTCATTGGAATTAATTTCACTTTGAAATCAGACTTAAACTAGTGTCAATCTTTGGATACTTATTGTTTCATAAAAACACACTATTTGCTCTGACAACGGGAATTAATTATTAAATTAATTAATTTGACTTATATGTTTTGAATTTTGTAAAATAGACTTCATTTTTTAATTCATAATATCAAATAGAGCTTAGGGTGAATTTTTTGGATTTTTCTGAAAAACTTCAATTTTTGATGAATAGTGAAACCACTAAGTGGTACTTATAAAAACTGATTTTTCCATTTAAATGAAATTTTTCCATCATTGTGTTTTGAATTTCAAAAATCCAACATACATGGTTTTCATTAATAAGTAATATGTGGTCCAATGGGATAAAAATAATTTTTTGGTGAATAGTAATTTATTAAGTTTTTAATCACGATTAGAGGTAATTAGTGTAGTTTATGGTAAGAATAATATTTTAATAAAATGAAATGACCTAGACATATGTCCTACCCTCATTGGATGTGTCATGGACGACCAAGACAATCTATGGGTCAACTTGGGGACCCCATGGAGCCACTTTGGTTGGGAAATGACATGAATATCTTTTTATTTAATGTTAAAGTAAAAATGACACAAACATGAGATGTTTTACTAAAACAATTTTTACATGGGGTTATACAAGTCATATTTTTTACTATAAAAAGTCATTGGAAATATAAAAAGATTTCCTACATCATAGTATTTTTTTATAAATTTTAGACATTAAATATATTAAATTATTTATGACATCATGATGATGCAGCGATGACCTCATTGTTTAACGATTTAAATAAAATGGAAAGATAATGTAATATCTAAGACTTAACATGTCCAAAACCTATTAGATGAGTGGATTTAGAACCCTTATCACCTTATCCAAGAAATAAATCAATGTGTGACCTTTGAAATCCGAAACTCTTTTGAAAATAAAGTAACATTTTGTAACTTTACAAGAGTGCCCCTCCTCTCCTCTTATCAAATGCCCCCACCTCTACCTCCTTACCCACACTCCCAAAGCCTTTGTATCGTCCAACCCCTGCCCATTTTGTCTCTAAACTTCCCTATCTTACTCCTTGAAGCCTCACTTTGGGCATAAGTCTTCCCAAGGAATCCTTTTAGCTCAAACCAAAGGGAGTTACCCGATTTTAAGGTAATGTCTTCACTTGTGTCCTTTTGTTTTATTTTGCTTCTCCAACCCCCTAAACTCTTTTTATTAATTTATTTTTAAAAAAATACAGTATATTAAATATACTAGGATTTTTTTATAATAAGTATTTCAGATACAATTACACAAAACTACATCTAATGGATAAAGAACATACTGTTTCCGTGGATGACGAATTTCTGCCTCCCGAAACGATGATTGTTCAACATTCTTCTAACACCTTCAAAGGTGGCCATTAAGATGAAACTATGTTTATATATGATATATAATATGTTTATGTTTTACTTAAGTTTCTGAATTTTTCATTTATGTCGTACCTTTATGGTTTCCATTATGGGTAAACGCGATATCTTCATTTAAGGAAGTGCGGACTACCGCCCCCTCAAAGTGATTTGATTCGTTAATACCATATGTGGTACATATAAAGGATATATTTAATGATATTATATATGATACCATACTGGAATTAAAATACTATTATGTATTATTATTTTTTAATTCCATTAAATATGAAATAGAAATGGAAGTAGCGTTCATGGGTACGTACGACTTACCGTCTCCATGAACGGTACGTTTCATTTCTTATCTCAAAATGTTATGTAATATTATAAGTACATATATATAATGGATATATTTTTAATATATAACATCTAAATTATGGATATCGTTCTTGAATTATAACATATATATATCTCTCTCAATTTGTTTTAATTCCATTAATATGACCAAAAAATGAAAGTAGCGTTCATGCTTACGTACGACCTACCGTCTCCATGAACGGTGATGTTCATTTTTTTATCTCAAAATGATATGGAATAGTATAAAATGAATATTTACTGGATATATATGATATTTTAATCATTAATAATATTCTAAAAATTATTTACTTATAACTACATGGGAAATATTTTTTCAAACAAGTTCATTTTTGACTCATGTACCAAACATCGGCAAAAATGTCTGATATGAACTAACATTATTAAAAAATTATTATAACATTATAATATGTGATATTAACTGAATAATAATCTCTAATGTAGGTACTTAGGAAATTATTAATTGACCAAAGTTTATTATTCAGGAATATAAATAAACGAACAAGACAAGTTCGACTTGATGTAAGGGATCTTACTCCTCTCTTTCTTTTTAAGTACACTCTTTTATGTCATTCCTTCTAAAGATAATCTTTCTTGTTATTGGGATGTTATTTTATATTCCTCTTTCTTTAAACATTATGCTAATATGTTGAGAGACCCTATTTGATCTCATCAATCCATTTTTGGAAGCTTTAAGTGGCGCCGTTAGGCTGCCGAGTTTTCGTAAGGGATTTTTCATCTCACTTTTAGTCCCGTAAGATTTATGCTACATTTTCCACAATTTCCTTTGAGTGGTGTATGTACTGCCCATTATTCTACTCTTTGTGTAATATACTTTCGTTTATGAGTATTTACATCAATGATGTATTGTCCTTCTTTCATGGGGTGTATGTTTTGAAAGATACCCAAGTCGGTAAGGGTACCTTTCACCCTCCTCTTTTTAAAAGACTTATTTTATTGGGTCTTTTAGATTACATATTTTTATGTTGGGATATGTTATCATATATATTTATTGATTTAAATTTTATTTCCAAGTGATGAGACACACTTTTTATCTCTCATCAACTCATTTTGATGTGACGTCGTTAGGCTGTCATGGGAACTTCTTAACCCAATTTTGATTTCTTTGGGTTCAACATGTAGTTATTGAATACATCATCCTTTTAATATGTGTGAATAACATTTGATTATTTTACACTTAATATCCACTTATATTTGGTGTATTCTTTTGTCACACATAATTATGTAATTGATTTATCCTTAAACCAAGGATACCATCTTTGTAAGGGACTTCATCTCGATATCCTTTCATTGAGGCATATTTTGTTTTATACACAACCTTCTTTTATACGGTGTATAAACCCCTTTTGACTTTTACATTTATTCAGAAGGAATCTTTTTTATACGGGGAGTTTACTAAACGACAAAAAGGAATGTTTTTGTCGTACGTATGCGGCGACAACGACTTCTCCGCCGCCGTGACCATTATTTGAGTTTTGGCTTCCTCTACAAGACATAACTTTTTTTGAAAGAAAAATAAATACCATGTTTTACTTTTCTTTTATTTTGGTATTGAAAATGGTTTCCATAATTTTTTTATATAAATGTGTTGTATTGATATCTTGTGATTGAAAGGTGGAAATGTTATGTTTTCTTTATGCATGTTTTATGTGATATGATTATGTTGAGGTTCTTGGGCATTATTATGAAGACAGGTGGTTCCGTGATAAACTAAGGGCGGGTGAGCCCGATATAGCTCTCCAATGCATTGGGTAATGCGAAGGAGTGAAACGTTAAGGTTTCTCCGAAGAGATTTAGGGAATATACTATGGTGGGTATTCCAAACGTAACCAAGAGGGTTACTCCCTACGTAAGAATGTTATGAATGCCTCAAATTACCTTTTATGTCTTATGATTTCTATGATTTAGTCATGATTTTATGAGGTATGTTAAAGTGCTTATGTTTTATGGGTAAAGTATGATTTCATTCTTATGTATACATGTACTCATGTTTCCTTTCCATATTCTTATATCCCTTACTGAGCTTTTTATGCTCATCCCAAGTTTTTGAAATGTTTTTCACAGGTCAAGGGAAGGGTACATGATGTGATGATAGTGTCAAGGATGTGTCAAGAAAGAATCCATGTTTTATTTTAAATATGTTCTGTTGATGGGAAGAATGAATAATGCCTTTTATGTAACCACTTTGTTTAAATGTGGAATGTAATGCAAGTTTCATGATCTAATTCTCTAAAACTCTAAACCTGAAAAGATCCTCAACGTGTAATCTTATAATAACTCAAGATTAAGTAAGGTTTAAGGCTGGGGCCCTATACCGATCAATGGTGGTCGCTGATTCAAAACAAAAAGGAAGATGATGATGTATCTAATATGGAATGGAGGGAGTTCAAAGAGAATTTATTAGAAAAATACTTTCCTCGTGACCATCGAGTAGAAATAGAAAGGCAATTTATGAGTCTGAGGCAAAAGGAGGATGAGAATGTCGCAACGTATGAGGCCACCTTTACAAGGTTAGTGTGACATGCTACAGATTATATATGTAATCCAAGATGTATGATTGATCATTTCTTTGATGAGTTAAAACCATTTCTCCATCGAGCCTTAGTCTCACAATCTTTCTCATCATACAGAGATATTATCTCATGTGCTATCAAGACAGAAAAGGAATTCTCTAAATCTTATGATAATAAAGTAAAGAAAGAGAAAAAGAGAACAGTGGAACAAGAGACAAATAAATGGAAAAAGGGGAAGAAAGATTTTCCATTATGCGATAATTATGGGAAGAATTACCCTAGTACTTTCCTAAAAGGAATGGGAGTCTGTTACAAATGTGGAGAAAAAGGTCACCAGGCTCGTGATTGCAAGAGAAAGAAAGAGGCTATCAATGTTGAATGCTACAATTGCAGGGAAATGGGGCATTATGAAAATGAATATCCTAAGCTTCAGGGAAACTTACCTCAGAAAAGGCCATGGGATCAAGGAAAAGCTTATGTTGTTACTACAGTTGAAGTGGAATAATTAATGTATTGGTGCTTTTGGACTCAAGGATTATATTCTGGTTATAAAAATAATGCGATATATATAAGGATTGTAATGTTGTATTTTGTGTTTTCGTTAAGGTTTTAATATGATGAAGGTAATCATATTTTTAGTATGTGACAATAAGAGAAACTTTACCTTGTTTTGGGAATCTGATGTTACAATTGATTTTTGAATTTAGAGACCTTTTAGAGGAAGTCAGGGCATATGTATTTTGGATAACAATAAAAGTTGGAATAGATTGATTTGAACTTTGGATAATATTATTTAAGGTTAAAACATTTATGAAGATTATTTTTGGAATATTAAAATACTATAGTTTTAGAAAAAGGACAACCTGCAGGTTGGGGGATAACCCGTCGCGTCGGAAAAAGCTGTAGGAATCGAACCCATAACCATAGTGCGATAGGCCTTTATTACCAACCACTAGCCTATTGGAAGTCCCTGGTTATTACAAAATAGTTTTCCTAATATAAATGGTATGTGGTAATATTTGGAACCTTATACAATTAGGATAAATAGAATATTTTTGAGTTCTGTTACCATTTGGAGTGAAAGATGGGTTTGTGGTAAAAATTTATTAAAGAATGAAAGTCTACATGACAAGTAAGTATATTTCCTTATGTTCTTAGTAAATCTCTTAAATAAATTCCTCAACTTTATGAAAGGTAACTTAAAACAAAAACGTTGTCTGTTAACTTTTCCAACTGGGGATTCAATGACCGTTTAACCAATCAGAAGTTTGTGATTTTCTTGTGGTTAACATTCTCCTAATCTTATTTTCTACAACTCTCCATCAGAACATGATGTTTTTTTCCTCCATATCCATATTTTTATATAATTCTAGTATGGGCTATCTCGGGTGACATTCTTACTTCTCTTTCTTTCATTTAAAGTTATATTTTTATTAGCCTTATTTCCGATGTGGGTTTTCCACAAAGGTATTTTCTATTTTCAACCTTTTATATTCAATGAAAAATTTCAAATTGCGAGGACAAAATTTATTGAAGGAGGGGAGAATGTAACACCCCAAGCTTCCATGGTATGCTTCTCTTTGAATAATAGAGCAGCGTGTGTTGTACACAACCTCGAGTTCTAACACACTACGACCAATCAAAGTAGCTGTTATGAATAGTAATACCCACTTTTTGAAATTATATAAATTTTATATTTCAAAATGGACTTCATTTTTGTATTATAAATATCGAAATTATCCTAAGTTAAATTTTTTGAAATTTTCTGAGAACTTCTAATTTTTTATGAATAGTGAAAAATACTTGAAAACAACTTTTTTAATCAAAATAATTTATAGTGATAAATTATACTATTGAGTGGTTTTAAAGTATAATTAGAATATATTTTTACCATTTTATCAAATGGTTGTCATTATAATTAATTTCACTTTGAAATTGGACATAAACAATTTTCAATCTTTTGATATATATTGTTTCTTAAAAACACGATATTTATTGTGACAGTGGGAATTAATTATAAAATTAATTAATGCAACTTATATGTTTGGAATTTTTTAAAATAGAAATCATTTTTTAATTAGGAATATCAATTATATATTAGGGTGAAATTTTGGCATTGTTCTGAAAAACTTCAATTTTTGATGAATAGTGAAACCACTAAGTGGTAGTTAAAAAACCGATTTTTCGTTTAAATGAAAATTTACCGCTTCTATAAATTTAATTTCAAAAATCCGACATACAATGTTGTCATTAGGATGTAAAATGTGGTTCAATAGGATTAAAATAGTTTTTTTTGGTGAATAGTAACTTTTAAGTTTTATTAATCGCGATTAAAGGTAATTAGTGAAATTTAAGTTAAAAATGATATTATAAAAATATGAAAATACCTTTACACTTGTCCTACCCTTATTGGATGAGTCATGGACGACCAATACAATCCATGGGTCAACATGGGGACCCCATGGAGCCACTTGGGTAATAATATAACATTAATAACATTTTATTTAAAGTAAAAATAAAATTGTCACAAACATGTGTTGTTTTACTAAAAAAATTATTACATGGGGTTATATAAGTTAACAGTTTGACTATAAATATTAATTGGAAATATAAACTAATTTTCTACATGATGGTAAATTTTTTATAATTTTTAGACATAAAATAAATTAAATTTTTTATGACATCATGATGATGCAGCGATTACCTCATTAATTATTGATTTAAATAAAATGAAAAGATAATGTAAAATCAAAGACTTAAACTTGTCTAAGACCTATTTTATTGGTATATTTAGAACCCTTATCACCTTATCCTTTAAATATATCATTGTGGGACCTTTGAAATCCGAAAATCACTTCATAATAATGTAACATTTCATGACCTTCCAAGAGTGCCCCTCCTCTCCTCTTATAAAAGGCCCCAACCTCTACCACCTTATTCACACCTTCAAGCCATTCGGATCGGCCAAAATCTTCCCAAATACTCTCCCAACTTCCCTCTATTACTTCTAGAAGTCTCACTTTGGGCATAATTCCTCCCAAGGAAGTCTTTGGCTCAAATCAAAAAGAGTAATTCGATTTTAAGGTAATGTCTTCTCTTGTGTTCTTTTGTTTTATTTTGCTTCTCCAACCCCCTAAAATCTTTTTATTACTTTATTTTGTATCAAAACCAGAATCATCAATATAATTGGATGTTTTTATGAGATGTATTTTATTTACACTTACACACAACTTCTTCTAATGGTTAAAGAACATACTGTTTCTGTTGGTGGCGAATTACTGCCTCACGAAACGATGATTGTTCAATCTTCTTTTAATACCTCTCATGGTGGCCATTATGATGACACTATTTTTATATATGATATATATTATGTTTTAGTTTTCTTTATTATTCTTTATTTTTAATTTATGGAATAACTTTATAATTTCCATTATGGGTAAACACGATAATTTCATTTTAGGAAGTGCGGACTACCGCCCCCTCTAAGTGATTTGAATCGTTATGGCCATATGTGGGATGTATAAAGGATGGAGTAAATCGTATTATAAATTATATTATACTGGAATTATTTTATACCTTTATATAATTATAATTTCATTCCATTAAATACGAAATTGAATTGAAATTAGCGTTCATGCGTACGTACGGCTTACCGTCTCCATGAACGGTGCATTTCATTTCATTCCTCAAAATGTTATATAATATTATAAATGCATGTATATACTGGATATATATGATATATATGATATCTATATCATGAATATAATTCTGGATATAATGTATATTTCACCACATGAACAACTTGTAATTATAAGAAGTTTATTTTTGACTCAAGTACCAAAGATCGACAAAATGACCGTTATTAACTTAAATAGTTACATAGTGTTCATAACATGGTAATAAGTGATATAAAAGGAATAATTAACATTAAAAAGGTTCTTATGCAAAAATAAATTAACTGTAGTTAATTATTCAGGAGATTAAAGAACGATCGAGTCAAGTCGGACACGAGGTAAGGGAACTTCTTAACCCAATTTCTATTCTTTGGGTTAATATCCTATTTTCAAATTATTTCATGATATTATTATGTCCTATCTTGTATTTATACATTCTTTATGTGTACATATATTGAATACAAATAATAGATCTATTTTATTTAAAAATTATTTTTTAAGGTACTTCGTCTCAATGTTCTTTCATTGAGGCATATTTTGTTTTAATACTCAACTTTCATTTATATGGTGTATAAACACCTTTGACTTTTACATTTATTCAAAAGGAATATTTTTATACGAAGCGTTTTACTAAATGAAAAAAAGGAATGTTTTTTTTGTCGTACGTATGCGAAGACAACAACTTCTCTGCCTCCCTGAAAATTATTTGAGTTTTGGCTTCCTCTACAAGCCATAACTTTTTTTAAATGAAAAATAAATACAAGTTTTAATTTTATTTTATTTTGGTATTGAAAATGGTTTTGAAAGTTTTTTTTATTATATCATTGTGTTGTATTGATATCTTGTGATTGAAATGTGGAAATGTTATGTTTCCTTTATGCATGTTTTATGTTATATGATTATGTTATGGTTTATGATATGTTTCAAACTATTCATATGAGGAATGCATTGGACTTAATAAGTGACGGGTGGAGCCCACTATAGCTCCTTAATGCATCGGTAGGTCTCATGAGACAAACTAGTGTCTTGGAACGAGGCCTTGACAAAATCTTATTTGTAGTTTTGGTACGAGACCTTGGCTACGTGGTTATGATAGTCTGGAATTATGCATTCCATCATTAAGAAAGTGGTTATTGATATTGAATGTGATTATTTGACTAGTAGAATATCCATGTGAATAAGTAAATGGAATTATTTCATTTTACTTTTTCCATATTATTCTAAAGTTCATGTTTCAAAGGATTTTGTTTAGTTATACATTTCCTTAAATGTTTATGTTTATTTATGAAAGCTTCTGCTATATTGTTATCCTTACTGAGCATCTGAGCTCACCCCTTTCAATGTTTTAATTTTACAGAATGTGAAGAAGTATTTTATGAATGACCTGAAGGGATAATATGAGGGGATATGAAGAAAAGATGTTGTTGTAGTTTTGTATTACTTTATGATGTATTGTAAAACTTATAGATGTATCTAGTGTTTCAAGGCTTCTAAACTAATCGGTCTTTCGAGACTTGATATTTGTGACCATGACAATGTTACGTAATAATCCACTGACTTTGGGTAACTGGGGACAGGGCATTACAATAAGAATCTTGGGATTCCAGGAAACCCAACTCAATCCATGTGACAAGATCCAAATCTTCATAGAGGTTTTCTTTTGAGTAAAAAAATTAAAATTCATGTCCCATTTTTAGAGTTTGAATACACCTAGATTTAAAATATTTTTTATACTGTTCCAATCATTTCAAATGTCTTCCTTAGAGTTGAAGATGATGTGAAAGTATCTTTTCCCAATCTGAATAAACCTCTAGTTTCCTAACTATAGACAGTGAATTAGTGTAGTCTTGATATCTCAATTCCTCTGAACTAGAGTTAATATATTCTATATTAAAGAATGTTTTAACAAAAAATTATATCTTATAACTTTCAACCACTATCTTGAGAAATTTAATAGTATTCTACTAAAATAATCCTTCACATTAATCCTAATGGTAACATATACCTCAAACTAATAAAAATCCAAACAAAATATAATTAATCACTTTAGAATCACATAATATATATCTTCAAAATTGTTATCTATGATTTTGAACATATGATCAACATTAGAATTATCATCCTAAGAAAGATCGGTTTTATCCCATATCACTATGGAAAATTATTGGTTTACATAGTTGTTTATTCTCTATTTAATCATAATGGTTCAATGATAAAATGTGAATTAACCCAAGCATATACCCTAGGAGTTTCAAAAAAAATATATTTTAAAGGAACACTATTTGTGTACCATAATGATGGGTGAGATATAATTGACCAACTCTTTTCTGGGATATTACCCCTAGATACATCTGTGTCAAAACTATGTCCCCTTGTAGTATCCAGGTAGGGATGTATTAATAAGAAAACATACAATCTCTCTATAACCAAAATTTAGGATATTATATTATAAATATACTTATCCTAAATTTAATTCATAGGTTTATGTTCTATAATCTATGTTTTCCTAAATATTGTTAGTTCTACAAAACTGGATTTGATGCCAACTATAATAACCCCATATCCAGTAACCCAGATCCATTGTCTTCTTTATTAAATTATAATAAGATAAAATCCACCACATTCCAAAGTACAAAATAGTTTAGTTATCTTAAATAACTAGATACATACATTCTTCCCATCTTACATTTGAAATAAAATATGAAACATAGTTAGGTAAATTATTTTTCATCCTTGAACTCATTCAATGATTATTCATTTATATCCAGGGATAGGGAAAAAATGAAAGGGTGATCCCAGATGCTCAGTAAGGGTTGTGTAAAACATAATATATCATGATTAAATACTTCTCAATCAATATGGGAAGGTAAATAACTAAAAACACATGCCATTGAATCATCAAATTGAACAATATGTTCTTTCATAGATAATATTAATGCGTAAATATCATGGATAATAATAACTAATATCTAAATGAAGGAAATGCTTAACATTATATGTTAGGATTTCAAACATCATGATATAATTACCATAAATTATTTATGGAAAAAAATTAAATTAATGGATTGGTATACAATAGAAACCCATTTAATACTAGATTTCCAATTTTCCTCATAACACTTTTTGATGTATCGAGGGGATATAAAATTATGGACCCACTAATCACTACATGTCTAATGAATTCTTCATATACCAAATTATCACTCTCACTCATAATTAATATTCATTATAAAAAATGTCTATATTTAATAATGAATACGAAATATCAAAATTTCCCAAGTTAATCACATAACTTTCAAAGTAAAACACCATATATAGAAATGGTATATGATTTATGGAAAAATAATATCTATGATACAAAGAATATACATATTTAATGGAAATTTAATTTTCAATGATAATTAGAATTTTAATGCCTCAAGATAAAATTAATAACCATAAAATTAATAAGATATGAAATTTCACCTTAAAAAAGAATATTTTTTAGTAAAATCATTTTTTTAGTAAAATAATTTTTTTAAAGAATAGATAAAAATGGAAATGAAACATTAAGAATAATTTTTAACTAAATATATTTCTTTGTAAAACCATTGAAAACATTTATAATAATATAAATAGTTTAATAATTTTATGGTGGTGGAAATTTCGACTATCATTGTGTGAATTAATTGAAAATATTCCTTTTAACTTTTTATAAAGAATTCTAAAAATCACCATTTTGGGAAATAATTTGAAAGATTACTTTCAATATATGTAAAAATTCAAGGATAACATAAAATATCCTTTATAATTTTTTTTTAAAATGATATGTTTTTTTGTAAAATAATTTTGAAAAATATTGACATAGAAGAAAAATATTCCCAATCAAGATGATAAATAAATTCAGATTTTATTTTAAAAATTACTCTTTATTGATTAACTTGAATGGAAAAATTAATCATTATGAATTTATATTCATGTTAAATAAAATTAAGGTAAATTATATAAACCATATAAAATCAAATAGGTGGATGTTATCAAATATGTCTCAATGGAGTGGGAATTGAGACAAACTCCATTACAAATATCAAATCATTGAGGTGAGAATTAATAAATGAAGTGATTATGTATAAACAATGTAAACCCCCATAAAAAATTGAAAATAAAACATAATAAAATAAAATTTCATTTCACACATAATAATGGCATAACATAGAAATTGGAGTAAAATTATAACCCAATGAATGAAAAATGAGTTAAGAAACCCCTTACCTTAGGACCCACTTGTCATGTATGTTCTTTATCCTCCAGAATAATAAATTTATGTTTATTATTTAGTTTATTATGAAAAGATTTCATGTTTATTATTATTTTATTTTATTTATTATGATTTTATATTCAATTACATTCTTCATTAAGATCATGTCATACGTTTGACAATATTCGGCTCAAATGTCCAAAATGATTTTGGTAGGTCGACTATGGTCAAGGAGGTAATTATTTTATCGTCTATAGAGTAATAATCATAACATAATTATAATTTTTATACATAAATTATACTTTTAAAACCAATAAATAAAAATGGTATAGTAAAATAAGCTATGTTATAATCATGCAGACGGTATGCCGTATATATGCATTAGTAGTGTTTTCCATTTTCCAATGATCCTGATAGAAATATTATAAGTATTATTTTATAATTAAAAAATTATCATTAAATAAAAAATAAAATATTATTTTATTAAATAAACATATATATACCAGTCTTGTGATGTGGTAGTAAAAAATGATTTATATCACTTTATGGAGGCTGTATTCCACGCATATGTAAAAAATACGTTATCACATATCATTGAATTAGAAAGTAAAAAAATATTTGATATATTAATTTTATATAATGGTAAATATTTCAGAAATATCATATATATATTTATGTTAAACATATCATTATAAAAATCTGTGAGAGGCGGTGATGGAAAATAAATTTCATCAATTCATGAGGCGGTAGTCTGCAGTACACACAAATGATAGTTTCATTTCCCATTTGATGGAGAGGATACATATGTTGGTTATGAAATTTACAAAATAAAATTAAAATATATTTCATATAACTATTTTATTATATTTTCATGATTTAATTATATTTTGATGATGTGGAAGAAGAAATAAAACAAAAACACTCAGTTAATAATGATACATCTTCTACGAACAACCTCTTTTGGGTCACACCAAAATCCTTCCTAGATTGAATTTATGAATAAAAAATAACTCATCAATGTGGGAAGGTATTTATGTAATGGATTTGGGTAATTTTTGGTTGAATAAAATGGTTTTTTAATTATGAATTAATGATGAGAGGAGGTTCCCTTATATAAGTGAAGGGAGGGGAACTTTTGGAATTTCTTAAAAAACTAAAATAAAATAAAATAATTTTGTTATTAAAATGGGAATAAAATGATGTAATTTTAATATAGGATGATTATGTATCTAAATAAATATAAAAAATAATGTTTTGAAAATTTTTGTTAGTTTTTACACTCATCTTTTAGTTTTAACATATGTTAACCCTTTTGAATGTTTTCACAATATTAAAGTTTTCTAACATTTAAGGGTAAGTAATGTTACTATAAATGAAGAAATACCCATAAATAGGCCATGGTGTACTATTTAAACAATATTAAATTTAGTTGAATGAATATAATATTTTTATGAATTTTAAATCATCTAATAAAATAATATTTATTATAAAATAAAATTATTGTGTTTTCGGAAGCTATTTATTTACTTTGAAAGTAAATAATTGAAGATAAATATGGTATTAAATATAATCCTTTAAAAAATAAATATATTTGTATATTTATCTATAATATTTTTGTAACAAAATAATTCTTTCAAATTATATTTTTTATTAATTTTAAAATCATTTATTTTATTTTTCAATTAATTAAATGGATATTGTTTTAGCATTGAAAAATGATTTAATGTAATTATTACATCACTAAAAATTTGAAATAAATTACTAGGAAAAAAACATTATATTAAAATGTATATTTTAATTAAATCTGAGGTTTTATTTATTTCTATAATAAAATATTATAGATATTAAAAGAAGAAAAGTGACATTTTTTTCTTTATCTATGTCTTAAGTATTATAAGGTTAAAATTCATAGAAAAAGTGAAAAAAGGTCATATTTTTGAAGTTTGTATTAATATGTATGAAATAGACTCATACATTGAAATTAATAAAAGTGTGTTTTTATTTTTAATGACCCATCACATTATTTTTAACCTTAATTACTCAACTTATCCTTACCTTGGTGACAATTATTTACTATGGTTACTAATCATTATGACTAGATATAAAATTGACCAATTTACAAAATTGTTTCTTCATTATCTAAAATATGGAATCCAATTTTTAAGATTAAATTTCAATAATTTATAGAAATTAATTTAATATTAAAATAAAAAATGTAATGAAAAGCATTGTTTTTAAGAAAAATATCGTTTTAAGTATAAAAATGTTTTTCTACTAAAGTAAATCATAAAATATATTAAAATGATTTTATTTTGTTTTTCATAATATTAATGAACTTATTTAACTATTAAATCATTTAAAAAATGGGACTTTATAATTTTTTTATACAAAATTATATTTTTCTATAAAAAGATGTATTTTCCGTATTCACTAGAAAATCAATTCTTCAAAAAATACAAAATATTAACCCTTAGTTAATTTTTGATATGATTATTTCAAAAAATAAAGTCATTTTATAAAATATATTTTCTAAAATTTTAAAAAATTTATTATATTATTTTCTCACAAAAAGCAGTAAAAATCATTTTTGAAGAAAACAGATTTTTGAAGAATAAGATGACTTTACAAAAAAAATGAATTTTTATTTCCTAATAATTATTTAATAAATTTTTATTGAGTATGAACATCATGTATATTGCATAATGTGGTTATTTCTATTCATACCCACCAATTAGACAACTATGTTATAATGATCATATTTAAATAAAAATATTTTTTTAGTTTATTTAAACTCAGTGTTTCCGATTGTTTATGAAATCAAACATAGTGTTATTTTAAAATATTAGGGTGTTAAAAAATATTAGGGACTATGGTAAGTACACTAATATCCATTTTAGTTTCCTTTTCTAGAAATAATAATAAAAATAGGATAATCCACTATTTGGTAGTAAATGTTCCTCTCTAACCACTGCCACCTTGAATGTCATCACGACCAGTTCTCAAGATAATATGATAAGTCCAGCAAGTGACAAAAAATGGCATAATTGAAACACACCCCATGATAGGGTGAAATATCAAGATGATATTCCAATAAGTTCCTACATTTATTATTAGATACATACATTGGTCCTCTCGAGTACCCCTACTGAGGTGTTTCCACCCACTCATCATCATCTCGACATGGGAAAGGGAATTTTCGAGCATGCTGACCCATTCAAGATGGAACCAAAATCCATGGTAGATTCTATATTGGTTACTTTAAATCTAGATATTGAGGTCTATAAGGGGTTCACCACCTAACTCCCCACTGAGAGACACCCAAAGTGAAGAAATGTCTGAGGGGATCCCATCCCACCTTCGGTCGAGAAACTAGTCAAACTTATCCAAATGACTAGAGTCATGGTAGGTGGTACCATTTACTCAATCTGAATAGAATATGCTGCCGTTGTAAAACAACCAATATACGAACCTCCTAAATGTATAAGAAAAATACTTCCTTCCTCTAGATCATGACTGCTTTGTCTCTCGTTCCAATAGGCAGGAAAAAGTGTTGGTGACTACCAACTATCACATTGATGACATAGTAACTTCTATTATTTCATTTCTTGTGGCTTTGGAGATGAATAAATTCATGATCCTACATGAAGGGAAGAACTTTCCATCATGGGTGGACAACAACCAACCACCTCCATATTTCAGTAATCTAATATTTTACCTCTTCGACTAGACCAATGATCCATTATTGCATCTGACCCACTTTACTTCATAATGTGACCAAATTTTTGGGAATCCTAAGAAATAGGAAGCTTCCAAGATTTATTGTCTCATCCATGCCTTGTAAGTATTCAATTTAATTTGGTATAGCCAAATAGACTCAAGATATATCATTGGTTGGTAAAATCTTCATAGATAGTTCCTCTACTAGTAAATATCCACCATACCCATGAACAAAATCATTGACCTCCCTTAATTCAAGTAGATTGATGATGAGAAATATTATGACTTCATTTCCCCATAAAAGAGTATCACATACTCCCTTGATGTATAAATTTCATAGGAATGGATATTGAGGATGTTCATGAAGAATTTTTGAGGGAATCTAGTCACTAACCTAATCTTTGTGAGATATCTAGGAAGATTTTAAGAATTTTCTAGAAGGGACCTTCATTTAGAAGAATATGTGTAGTTGATTAAATTTTAATCACATACATTATTTATTCTACAACCTATATTAATTCTTAATAAGGAAGAAATAACCAAAAATATATATACTAATGCTCCAAAGCCAATTCACCTTCAGGAACCTCTATAGGACATGCCTCTGTAAGCACTACCTCTCTATGAGAATGCTTCCAAATCCCCCTATTGTGGATAGGTATGGTTTCTTTTTTAGAACAAAAAAAGAGCAACTACTTCAAGGATGAACTGATATTGGGTTACTTTATATATGACATAGAAAATAACATCCTTATGTTTTTTGAATCCTAGAGGCCCCAAGAGGATTGATTGAAGAATTTTTCAACTACTGTCTATACTATAGATTCCATGGACAACAAATCAAAGGGAGATTAGCCTTCAAATATTGGCTCTAGGAATAGGTAAATCATAGCCTATCCATGTTAGGTGATTTCTTAGAAAATATGGAATATGTATCTACAACTCATGGTAGTGATGATGAGATTCAAATGAATTCCTACAGGTTCTTGGATGAGATATGCATAAGTATAACAATTGGATAGCATGTAAGATGGTTTATCGTTACCATGAAACCATCCATTCCTGGTTGGGCACACCAGAACCTCCCATGGTCTCCATGTCCTCTCTAGCCATTCCATCAGCAAAACATCCCTCTGTATGTCGTTAGGATAGAAACTAAAGATTCTAGGGTAATTATATTCCCTCACTAATTCCAAAACCTATTACACTCATGGTGAATTTATTCCCCTAGAGTTGGGAGAAGCCCATAAGATCCAATCCATCCTTGAATATTCCACCAATGGAAAATGGATGAGAATGATTTTCTCAATGTGATCGATATGGTAGATAATTTTACATTACCAAGTGATGATGTATTCAATGCGTCCCCTCCAAGAATCTCTATCCCACAACATTGAGAGAGGATTATGAACCATGATAGAAGGAATGATACCTGAGCCGATACTTCAAAAGTGACTATTTATGTCAGTAAAACCATATAGAAAGACACACTCAAGGGTAATCTAGCAAGATACTCATAGGATATACCATCAATTACTCCCACACAATCCACCATATTGGTTGATGATTTGGTTTAGATGATATAGAACAATGCTTATTCATGAAAAAACAAGGGCCAACCTCCGTCATCTAGGTCTTGGTCTCAATATTCCAATCAATAGATGAATACAAAAACACTATTCATGTCTTAGAGTCTTAATAAACTATAACCACTATGCTCCCCATATTAGAGAGGCCCTTATAGAAAATATATATCCCCCATATTAAAATTATGATTTATTGAAGAACCTCACCAGTATACTAGTTTCACTCTTGATCCTCGATGCACTTCACCTATCATTGGAGTTATAAGAGGCTCTAATAGAATCCCTAAAGTGTTATCTTCAGTTTGAGATCAACATAGCTTCAACTTAGTCTTATCATGTAGAGGAAACTAATCTGGAATCATGTTAATACAACATCTCCTTTTTTGAGGAATTTTAGTGTTCCACTATTCCGGGATACGTAAACTTGATGTATTTCCTAGGACAACTCAATGGAATAGAAACCCATCACTTAGAAGTGGATATTGGATCTAATATCAATATTATACCAAAAAAGACACTTCAATATTTTGGGATTTCAGAAGCTTATATAACCCCCTCCAATATGATAGTTTAAGTGTATGAAAAGATGAAGCATAATTCATGTGGAAAGATTCAACTAGAGACCCAGTTTGGTTACCACGTAGTAAACACGGAATCCATGGTTTCCTCATTGGACACTGATAATAGTGATTTTTTAGAGAGGCCATGGATTCATCTATATAAAACAGTCCCCTCTCCATACAATCAATGTCTCAAGTACTCCCCCAATGGTATGTATGGGCATTCCATGGTGATTCTACTCCCTTTAACTATTGTAAAGCATGATACTTATTTGATGGGTACTTCAAGAGGGAGGAAAATAAGATCCATATATATAGGGTTGAGGAAATAAATCCCCCTAATGATTTGATATATATCTTAAGAAACATTTGGGTGGATTTTAATGACATCTTCATCCTACTGATCCACTAGTTGGAACTAACAACCCTGGACTTTGGGTTATATTTCATAGTCCACAAGAATAAGTAATGATCAAGTATTACCTCATATTAATGCATGATACCTATAAAATTGGTGAAAGAAATACCTATCCCTATATAATACAAAGTGGTCTATCCCTTAGATGCTAACCCATAATAACATTGTATGTTCTGGAGATTAGGGTTGAATCAATGGAGGTTGAATTTTCAACCTTGTTTTGTCATTATAGGTGGATCATGCCATTGAAAAATACCTGATATTGGATCATAAAATTTCATCACCATGGTCGTCATAGAGTAGGAATCCATTACTGAGGATCCCACACATACTAAAGTAGTTTAAAATATAACTACATGGTCTCCATCTCTATAGGAGCCACCTCCTTCCTTTGAGCATCATGTTTCCAATGATGAGGATGATCTAGGTGATTCCCCTCCTTCCTTTAAGGAAGGTATCTCCACTAACATCAATGAATTAGACCTAGGGAATATTGAAACCTAGGAAGATCCAAAATCAATATCGATTATCATTTTTATTTATCCAAAGGAGTAGTAGTGATACCCTGATTTCTTTAAACAACACTGTGACGTGTTCACCTGGAGTTGCAAATAAATAATTGGGCTTAATCCACATGTGGATATTCAATGCCTTGACCTCCCAATGGGACTATGTGGGTTTAAAAATCCTATTAAAAATGTACAACATTTCCAAAATTCCATTTTTATCAGCTTAATTTGAAAATTTTATCAAGGACGACTTCATCAGAGAAGACCAGTACCCTATGTGAATGGCCAACATCATCCCAATTAGGAAGAATAGAAGAAATATTAGTGTCTGAATCAACATATGGTAACTCAAGCACCATTACCCAAAGGATTATTTTTCTCATTAAAATAATAGAGGTGATAACAAACACAACTATTAGCTTGAAAGATATGTTCATCATGGATGGGTACATCGAATATAATCAAATATGGATGGCCCCAAAAAAATGAAGAATCCAAATATTTCATGGTGACTAAATGATACTTTTTTATCTAGTTATTCCATTTAGTATGATGAATTTTGTGGATACATACTAGTGGTCCATGCACCACATATTCAAAAGCCAAATATTTCATGGTGACTCAATGATCCTTTTTTATCAAGTTATTCCATGTAGTATGATGAATTTTGTTGATACATACTAGTGGTCCATGCACCACATATTAAATGACATCCTTGGAACATTAATGGAATGATATGCGGATGATTTGGTGGTCAAATTTGGAATATTTTAGGCCTATCTCAAGGATATTGAAAAAATGTTTGACTTTTTGTGCTCTCATCACCTATTGAAGAATACCCTGAAATTTAAATTTGGGATCACTTTTGGGTAGTTCATTGAATTCATCGTTAGATACATAGACATTAAAATTGATTCATAGATGATAAATGACATTAGGCAAATGCCTCCTCTGTGCAACCTTCGAAAGATGTAGGGTCTTCGGGTCCACTTGGCCTACATCCAAAGATTTATATATAATATTTATTGAATTTTTTATCCATATTCATGTATTATGGTTAAAGGAACCACTTATCTGTGGGATGAAGAGTTCTAGAAATAATTCGATCACATCATGTAGTATCTGCTATATCTATTGGTCTAGATGCTATTTATCCTAGGAAATCATATGGTTCTTTAAATGAAAATCTTGGAACAGTCCCTTGGTTCTCTCCTAGATGTAATGAAAAATGATGGAAGGGAAGAATACATTTATTAACATTAATATATTCTTTTTGGTACAAAAATAAGATATTCTCCCATTAATAAGAGTTTCCTCTCCTTGGTCTTTATAGTTCAGAAATTTCATCACTACTTGAAGCTCTAAGAGACAGATCTAGAATCCCATGTCGATCTGATAAAGTATATACTGAACTACAACATATTGATAGGGTGATTAGTGAAGTTGACTGTAATATTATTGAAGTTGGACATTAGGTTTCCCCCCACAAATCCCTCAAGGTCAAATAATTTGAAGAATTTTTATTGTGTATCCAACCCCTATGGAACTGCCCTCATATGTTGAATTCCAAGATGAGGATATCCTCTTCATTGAAAAAACTAAAATATATTGGCACATTTACTCTGATGGTGCCTCCTAAATATTGACCTAGATAAGGATCAACAACTATAAAATTAATGAGGTAGGCCTTGGGATTTTCTTTATCACTCCCTTATAGACCATCTTTCCATACACATTCCATTGATTAGGTTGTTTTAACTATTATAGTTCTTAAGTTGGATCTCATGATTGAAGTTATCTTGACTATATGTGAAGGGATACCCCAAGATATTCACTAATTATATCGATGGTGACTAAGTAATTAAGAATTTTTAAATCATCCATTTTTCGTAATGAACACTTGAGCTGAAGAATGAATTCGCTTCCCAACTAATGGTGACTCACATTACCTAATCCTAGAACAAACGAGATGATTCCTTGGAAGGTATAGTCATAGCTCCTTCAGAACCTCACCAAGATGGATACGTCATTAATATGTAATATTAGAGATTTATCTCCCCATCACTCCTGATAAATAGGATCGAAGGGTGAACCAGCTAGCCACTATAACTTCATCAATAGAACTTGATAATTCCCTAGTAGTAGAAGAATCATATGATTGGATGACTCTAATTTTGAGGTGTCTCCACTATGGGACACTCCCACTAGACTAAAATGAAAATGAGAAAATTCATTGGCATTTAGTAAAGTTTACCCACTAGGATGACCCCAGCATAGAGTAAGACCTCTATATGGGAGGTTTTGATAGAATCATTCATCATTGTATCCAAGGGAATGAGGTTCCTCTGGAACTTCATGAAGTCAATGTTGGTTCATTTGGGACCAATTAAGAATGATTTTAGCTCTCTCACTAGATCTAGATATTGTGGTATTTTCTGGCTTCTTTGGTGTTTTGGACGTTGATGGCGTCGATGTCAGTGGTGATGACGATGAAATGGAAGTGGTATTCTGTGTTGGTTGTAGTGATGGATGGTGAAAATGATGGTTGATGGATGGTGATCTTTCTTGGTTTGGCACTGGTTCATTGGGGAATGAAGATGAGGTGGTGCGATGGTTTTCGGTGGATTCTATGGGCTTCGACGTTCACTAGTGGTTGAAGGACGATGTCGATAGCGTTGATGGATGGTGACGATGACAGGGGTACTCATGATTTGGGCGGCATGAGACTTGACTCTGGGGGATGTGGATGAATCTATTCGTGATCTTCTCGAGTGTAGTGAATTTTTTTGAATTCTGAATCTTTTTTTCTGGTTCCCACTCACCCATAAAGCGGGTTTATAAAATCAAATAAAAATAGATTTTGAGGTATTTTCTAGCCAATAATGGTTCATGATTACATTGAATTCATCCTGAATTGTCATTCACATTGGATCCATGCTAACTTACTACATCAGTTTCTAAAGCTTCTCCATTCCACCAAGTAATCCAATAGTTTTTCTATTTTAGGAATTGATGTTATAGGCCTCTACCTTCTAGTGATATCTCAATAGTACATGTCCATTTTAACTTAAATTAACTTATTCTCAATGTGGGTGGCATCCATACCCCTCAAATAAGTCATAACCTGATCCATGAAAGAGTTCAATAAATCCAAAATTATCCATCAAATTTGGATTCCTCACACCATTCTCATAAAAAAGGATAATAATTTTCAAGATTTTGATTTGAAAAATTTGTAAATCAAGTGCACCATCCAGTCTAACTACACCTCTCTCTATCACCTATAGAATAATGGAAAGATCAAGATTTTAAAAAAATACCGTCTCTAACATCCAGTAGAAGATAGTGAGTCAAAATAAGAAGCGTTTTCCTCATAATATCTCTAATTCCCTCTGGGAATATTAAAAGATGACTCGAAATTCAACCCATTTGACTATTTACTACTTTGTGTAAGGGAAAAAGATAGTTTTACCTATAGAGTTTTAGCTTCCCATTATTCATAAAGGATTTTATATCCTGAAGACACCAGGAAATAGAGCTAAATCCCATTCAGGTGAGTTGGGATCCATCAATGAAAATTGAGTTCATGCTCTGCAAAAATCAGGACGGTATCTGAATAGGGTGGCACATGCATTAAATAATAAGGTTCGCCTCCATTCATTCTTTTCTGGAGATATTTTATTTTCTCTAAGGATGCTAATGATACATGTGAAGAAGCTTCAAAAATTATAACCCAAATTAGAAGGACCTTATTTCATTCATAATTTATACTCCAATGATCCATACTCATTGATCAACATAGATGGGGATCACATCAAACATCCCATAAATTCCAGGTTCCTCAATATGTACTTTTCATGACTCCTTATATGTCATCATGGTCACATGACATATGTCTATGTGACACTCTAGTAAAAGAAATATGAACTTTAACTACTGCAAACCCATATCCTTTCAAAAATTCATTAAAGTATATGGATCACATCCCTATCACATGTTATAAAACTATGTGATACCTTGGTAACTCACTTCAAAGTGTTCCCTAATCCCAAGGTTGGTCTCCTATCACACTAAATTCTATAATTATGTATGTATTGATTCCATTTTTAATGGGATATGTAGGGATGCATGTATCTCACATCCTAGGTCCATCCTAGCTGCTGAACTGTTTCATGAATATCCCCATTGGGAACATGTTCACTCTCACTAATGTTCCCACTCAATGAATTCTAGCACATGGTTGAATAGATCCTAGAGTGTTTGACTCTCTCTTATATATTACACCATAATTTAATACACACTTCTATAATTACATAGTTTTTATCCTCATCATCACCCAAATTTGAATGGATGCCTTAATAATAATGGTTCCTAGAAAAATAGTTCACCTCCGGTATTGGGTAAATGCCTCGAAGGAGCTTTTGTGATAAGTAGAAATTCTTGTTTCGATAACATTTTCAATGATCTATTCTACATTTTATCACAAAATCATCGAATAACATGATTGTGGAAACAATGTTTAAAACATGCTCTATAACCATTCCTTACCCATCAGTCACCCTCGATTCAGGGTCTAGATCTTGGTAGTCACGATTTACCATAATTCCACCACCTTTTATTTTGGAGGAGTCTTGAATATCTCAGTGTTATCCCCTCATGAACTCTTGCACTTTGATTTGGCATTTCAGTTCCATTGGGACCCTACCATGATGGAATCTTTTACACCTATCATGTGTTTATACGTGACAAAGGATACTCCACACCTATCATTGTTTCCCACATTGAATATGGATCATATGGGCATAATGTTAAGCTGAGGTCCTCTACAATATGCTTGAGACACAAAATCATTCCAAAGTAGAACACTCCATGGTCCAAGCATCATAACCTTAAATTTTGTGAAACATATCATGATTATGTTTAGAGTGGTGCAAGGCCTCCTTAGACCCCATTTACTTTGGGTTTATACACATTGTTTCTATTCAAAAATCCCTGGGACATGCCCCCAAGGATTGGAAACCATGACCATAAACGAATAGTATCTCATTGGTCATTTCTTCATGAACATAAAATTAATAGCTAGTGTCTCCATGTAAAATGTTTAAAAAAACAAAATATTCTCCTAATCCTCACCAAAGAGGATATCTCCCCACTTTTGGTGTTTTTTTCTATCATAAAGTCTTGATTATACTTTCATGGGATACGTAGTGACACCTAGACCCCATACATTAGAACAAGCAAAAATTTAATCACCAATGGTGAGAACAACTTCCTTAGTATTGAACTACCAAGGTCGCCTTTCACATCAGGTATATTATAACCAAATTGAGAATTCTTCTCACCATCACCATTGGTCTTATTTTCATAGCCTTAAATGGAATATAACATATCATGGTTGAATGATGTTAAAATAAATGACAATTTACTCACTGTATGATGTTAAAGTATGTGTACGATATCCTTTCCACAATATATTGAACTACACGGTTCATGTCCCTATCAAAGGATATGAAATTGTGAGATATTTTGGCCCTCATCTGAGAGGACCTTCTCCATTGGTGTCAATTATGTACCAACCCATGATGAAAAACTACATATCCATTGATTTGTAGTTTCATGGTATACATAGAGACTCTTGGGCCCCATTCATCTGGTCCATCCCAATAACTAAATTAGTATAATAAATCCTTCCTTTATAATGAGTTTAACACTTACTTGTTGATACACCCTTTTAGTGTGCCAGAATGTATGGAAGCATAGAACCTAGAGTTTTTAATTCTATTCAAACACTTCCCCAATTAACTTCAACACATCGAGTGTTTTTTGAGTTGGATCATCATCATCCTCAAAATTTGAGTGGGCCCCAAATAGAAATGGTGTCTGGCCAATGTGGCTCACCACCAATCATGGGTACATGCCTCGAAGGATCTCTCATGGCAGATAATGACACCTATTTTTTTAACATTGTCAGCAGTCAATACTATATCTTCTCACTATATCCTTGACTGATGCAGTAATATGAATTATGTTTCAAAGATGGTAAATGGTCATTCCCAACCCATCAGTCATCCCCTTTTGTAGTTTAAATTCTAGAATTCATGATTTACTTCCTTTCTACCACCATTTGTTCTGGTAGAGTTTTAACACCCTTGGTGTCATTATTTCATGCATCCATGCATGTTGATTAAAGAATTTTGTGTTGTTGGGGCCTTCTCAACTTGAATTATCTATTACTACGATGTTCAATTCCATGTGACATGGAAAGAGGCTCACCACTCCTTATTAAAAACATTAAGCATGCATCACTTGGGCTTATGAGTCTTGGTTGGATTTTTACCAAAATGGGAAAGCTATACAAGGTTTTAGTATTAGAATAATGAACTAATACCATATGTAACTTTTCATGGAGATTTTTTGTGTGATGTAAGACCTATATAAACCTACTATAATCACACCGAGTTCATAATATCTCTTTTTTTACTTCATAAACTTATCCAGTACACCCCTTTGGCTGGATCCACTAACCATAATTTAGAAGAATTTTTTTATAATAATCCTAAACATAATTTTTTTTCAACTCATACCATATATGATTTGTGTGGTGTAATTCCTATTTGGACCTCTTACATTCACATTAGGTTCATTATAACTTTAATTCCATATAAACTCCTCTAAAACACCCCATTTTGGTCTAATCTAAAAGAGCTCAAACTAGCAACAACCCTTTTAGTTCAAGTATCTTGACAATAAATTGTGTGAAACTCATCTTATAGATGTTCATGTAGTGTAAAGACTATTTGGACATCCTTCATCATATGGTGTTAACCAGTATAATGAAACACAATTGATTTTCTAACAACCCCCACTATTCTATGATCCGTGACCTTAAACTGACATCAATCTAGGTCTAAGAATCATGAACATAAACTCTACGTGATAACCCTTGAACACAACTACAATATATACTCCCATCCTTATGAGAGATACCTATTTCAGCAATGAGCCTTTTAATCCCCTCCTAGGCACTTCCATTTACATTAGGTATAATCAACTATATCCAAATATTCAATTATAACCCTTCTATTCTATCTATTATGACACTAAAATTCCCAAAGAAATACAAAGGAATTCCTATCAAGTTGAAAACCCATGAAGGGAAACATGGAAAATTCAACATTTTTCCTACTATGTCGCATCTTCAACTTTGTAAAATGTAAGGGTGTAAATATAAAGGGTATAAATCCTAGGATACTAACCACTGGTCCCTATAAAAAAGTGTTTGTTCTCACTAAACCCACCAATTTTAGAAAAAGTGAGATCTAATCCTTTTTAACTTTCTCAACTTCTTTCATAGGGTTCTCCATAAGGGTCCACCTTATATGTTCCCTTTTAATTCAGCCCACTATATCAATAGGGAGGGTATTATTCAGGTCAATACACATTTCTTGGTAAGTGATTTTATATTTTATGAAGTATTATTTTCACCATATAATGTTAAATAGCATGTTCAACATCCTCACCATAAGACATTAAATTTCATGTTTCTGGTATTCAATACATGATATAAAACTATATAATGTTTTGGATCCAGACTGATATGGAATTTTTTCCCTTCAATGTTATTTAGCTATTGTACTGCTTGAGATCTTTGACCATTACATAACAAAAAAGATGATGACCCCCCTAGGAGATTATTTTGACCCTCACCAAGGCCAATGTTACCATTTAATGTTATTAGATAGACAGTGGTGTAGTTCATGAAGCGTTTAACTCAACTTGAAAATTTTCTCATTTCATCCCCACACATCAAACCTTCCATTATTTAGATTCCCACAAGCTACAATGTCTAAATGGGATCCCCTAATGATGATAGTGCTTGGATAAAACGGTTTACCTCTCTTCTAGGTCACATGAATTAAAATAATTTGAATGGGAATTTAACGGGTCCTGTTTTTTGAACCTGATCAATGGTCAAGCCTCATTTTTTTTCATACTCTTTATAGTGCGATAGTGGAAATTTCATTTTGAATATGGTCAATAGGAATCCTCAATAATCATGTCATTCTCTTTTTCCTTCCAAGTACTGTAAATATCAATTCACATCCCCAATTTACTTATTTTTTTAGGTAGAATATAAATAACTTAGTTTTCCCCACATTTTCACACACACACAATGGGAAATAAACTTAGTTGTGCATAGTCTCTCATTCCAATAAATACACCCCATTTGGAACCCCAAATTTTCCACAGTTTATTCCCACCTCATTCCATTTTCACTTGTCTGAAACTCTCAAAGAAAAAAGTGTCCTTCCACTAGTCTTTTATTTCTCACACTGAGAATGAATCACAAGGCATATAGACTTATGGTTGGTTGTCTTGTTAATATGATAGAGATGGAGCAAAAATACAATATACAAAATTGAGGGAAAAATATTTTATTTATTCAAAAATGGTAGGGAATGGGAAGGGTCATCCATAAGTTAGAGACTCTCTCTTAGTAGAACAAAAATACCCCATATAGCTTGAAATGTTTAAGGGACTACTTTAACATGGTAATAATTTTCTTGGTTTCCTTGAGATCCTGATGAAACTTGGCTAGTTCCACTATCTCCTCATTAGTAGGAAAATCTTTGTCAACACATATTATCACATGACCCTATTTGGACCTACACTTAGACACTGCGGATACCACTCTTATTTCCCTCAATTATTTCCCCACATACTATTCCATTAGCTAGATGATAGTCCCTATCTGATCAGTGATGATGACCTTATGCTACTGAACTTTCTCCATTAATAGTGCTAGCTCTTGATTGGTTTTTGAGAGTTCATTGGTTCCTTTAAAATATTACTTTTACAGTGATATATTGAAAATATTCCTTTTCCCATCCACCTTTCTAGAAATGATTTTTTTGGGATGAAGCATGGAGGGAATGGGAGTCCACCTTATCATTCTCTAGGCTCTCTTCCCATTGATAAAGGGATCACATATGTCTTACTAAATCTGTCGGCAGGGGTCATGTGTAGATGTTATGTATGATCCTCCACACCTTATAAAGAATGAAAAGATTCAACTTAGTGAAAAAACATAGAATACTATAGGTATTTAGGTTTATTAGGATTTCAATTGAGAAATAATGAAGGAATGTCAAATTTTGGATCTGCCTCACACATCCTCTCATATGGGTTGGTATCCATGTTTATGAGAAGGTCTACCTTTCCTAAATTTTTCTCTACGGAAATTTACTCTTCAGAATAAGTCTTCATTATCCCCTCAGTCACATAAATAGACCTAATGATCTACCTACCCTACACTAGGGATATTTATATATTAACAATAAACCCCTATGGGATCACCCTGACTATTGGGAAAAGCACCAAAACCCAAGGCCCCTCAGGCGTTCTTGGCTATTGGAATTCCTCCTCAAACACTATCATAGTGAAAAGGAAGGTTTTTATATTGATATTAAACATAAATTAAGACAAATATAATCATTGGAAAATGTAAATTTATATAATTCAAGGGAATGTATGAAGTCCATTTCCATCACCACCTTGACAACCACATCACGAGTGGTTTTTTCACTAGAAAACATTTCCAAGACTCTGGTATCAAATGTGAGGTCAACCATTGGGGACCACTCAATTATTTTAGGAACCTAAATATCCTCTATGATATCTTCCAACATCACATTACAAATAGGTGTTATCATGTTAGTATTGGAAATTTATGTTTCCCTCGAAATTGATAAAAAACTGTGGTAAACCGAAACATAAATTCACCTTGGAGGTGTAGTGAAAGCATAATTGTCAACCATCCTGGGTGGACTACCCTAATGATATGAAGATATTATGATAGATGTAGAGACCATAAGCTTGACTTACATGGACATTACATTACATTTGCGGAATACTTAGTACATAACAAAAACACACACACAAGGATCGTAATAGTTTAGTGTCTTTGGAAACTCGGAACGTAATCTTCTAATCGTGGGGAAAGATCTTCAATATCTCCCATAAAGATCTTCCCTTTTTTTTACCTAAAAACCTTTCTTTATATCCTGGGGAAAAGAAAACATAAAAGGGTGAGCTCAAATGCTCAGTAAGGGTAAACAAAAGAAATATCAATCACATCATATACATAAGAACATAGCTTTTGAAAATCTTAACCTGCAAAAGAGCTCATAATATCATAACATGGGATAAATCATAGAAGTGAAAATGAGATCCCCATAATCATAACATGAAACTTGAAACTTTGTGGCATGCACACATAATCATGGAAAATCATTTCTTGTTAGTCATGTCTCATTTCCAAGACTATCTTAGTGGACAAAGTCCCTTTCTGAACCGAGTTCACTCCTCGTTTCAGTCCTGTATCACTGAACCGAAATAACCTTCCGTTCCAGCCATGTCTATCTCATGAGATATAAAATCATTACCCAATGCATTGGAGGGAGATATAGGTCCCACCCATCTTATAATGAATCCTTTCTTATGTGTGCCACATAATCATAAAACATACATCATCGCATAACACATGTAACAAAAATGGGATTCTTGAAACATCATGACATCATAAATTAATTCATATAAGATAAAGGAATTCATAAACATAATTCCATCACAAAATATTCAAATCAATGTAAAAATATGGATAGAAACAGAACCCTTTATTATCTTAGATGAAAAATAATTTTGATAAAACACTTGAATTGAATTCTTGAGGAAAATATCCTTTCTTCTTCAAAATCAATTTCTTTTCACAAAACATCATGCAATTTTAAAAGAAAGAGATTTTATTGAAAATAGTCATGAAATCTTTTAGAGGAAGCTTCATGAAAATAAGGCTTTATAAAACAGTAGAAATCCGTTCGTGCCGTATAAGTTAAAAAAAACATTCTTCGTACTTTTGTCGGAAAAGTCAAAAAGTACCTCGTATGAAAAACGACAAAAGATTAATTTCATACGTATTACTAAAAACTCACCGAAGGGTAAAAATGGACTTAAACAATTTTAGGTGGATGGAAATAATATTACATATTGAGTAAACATGGATGTGGATGATAAAATACACCCCAGTAAATACTTATGAATAAACAATCTCGGATAAAAATGAGATTGTGATATTTCCCTTACCTTAGGTCCGATTTTCTTTGTTCATGTCCGAAGCTCCTGTATAATGGTTTAAATAATGTTATTGACTTATTCCATAATCATACATATTGATATGATATCATATATGGTCATATTATTAGCTTCTTGTTAGTAATATTTCATTGTTACTTGTTACTCGGGTCTTTATAACTTTTTGTTCTTATGCGTGTTTTGTTGAATAAATTCTTATTATTATCTTTAGGTTATAGATAATTCATTTCCATAATGGTATTAGTGTATTATATATCATATTCATTCATTCAATTCATAATCATTATGAAATGAAGATCATGTAGAACGAGTCACATCACATCGTGGAGACGGTATTCCGTACGTACGCACGAGTGATGATATCGTTCCTATGATCGTGGAATTGTATTGGAGTATATATATATATTATTTCAGAATCAATATTACTTAATAATAATCATATATAGTTACTCATTACACCATTATACCCATCCTTGTAAGGTGATGGTGGAAAATAGATTACACCACGGCGTGGAGACGGTATTCCGTACGTACGCACGCGCGGTGATTTCTTTTTCCATAGGATGGATAGATGGTGAAATAGGGTTGTTTCATACTTATAATAACATATCCGTATATGAGTGATACTGATGTTATTACTTCATAATGAAACAACCTAAGAAGAAGAAGTGGAAGAAGAAATAAAGATGAAAGAATTGGTAACGGTAATTACCTCTTCTTTGAAGTGCCTCTTTGAGACCTCCTCTTAGGGCACTAAAATTGGTCTTTGAGGAAGACCAGAACCTATAGGATATTTATAGGGAAGTGGAGGAGAGATTTTGGCAGGGGTTGGCCGAGCTTGAGTGCTCAAATTGGTGTGAGGAGGAGGGGGAGGAGGTGTCCTTTTATAAGGGAGGAGAGGGGCACCTTAGGAATACCTCAAAATATTATTTTATATTAAAGTCAAAATCGGTTTATAATGGTTCCAAAGGGTCTTATTTCGGAGATAATGTGGGGATGGGTCGAAATCCTATCATCCTATAAGATTTAGACAAGTATAGGGTATTATTTTAACCTTATCAATTAGATTTAACTCTAAGTTAAATAATTTAACTTTTACCGTGTCTTTTTGTTTTCTTTCACTATATGGTTAATACACTTACTATAACATGCCAAACGAACCCCAGATTGTTTATTATTAATACATATATCCTTATCTAAGTCATTTTGCCGAACCTTAGATTTTTAGGAATAAAATAACAATTAATAATATAATATTTGATTTAAAAACTATTTTGGGTCAATTTTGACACTATTTGATATATGATTTTTGATAAAGTCATAACAGAATTATATGTTCGAACCAAGTTAATTAAATCAACACTAATATATCATAGTAACCTAGAAAATTAGTGGAATTCATAAAAAGTCTCAAATTACATTTATTTGAGCATTTATAACATCAATTATGTTAATATTTCCTTAAAAAGGGTAATTACTGCATCATCGTTGTGTCATAAATAAATTAATTTATTTAAAGTCTAAAAATTATAAATAAAATATCATTATGTAGGAAATCTGTTTAGATTTATAATGAATATTTACAATCTAATTTATATTATGCATAACCCTATATTAAAAATGTTTTAGTAAATAAACTTTGATTTTGTCTCTTTTAACTCTTCTTTGAATTAAATAATAATAAATGTCCTAATCTAATCCAAGTGGGCCTAAATGGTCATATTTTATTCATAAGGTTGTTTTTGGTCGAATTACACTTATCCAATAGAATTAGGACATGTGTTAGGGTAATAGTAATATCATATTTACCCTTAGTTACCCTATTTACTATTAACCGCGGTAAAAAAAGTAAAAAGTTACTATTCACCAAAAAATTATTTTTATCTCATTGAACTACATTTTACTTACTGATATCAACCGTGTCTGTCGGATTTTCGAAATTCCATTCACAGAAGCGGTAAAATTAAGTTTTATGCAAAATTCAGTTTTTAACCTACCACTTAGTAGTTTCACTATTCATCAAAAATTGATGTTTTTCAGAACAATGCAAAAATTTCATCCTAAGCTATATTTTATATTCCGAATTCAAAAATGAAATCTATTTTACCAAATTCATAACATAGAAGTTGCATTAATTAATTTTATAATTAAATCCCGCTGTTAAAACAAATAGCGTGTTTTTAAGAAACAATATCTATCAAAAGATTGACACTTGTTTATGTCTAGTTTAAATGTGAAATTACATCCAATGACCAACATTGTATTAAATTGTAAAAATATATTCTAAATATACTTTAAAACCACTCAAATTAATGATTTATCACTATTAATTATTTCGATTAAAAAAGTTGTTTTTAATTATAATTTAGTAATTTTCACTATTCATCAGAATATGAAAGTTATCCGAAAAGTACCAAAACTTCACCTTAGGATAAATTCGATACTCCGAATCCAAAAATGAAGTCCATTTTGAGAGCTAAAATTTCTAAAATTTAAAAAGTGGTTATTACTATTCATAACGGCTAGTTTTAATAATATTTTAATAGCATATCATTGTTTCGTAAAACTCAGTATTACGTACCACACACGCTATCGAGGAAGGTTGCGATTGCGTGTAATGCAAGGCAAGTCAAGGATGCGTGTTGTGCAAGCTCCTTTTGGTGTAGCGTACAACACAAGACATTAGTGAAATAAAAAAAAGAATATTTTTCATAAAATCTCGGGCTGTTACAATAGAATACAGGGTTGGGGCCCCTATAGATTATTGGGTGAGAAGGTTGAACTGGAGCCTCTATCCTAGAATCCATCATAGAAACGTATCCCATTAAAGATTCAAGAGTAGATTGAAAGGTTGTCTCCTATGTGCCCATAGAGGAACCTTCCCTACCATCAATAGAGGACTCTTAACCCTATCTTATAGATTCACGAACTAGTTAAAATCAGGATATATAAATAAAAAATTAAATAAAATGATTAATTATTAAATAAAACTCACAATATGGGATTTTACCTTGCAAAAAAGGAGTGTATTTAAATGATCATCCCTAGGGGTGACTTCCTCAATCTTCTTGAATTACTTTCTTAGTGGTGGGGCCCTAGTATCATTATCCACTTGAATCCTTTGAGTCGATGCTGGGTGGATAAACCACCCGAGCTAGTGATTCTACCATAGTTTCCTCCATAGGCTCCTCACTAAGAATAACCCATATCAAGGTGGTAACGGTATTACCCTCCCCATGCTAGCGATCTAGAGTATCCATTTCATCTAGATACAAATAAATCTTGTGTAAGTCTACTTAGGTGATTATCTTATATATCCCAAGATATAGTATCTTAATTCTGTCCTTAGTGAGCCCTTTCTATAGTTTCTCCAGCACCTTGAACAACCAAAAAATCTAATATTCCTCACATATATCAGGATAAATGGAATCCTTGGATTCCTGTACCAGGTGGAAAACATATTCCTTAGAGCCTGTCCAAACCTTCTTTCTCATACTTGATGGATTTTGGCCTAATATTGGGACTATTTCTAAGGGATCTCATCACTTCCAGTTTTTCCCACTCTAGGGTCCCCACCAAAAGTTGGTTGTGTGCCAGGCCCTTGAAGTCCCCTCACTACTGCTACTCTAGACTGATATTTCCTCGATGCGTAAAATTCACCCTAGAGAGTAGGCCATCTCCCACCATATTTCTCCTATTTATAATTGATTGGGGTTATAATAATCGCTTGTTGTCACATAACTAGACATTGATATGTCACTATCCAACTGTCTACATAATTTGGGTGAGGTCGACATGAGGTAAGAAAAAAGAAGCATGATTTCATCTCTGGAACCCTCGATGAAAAACATACAAAATAGCTGGTGGAGAATATATGTGAATCATTTAGAAATAACCCCGATGTAAACCTACCTCATCGGATTTTGGATTCACTTGAGCTTCCAAGAAAATTGAGATGGGGTGTACGACTCTCAATAGGTGTTTCCATCAATTCTCCAAACAAATACGCCACCTACGAAATCTTGCAAGAACACCCTATACTAAAAATTCCTATGAAGGTTATCAACCATTTCACTATTTAGGGATGTGAATGTACTGAATTTAAGATTCTTTTCATTCCTAATGTTGGATTCCACCCTATCCTCACTGAGCATCAGCAGATGGACCCTGACAATATTAAAGATAGATGGCCATAGACTGGTATTATAGGGGGTAATGGGATTCAAATATTCATACCCCCAATAGTGGTCCATGATATTCCATGTAGGAATTTTATGGATCATAAATTCTCATTATAATGTCTTCCTTCTTGAAATTCCCAAGATGGTTAGAGAATATAGAGAGAACTAGGAAAATTAGATGAACTATATTCCCAGACATCATGATCCCCTTCAATACTGGGGTCATTGGTCATAGGCCCATACCTACATCCCTGATAGAAAATAACGACCAACTATGGAATATGGTAAGGACTTTTTCATACAAGATTTTGGGATTCCATCCCTCCACATTATAGTCCATATATTATACCAGCCTTCTTTTAGTGTCAACTAGTTTGATCCCAGCCTCCTCTCATGCTGAGCTCTAGGGTACTAATTTCGAAATCCCAAAATCTTTTCAATTGTTTTATTTAGGAATAATGCCATCCAATTATTGATAGAAATATCCTGATAAAAGTGTGGGTGATGATCATGATCATCATTAGCTAATCCAAAAAAATATTTACCACTACCGACATCTATTTCATGTTCCCTATAGTGTTGGGAATTGGGAGAAATTAATTATAATGGAATCTCATCAATGGAATCCCACCGATGTTATATATGACCCACAAATTGATCCCCACCTCCCCACAATGATGGTGGAAAGTGTTCATGTTTTGAGATCTTCAGATGAGGAGATCTGAATGTATCTCTGATTGGAGATTGAAATAAAATTGGTACATACACACTACCTCATATATACCAATACAAATTAGCTCAATATCGTAATCCTCACACATATATAACACCTAATATTACCATTCCCACTCATCAACGAAATATCCACAAGACTAAAAGTCATTGAATTTACACCATACCATCTGACTATTTGAAATAATTTATAGGAAGATGCTTTCATGGTGGGTGGAAAACTCTTCATATATAGGGTTCTTTCTAGAAAATGTATTTTTCTTATCATTCAGGTTATATAAAGAAATATGATCAGACACCCTGAGTGAGTGTCCAATATAAATGATGTTCTAACATTGATGTTAATCATTGAAAGAGATACATAACCTATGTTTATTTTCTTCCATACCAATAATAAATACATCATTAAGCATTCAGATGTTATAGATGGGTATCCTATTTCAAAGAAAATAACCCCTACATTATTCTGTCAGTAGATTCAGTAGTGAAACATTCTTGAATACAAATATCCTAGCCTAATGGATTTTTGTATTTCTATCCATTTCTCCCCTCATGATAGTAGTAATAAAAATATGATTAGTTTGGATGTCTATTTCTTAGTGTTATGGAGAGTTCTCAATGTTTAGATCACACAACTAGAGTTGTATCATGCTAGTAACTCTAAATTGTGTAACTGAAGACCTATTTCTTCAAAGTCACAATATATAAATGACTCTAGTTCATGTAAAAGATGTCACATATGATATTATTCAAGTGATTTTTTTGGGGGGAAATGTTCAAAAGTTTGTGTAAGTAGTATTATTTTTATAAATAATAGAAGGGTTTTCACATGTAAAATTCAGGTTAGTAAACCTACCACCATTAATATTTTTAGGTATGTGACCAATTGAATTACACATGTACACAATTAGGTTGTGTGACCCAGCCTCAGAGTTTCACGATATGACATAAAATCACCCAAATATTTAAAATTTCTTTAAAATTGAACCTTCTGCTTCCCATTATCTCCAATTTCAAGGGGAGGGGTGGGGGAATTTGTCCCTACAAAATTCATATTAAACTGAAAAATATATGTTTTCCCCAAATCATGTGTAACAATCACCTTTGGGAACCATTCAAAATAAAAGGTAATGCTTGTGTGCAACTTCATGAATTTATTCACAAACCCAAATTTTGGTATGCAAGTCACTTACCTAAGAAAAGAAACGTAATCCAACTTATGTTATGAGGATGTTTGAAAATCCCCCAAAAATGCTCAATTAAGCACACACCTATCCCATTATGAATGAAACTCTCTTAGAGTAAGCGTTATGTAAGAAAGGTGATGTTAAATTCTATCGTTATGAAATCGAACTCCTCTAGAAAAGGCCCCAGATTTATGAAACCCAGAGTTTCTTGACCTATCCACAAGTTTCATGAAGCATTTAGAGATCCAAAACTAGCGCCTAGAAATAATTTTTTTCAATAAATAGAATATTACCTACCATTTTTAGGAAGGACCACTGAAATATTAATTGGAAATCTCTCATTCACGCACCGAATTATTTTTAAAATACACAAAACTCTAAATTACAACAAATTATTATAGGTAGATAAATTTTTAAATAGTCCTTACATAGGTCCCAAATCACTTTGGCTTATGTTTGATATATCCTCACATAACATCATTTAATGGATCGATGGGTTTATGCAAGATAAAGTTCTTTCACATATCTCAAATCATTTCACAACACCAATTTTTTTAAAAAAAATATAACCCAAAAATCCTTACCCAATTCTTTTTCTTTAACCTATATATTTCAAAACATCTATGGTGTGTGAATCTCTAAAGTTTCAGAAAACAACTTTTCGGTCCCTGAATTGATGAATCTTTCCACAAAGTATAGTTTCGTGCATGTTAAGTGTTTAGTTTCCCAAAACTCATAAAAATGGGGTTCATATATGGGACACATATCTAAATGACATATAGCATCAACCCTCATTTTGACACCCTTTTCTCTAATCACATGATAGGAAGTCTCATTGCCTTACAATTAAAAATGAAAACACCCTAACCTTGTGGATCCCACAACCAGACCCAGTGGTGTAATCATCAGGGTAAAGAGGTATATTTTTTCTCAAATGAGTGAATGTGGAATCCCCATTTCCTACTCTCCTCTCACAATACTTGGGAATGGTCTCCCCCATGTAGAAGTTCAAAAAATGCCTGAGCTACAAGACTTTAAACTAAATAGTACTAATATCCTAAACACATGACTTTAAAATGTATCCTTACCTAGTGTTTTGAACATAAGAAACCTCATGTGGTAGGCCTGGGATGATTCCCCATCTTCTAGGTTGCTTCACATGTAATACCCACACCATCCCTTGTTAAATCTCTTTTAATGGAATAAATGTCCTTTCCACACAACATTAAATTTTATAGAAAGGTCTTGACACATGATCATAAACTGTGTTTTTGAACTACATGGGTTTTTATCCCTATCTTCTAATTGGGTACATGGTATGTATCCATGAGAATAAATATCGAAATCCCTCAAAAATCTGCTTTCCCTTGAGAGATAGTTACTTTGTAATTTCTAAGAGAACAACCAAACCACTCACCATCCAAATATAAGGTACCCACTGAACTTCTACTCCACCATGAAGTGATAACCTCTATTTGGACTAGTATGTTTGATCATATATATGAAAATTCACCATAAGATATTAAACTTGTGACCAGATCCCCATAATAATTTAACCCTCACACCATGTCCTCACAAGAATTTTAACATATGAACACTACTAATGCATCTGAACAATAACCTCATGTGGTGAGAATGAGTTACCTATGTAAATAAACTTAGGAATTATTATGTGATGAGCCTAAGTATCCTAAAAATATGAACATTAGATTGCTTAAAAAAACATAATAAATGTGATTTCCATATCTAATAAGTGTAGGAGGCCCAAGGCAATGAGCCATGGATGCCTTATTCCCCTCATGCATGTTTCCCTATAATGAATGATATATGACTTGGGTTCTACACCTAAGATGACTCATATATGATATTACATCAAGTTTAAATGAACTTTACTTTTATATATTCCCAAAATTACCAAGACACTAAAAAACCAAAGATTTTTGACACTCCCAATGTCATCATCTACTCTGTCCATATGTAGATTCCCTATCATGACAAGAAGTAGTGTAAATAACTAATGACCACCCGAAAATAGTGTTGTGAATGATATTTATGAACATGTCTCAAATATATTATGGGGGCCCAAACTAGGGGATGGACTCTAGGTAGTAATCCATGGAAGGAGGAGCCAATATCCCATCACCACACTCAAATCAAGAAGATGACATCATTGAACACGATAGTAGAGGATTCACACCTTTGGAAAGTGGTAATGTGGTGCCCACACCATGTAGGGGTTATGAGTAGTCCAAGGATGAAAACACTATTAACAAGAGTAAAAATTCATCCTGATGTGCACCCTAGAGGTAGATTAAAAAAAATTACTCTAAATATTTGAAAAAATATGTCAAAAGGTTTGGTTTGTACAAAAAATTCATCCTTCCTTGAGTAAAGTGTGTGTATTAGGAATAATATTAAAAAATGGGTTTAAAATACCTCACAATACAAGAAAAAATATCTTTTGTTTTTTTCATGGATATGAATTTCAAAAAAAAAGTTAAAGTCATAAAAAGGATTGAGAATAAAATTTAAAGATAACTCCCCATATCAATAATCAGTTAAAATTCCATTTCCTAAAAAATAAAGTCAAATCTATCAAAATAAATTAATGTGTCAAAAAATTTTATGAATATTCATCATAGCTCAAAAATTATAAAAAAAACCAAAAGTAACAATACGAAACAAAACATATAGAATTCATTTTTAAATATCTTGAGATATCCCCTACACAAATATAATACTTCTCTTTTTAGTTCAAGAATGTTCATAAAAATAAAAATTTACTTTGAAAATATAAAGGAGGAACACAATTTTGTTTATTTAGGAAGTGGAATCCTAGATTTATGCTCTTGGATATTTCACACTTGAAGCTAATAAATAAAAATAATTCAAAGGATATATTTATATGAATAAAAAAATAACCAAAAACAAAAAATAAGGTAAACGATGATATATTTTGGGTAAAACCCAATCATGTGGTGTAATGTTTTTATTTCCATATTTAATAATTTGTATAAATGTATCCCAAATCTTATGGAGGCTGGTGTTTCATACCAAATAACCTCTAAAACCTCTTTATTGTAGTGCAATTTTTCTTGTAATAGTTATAGAAAACCCCATATATTATGTATGGATGATCTATCTTCATAAAAAGAAGGGAAAACCTTCATGTTAAGAGAATTGAAAAGTGCCCCCTATATTTCTAATACCACTACTTTTGTTTACTATTCTTAAACATTTAAGTCCTATTCATATGATGCAGTTTTAAAAGGTTCATCCAAGGTAAAGTTAGTAAATAAATCACTTTTATTAAAAATAAAATAAGTAGAATCAATATAAAAATAATCCCTTTTAAGTAGGTCATCCTATAACAAGATTTCATCTATTAAGCCCCCTGGGAAAATTGTCTCAGCAAGTGAATATTATTCTTTTTTATCACCTTCCAAGGATATTAATTAATTTTATGAATCAAATAAGTTGGAATATTATTAGGTAATATTGGATTACTTTTTAATAAAATTATTTAATAATTATTTCAAGAAAAGACTATCTCCCTCAATTTGATCAACCATTTATTCTATTTCAATGCTTAGTACCTCACAAAGATGGGTTTTCACATATAAAAGAATCTGCAAAATCTAGTTCATCTTGCCATAAAACTACATCACATCAGTTGTATTTTCTTCTAATGCAAGACATAGGTAGAAATTTTTTTTTCTACTTCTTCAAATATGAGATAATTTCTCGGAATATTATTATATAAAAAAATTCTATAAATTATCCAAAAAATATTAAACTCTTATATGTATATAAGTTGGAATTAACTCGTTATGAATCTCTTCAATAAATATAAAAAAGGTAGGATACTAGATCTTATAATAATTACTTTATAAACTATTTAGGTTATTCAACATGGAATGAAGGTGGAAAAAGCCTCGAATCATTTGAAACTTATTTTTATTATTATGAAAACCTCAACTATTCGATTTCCTTCAAGGAAGTGTAATGAATCTCCATATGTATACTCATTTATTCAAGAATTATGAATATTTTTTTCACTTTATTCCTTAATTAATTTTTTCTACTAGACTCATCCAAATTTTTAACAATATAAGTAAAAAATAATCACATTGAAAATCCATCTATAACCTAATTAACTCTTCAAATTGGTTTCAACTATTTTATTTTCAATGAAGTTATTTTTTTTGAAATTTATGAATTTTACTTTTTTAGGAAGAAAAACATGTGAAGGTTATGTGACTCACTATAAATAGTTCAAAATTTAAAATAGGTATTTGTCTCAAATATCAATCAATAATTTTTAGTTACCTAATAATGGTATGTGTAAAACCTAGGGTCTATCTCTCCAGGAGGCTACTCAGAAACACTGATTTTTTTATTATCATTATTCATAATCTAACTAAAATATACTAAAAATGAAAAACTAAAACTGTATGAGTTTTAATATTACTATGATATGTATATATATTAGAAAATGAAGAAACAAAATAAAACAAAATGATATTTGTAGAAAGAAACTATTTTTCTTAGATTTCATAAAGATGTAAATCATTATTTTATAAAAGAAGCATAATCACATTATTATACTCAATATAGAGATCAAGACTTGTTATTCCAAAACATATATTTTAATTTTGATTATCCTGTAATAATAACTTTTCTTGTAGGATAATCTCACACACTTTATAATTACAATTCTAATCCACCATATAAAACAGTATAATGATGAAGGAGAAAAAAACTAACGAACAATTTTAAGAAAACTAGGGTAATTAATGAAACCATAAAGAAATAAATTTATCAACTAGATAATTCTTTGAAAAATTGATATAAAACATTAAAGTACTAATGAAACTCAAAGAATCACTGTTTACCCCCTCAAATTTTAGTGATAGTTAGTTGTACATAAATTTGGTGATGATTGACATAATGGGATAAAAATAAAATAGAAAATTAAAGGATAAGGAGAAGGAGAGAATATTAATATTGATTTTTTTGAAAACTATTACAATAGAAAAAACCACCACTTGGATTTTTAAAATATTTATCTTCTTGAAGATATGTTGTGAAACCTATTTTTAAGAAAAAGGCATTTTATATCTACCCACAATTCTATTCTCAAAAAATTCATGCATGTTTCAACCCATAGAATTAAAAATATAATAAAATAAGAAACTATAATTTTTTTGGATGTATCTTTAATATTCATCCAAAAAAGTTAAAATACATTGGAGAAATATATAAAATGCTAGGACCATATTACTAAGTATAATAACCCATCTCTTTATTACATATTAAAATTTTATTTATGACATAAAATTAAACATAATACAACCCTGAATATCGATATGTATAGTGTATTTGGTAATTAGGTGCATGAAATAAAAAAAAATAATAAATACATCTTCTTTATTGAAATCCTACTTAACTTGTTCATAATATTCTATCAAATTTAAAACTTAATGGGATAACCTGGGGACATGCATAATAAATCAGTGATAAATAAATCCAAATAAGGGAATAAGAATAGAATAACATGAAAGAAATAATAAATTTTATAAAATAGTCTAATAAATGGGTTTTAAAAGGCGTATGAATCATAAACATGAACGATGAGATATGATATAAAATGATAATCATAAAGGCAACATGATAAATGTGGAAATGAATTAAAACACTATATCGTAAAACTATGTCAAGGATAATTCCAAGACATCATGATGGAAAAATTCCCATAAAGGAATCATTTTCACTCCTAGTCCCAACATGACATATCATGAGACTAAACATTACCCAACGCATTATAGGACTATTTAATTTTGGGTGAACCCATCACATTTATTTGATTATAATTATTAAGTCTTCCACATAGTTCAAACAACGTGGATTCATTCATCATCATATTTTTTAAAAAATTATGATCTGTGGAATTTATACATTAATTTTCCTATTAAAATAAGTATAAGGTCATAATGTGAACACTCTTTATAAGAAATTGGTATGGTATTCCCTACACAATTGTTTTGGTATGTAAAATCAGGGTGAAATTTCAATAGCAAAATGGCGTCACTTAAAAATTCATAAAATGGGTTGGTGAGAGTGAAATGGGTATATCATCATTTGGAAACTAAATTAGAAGTAATAGGGGCCTGGAAATACATATATCGACATTAGTAATTTTAAATATAAGTTATAAGATAAAAATAAACCAGAATAAAGAAGAAATGTGAGGATCCATTACATTTGTGTGTGACTCCAAATTCTTGGGAGGGGCTTATTGAGAGATTTAGGGTGACTTTGAAGTTATATAGAGATGGGAGGATAGATTAATAATCTTCTACAAGGAGTTTTAGTGAATATAAATGGGATCTTGGGTGGGTTTATATAGGAAAGTAGTGGGGATAACTTTAATATTTGTGAAACGTAGGTTTGAACTCTATACAATAAAATAACCAAAATAAAAAACATTCCCATGGTTTCTACTAAATGAGAGCGGTTTTAATTTTTTTATAAGGAAAAGGAAAAAACTTAATAAAATATCACTTTTTCTTATGTGAAGTGAGTCATTCTCTTAAATAAACGATTTTAAAACCCTAAAATATATTATAATTTTTAGAGGATTGATAATGGCTTTATAAAATCAATCAAATAAACTAAAATAAAATTATTTTAAAGGGAAAAATATATTTGGTCGTTTATTCCATTTATAGAATTTATTACATCACTTTTGGGGATTTATGATGTCATAATACAGATCGTATATTTATATGATATTCAATTTTTTACCTAACAATTTGAATGACTCAAAAAATTATGAAAAATTCCCCATTGGTTAATTTTGAAATTATGAGTACAAAAATAAAATTAATGTTATCAAAATAATTTTTTAAATAATTTCATTTTCACTTTTAAAATAATAATTCACATTTATTGAAAAATTATTTGTTTTATAACAATAATAGTTTTCAAACCCTTATAAAAATTACATTAGACATCATAAATATTATATTATCATTGATATTTTATAATAATTATTCAGTTATAATATTTTTTCAAAAATATAATTTATTTCCAAAATCCATTAATTAATCAAAAAAATTTAATTGAAATTGAATAATAATTATAAATACCATTGGTGTTTATTGAATCAAACTAATTTTTAAAGTAAAGATAGGAATAAAATATGAATATTATTATATTGAAAAATATTATATAAATATTCATATTATCATATTCTTGAAAAATATCCTTTTAAAACACTAGAAAATTCCTTAAGAGTAAGGTGCATGATGGTGAGACTTTCATGGGGTGGTTGAACGTACAAGGTTTAGGTGATGACCTCGATGAGATGAAACCTCCCCCATAAATGGTTTATATTATGCTTAAGTTGTTTAATCTCACATTATAATTGATCAAGGGAAAATCCTAGAGATTCTATCTCCCTCAAAAGCTTCGATAAATTGTCTTTATCGGGTATGATCCTACTGGTTAGACCGTCACATCATTTACCTATGTCCATTGGATTTATTAAAACCCTATATTTATATTAATCATTAGATCATGGTTCAATGACTATAATATTAATCATATTGATTATTAATAGTCTTTTAAATAAGATATAATTAAACTAAAGTATTTCATGTGTTTTCTATAACCATAATACATAATAATTCATTTTAATTAAAACAAAAGGGGAATTTTATTTATAGCAGTTTGGTACGTTACAATCTTCCCCCCTTAAGAAATTTCACCCTAAATTTTTTTCCCACACTAAAATAGATGATGGTAACTCTATTTCATCACCTCCTCTAGTTCCCATGACTATTCTTTAAACCTGTTGTTTCCCCAAAACACTTTTATATGGTGCATTGTCTTATTTCATATAATATTGTCTATATGATCTAATATTATCAATGGCTACTCTTCAAAAGAAAGATCATTCCCCAATGGTTCCACATATGGATTGATTACATGTGATGGGTATGGTATGTAGTTCCTCAAGATGGATACATGGAATATATCATATACTTGATATAGGTTATGTGGTAGTGATAGTTGATAAACCACCACTCTGATGTGATAAAGAATCTAAAATGGGTTGATAGATCTTGGACTAATCTTTCCCTTCTTCCCAAATATCATCACTTTATTCCATGGAGATATGGAGAGTAAAACCATGTATCCAAAATCAAACTCTGGGTCTTGTAAAAAATTGTATGCATAGCTCTTCAGTCGACTATGATTATCCTTGATGTGATTCTAAATGGTCTTAACCTTTTCTAATATTTCATCGACCATTTTAGGACCTAACAGTTTTCATTCCACAGCTTCATCCCAGTATGAAGGTGTTATTTACCTCTTCACATAAAGGTATTCATAGGGAGCAATTTGGATGTTTGAGTGGAAACTATTATTATATAAGAACTTGAATATAGAAATATGTTGGTCCCATACTACTTTTAATTCCATATAACATGATCCCATCATGTATTATAGTGTCCAACTAGTCCACTCAGAATGGCCATTAGTTTGCAGATGATAGGCTGTACTGAAATTCAAATCAGTGTTTAGAAAATGTTAGAGAGTTTTACAGAACATGAAGGTAAATCATTGATAATGATCAAATACAGTTGATAGTAGTACTCAATGCAGCCTCACCACTTCTTTGATGTATATCAGGGAAAGTTGGTAAATTGAGAGGTCCACTTGAATTCCAATAAAGTGATATTTCTTTGTAACACGATCCACAACAACCCATATAGCCTTATTTCCTATGGATTTATTCAGAAGTCTGATGAAAAAGTCTATGGTGACGTTTTCCTATTTGCATGTTGGTATGAGTAATGGTTTCATCATCCTATTTGACATTTTCCTTTCACCCACAACTTGCTGACATTCTTGGAACTTTTATGTATATTGAATGATCTCATTCTTAAAATTTTCCTACCAATAGTTCTCTTGGTGATCTCGATACATCTTTGTACTCCATGGATGAAAATATAAGGTTGATATATGTGTTTAATTTAGAATATCTTTTATTATCTCTTAATGGTATGATACATATAGTTGTGACCCAAACCTTACAACTCCCACCTCATCAATTTTTAACTCTGAGTATTTCTCTTTTCTAATAGTTTCAACCTTTCTCTAAAATTAAATATCATCTCTTTGATCATCCATTATCTTTACCAAAGGATATGGTTGAGAAATATTTTTTGAAATGATAGATGTTGTTCCTTAATTTATGATTCCCATGTTCATACTCTTCAATTCTATGTTGATCAGATCCCTATCAATTCTCGTGAAACTCCTCACCAAGAAACACACAGAGTGAGGAAATTTCTAAGGGGATCCCATCCCACCTTCAGTCGAGAAACTAATCGTAATTATCCAAATTTCCAGAGTCATGGTGGGTGGTCTCATTTACCCAATTAGGATAGAGGACAGTGGCCATGGAGAAAAACCAAGATATGGACCTCCTAAACCGCATGAGATAAAATACTTCCCACATCTAGATCATGACTACTTTTTCACTCATGCTAGTAGGGAGGTAAAAGTGTTGGGGACTACCAACCATCACTTTTATGACATGGTAGCTACTATCATTTACTTTCTTAAGGATTTTTAGATATAAAAATTCATGATCCTATCTAAAGGGATTAACTTACCGTCATGGGTGGAAAAAATCCACCCCCCAGAGTTATATAATCCATGATTTTCCTCTTCGACTAGACCAGTGATCCGTTGTAGTATCTGACCCACTTCACTTCATAATGTTTCTAGATTTTTGGAAATCCTAATAAATAAGAAGTTATAAAGATTTAATGTATCATCTAGGCCTTAGAAGGATCCAAATTCATTTGGTATAGACATAAGGCCTCAAGATCTATCATTGGATGGTAAAATTCTCACAGACAGTTCCTCTACAAGTTTAGATCCACCATACCAATGAAAAACATCACTGAACTCTCTAAATTAAAGTATATTGATGATGATAATGTTTATGACTTCATTTACCCATAAAATCAGCTCACATAATCCCTTGATGTATAAATTTCATAGAAATGTCCATTGGGGATTTCCATGGATAATGTTTGAAGAAAGACAGTCACTGCCCTAATATCGCTGAGATATCTGGGAGGATTTTGGGAATTCTACGAAAGGGATCATCATTTATAAGAATCTATGTACTTGATTAAATTTTAATAATTCACATTATGTCTTCAAGAACCCATAAAAATTATTAGTATGGAAGAACCAACCAACACTATATAGACTCAGGCTCCATAGCTAGTTCGACTTTATGAACCTCCATAGGACATGCCTCTTTAAGAACTACCTCTCCATGAGAATTCTTCCCAAGACCCATGTTATGAATTGGTTCCTAGGTTTACTTTTGTGAAAAAAAGATCTACTCCTTCAATGATTAACCAATCTTTGGTTACTTCATATGTGCCTGGGAAAACAACATCCTTATTTTTCATGAATTCAAGAGGCCCCAAGAGGATGGATTGAAAAATTGTGCCAACTAATTCCTATACTATAGAGTCCTTGAAAAAAAAAGTTATTCGTCTAAAAATAATGGCTCAAGGACTAGGTAAATAGTTGCCTATCCAAGTTGGGTGATGTCTTTAGACATATGGAATATGTATCCACAACTCCTGATAGTGATGATAAAGACTCCAATGAATGGATACATGTTCTTGGATGAGGTATGCAGAAGTATTAAAATTGGCTAGCATGTAATATGGATTCTCGTTACCATGATATCATCTGTTCCTAGTTGAGAATACCAGCACCTACAGCGGTCTCTATGTCTTATCTGGCCTTCCCATCATCAGGACATCCTTCTATATATAAAAAGAATGGAAACTAAAGAAACTAGGGTAATAAAATTACCCCCACTAATTCCAAAACCAGTTGACACTCATGGTGACCTAGCACCCCTCGAGTTGGGAGAATCCCCTAGGATCCAGACCTTCCTTGAATATTCCACCGATGAAAAACATAAGAATTAATTTATCAATGTGATCATGATATTAGATCATTTAATAGTACAAAGTGGTAATTTATTCAATGTATGCCCTTCAAGAATATCTATCCCACAACATTGAAGGAGTATTAGGAACTATGATATCAAGAATTATATTTTAGTTGATACTTTAAATGTGACTATTTATATCACTAAAACCGTATAGAAAGCCACACACAAGGGTCAAAAAGAACAATCCTCAAAGGATACACCATCATCTACTCCACCAAAATCAACCATAGTTATTGATCTTGTGGTTTAGAAACTATAACACAATGCTCAATCAGGACCAAACAAGGCCCAACCTTAGTCATCCAGTTCTTGGTTTCAGTCTTCCAATCAATTGAAGAGTACAAAAAACACTAGTTAAGTCCTTGAGTCTCAGTCAACTATGACCACCTTTCTCCCCATAAAAGTGTGTCCCTTATAGGGAAGATATATTCAACCTGCTCAAAATTAATGTTTGCTAAAGCACCTCACTAGTATACTAGCGCCACTATTGATCCTTGATGAACTTCAGCTACCATTGGAGTTGTGCGAGGCTATAATAGAATCCCTAAAGAGTTATCTCCAGTTTGAGATCAACATAGCTTTCACTTAGGCCTATCATGTAGAGGAATCTGATCTGGAAATCATTAAGACAAAATATACTTTTCTGAGAAATATGAGGGTTCCACTATTTAGGGGCACATACACATGATTTATGTTAGAGGCCAACTCATTGGCATAGAAACCCATCAATTCTAGTGGAAAATAGCTCTGATATAAGTCTTATCTGAATAAAGAATCTCTAATATTTTTGGATCTAAGAAGCTTATATAACCCCCTCCAACCAAATATTTCAAGGGTATGAAAAGATAGAGTATAATTCATGTGGAAAGATTCATATAGAAACCTAGTTTGGTGACATAGTAGTAAAAACTGAATCCATGGATGTCTCATAGGAAACTACTAACAATGATTTATTGGGGAGGCCCTGGATCCATCTGCATACAGAAGTACCCTATTCATATCATTAATGTCTCAAGAACTCCTTCAGTGGTGTGTATGGGTACTCCATGGTGATTCTACTCCCTTAAACTCTTATGAATCCCTCAACTTGTATGCTTGGTACTACAAGAGGGAGGATAATCATTTCCATACATAGAGGGTTGAGCACATCAGTTACCCCAATGATTTGAAAGATATATTAAGAAAAAAATTGGAGGATTTTAAATACATATTTATCCTACCAATCCACTACTTGGAACTAACAACCCTTGACCTTGGGTTCTATTTCATAGTCCCAAAGAAGACGTAATTCTCAAATATTACCTCATATTACTAAACAGGTTATGCACAATTGATTATAGTAAGACCTATCCCTATAACATTCTAATAGGTCCACCCCTTATGCATTAAACCACAATAAAATTGTTTGTTTTAGAGACTAGGGATGACTTGATGGAGGTCTATTTTTCAACATTTTTTTTCATCATAGGTGGATCATTCCATCGAAAAATACATGATATTGGATCATAAAATTTCATCACCATGGTATCCATGGAGTAGGAATTCATTACTGAGGATCCCACCCTTACTAAATTAGTTGAAAATATCTCTCCATGGTCTCCATATACATAGGGGTAACCTCCTAACTTTGACCATCATGTTTCTAATGATGAGGATGATCCCGATGATTCCCCTTCTGCCTTTGAGGAAGTTATCTCCACTAACTTCAATGAATTATACCTAGTGAATATTGAATCCAAGGACAATAAGAAATCAACATTGAGTATCATAGTTATTTATCCAAAGGATCAGTAGTAATACATTGATTTCATTAAACAATACTAGGACATGTTCACCTAGAGATGAAAAGAAATACTTGTGCTTAATCCCCAAGTGTCTATTCACCACCTCAGCCTCCCAATGGGACTATGTGGGTTTAAAAATATTCTTTTGAAGATAAAAAATTTCCAAAATTACATTTTGATGATAAATTTGAAATGCTTATCATGGACAAATTCATCAGAGAAGTCCAGTACCCTACGTGACTGACCAACATCATCACAATATGGAAGTAGAATAGAAATATTGGTGTCTGAATAGACATATGTGACATCAACCCCCATTACCAAAAGGATTATTTTTCCCATTCCAATGATATAGGTTCAAATAAACACAATTATTGGATTACATACATTTTCATCATGGATGGTTACTCTGAATATAATCAAACCTGGATGGCCCCCAAAAACAAAGAAGCCACAAATTTTAGGGAGAGTCAAGGAACCTTTTGTTATTGAGTGATTCCATTCAGTATTAAGAATTTTGGGGATATATACTAGTTTTCCTCACACCAAATATTTAATCCACTCCTTATAAAATTAGTGGAATGCTATGTAGATTATTTGGTGGTCAATTTTGGAAAATTTTAGCCCTATCTCAAGGATCTTGAGAAATTTTTTGACTTCTTTTTCTCTCATCACCTATTAATGAATCCCCTAATGTGTAAATTTTGGGTAACATATTTGTAGAAAATTGATTTCATCATGAGATAAAAAGACATTAAAATTAATTCCGAGAAGATAAAGGCCATTAACCAAATTCCACCTTTGTGAAATGTTTTTAAGATGTAGGGTCTTCAGGTCCACTTGGCCTATATCCAATGATTCATATCTAATATGGATGGAATGTGTAATCCATATTCATAGATCATGAATAAAAGAAACTCTTAGAACAAGGATGAATATTTCTAGAAGTAATTTTATCACATAAAGTAGTATCTACTACATCCATTGGTCCTAATGTTTTATATCCTAGGAAAGCCTTCGGTCTATTAAATGAAAATCATGGAATAGTCCCTTAGTTCTCTCCTAGATATGAATAAATATTATTGAAGGAAAATAACTATATCACCATTACTATATTCTTCTAGAAACAAAGATAATATATTCTCTCATTAATAAGAGTTACCTAACCTTGGTCTCCATAGTTCATAAATTTCATCACTACTTGAAGCACCATGAGATACATATGGAATTCCATGCTAATCCAATAAAGTATATCCACAACTACACCATGTTTATAGGGTGATGGGTGAAGTAGAACATAATATTGTAGTAGTTGGACATTAGGTTTTGTCCCCCAAAAATCTATCAATGTCCAATAATTTGTATAATTTTTATTGTGCATCCAACCCATACGGAACTACCCTCAGATGTCGACTTCCAAGACAAGGATATCCTCTTTACTAAATAAATTGACCCATATTGTCACATTTACTTTGACAGTTCCTCCTGAAGCTTGACTGAGAGAAGGATCAACAACCAAAAACTAAATAAGGTGGGCCTTGGGATTGTCTTCATCACTCCCTCACTATCCATCATTCCATACACATTCCTTTTATCAGGTAGTCTTTTCAATAATGAGGCTGAGTATTATGCTCTTATTATAGTTCTTAAGTTGGAACTTAATATTGAAGTCCCCATGAATATATGTGAAGGGAGACTCAAAATAATTCATCAAGTAGATCAATGGTGACTATGTAATAAGGATGTCAGAACTCATCCCCTTGACGGAACAAACTCTTGAGCCGATAGACCAATTCCCATCCCAACCAATGGTGACTCAAATACCCTAATCCCAGAATGATTAAACTGATTCCTTGAAGGTATAGTCACAACTATTTCAGAGCTCAAACAAAATAGATAGGTCATTCATATGGCACATCAGATAGTTATCTCCCCATAACATATGATAAAAAGGATCTATGGGTGAACTAGCTAGACACTTGAACATCATTAATAAGGCATGAAAATTCCCTAATAGATAAAGAATCATATTATTGGATGACTCCATTATTTAGGTGTCTCCACTATGGGAAACTCCAATTACGTTGAGCCAAAAATGGGAAAATTAATTGGTTTTTAGTGATGTTTACCCTCCGAGATGACCCCAACATAGATTAGACCCTGTATACGAGAGGTTTTGATGGAATCTATTATCATTGTATCTAAGGGAATGAGGTTCCTTAGGAACTTCATGAAGTCCATGTTGGGTTATATAAGACCAATCAAGCATGATTGTAGCTCTCTCACTAGATCCAAATATTGTGGTATTTCTGGCCAATCATGGTTCATGATTGCATTTAGTTCACCAAGAAGTGTAATGAAATTTGGATCCATGCTAACTTTCTACATCAGTTTTCAGATACTCTCTATTCCACTGAGTAGTCATGGTGTTTTTCCATATGGGGACTTGATGTTATAAACCTTTACCTTATAGTGATATCTCAAAACTACAGGTCCATTATAACATCCATGGACTTCTTTTCAATGTGAGTGGCTTCCACCCCCATAAAAGAAGTCAAAACCCAGTCCATGGTTGTGTTTATGAAATCCCACATTATCCATCAACTTCAGATTCCTCAAAATATTCTCACAGACAACGATAAATTTTTTCAAGATTATTAGTTGATTTGTTTTACATAAAATGCACCATCCAATCCAAAAATGACTATCTATATCACCTTTAGTTCAATGGAAAGATCAAGGCAATAAAAAAAACCCTCTCAAACTTACTGTATAATATGGTGAGTCGAAACTAGAAAAGAAATCCTAATAAACTCTCTAATTCCTTCTGGGACTATTAAAAGGTGACCTAAAATTTCACCCAATTGACTCCGTACTCCTTAGTGTAAGGGGAAAAGGTAGTTTTAACTGTAGAGTTTTAGCTTAAAAATTTTCATATAGGATATTATATCCATAAGACATTAGGAAGGAGAGATAAATCCCATTTTTCTAAGTAGGAAGCCCTCAAATAAAATAGGATCCATGCTTTGCGTAACTCAAGAAGGTATCTGAATAGGGTGTAACACGCATTCAATAAGAAGGTTCACCTCCATTCATTCCTTTAAGGAGATATGTTATTGGCTCAAATGATGCCAATGATACTTGGGAAGAATCTTCTGAAGTTATAATTCCAATGGGAAAGACCTTATGTTATTCATAATTTATACTCCAATGATCCATACTCATTGATCATCCTAGATTGGGATCACATAAATCCTCCCATAAATGCTAGGTTTATAATGATATACTTTCCAGGTGTCCCTAGGTGTTATCCAGGTTACATGGAATTAAACTATGTGACACCCTAGTCAAATATATATCACCTTTAACTAAAACAACTATAAATCTTTTCCAAAATACAATAAACTACATAGATTGCATCCCAATCACATGATATAAATCCAAGTGAAAAATAGATAACTCACTTGAGAGTGTTCCCCCATCCCAAAGTAGGTCTCCTATCACACCAACTTCTAGAACTATGTGTATCTTGATTCAATGTTTAATGGGATATATCGGGATGCTTGTATCACACATCCCCGGTCTATCATAACTACTGAATTATTTCATGGATATCCCACTTGGGGACATGTTCGCACTCACTAATGTACCCACTCGATGCATTCAACTATATGGTGGAATTGATCCCAATGTGTTCGACTATCCCTTACATATTTCGAAATCATTGAATCCACACTTTGATAATTACACAGTATGTATCCTCATTGTCCCATAAATTTGAATGGGTGCCTTAATGAAAATGGTTCTTGGATAATCTGGCTCACCACTGGTATTAGGTAAATGAATCGAAGGATATTTGTTGATAAGTATCAGTTCACATGTTTATAACATGTTCAAAAATCTATTGTACCTTTTCTCACACAATCCTAAATTGATATGATTGTGGAACCTATGTTTAAAACATGTTCAACAACCATTAATTAACCATTAGTCACCCTTAATTTGTGGTCTAGATCTTGGTAGTCTTGATTTTCCTTCCATCAACCTATTTTTGTTCTGGTGGTGTCTTGAATCCTTCAGTGTTATCCCCTAATGAATTTGCACACATTGAATGTAATGTCAGTGTCATTGGGACCCTACTAAGATGGCATATTTTACCCTTATCATGTGGTCCTACATGATATGGGAGACTCCACACTAATAATTGTTTCCAACATTGAATATGGATCATGTGGGAATATGAGTTATGGTGGGGTCCTCTTTATCTTGGTTTAGATACACAAAAATTCCAATGTGGAACAACCAACATTCTAAGCATCATAACCTTAAATTGTGTGAAACATATCTGAAGAAGTTTAGTGTGGTGGAAGTCCTCCTTTGACCCCAATTACATTGGGTTTATACACTATTTTTCTGCACAAATATCCCTAAGACATTCCGCCATAGTTTGGGAACCATGACAATAAACCAATAGCATCTCATTGGTACTAGCTTCATGACCTTAAAATTGATAGCTGATGCCTCCATGTACATTGTTTTAAAATACATAATATTCTCCTAATCCTCATAGAAAAGGATATCCCACCACTTTTGGTGTTGTTTTATAACCGAATGACTTGATTACCCTTTCATGGGATACATAGTGATGGCTAGACCCCCTTACTTGAGAAAAATCCAAAAAATAATCAACTAGGGTGAAAACAACTTATCTAGTATTTGACCACCAAGGTCTCCATTCTCATCAGATCTATTATTTCCGATATGAGAAACCATCTCACCCTTACCATTGGTTTTAGTTTCATATCCTTAAAAGGAATATCACAAATTGTGGTCACATGATGTTAAAATAAAGGACATTTTCTTCACTGTATAATGTTAAACTATGTGTCCAATGTCCTTGCCACAATATGTTAAACCTCATGGTTCACATCCCTATTATAGGAGGTGAAATTGCGAGATATTTTTCCCTCATCTGAGAGGACCTTATCCATCAGTGTCAATAATGTACCACCACATGATGAAAAACTATATATCTATTGATTCCTAGTTTGACGGTATAGATATAGAACCTTAGTCCCCATTCATTAGGTGAATCTGAGTAACTAAATTACTTCAGGATGTCCTTCCTCTATAATGATTTTGACACTTTCTCTTCGATACACCCTTTTAGTGTTCCAGAATGTATGGCTGTATAGAACCTATATTTTTTTTATTCTTATCAAAAACTTTTTCAATTCACCTCAACACTTTGAGTTCTAGTGGATTAGTATCCCCATCATTCTCAAAATTTGAATGGACCACCAATGAGAAATGGTTTTTGGCCAATGTGGCTCACTACCAATCTGAGGTATATTCCTTGAAGGATATCTCATAATAGATGATGAATCCCATTTTTTGAAATGGTCAATAGTTTATCCTATATCTTCTCACCCCATCCTTGACTGATGCAGTAATATGACTTCTGTCTCAAAAATGGTCAACAATCATTTCTTACCCATTAGTAATCCCCTATTGTGGTTAAAATCCTAGAATTCATGATTTACTTACTTTCCACCTCCATTTTTTGTGGAAGAGTTTTAACACACTTGGTGTCACCCCTTCATGCATCCATGCATGTTGATTAAGGATTTTGGTGTTGCAGGGCCTTCTAAACTTGACTTATCAATTCCCATGCCATTCACTTCCATGTGATAGGGAAAGACCTACACACTACTGCAAATATGACCTTTATCAGTGCTAGAAAAGTGTGTTAACAACACTAGAAAAGAATTGTTGATTGAGGTGAAGATTGGGGGTCCCTTTTATCAGTGCTCAGAAAAGTGCTGAAAAGGGCCCCTTTTATCAGTGCTACAAAAAGCACTGAAAAAGGTGACTTTTATACGCACTAAAAAAAGAGCTGATAAAAAAGTCCTTTATCAGCCCTTTTTTTAGTACTGATAAAAGACCCCCTTTTTCAACACTTTTTTAGCACTCATAAAAGTCAAAAAAAAAGTTAAAAAGAAAATACAATGCTCGAGGGAGATTTTAACAGCGCTTGACCCCCCCCCCTATCGGTTCTAGGAAAACCCCCTCCCACTCTCCATGCACTACACTTTCACACGCATCGTCCACTTGCCCGAGCACCCCTGCTTCTACCCAAACTCGATCCTGATACCTCCCCCTTGCGTGCCTGCACCTTTACCACCAATCTATTTTGTTTTTTCTCTATATAATGATATATATATTTATATATATATATAGTTATAGTTATATTTATTTGTATATTAATATAGATTCATATTAATATAAATATATTTAGTTATGTTAATACATATATATTTTTTCGTATATTAATAAAAATATATTTAGTTATATTAATACATATATTTTTTCATATATTGTACATATATATATATTCATATATTAATATATATATATATAGGTATAATTTTTTATCCGTATATTTATTTGTTTATTAATAAATATTTATAAGATTATTTTTAAATACATTTATAAAATATGTTTTTTATGTGTGTTTATAAATAAATAAATACATACATACAAACATATATACAACACATAGACACACAGAGACACAAACACACACACACACACACACACATTTACGAATAAATACATATATATATATATATGTATCTAAAAATCCATATAATCATAAAACAACCCTAACTTATAATCCATAAGTCCATTTCAACTCTACAACCATTAAAATCGATGAAAATGAAACAATCTTCGATATGATTTGTGGAATAGGCCTAGCGGACATCTGTATTAGAAGTTAAAACTATTTGAATGTTAAAAAATCGGGGCATCCCGACTAGAAACTTAGTTTTGGAGGACCTTTGGGCCTTTTGGGCCTCAAAAAATGTGACAAAAGGAGCTTTTTGGTCATTAGTGTGTAAATCTTGTCGCAAGCTTCGGTTTGATATGCTGTAGAGCTCAAACAGACACCCGAGTCAAAAGTTATGATAGTTTGAAGTTTGAGTTAGCTTTTCAACTTTTTTTAGATTTATTATTATTATTTTTTTGATTTTTATGTCTTCAAATTGTCATTTAATGATCATTAATCAATTATAATTAGAAAATTTTTAATTAGTAATATTTTTTAAAATATTTGAAATCCATTTTCACTAAATTTATTATATATTAAATGTAATAGTCTATTTATACTTATCTATAAAATATTTAAAAAATACATATTATATTTATATCAATATAAATATACTTATATAAAAATATATTATTTTCCATTATTTTTTTTTGAAATTTACTAGTGCTAGGAAAAAGCGCTGATAAAGCCCCCCTTTATCAGTGCTTGTAAAAAAAGTAATGATAAATGTGTCCCTTTTAACAATGTTAAAAAGTACTGATATAGGGGGGCCTTTATCAGCACTAAAAAAAGAGATGATAAAGGTTCACTTTTACCAACACTTTTTTTAGTGCTGTTAAAAGTCCCCTTTTTTAACGCTTTTTTTAGCGCTGATAAAGCCCCCCATTATCAGTTCTTTTTTTTGCACTGATAAATGGAGGCGCTACGAAAACCCAGTTTTTTGGTAGTGTCACCACTCCTTATTCCCAACATTAATCATGAATCACATGGTATTATGAGTTTTGTTATGATTTTTACCTGCATTTCCATGATATATAAGCTTTCAGTCTTAGAATAATGACCTAAAACCATATACAGCACGTCTTGGAGATTTTTTGTGTGGTGAAAGACCTCTATGGACCTCCTATTATCTCATTGAGTTCATAATATATCTTTTTTTTACTTCACAAACTGATCCAGGACACTATCCTTTGGCATTATCCACTGTCTATAATTTAGAAGCAAATTTATTATAATAATCTGGGCCTTAAAAATTTTCAACTATTTCCATAGATGTTTTGTGTGGTGTAATTCCTATTTGAACCTCCTATATTCATGTTATGTTCATTTTCTCTTAATTTCCATATAAAATCCTATGAAACACGCCCTATTGGTCTAATATATAAGAGATTTAACTAGAAACAACCCTTTTAGTTCAATTATTTGGACCTTAAACTGCGTGAAACTCATTTTGGAGATGTTCATGTATTATAAATCATATTTGGACAATGACAGAGAACATTTCTGTCCATGTTTTTAATAAAATAATGATTATTTTTAATGTTTTTAAATGTTAAATCCCTTATATTTCATTTTTTTTATTAAAATGTTGGGCAATTTGCAATATAGAATGAAAATGAGCAAAATTGTGAAAAGTACTTAATTCTATGTTTTTGACATATTTTTACCTCAAGGGTATTTTGGTCTTTAATTTTAAATTAAAATAAAAAACTGAGTGAATATTCTTATTTCTTAATCTTTACTTTATTTCCTTCAACATTTTCTTCTGTATGAAGAGATGATTCAGCCATCTAAAGGGCTTAAAAATCAATTACATCAAATATTTTTCCAAGCAGACAGCGTGGATCCCACCACTATAACGGAACCACATCTCGGTCTACACACCATAAATTGAGGTTCTCCAACATGGGATAGAACTAGGACACATAGGGAAGGATCTACAACAATTTTGGGGGAGTTTTGAAGTCATTAAAGTTTCCACTAGATGTTATATTTTTTAAGGAAGATTCTTAGAACCTGCGTCTAGAAAAGGAAACTAACAAGGAAAAATTCATAACTACTTCATCCGGGGTCCAAATGATCTCCAATTTGGTGGGTGGATGACTAAAATATTTATCAAAAAATTTTAGGAAGGAATCCATCCGTGAATAGACCATTTAATGGGCCAAAAAAGTGCAAACATTTGGAGGACAGAATTATGCCTATAAAAGGAGGCCCTCACCTCCTTCCCAAATCATCAACTCAACACCAACAGCCAAGAAGAGATCCCACCAGGGAATGGGCCACTGCTGATCCTATCTTCCCCCATAATTTCTTATTTTTATTTTATTTTAATTTTAGTTTTTTTATAGTTTTCAATTGTAATTCAAATTTTAGTTTTAATAATTCATGCCTTTGTGTTTCTCCATCCAATTTTCTTCATTTCTGTCTCTCTCTCTCTCTCTCTCTTCTATTCCACCCACTCCACTAATTAATCTCTTACTCTATAAAATGAGAGTCTAACCCCAAGAATTGTCTTGAGGGGAGGTAAAGGTGATCATGAAATTTCTTTACTGTTTAGTTTTAAGTTTGTAGATAGAATTGAGTAGCATGCACAGGTAAGGTTAATGTCCCCATTGTTGTGACTACATCTGATGACATGAAACTAAATCTATCTCTATTCTTTTGTTAATAATTTTCCATCTCTCCAATGGTTAGTTCTTCACATGTTGGAGTTAATTTAATAAATTGATGAAACGACTTCTATTGAACCGGGTCCTGGATGATGACACATTCTAGACAAAGGTGTGTCACCAACTTGGATTAAAGGAGGATGTGGAATTGAGAGTGCTCAAATATTCAATGATATTCAAAAATTTATAAATAAAGAATATTAGTTCAAACATTAGATTTCATATTTGGATTAAAAAACTAAAATAGAAAATATAATGGAGAATAATGATTGAACATTTTACAAACCCCCAAAACCATGTTTTTCTTATTAACTAATTCTGTTTAGATTTGCATGATAGTTTAAATTATCATTTTACATGTCATTTTTTTAAATAATAAAAAACAAAAAAATATTTTCAACACTATCCTTTAATAAAAAAAACCACAAAAAGAGATATAATAGGTGAATTAGATAATGAAAGTGAACTACATTGAAAGGATCCTCAATAGAGACAACCTTGGTCAACAACTATGCTGCACTAGGAAAAATATAGTTTCCTTTTCCCATGCCCTCTGATAGGAGTGCATCATACCTCATTTCACATCAGGTTTTGAACTTTATAATGAAACACAATTCCTTCTGTAACAACCCCCATTGGTCCAATATCCATGACCTTAAACGAATATCAATATGGGTCTAAGAATCATGAACATACACTCTATGTGATAACCCATGAATACAACTATAAAGTGTGTTTCCCACCATCTGAGCGATACCTATTTCAGGAATGAGCCTATTAGGCCCCATCTAGGCCCTTCCTTTCATGTCAGGTATGATCCACTCTAGAAAAATATTCCATCATACCCCTTTTGTTATGACTAGTATGACACTAAACATCACAAGGTAATGGAAATAAATTACTTTCTAGTTGAAACCCCATAAAGGGAAACATGATAAAAAGTCAATATTTTTCTCACCTAGTCACCTCCCAAAGTTTTGAAAAAGTAATGGTGTTAATATAAAGGGTAGAATGACTATGAGAGTAACCAATAGGCCCTATAAAAAATGGTTTCTCTCACCAAACTGACTGTTTCTTAAAAATGTGAGAGCCGATCCTTTCTACATTTCATAACATCTTTCATATGGTTCTCCACAAGGGACAACCTTATGTATTCCCTTTTCATTCATCCCACTATATAAATTGGGAAGGTGTTACTCATGTCAGTACACATGTCATAGGTAAAAGATGTTAAATTTTATGATGCATTATCCTCACCATATAATGTTAAATATCTTGTTCATCAACCTCACCATAAGACATTAAATTTCATGGTTCTTACCTTGACTACATGATGTAAAATTGTAAAATGTTTTGGATCTAGCTTGAGATGGTATTTTCCCCATTCGATGTTAGTCAGCTACTATATTTCTTAAGCTCCTTGATCATCATATAACAACCAAGATTATGCTCCCCTTAGAAGATGATTTTGACCCTCACCCATGCCGATGTTATCATTTAATGTTAATTTATTGGCAGTGTTGTAGTTCATATATAATTGAAATCACCTTGAAAATTTACTCAGTTCATCCCCACACATCACACCTTCCTTGAATGGATCCGCACCAGCTACAATGTTTAAATGGGATCCCCTAACGATGATGGTTCTTGGATAAAATGGATTACCTCTCATACAAGGCACATGAATTGAAGGAATTTGAATTGTAATTTGATGGGTCTTGTGTTTTGAATATGGTAAATGGTCAAACCTCATTTTTTTCCATTCTCTTTATAGTGAGATAGTGTAACTTTGATTTAGAATATGGTCAATAATCATCCTTAATAATCATGTCATTCTATTTTTCATTCCAAGTCATGGAAATATTGATTCACATCCCCTATTTCATCTTTTTTTAGGTGGAATACAATGCCTCCAGTGTTACCCCACTTTTTCACACACACACATTGCGTAAAAAAGTCGATTGTTCATAGTCTCTCATTCTAATAAACACACCCTAGTTTGGACCACCCAATGACTGATGGTTCATTCCCACCTGAAAACTTATTCAATTTTATAAAACTCTCACAGAAAGAAGTGGCCTCTCATATGTCTCTTATTTCCCACAATAACCATGAATCAAAAGGCATATATATTAATGGTTGGTTTCTTGTTAATATGATATAGAAAAAACAAAAAGTAAACATAGTTAATTGAGGGGGAAAATATTTTATTTCTTCAAAAAAGGTAGGGAATGGTAAGGGACATCCATAGGTTGGAGCCTCTCCCTTATTAGAACAAAAATTCCCTACATGGCATGACATATTTAAGGGACTAGTATAACATGGTTATAATTTTCTTGGTGTCCTTGAGAGATTGTTTCCACTTGGCTAGTTCTACAATCTCCTCCTCATTAGTAAGAAAATCATTTCTAACTCATATTCTCACATGAATTTATTTGGAGATAAACTTAGCCATCGAGGATACCAATCTTATTTCCTCCAATTATTTTACTACAAACTATTACCTCAGCTAGACAATGGTCTCTCTATGATTAGTGATGATGAGCTTATTCCACTAAGCCTTCTCCTTTAGCAGTTCTTTCTCTTGATTGGTTTCTCAGAATTCATTGGTTCCTTTAGAAGTGTAATTTTAGAGAGACATATCAAACATAGTCCTTTTTGTATGAACATTTCTAGCAAGGATGTATTGGGATGAATCATGGAGGGGATTAGAGTCCACCTAATTGGTCAATAGGTTCTCTATCCAACGATGAAGGGATCACATATAACCTTCTAGGTCTACTAGTGGAGTGAAAGTGTTGATGTTATGTAGAGTCCTCTACACCCTTTTCCGAATGAATATGTTCACCTTAGTGACACAAAACCTATAATCCTCTAGTTATTTGGGTGGACTAGGATATTACATAACAAATATTGAAAGAATGATGAATTTTTGATATACCTCAAGAATCCTATCAATGGACTAGGATCCATGTTGAGGGGAAGATCAACCTTAACTGAATGTTAATCTGTGGAAGTTTCCTCTTCATTTTAAGTCTCCATTGGACCCTCAGTCACATAAATAAACCCAATAAAAAACCTACTATATATTTGGGCTAATTATCTTTTAAAAATAAACCCCTATGGGTTCACCCTGACTATTGGGAAAAGTGCCAGAACCCATGACCCCTCAAGCATTATTAGATGCTTTTATTCCTCCTCAAACACTATCATAGAGAAAATAAAAGTGGTTATATTGATCTAAAACATTGATTTGGATAAATATAAACCTTGGAAAAGTTAAATTTACATGATGCAAGGTAATGGATGAAGTCCATTTTGGTCAATAACTCGACAACCACATAATGAGTGGCTGCTGTCCTGGGAAACATTTCTATCCCTAGGGTCTCAAATGTGTGGTATACGACCGGGGACCCCTCGGTGATGGTAGGAACCACTATAGAATCTATAATACCCTCAAACATCACATTCTCAGGATACATTATCATGTTAGTATTGAAAATTTATGCTTCTAATGAAAGTGGTAATGAACTATTGTAAACCGAAATAGATATTCACCTTGGCGGTTCAGTCAAAGAATAACAGTCAACTATACTAGGTGGATGGCCCTACTGATAGTAGGATATTATGATGAAATGATAGGTTGGATCCCCCTATATATTACTAGAAGATATGGGTAACCTAGAGCTTCTTTTATAGTCTCCTCTATAGAAATATATCCCATTGTGGATTCAAGAGCAGACTTAAAGGTAGTCTCTTCTGTTCCCATAGAGGAACCTCCCACACCATCAATAGAGGAATCTTAACCCTCTATTTAAGATTAAAGAACGGTTTTAAATCATTATTTATAGATGATAAATTTAATAAGATGTTAAATTATGAAATCAAACTCCAAATATAGGATCTTACCTCACAAAAAAGGATTGCATTTATATCGTCATCCTTAATGGTGGATTCCAAGATATTCATGAATTAATTTCTTAGTGGAAGGGCCCCATGATCCTTCACCACTAGAATCCAATGAGTTGATGTTGGGTGGAGACACCACCTAAGAAATTTATGCTGCCATAGTTTTCTCCTCATGCTCCTCTCTAAGAATAACCCATACCCAAGTGGTAACGTAATCCCCCTGCTAGAAATCCAGAGAATCAATTTATTATAGCTAGATAGTCCTCCCCTATAAATCTACTTATGCAATTATATTGGTGATCCAAATATATAATATCTCTATTCCATCCTTAGTGATCCCTTTCCATAGATTCTACAACATCACGTACAACCAAAAAATATTATATTCCACTAAAATATGAGGATAAATAGAATCCTTGGATTCCTATACTAGGTGGAAAAACTTCTTCCTAAGATCCCCTCCAAATATTCTTACTCATACCTAAGGAAGTTTGGCATACTCTTGGGGAAATTTCTAAGGGATCTTAGAACTTCTATTTATTCCCGTTCTAGGGTCCCCTCCAGAAGTTGGTGGTGTTTCAAGCCCCTAAGTTCCCTCCGCTACTGCCTCTATAGCTTGATATATCCCCAACACTTGACATTAACCCTTGAGAATAGGCCATCTCACACCATAATTATCTTAGGTATCATCCATGGGGGTTAAAATACTCACTTGTTGTCACATAACTACACATTGATATGTCACCAGCCAATTTTTTTCATTATTTTGGGTGAGGCCGACATGAGGTTGGAAAATAGAAGCATGATTTCATCTCTGGATCCCTCAATGAAAAAAATCCACAATATATGGTTGAGAATATAGGGGAATATTTTATAAATAAACCTTATGTAAAACTAATTCATCATAATTTGGATGCACCTGAGGTACCATGAAAAAAGAGATGGGGTGTATGACTCTCAGTTGATGTTTCTATCAATTCTCATAACCAACACCCCACCTATGAAATCCTATGAGTATTCCCTCTTCTTCAACTTTCGAAGAAGGTTATTGACCATATTAGTATTCATGGATGATAATGTACTAAATATAATGTTCATGTCATTTCAAATGTTGGATTCCACCCTATCCTCACTAAAGGTCACTGGTAGTGCCCCGAAAATATTGAAGATGGATGGATAGAGACCAATATTGTGGGGGGGGGTATGGAATTTAGAAATTCATACCCCCCAAAGTGGTCCATGATCTTCGATATAGGAATTTAAATGTATCCCAAACTCTACTTGGAATGTATTCATTTGTGGCATTCCTTAGCTGGTTATAGAATATAGTGAGAACTAAAACAACTAGATTTATTATATTCCCAGACTCCATGATCACCTCTAATACTAGGTTCACCGGTCATATTCCCATTATTTCATCCCAGATGAGAAACAGAAAAAACTATATAATATGGTAAGGAATCACACACACAAGATTTTGAGGTTCAACTCCACCACATTATATCCCATGTATAATACCAAAATTCTTCTAGTGTCAACCAAAATGATCCCGACCTCCTCTAATGTTGAGATCTAGGGTATTGATATGGCCACCCAAAAATCTTCTCAATTGGTGTATTTAGGAACAGTCCCATATAATTTTTAAATAAAATACCCCTATGAATGTGTGGGTGATGCTCAAGATCATCATTAGCTGATCTGAAAAAATAATTGCCACTTCTGACATCTATTTCATGTCCCCCCTAGTGTTGGTAATTGGGAGAAATTAATTATAATGGATTCTCACCAATGGAATCCCACAAATTTGATGTAGGTCCCACAAAATGATCCCCACCTCCCCATGGTGATAGAGGAAAGTGTTTATGTATGGATACCTTTAGTCGAGGATCTCTGAAAGTAACTCTAATTAGAGATAGACATAAAATTGGTATAACTAAACTACCTCATGTATACCCATAAAACGTAACTAAATATCCTACTCCTCTCACTTAAATCTTACATAGTACGCCCATTCCCACTCTTTTGTGAAATATCCCCATGAATAAATGTCTTATAAATTACACCATTCCAACTGCCTATTTGAAATACTAGCTTAGATGATGCTTTCATGGTGGGTGGAAAACTCCTCATATATAGGGTTCTATCTACAGGATGTCTTTGTCATTTTGTTTAGGGTATAGAAGGAAACATGATCACACTCCCTAAGAGAGTGGTTAGTAGAAATGATATTCCATCATAGATGTTCATTATGGAAAGAGAGACATAACCTATGAGTATTTTCATTCATATCGAGAATAAATACATCATTGAGAATCAAGAAGATATATATGGTTAGCCTATTACTAAGAAAATATCCCCTATGTTCTTCTGTTAACTGATTTAGTAGTGCCACATGTAAGGCCCCATCTTTAAAACATTACACAATATTAAATTAAGTTACTAATTCATATTGAGGATCTTTTCAGGTTTAGAGATTTAGTGAATTAGGTCATAACTTATAAATAACAACTGGAATAATTCTAAGTAGACACTTTTACTCACTATCCATTTTTTCATAAAACAAAAACACTTAAAAAAAGAAACATGTCTAGTTCCATGTTTTAGACAACATGAATTTTCCTTGATCCCATCCTTGACCCTATTAATCTATAACTCGTATGAAAAAACATTTCAAAATGTGGAATGAGCATAAAAAGATCAGTAATAGATACGTAAAGAAGTAAAAATTTTAGTTTTTCAAAACACCATGTAAACAGTGAATACTTTATCATAAATAAAAACTTTTCACTTTAAAGAAGTAGGAAAAAAACTTCCCTGAATATAATCTCATTTATTACCCTTTTTGTAACCAAAATATTACCATAAATCCTATATAAAACAATTTATAACATATAGAGTTAACTTGAGACATAAATATACTTGAATGGAATAACCATACAGTCGATTTCCATAGTTATCACTAAATGGAATAATCATACGGCCGACTTCCATACCCAATGCATTCGAGGTTATAATGTAACCACCCATCCTTGGATTATCATGGGACCAATTTTCATTTGTTTTATCACACAACCACTCTTCAAATGCCCAAGTACCATTATATAATCATCATACATAAAAGATTACAAATATCAACATTTAAATCATAAAATTTCTTTTAAAAATCGCAATAAATAATTTCACGATATTGAAATAGTAAATACACTTTCAAAACCATATTAAATACCAAAATATGTAAATATGGTATATGGTATTTATTTTCCCTTTAAAAACATCATGACTTGTTAAAGAAGTCAAATATCAAATAATGCTCTCAACGGTGGAAATGTCATTGTCACCATGTATGTTAAAAAGAAACATTCCTTTTGTTGTTTAGTAAAAGGATTTATAGAAAAATATTTCCTTTTAATTATATTAAAAGTAAAGGGGTTTTTACACTATATAAAATCAAGTCATGTATAAATAAAAATATGCCTCAAAGAAAGAAGATTGAGAAAAAGTCCCTTACCTCGTGTCGACTTGACTCATTCATTCTTTAATTTCTTTAATAATAAAGTTAAATTAAATTATACTTACATCAAAAAAGTTTAAATTTTATTTTTCCTTTTATATAACTTATTTCCTTGCTATAAAAAATAGTTAATTATATGAGTTCATATGAGACATTTTATGGATGTTCGGAACATGAGTGAAAAATGATCTTGTTATAACTATAAAATTTCTATGTGGTCAAAAGTGAATTATCTCCAGAATGATATCAATGATTTAGATACCTTATATATCATATATATCCATTAGAAATTTATTTATAATAGTCCATATCATTTGGATATAATAAATGAAATGCGTCGTTCATGGAGACGGTAAGTCGTACGTACGCATGAATTCTACTTTCATTTCATTTTCATATTTAAAGGAATGAAAAATAAATGATAAATAGGTGTATTATAATTCTAGTATGATAAATATGTTATATATGGTACATAAGTTAATTGATTTCATCCATTATACATTCCACATATAGCATGAACGGGTCATATCACTTTGAGGGGGTGGTAGTCTTCACTTTCCCAAATGAAATTATTGTATATATGAAACATGAAATGCATAAAGATATGTTCTAAAATAGAATTAAAGAAGAATATAGATAAAATAAATATCATATATATCATATATAATTGTAGTGCCTTCATAATGGAAACCATAAGAGGTGGTAGGAGAAGATTGAATAATCATCGTTTTGTGAGGCAGCAGTTCGCCGTCTATAGAAACAAATTTCCTTTAAATCAGGTAACTCCCTTTGGTTTGAACCAAAATAATTTATTGATTTGAATTATTACTAGGGGAAAGATTCTAGGAGGAAGGTAGGGATTTTAGGAGCTTCTTTGACCAGAGTTTGGATGAGCCCATGGGCTTGAGTGGTGTGAGTAATGGGTTAGAGGTGATGTCCTTTTATAGGAGGGAGGAAGTAATATTTGGAAAACTCTAGAAACATTATTTTATTATAAATTCATTTTTGGTTTATAAAGGATAGAAATTTAGTTAACCAGAAGATAAGATGATTATGGATCTACATCATCTCAACCAATTGGTTTTAGACAAGTTTATGTCATAAAATTAACTGTATCATTTAGCTTTAACCCTTAGTTAACTAATTTAACTTTTACCATGTATTCTTGTATATTTATACTATATGGTTAATATACTTACTATAAAATGACAGTCAAACCTAAAGTAGTTCATTAATTAAATTTTAAACATTATATAAATCATTTTTCTGAACCTTATGTTATTAGGATTATTATATCATTTAATAAAATAATATTTGTTTTAAAAACTTATTTATGTTAATTTTGACACTATTTAGTAATTGATTTTTCTAAGTCATATAAACTTGATTAATTAAAATCAAATATATTTACTAAAACATATTATGTCATAATTATCTATAAAATTAGCTCATGACATCATAAGTTCCAAAATAAATTTATTTTAATATTTGTACTCTCATGTATTTAAATCTTTCTTCAATAAGGTAATCACTACATCATCATCAGGTTATAAATAAATTTATTTATTTAATATATAAAAATTATAAAAATATACCATGATGTAGTAAATATTTTTATCTTTATAATTAATATTTATAGTGGAAATTTTCACTTATATAACTCCATATTAAAATTGTTTTACGAAAAGATATATGTTTATGTAACATTTTCCTTAACATTAAATTAGTTTTTATAAAATGACATTTTCACTTACAAGTGGATCCATAGGGTCCCAAAATCATCCCAATGATGAAAATAGTTATAAATGTATCAGAAAATAGGGTCAGGACACGTGTTAGAGTAATTTAATATTATTATAATATTATTTTTTACCCTTATTTACCAGATTTACCCTTTAACCATGGTAACTAAAATATTTACTGAAGTTACCATTCATAATGTCTAAAAATTAAAGTTACCTATTTACACAATTTGCATCTCCAAATTTATAATAGGGAATCCATTTTTCCAAATTCAAAACATATAAGTTGCAGAAATTAATTTAAAATTAATTCCCATTGTCAAAACCAAAAAGCCTGTTTTTAAAAAATAAAAACTACCAAAAGATAGACATGTGTTTGTATCCAATTTCAATGTGAAGTTACTTAAAATGACCAAAATTGAATTAAATGAAAAAAATATAATCCAATTACACTTTAAAACCAATTAAGATGATAGTCTAATCATATAAATAAATTATATTAAAAGGCCATTTAAAATTAAACTACAGTATTTGTCACTATTCATCAAAAAATGAACTTTATCATAAAAATAGAAAAATTTTACCGAAAGTAAATTTTGATCTCCCAATTATAAATAATAAGTTTATTTTATCAAATGCACATATAAAAGTGACAGAAACTAGATTTAAAAATAGTTCTCCATCAAAAGGCGGTAAATCGACATTTTAAAGAATATTGGAGTATTTCATGTTTAGAATCAGATTCATTATTATTTTTAGACTCTAAAATTTATTGAAAAAAAGTAAAAAAAATTAAAAAAAGAGTGTAATCATATTGTAGTTAGTTTTGTTTATTTCCGCCGATAAAATGGCTAGATGTTAACTACCATTTAAAATAAGAATATTATTATATTATTTTTTGGTATAACTCAAAGTTGTGAGCAACGTAAGATTTCAAAGAAACCTGTTGTTACATGTTTTGTACGCTATCGGACATATAATACCCTAGAAAAAAAAATTAATATTTAATTCACAAATATGAATAAATATGAAAATTTCATATTCTTTATTTACTTGAGATGTTACATCATTCTCCCCTTTTGGGAATTGTGTCCTCATAATTTTAAAATTGGGCTCAGAAACATCATTAAAACTCCCACATCGGAAAAATATTCTCTAAAAATATCACTTTAAAAGAAATAAAGAGAAGTAAAAAGGTCACCCAAGAAAACCCACATAAGGATTCCATGTATGAAAAAATGGATATAGAAGAGAAAATAACTCTCATAGATTAAAAGAGAGTGATAGAGAACATGATCACAAAAAGTTAACCACCACAATAACATTAATTTGTGGTTGGGTAAAAGTGTGATGATAAAATAAATCATATAATTTTTTTCTTTAAGATACCTTTCATAGAGTTAATAAATTTTATTACTACCAAGACTAAGATATTTTTCAAGTATATTTTCATCCTTTAATAAGTTTCTTCCAAAAACTCATCTTTTCTCTAAATGATGAGTATTCAAGATGACTTGGTCACACCTGAAGTGCTAGAATAAACTTCTAGAGAATAACATGATATAAAAAAGATGAAACATAAATTTCCCATGTCTTTAGACATTAACCAAATCAAAATGTGTTATTATAAGATCAGATAATCCTCAAAAGGATATTATTTTATAAAAATAAATACTACTCTTAATCTCCAGAATTCAAAAAGCAATACCCAAAGCTCAAAAAATACAATTCAATAAACAATTGTCTTTAAAATTATGAAAAATAATCCAAACTAAGTTTAAAACCCAAAATTTAGAAGGATTTTATCACATATTCTTCCACAAAAATATTAACATTTATTTCAAAATAACATCAGCTACTCTTAAAGTCACATAATTAAAAGTAATTAACCTAATCACATATTCTATATGATAAATTAATTATTTCAATAAATATACCAAATCTCCATATGTTTACAATAAAGACATATATTATTCAAAAATAAAATTTTAACCATTACTCTATAAATGAAATCCCATAGTATTCTATCTTCCATAGGCATATAATGTTTCCCCAAAAGAGAGAACATCTTCAAAAATAACCTTTATCACTTAATCACCAAATAATTTTCCTATACTTAGGATATCCATTTGATAAAACTTAAGTTCCCAAAATCAACTTATTATTGATCCATAAAATCATTTAACAAAAAATAAAAATTTATACAAACCAGGGACTTCACATAGTCCACTGGTAGGTGATAAATCCCAATCGCACTTCGGTTGTGGGTTCGATTCCTGAAGCATTGTCTGACGTGATGAGTAGTCACATGGTCTGTGTGTTGTCCTTTTTCAAAAAATATATAATTTTATAAAATTCCCAAGAAAGAGATAAATTCCTCAAAAATAACCATAACATATTCTAACCACATGTAATATCTCATACTTTGAATTTTCATCCCAAAAATTAATAACCTATAATTGACTTAAACATAAGGATCATATAAATCCAAATGGTTATCTATAATTATATCGAAAAAAGAAAAGATAATTCTTCCTTGAATAACATTTTCACATATCAAACTTTAGGGTTACACATACTAGAGAATGTCTTCCAGGGTAATCTGATCATCAAAAGAGCTGTAATAATTTTAATCATTTCATTATCCTAAAATCTTCCATAACTATTGAATCCATTATATGTATACTAATTACTCATTAAATGTTCTTCATTCCCCCTTAAACATTATTTTCAAACTTATTCTGTAATAATACTTTCCTACAAAAAAATCACGAATCATATCCTAAGATTCAATAATGTCAAAACATCTCCTAAGAAATAATCAATACCTTTCATTGGTCATTGTCAGTTTCTTCATCTTCAATTAGAATGGAATTAGGTATTGGTAAATATATATTTTTACAATCTTGCTGATCCCATTCCAGAACATTCTTCATAGGACATCTATTTTTGTAATGACTATGGACACCACATTTAAAACATTCAATTGATCCCTTAGAAAGAACTTCTTTCCCTTTCCTGGAGTCAACTGGACGCTTCCTTTTTCCATGAATGGTTACTGATTTATGACCTTATTTACCACATATATAACATCTTCCCATCCCTTTGAATCATTTTCCAAGGTGTTTATTTCCAAATCCTTGACACATAGGTTTTTTAATATACTAACCATTATTATTATTACATAAACATCCGTTGAGATTTTTTCCCACATATACAATTGCATATAAAAATCCCCAAGGTTAAAGTGGTCAATAATTACTTAATATAGTTGGTTGATAATAACCAGAAAAGTTCTCATTGAACCTCCCATTTCATTTGTTTTCTTATTCTAAAAACCGTCATAGTTTTCTTCACATCCAATGTTACTTTGGTGCCTGCTAAATCCAACCATTTACTGAAACCAAAAATGTTAGAGTGAGTATATTAGTAAAAGCATCATATACTATCTTATGAGGAGGGAAAAAACTAAGATATATTTATTCATGTTATCTGTAACTCATTAAATTTATCTAAAATAACTTTTAATTTGTCTAATATGCTAACCATTATGGTTATTTCGCATATGCTTAAATAACACCCAAACCTCTAAAGTTATCTAAACCGACCTCTGATACCAATTATAAGGCCCCAACCTTAAAATATTACATAATATTGAATTAAGTTAATAATTTACATTGATGATATTTTTAGGTATAGAGATTTAGATAATTAGGTCATAACTTATACATAACAACTGGAATAATTACAAGTAGACACTTCTACTCACTATCCATTTTTTTCATAAAACAAAAACTCTTAAAAAAAGAAACATGTTTATTTTCATGTTTTAGATAGCATGAATTTTCCTTGATCCCATCCTTGACTCTAATCATCTTTAAATCCTGTGAAAAAACATTTCAAAACATGATATGAGCATAAAAATCTTAGAAAGGGATACATAAAGAAGAAAAACTGTTAGTTTTTCAAAACAACATGTAAATCATGAATAATTTATCTTAAAGAAATAATATTCACTTTAAAGAAGTAGAAAAAACACTTCATCAAATATAAGCTCATTTCATACCCTGTTTAACAAAACTTTTACAATAAATCCCATAGAAAAATAACATATGTCATATAAAGGTAACTTGGGACATAAACATAGTTCAATGGAATAACCATACGGTCTACTTCCACACATATCACTAAATGGAATAGCCATATGGATAACTTACATACCCAATGCATTGGATATTATAATGTAACCAACCATACATGGTTTATCATGGAACCACCCATCATTCGGTTTATCACATAACCACCCATCAAATGTACAAGTACCATTATAAAAACATCACACATAAGAGATTGCAAATATAAACATTTCAATCATAAAATTTAATTTTATATTATATGAAATAATTTCAAGATATTGAAATAGTAAATAAAATTTCAAAACAATTTTTAATACTAGAATATGTAAAAATTCTATATGGTATTTATTTTCCATTTAAAAACATCACAACATGTTAAGGAATCCAAATATCAAAAAATGCTCAAGGAGGTAGAAAGGTCATTGTCACCGTGTACATTAAAAAGAAACAATAATTTTGTTGTTTAGTAAAATTATTCATAAAAAATATTCCCTTTTAATTAAATTAAATGTCAAAGGGGTTTATAAACCATATAAAATCAAGTCGTGTATAAATCAAAAGATTCCTTAAAGAAAGGAGATTGAGACAAAGTACCTTACCTTGTGTATGACATGACTCGTTTGTTCTTTAATTTCCTGAATAATAAAATTAAGTTAATTTATAATTTCTTCAGAACCTTTTTAAAATTTTTTATTCCTTTTATATCACTTATTATCTTGCTATAACAAATAGATAATCATTTGAGTTCATATCAGACACCGTGGAAGTTCAGAACTTGAGTAAAAAATGAACTTGTTATAATTATAAAATTTCGATGTGGTAAAAAGTAAATTATCTCCATAATGATATTCATGATTTAGATACCATATATATCATATATATCCAGTATATATGTATTTATAATAGTCATATAATTCGGATATAAGAAAATAAATGCACCATTCATGGAGACGGCAAGCCGTATGCACGCATGACAATACGTTCATTTCGCTTTCATATTTAATGGAATGAAAACTAAATTATACAAAGGTATATTATAATTATAGTATAATATCTATGTTATATGTGGTACATAAGTTCATTAATTCCATCCTTTATACATTCCATGTATAGCATGAATGAGTCATATAACTTTTAGGGGGCGGTAGTCCACACTTCTTCAAATGCAATTATCGTATATATACAACAAGAAAAGAAAAAATATCGGTTCTAAAATAGAATTAAATAATATAATAGATATATTAAATGTTATATATATCATATATAATTACATTTCTATCATAATGGATACCATAAGAGGTGGTAAGAGAAGATTGAAAAATCATCGTTTCGTGAGGAAGTGGTTCGCCGTCCACAGAAACAATATGTTCTATACAGATTAGATGGAGGTGTGTGCAAGTGTAGTTATAATACTTCTCATAAAATAACCTACTATATTGATGATACTAGTTTTTTTATGTAAAAAAATAATAAGAAGAGCATATGGAGTGGAGAAATAAAATAAAATAAAAGAACTTGAGAGAAGACATTACCTTTAAATCGTGTAACTCGCTTTGGTTTGAACCAAAAGGATTTCTTGAATTGCCTAATACCAAAGGAAAGGATTATAGGATGAAGGGAGGTATTTTGGGGCCTTCTTTGAGAAAATATTTGATGAGACAAGGTGCTTGAGAGGTGTGAGTAATGGGTTAGAGGTTATGTTATTTTATATAAGGGAGGAGGTACAATTTAGAAAACTCTAGAAACATTATTTTATTATAAATTCATTTTTGGTTTCTAAAGAATACAAGGTTATTCATGTTAAATATAAGATTAGTATGGACATAAATACTCTCAAAAAATAGGTTTTATAAAATTTATGTCATAAAATTAACCTTAACTTTTAGCTTTAAGTTTTAGTTAATTAATTTATCTTTTTCGATGTCTTCTTTTGTATTCCTAATATATGGTTAATCTACTTACTATAAAATTCCAATAGAAACTAAATCAGTCCATTAATTAAATTTTAAACATTATATAAATAATTTGGATGAACCTTATATTTTTAGGATTATTATATAATTTAATAAAATATAATTTGTTTTAAAAACTCATTTATGTCAATTTTGACACTGTATAGTAATTGATTTTTGTTAAAGTCATAAAAAATTGATTAATTCGAATAAAATTCATTTAATAAAATATAATATGTCATAATTATGTTTAAAATTAGTTTATGTCATAAAAGTTTCCAAAATGAATTTATTTTTAATATTTATACTCTCATTTATTTAAATCGTTAATTAATAAGGTAATCACTACATCATCATTATGTCATAAATAAATTTATATATTTAATATCTAAAAATTATAAATAAAATAACATGATATATAAATTCTCATTATCTTTATAATGACTATTTATAGTGGAAAATACCACTTATATAACTCCATAAATTTTGTTTAATAATAGATATTTGTTTATGTTACATTTTCCTTAACTTTAATTTTTTTTATAAAATGTCATTTTGACTTACAAGTGGCTCCATGGGGTTCCGTAATCGAACCAAGGATGTACATGGTCGGAATTTATCATAAAATAGGTTTATAACATGTGTTATGATAATTTAATATTATTATAATATAATTTTTTACCCTTATTTACCGATTTACCCTTTAACCATGATAAATAAAATATTGACTGAAGTTACTATTCATAATGTCTAAAAAAAATTTTCTATTTACAAAAATTTTAACTCCTGATTCCAAACATGGAATCCATTTTTCCAAATTAAAAACATATTAGTCGAAAAAATAAATTTAAAATTATTTTTTGTTTTCATAACCAAAAAGCGTGTTTTTGAGAAATAAAAACTAGTAAAATATTGACATGTGTTTATGTCAAATTTCAAAGTGAAATTACTTCAAATGAAGAAAATTGGATTAAAGTATAAAAATATAATCTAATTACACTTTAAAAAAAATTAAAATGATAGTATAATAATATAAATAAAATATATTAAAAGGCAGTTTTCAATTAAAATGCAGCATTTTTCACTATTCATTAAAAAATGAACTTTATCAGAAAAATACCAAACTTTTACCTAAAGAAAATTTTTATGCCCCACTTCTAAATAAGAAGTTTATTTTTTCAAATGGAACATATACAAGTGAAAAAAACTATGTTTAAAAATGGTTCTCTATGAAAAGGTGGTAAATCGACCTTCTAAAAAATATTAGAGTATTTCATGTTTAAAATAAAATTCATTCTTCTTTTAAGCCTCCAAAATTTATTGGATAAAATTAAAAACATTTAAAAAATATTTTTAAATATATTGTAGTTATTTTTGTTCATTTCCCCCAATACAATGGCTAAGTGTTAACTACCATTTAAAATAATAATATTATGATATTATTTTTCAATATAACTCAAGGCTGTGTGCAACGTAAGATTTGAATGAAACCCGTTGTTGCGTGTTGAGTACGCTATAGGACATGGCATACCGTTGAAAGTAGAATTACTATTTAATTCAAAAATATTAATAAATATGAAAATTTCATATTGTTTATTTACCTGAGATGTTACACCACATTCTTGAAGAAAACCATCCATGCCTGATGAATTTCAGTATTTCCATCATTTTCTACCCTCATGGTAGTAGTAGAAATAATATAAGAATTTTGGATGTCCATTTCATAGTGTTATTGAATGTTCTAAAAGTTTGGATCACACAACTATAGTTATATCTTGCAAGTCACTCAGCATTGTGTTAATGAAGACCAATTTGTTCAAAGTCATAGAAGATTAATGACTCTAGTTCATGTAAAGGATGTCATATATGAGAGTAGACAAGTGAATGTAGTGGGAAAAAGACTCAAGAGTTTACATTATTAGTATGAGTACCATAAATGAGAGAAGGGTTGTCACATGTGAAATTAAGGTTAATAAAACTAACCCCATTAATATTTATAGGCATGTAACCCTTGGTATACACATTTTCACAACTGGGTTGTGTGACCCAACCTCATGGTTGGGCGAAATGACAAAAAATATCCCAAAGTAAAGAAATATCCTCAGAATTCAACCATCAGCTTCCCGTTATCTCCAATTTCGAGGGGTGGAGGGGGGAATGTTTCCCAAAAAAATGCATATTAAACTGAAAAATATAATATTTCTCCAAATCAAGTATAACAATCATCTTCGGGAACCATTCAATAGAACCAGGGACATTTGTGTGCAACTTCATACATTTATCCACAAACCCAAATTTTGGTATGTGAATAACTTACACAAGAAAAGAAACCTAAAAAATATCATGTTATGAGGATACTAAAAAATCCAAAAAAGGTAAAAGAAACACCCAACTATCCCACTGTGCACGAAACACTCTGAGAGTATGAGTTGTGTGAGAAAGGTGATGTTAAATCATAGACATAAGCAATTAAAATCTTGTAGAAAAGGACTCAAATTCATGAAACCCATTGTTTCATTACCTGGCCAAAATTTTCATTAATAATATAGAGTTTCATGACCTAGAACCTAGAAATAAAATTTTCATATAAAGAGATTTTTACCCAAAATTTTTGGGAAGGACGTCTGAAAGATGAAGTGGAAAGATATCATTCCCAAACCGACCTATTTTGAAAACATTGATAACTCAAAATTATGATGGATTCTTATAGGAAGAGAAATTGTAAAATATTCCTTGTATATGTCCAAGATAACTTTAGATTATGTTTGAGATATCCATACGTAACATCCCTTGACGGCCTGATGGGTTAATGCAAGATAAATTCCTTCACATAACTCTAATCATTGCACAATCCCAAATTTTTATAAAAAATATGTACAATAAATCCTTAAAAAATCCTTTTTCTATAATATATATATTTCATAACATCCATGGTTTTTGAAACACTAAATTTTCATGAAACAACTTTTAGGTCCCTGATTTGATGCCTCCTTCTATAAATTGTAGTTTCTCACATGTTGTGTTTATGGGTTCCCTATACACATAAAAATGGATTTCATATATGTGATACATATCTAAATGAAGAGTTTCATAAACCCTCATGTCTTGACCCTTTTCTATAATCATGGTCTTGGAAGCCTCATTGTTTTATGTACATAAATTTAGGCATCCTAATCACGAGGCTCCCACGTGCATCCCCAGTGGTGGAATCAACATGGGAAAGAGGTTGATTTTTTCTAAAGTGAGTTACTATGGGATCCCCATTTTATACTCTCCTCCCACCCTACTTGGGAATGGGATCAACCATTTATAAGTTTAAATAATGTCTGTGCTATAAGACCTTAATCTAAATAGTACTAATGTCCTCAACACATGACTTTAAACTGTAGCGTTACCTTACGTGATGAACATAAGATACCTCATGTGGTAGGCCTGGGATGATACCCCACATTCAAGGTATCTTCGCATGTAATACTGACCCCATCCCTTGTTATCACTCTTTTCATGGGAAACAAATCTTATCGACACAACATTAAATTCTATAGAGATATCTTACCACATGAAAATAAACTGTGTGCTTTAAATACTTGGTTTTTGATCCCTATCTTAGAATAGGCTACATAGGATGTCTCCATGAGAATAAATATTGACATCCACCACCAATCCAATTTTCCTTGAGAGACAATAACATTGTAATTTCAAAGAGAACAACCAAACCAATAGTCATCCAAATATGAGGTCCCCATTGAACTTTAATGCCACCATAAAGTGCTAATCTATATTTGGACTAGTATGTGATTATCATATATGTGAAAATTCACCAAAAGACATTAAACCTGTGACCACATACCCAAAATACATTAAACCCCGGACTATTCCCACAAAATTATTTAAACCTATGAACACTAATAATGCATGTTTCTCTAAATTGAACATGAGATGACTTGGGTAATACACCAAAGATGACTCATATATGATATTCCATCAACCATAAATGAAAAATACATTTATTGATTCCCAAAATTCCTAAGACAATAAACAACCAAATTTGTTGACACTCCCAACATCATCATCAACTCTGACCTTAGGTAGATTCATTATTACTACAAAAAGTTGTGTAAATAATCGAAGTCCACATCAAAATGGTGCTAAGAATGAGATTCTTGAACATGTCTAAAGTCTATGAGTGAAACCCAAAATATGTGATGAAATACAAGGAGTAATCTATAGAAGGAGGTGCTGATATCCCATCATCTCATTCGAATCAAGATGCTAACAACATCGATCATGGTTTCATAGGATGCCCACCTTTGGAAAGTGCGAATGTGGGGCTCACACCAAGGATGGGTCATGACTAGTCCAAGAATGCAAACACTCTTATGAGGAGGAAAAATTCATCCCAATTTCCACATTGTATATAGAGTGAAAAAACAATGTACTCAAAATATTTGAAACAAAAATAATAACAAGTATTGGTTTTTACACAAAATCCATTTTTACTTCATTAAAGTGAGTGTATTTAGAATAATATTAAAATATGTGTTTAAAATACTGTATAGTTATATAAGAATTTTTTTTGTTTTTTTCATGGATATTAATTTGAAAAATATATAAATTTATAAAAAAATATTGAAAAAAATAATTTGAGAAAAATCCCCATATAAATAATCATTTAAAATTCCATTTCTCAAAAAAAATCAACTATCTCAAAATATATTAAAGTGTAAAAAATGGTTATGAATATTCATCATAGCTAAAAATTTCAAAAAACACCCAAAAAATAACAATAGAAAACAAAGAATATATAATTAATTTTTAAACATATTGAGATATCCCCTACACATATCAAATACTTCCCTTTTTAGTTTAAGCATGTTCAGAAAAATTAAAATTTATTTACAAAATTTAAATAAGGAATAAAATTTTGTTTATTTTGGAAGTGGAAATTATGATTTATTATCTTGGATATTTCAAACATGAATATGAAATATAAAAACAACAAAAATGAAAAATTTATATGAATAAAAAAATAACGAGAAAGAAAAAATAAGTTAAAAGATGATATATTTTGTGTAAAACCCAACCATGTTTTGTATGTTTTTTTTACTTCCATTAGTTAAGAATTTGTTGAAAAGTATCCCTAATATAATGGAGGAAGGTGTTTATTGCTAAATAACCTCCAAAATATCATCATTATAGTGCAATTTATCATTCACTGGTTATAGAAGATCCCATTAATTATGTATGGCTGATCTATCTCCATAAAAATTAGGAAAACATTCATGTCGGGGGAAGTGAAAAGTATCCCACCTACACTTCTGCTACCTCCACTTGTTTTTCATATTCATAAAATTTTAGGTCTTATTCATATGATGCATCATTCAAAGTTTCATTCAAGGTAAATCTAGTGAATTAATCAATTTGAATAAAATTTAAATTAGTAGAATCAATATAAAATTATTCCCCTTCAAGTAGGTCATCCTGTAACATGATCTCTTCTAGTAATAAAATTTGGAAATTTGTATTTGAAATTGAATATTATTCTTATCTATCACCCTACAAGGATATTAATTCATTTTATGAATCTATAAAGTTGGAATAGGAGTAGGTAATATAGGATTCAATTTCAATAAAATTATATAAATATTAGTTGAATAAAAGACTATCTCCCTGAATTGGATTGGCCAAAAATTCTTCTTCAATACTCAATATCTCACATAGATGGTTTTTAATGGATGAAAGAAGGTGGAAAATTTACTTCATCTTATCATAAAAACAACACCACATTAGTGTTATTTTATTCTAATGTAAGTTATATTTATAAATGTATTTTTTTCTTCTTCAAATTTGAGAGAATTAATTTGGATATTCGTATATAAAAATATATATTATAATTTATCAAAAACTTATTGTACTCTTATACATGTATAAGTTGGAATTAATTCTTCATGAATATCTTCAATAAATATCTATGAATGGTAGGATACTAGATCTTATAATAATTACTTTATAAACTCCTTAGGGTATTCAACTTGAAAAATACGTGGAACAATACTCACATCTTTTCAAACTTATTTTTATTATTATAATAAATTCAATTATTTTATTTCCTTAAATTAAGTGTATTGAATCTCTATATTCTTACTCCCTTATTCAAGAATTATGATTATTTTTCACACTTTGATCATTAACTTATTTTTCTACTAGACTCATCCAAATTTTTAACAATACAAGTATAAGAATAATCACTTTAAAAATTCATCTATGACCTAATTAACTCATAAAAATTGTTTTAATTAATATATTTTTAATGAAGTTATTTTTTTTAAATTTATGAATATTATTTGTTTTTGGAAAAAACATGTCAAAGTGATGTGCCTCAATATAAATTGTTCCAAATAGAAATGATAGATTTGTCTCAAATCTATATCAATAATTTGTATTTACCTAAGCATACTGTGTGTAAAAGCTAGCGTCTATATCTTAAGGAGGCCATTACCAAACAATACCTTTTTTATTATGATTATTTCTAATCTAACTAAAATATACTAAAAAAATGAAAAACTAAAATAATATGAGTTTTAATATTCCTATGACATATATATATACATAAGAAAATTAAGAGAAAAAAATTGAAACAAAATGATGTTGGTAGAAAGAAACTATTTTACAATAAAGTGATAAAGATGTAAATAATTAATTTTGTAAAAGAAAGTTAATCTCATTATTATAATCAATGTAAAGAACAAGACTTGCTACTCCATAAAATCTATTTGAATTGTGATTATCCTATACCAATGACTTTTCATGTAGGGTAATATCCCTCAATTTATTACTACAATTATAATCCACTATATGCCACATTATAATGATTATGGAATGAAAAATAGACTAACAATAAGAAAAAAACTTGGGTAGTCAAGGAAACTTCCAAGAAATCAATTTATCAATTAGATAATTCATTGAAAAAAATTATATAAAACATTAAAGTACTAATGAAACTCAAAGAATCAATATTTAACCGCCCAAAATGCAGTGATGGTTAGTTGTCCATCATGTATGTGATAATTGACATAATGGAAAATACATAAAATAAAAAATTATAGGAGAAGGATAAATAGAGAATATTAATATTAAAGATTTTGAAAACAATTAAAAATGAAAAAACCACTTCTTGGATTTTTAAAATATCTCTCTTCTTGAATATAAGTTGTGAAACCTATTTATATGAAAGAGGTATTGTATATTTACCTACAATTACAATTATAAATTTTTTATACATGTTTCACCCCTTAAAATTTAAAATCCTAGAAAATAATAAACTATAATTGTTTTGGACGTATATTCTATATTAATCCACAAAAGTTCAAATACATTGAAAAAATATAGAAAACGTTAAGACCGCATTACTAAGTATAACAACCCCTATCTTTATTAAAAATTAATTATTGATTTGTCACATAAAATTTAACATAATAAAAACCTAAAGATAAAAAATTATAGTGTCTTTGGAAATTAGGTACATGAAATAATAATGTAAAACAAGGAATACATATTGTTTATAAAAAAACCTCCTTAACATGGTCATAATATTCCATCATAATTAAAACTGAATGTGATAACCTAGGGACATACATAAGAAAGTTGTGATAAGTAAAGACCAATAAGGGAATAAACATGGAATAACATGAAATAAATAATAAATATTATATAATATTTATATTAATGGGTCTTAAAAGGTGTATAAATCATAATCATGAACAATGAGACTTGATATATAATGATAATCTTAAAGGAAACATGAGAAATGTGGAAATAACTTAAAACAATGTATCATAAACCTATTGCAAGGCTAACTTCCAAGAAATCATGATGGAAAAATTCCCATAAAGGAATAATGTTCACTACCAGTCCCAACATGACGTATCATGAGACTAAAAATTACCTAATACATTATAGCACTATTTAATTCCGGGCACACCCATCACATTCATTTCATTCAAATACTTAAGTGTGCCACAATGATCATGCAACATGGATTCATTCAACATCATATTTTTTTAACTATGAAAGTGTTTTGAATAAATACATTAATTTCGCAATAAACATAAGTATAAGTGCATAAATTCGAACACCCTTGATAATAAATGGGTATGGTATTCACTACTTAATAGTTTAGGTATAGAAAATTATGGTGAAATTTTGGAAGCAAAATGACATCACATAAAAATTCATAAAATGATTTGGTGATAGAGAAAGGGGTATATCAATATTTTTACATAAAATAGGGAGGTAATAAGGGCATGTAAAGACATATACCAATATTAGGAATTGGAAATAAAGGTATAAGATAACAAGAAACTTTAATAATGAATTGAAGGCAAGGATACCTTACTTTAGTGTCTGACTCAAAATTCTTGGGAGGGGCTTCTTAAGATATTTAGGGTGCCTTCAAAGGACTATAGAGAGAAGAGTATAGATTAAGGATATTCTATAAGGATTTTGAGTGAATATAATTTGGATCCTGGGTGGGGTTACAAAGGAAATGAGTGGGGATATATTTAATATTTCTCAAACTTTTGTTTGGACTCTATATAATAAAATAACAAAAAAACAATACCATGGTTTTTTCCTACGGTTTCTTCCAAATGGGAGTGATTTTAATTATTTTATAAGGTAAAGGGACAAACATAATTAAATAATACCGTTGCTTATGTGAAGTGAGTCACACTCTTAAATAAATGATTTTGAAACCCTAAAATATATTATATGTTTTGTAGGATTCATAATTGATTTATAAAATAAATCAAATAAAGTTAAAATAAAATTACATGAAAGGGAAAAAACATATTTTTTGATGTATTCCATTTACATTATTTGTTACATCACTTTTTGGGGATTATAACGTCATAATACAAAACATATATTTATACAATATTTAATTTATACCTGAAAATTCAAATATCTCATAAAATTATGAAAAAATTACCATCGGATAATTTTTACATTACGATTCCAAAAATAAAATTAATTTTATCAAAATAGTGTTTTTAATTATTTTAATTTTCTATTTTAAAATAATAATCAATATTTATTGAGAAATGCTGGGGTTTTTGACAATAAAAGTTTCTGAACCCATATAAAATTACATTTGACTTCATAAAAATTATATGATAATTGATATTTAATAATAATTATTTATTTATAATATTTTACTAAAATATTATTTATTTCAAAATCCATTAATTCATCAAAAAACTTTTAATTGAAATTGAATACTAATTAAAAAAATCAATTTTATTTTATTATATCAAAATAATTTATTAAGTAATGATGACAAGAAAATATGAACATTAAATTTTTTAAAAATACAATATAAACATTCATATTATTCTGGTCTTGATAAATATCCTTTTAATACACTAGAATATTCCCTAAGAGCAAGGTGCATGATGGTGAGACATTCATGGGGTGGTTCAATATATATAGCTTGGGCCATGAGCTTGATGAGATTGAACTTATCCCATAAATGTTTTAGATCATGGTTAAGTTATTGGATCTCACATTGGGATTGGTCAAGGGAAAATACTAGAGAATCTATCTCACTTGAAAGCTATGATAAATTGACTTCATATGGTATGATCCTACTAGTGGAGGTCATCACTTGCTTTTCCAATGTCAATTTGATTTTTTAAAACCCTACATTTATACTAATCATTTGATCACTATTCAATTACTATATTATCAATGATAATTATTCTTAATGTCCATTCAAATAGACGAGGGTAACTCTATTTATCACCTCACCCGGTTCCCATGTATCTTCTTTAAACTTGTACTTCATCCAAAACAATTTGATAAGGTGCATTGTATTATTTCAAAGAACTTTGTCTCTATTATCTAATATTCTAACCATCTACTCTTCCTAGGAAATATCATTCACCATTTGTACCATATCTGGATTGAGTAAATGTGAGGGGTCTAGTATGTACTTACTCAAGAGGGATACATGGAATACATTATGTACTTGAGATAGGTTATGAGGGAGTTTTAGTCAATAGACCACCACTCTAATGTGATCAAGGATATAAAATGGTCTGTTTTATATTTGAATAATGTTTCTATTCTTCCTAAATATCGTCACTTTCTTCCATGCATATAGGAAAAGGAAAATCATGTATCTGAAATTAAACTCTGGGCCTTGTTGAAATTTGTCTGTATAGCTATTCTATCGAATCTGATCAGAATTGACATGTTTTTGAATGGTCTTAACCTTTTACAATATTTACTTGACTATTTCAGGACCTAGAAATTTTAATTATCCAAATTCAACCAAGGATACAGGTGTTCTACACTTCTTTCCATAATGAGATTCATAGGGATCCATTTGGATGATTTATTGGAAACTGTTATAGTATAAAAACATGAATAGAGGAATCTATTGGTCCCATACCCCTTTGATGTCCATATAACATGCTCTCAAAATTCCATTTAGTGTCTTAGTAGTCTACTTAAACTGAACATTAGTTTGTGGGTGATTGGATGTACTAAAATTCAACTTATTGTTTAGAGCATGTTATAGAGATTTCCAAAACTTGGAGGTAAATCAAAAATATCGATATGATACAGTTGATAATGGTACTCAATTAAGCCTCACCACTTCTTTGATTTATATGGGTGCCATTTTTTCAAGTGAAAAGTCATCTTGAATGGTGATAAAGAGTGATTTCATTTTAAGATAATCCACAACAACTCATATAAAATTTTTTCCTATGGATTTATTCATAAGTCTAGTGAAAATTTCCATGTTTATGTTTTCCCATTTCCATGTTGGTATGGGTAATGATCTCATCATCCCCTTATAATTTTTCCTTATATTGTTAACTTACTTGCATACCAGGAATATTGATATATATTCAATGATCTCCTTCTTCATATAGTCCCACCAATAGTTCTCTTAGTGATATCAATACATCTTTTTTCTAATTTGTAGAATAGATAACGTTGAGCTATGTGTTTCATTAATAATCTATCTATTTATATCTTCATTGGATGATTCATATATTTTTGACTCAAATTTTAGGACTCCTACATCATCAATTTTGATGTCTGAGTATTTATCTTTTTTGATAGCTTATACCTTCTTATAAATTTCAATATCATCTCTTTGATCATTTCTTATCTTTCCCAAAGGAGATGGTTGAGAAAGAATTTGTTAAATAATAGATTATGTTCCTTACTTTATGATTCCCATGTCCATACCCTTTAATTCAAAGAGGATCAGATCCCTCTCAATTCTCAGAGATGATAGAATTGTTAGATCCTTTATACTTAGAGTGTTTTACACTTTATTTTTCTTACTAGGAGGGTAGTGGATTAAGAATTAATTGTCCTTGATCAGCTCTAACCATCATCACTGATGTATATTAAGATCTTTATGTATTAATATATACTTGTGGATTTTTTGATCTGTATATATCTCATAATTCTCCCCAAAGAGGTAATACTACTAGATTTTAAATTAAAAGACCACTGCACATAACTCTAGATAGTGTGTTGGGTAGTTTTTTTCATGAAAATTCAACAACCTTTAAGAATAGGCTATCACTTTTTCTATTTTCATTTACAAACATCCTAATAACTTCATCAAATCATCGATGAATACCATGAAAAGTTATCTACTTGTGGGTAGTGTGAGCCCACCAGTAGTGATGACCCTCCTTTTCAACTCCTTGATGCTTTCTTAACTTTCACCATTCCATGAAAACATGAATATATTTTGAGTTATCCAAATTATAGGTTGTTACAATAATAATAAATTTTTCACAAATGGATATTAGTACCCAGCCAATCCAAGGAATCTATGGATATATATCATAGATGTTAGCCTTGTCCATCCTTAAATTACTTCTGTTTTTGATAGATCTATAGATATTACATTGATTTTGATGATATTACTCAATAATGATACTTTATTTAACGGTAAAACACATTTTCTATTCTTTTAATAAAGCTTCACCTATCATATTTATTTAGAACAATGCATAGATGATCCTCATGATCCTCAATACTTTTGTAGTATATTAGAATATCATTTATAAATATTACCACAAATTTTTTGATTTAATATATAAAGACTATATTAATCAACTACATAATGATTTATAGAGAATTATTGAGTCATATGGGTTTTACTATTAACTCCTAGGGCCCATACCTTGTACGAAAATCCACCTTGGGGATATCCTCCTTCTTCTCCTTAACCAGGTAATATCTGGACCAAAAATCCACCTTGGATAAGTGTTGTGATCCATGTAGCTGATAAAAAATGTCATTAATCCTTGGTATAGTATACATGTTATTTATCATGATCTTTTTTATTGCATGATAATCAATGCAAAGATGTATTTACCCATCTTTCTTCATGAAAAAGAGGACTGGTGCACCACACGGTGAAGCACTGGGATTATGAACCCTTTATCAAGATTCTCATTTAGTTTTTTCTTTATCTCCTAAAATTACACAACAAACATTATATAAGAATTCTTGGATAATGTTAATTCCACATGTATAAGATTGATTGAAAATTCATCCTCTCAGCTAGGAGGAAGACAGAAAAAATCATCAGGAAACATATAAGTGCATTCCCTGACAATGGGCATGTCCTCAGGTATTATTTTTTACTTAGACTAAATCATTTGAGTTGGATTTGATTTTTCATAGGTAAATAATACCCATTATTGATATGTTGGTGCTAAATAAGATTAAACCACCTCATTTCATTTTATAGAATCAGGGGATGATTTACAATATTGAGACTGATTTCTTTCTCACAGAAATTTATGTTGGTTCTATGTAGAGAAAGACAATACATATCCATATTTTCATGAAATTATACCAAAGATAGTATAAAAAGGTTTGTTGGTAAGATAATACTAAAAATTATGACAAGGGAGGAGTTATATTGGGATGCAATAATTTCCCCATTTTCTATTTTCATGGACATATCTTATTCCATGATTTGTGGCTATGTTTGAATAGTTCTACTAACCTTTCTTGATATGAAGAAATATGTAGTATTAGAATAAAAAATTATGTCAGATATTATTGAATGAATAACTAGCATACCTGTCACCACTTCATTTTTGAGATCCAAATTAGTAGTTGTGATGAAAAAATATTACCCTCTCTACCTTGGAGGTAGTTGGTTATCTCCGAAAACCATTGGATTAGTTCATCGATTTGCAATGTTCTCTCATTCCTTTTAGTTGTAGTAATGAAAAATACCTTAAGGATTCACTATCCCATTCCTTTCCTCCATAAAATTAGTGGGTTGCTCTTATTAAAAATCGCTATCTGGTTTCCCTTCCATCCCACACCTAAAGCATTTACAGATCCCCATTATGCAATTTTCGGGGTGATTCTTTCCATAAATTTGACAAGTTAGATGTTGAAATTTCATTAAATCATTATATTTCTCCATTTGAATACCATAACTGAACTCCACTTTCTTCTTTTATCTATTTGAAACCCTTTAGATTCCTCGATCTCCATTTTTATGTTGAAGTCACGTCAGATGATTCTCTCATAGCTATTAAAGTATCTGATCACTATGTATTTTTATAGACTATGTTTTATCCTAAAAAAAGCGATCAACCATTCATTTTGGGTTAATGATAAATATGTAGGTGTTTCACACAAGTCTTGTTATGTTTTTTCATATTCCATGATATATTTATTGTCTTTTCTTCTTTAGGGAAAGGAAACCACATTCCATTTTAAGGTGTAGAGTGCGAGGAAAATAGTTATCAATTTTTTTCATGAAATTCCTTCCACCCCATTACGTTGATATCTTAGTATGGATTAGTATTTTTGATCAATGTACACCATTTATCATCTCCTCCCACCATATGAAAAATATACATTAAAAATTTAATTTTTTGAAATATTTATGGATGGATAAGATCTTCTCAATAGAGTTGATCTATTATTACACGATTAAGGGACTATATGATCCAATGAAATTCATAGGCCTTTGTCGCATAAAGGTCTCACTTGAATATTTCTCTTTATTAGGTGGATTTGTTAACTCCACCATATCTAGGTTTCTATTCATAAATTTATTTAATTTAGAGGTTGTCATCATAATGTCCATGATTCCTACTCCCGTTAGGTTGGGCATCTCATTGGGGAAGTCATCACGTTGCCTATCACATTGGTTGGTTACCTGGTTCGTCATATTTATGGCCATTAGATAGAATAAAGGATGCATTAGGGATTAATATTTTTAAATAGTTAAAAACACAACTTGGAATAAATGACAATAATGGTTTAACTTATAAATGACACATATTTTCTTAACTTATTAATTCATAGTCTTTAATATATGTTATCCATGATCTATTTTCTAACATATACTCTTATAGGTATTTTTACCATTATAATGGTTTGTAATGATATTATGAAATTACTAAATCATATACCTTAGGAGTGTCAAACCAGGTGTTCAACAATGCTTGATTTCATGCACCATTTCCTGGTCAAGTTTATCGCAACAAATGGTTTTCAGGTTTTACCCCTATGTACATCTATGCCAGAGCCACATTCTTTTTTTCTATCCAGAGAGGGATTTTTTTCTTCATAAACAACATACTATATATTTAAAAAAATTAGGTATTTTTTCTTATTCTTAATATTAACCCTAAGTATTTTTCTAGAGTTTTCAAATCATAATCCAAAAATAACAAAACTTTTCCATTTATACCAACTATAACAACCCACCTCTTTATTAAAAATTAATTCTTGATTTATTACATAAAGGTACATATAATATAATCTGATATATCGATAATTCTGGTTTCTTTGTGAATTACATACATTTAATAATAACTTAAAACAAGGAATACATCATCATTATTTGAAACCTCTTTAACATTCTCATAATATTCCTTCATACTTAAAACTACATGGGATAACATGTGGACTTAAATAAGAAACGGGAGAGCTATAAATACCAGTAAGGGAATAAAGATGGAATAACATGAAAGGAATAGTACATGTTAGATAATTGGAATATCAATGGGGTATAAAAGGACTAGGAATTATAAACATGAACAATAACACATGATACAACATGACAATCATAAAGGAAATATGGTAAGTGTGGAAACAACTGAAAATAGTGTATCATAAAAAAGGTAAATTATCACTACCAATAAATGATGATGGAAAAATTCCAATAACAGAATAAGTTTCACTCCCTATCCCAACATGATGTCTCACGAGACTAAACATTACCCACTGCATTAAATTTCTCTATAATTCTGGACACAACAATCACATTCATTTAATTCTCTTGCTTAAGTGTGCCACATAGATCATAAAACATGGATTCATTCATCATTATATTTTATTATACAATAAAGGAGTGTAGAATAAACACATTTAATCCCTAATTCACAGAAATATAAGTGGATAATGGTGAACATGTATTATAGGATATGGGTATGGTATTCACTACACAATTGTTTTGGCATTGAAAATCGTGGAGAAATTTTGGAAGCATAACAACTTCACTTAAAAATTTGTAAAATGGGTTGATGAGAGTGAATGTGGTCTCCAATTATTTTAAAATAAAATGTTAATTAAATTGTAAATGTAAATAAAAATCCCAACATTAGTAATTTGAAATACAAGGCATAAGATAAAAAGACAATTGAATATAGAAGATGCGGTAAGAATCCCTTATTTGAGTGTGTGACTCAAAATGATTGGGAGGGGTTTATAGAGATTTTGGGGAAAACTTTTAAGGACGTTATAGAGTGTAGGGAAGAGTAAAGAAATTCTATAAAGTTTTTATTGAATATAAATGGGTTACTAGGTGGGTTTATATAGGATATGGGTGTGGATTTCTTTAATATTTCTCAAACTTAGGTTTTTGACTCAATATAATAAAATATCCAAAAAAATATTCCCATGGTTTTAGAAAAAATATTCTTTAAAATGGGAGTTGTTTTAATTATTTTATAAGTAAAATGAAAAAATGTAATAAAATAAGACCCCTACTTATGTGGATGTGAGTCATACTCTTAACGAAATTATTTAAAAACCCTAAAATATATTATATGTTTTAGAGGATTCATAATAGAAATATAAAATAAATAAAATAAACCTAAAATGACATTATTTTAAAGGGAAATCATATATTTGATCATGAATTATTTTATAGTATTTATTACATCACTTTTGAGGCATTATGATGTCAAAATAAACAGCCAATATTTTTAAGGTATTTAATTTTTACTTGAAAATTTGATTATCTCAGAAAAGTTTGAAAAATTAACCAGTGGAAAATTTCCACATTCTGATTCCAAAAAATAAAATTCATTTTATCAAAATAATTTCCAAATATATTCATTTTCACTTTTAAAATAATAATCAACATTTATTGAGAAATGCTTTGTTTTTTTGACAATAACAGTTTTTGAACCCTTATAAAAATTATATTTGACTCTAAAAAAACAATATGATCATTTCTATTTGATAAAAATTATTTAATAATAATATTTTACTAAAATATTATATGTTCCAAAAAATATATTAATTCATCAAACCAAAAATTTTATTGAAATTTAATACTAATTAAAAATACCATTTGTGTTTTATTAAAATAGAATCATTTATAAAGTAATAATAAGAAAAAATGTGAAAATTTTTCTGTTTAAAAATAAAATATACATATTCATATTATTACAGTCTTGATACATATCCCTTTAATACACCAACAAATTCATTAAATTTAAGTGCATGATGGCTCAACTTTCATGGTGTGGTTCGACGTAGATGGTTTTGGTCATGATCTCGATGAGATTGAACTTCTATTGTAAATTATTTCACTCATGCTTAAGTTATTAGATCTTAGATTGGGATTGGTTAATATTCAATACTAGAGTTTCCATCTCCCTCACTAGCTATTATAAATTGTCTTCATTGGGTACAATCTTACTGTTTTAGGCCATCACTTCCTTTGTATGTATCAATTGGACTTGTTATAATCCTATATTTATAACAATCATGTGATCACTATTCAACATATATATTATCAATGGTAATGAAGATTAACATTATTTTAAATAGTTTATAGTAAATACAAATGTTTTCATGTGTTTTCTATGACTATAATACATAATAATACATTTTAATTAAAAAAATGGGGATTTTATTTATAATAGTTCAGGTCATGACACTAAATTTGAATTTAAAGTCCTTGAAGACTCTTAAATTTATCATGCTTTAGGTTCTCATGAATTTATGGACTTGAAAAATATTTAATATTAATAATCCATAGATAATATTTTTCTCAATATCATATTTATATCTAGAAAAGTTATGTTCTTTTGGACAAAAAAATATGATATATAATCCAAACATTTAATGTTTTAAAAACTGTGGATATATTTATTAACCAGACATTTATAAATTATTTTGGAATACTATTATTGGACTCAAAAATTGGTCTAATTGAATGAATCACATCCCATGAACCATATAATCCTAAAAAAATCATTTTGGATCTTTTTATTGAATATTATGATAAAAATATAAAAATTGTTGATTTTTATAGAAATATAATGATATTGGAATATCCATTTTAAATTTATTTCTATATAATGGATGGAAAATAAGGGCTAAATGAAAAATTATCAAATAATGAGGTAAAAGACACTAAATATCATACAAAACACATTTTAAGAGTGAATATATAGGATAATTCACTACTTGAACACTTATGTTCAAAATAATTTAAGTAAGAAACATGGATTATAAAGAATACTATCAGTCACAATATATGATTACTAATTTTCTAATTTTTTAATTTTTTTTGTTTTTTTGTAAAATGAAGACCCTATTTTTTGAAGGAGTTGTAGAGATCGTGAATAATTAAATGGGAGTTTTCTTTAAAATAGATTTCATGGATTTTTTATATAAAAAATACAGGAATATTTTGGGTAAAAATTGTGTGAATATTTAATGCGATGAATAGAAGTGGGGTATGTGTGAAAATATGGTGAAAAAAGTGGGAGATAAAGCTATTACAGTGATTATCAAATTAAAATAAAGTGGTATTGAAGTGTTATTATAGGGAAATTTATTTTCCCAAAGATCTAAAATCAAAGGTGGAGATTAAGGGAAGTAGAGACACCATTACTATTTCAATGCACTTATTTAGATTCTTAAAAGATTTTATAATCAACTAGTATGGTGCATTCGTTATATAATCTATCAACTCAAAGAAATGTATGGGAAGTCAAGAAGATGACGTGTTACTTGGATCAACAATGTATCCATCCCAAACTCTAGTAACATTTCAAATGGATACTATTACCATTCGGTATGTTGATACACTGTAAAACTGTACTCCATGAATTATAACATAGTAATGAATGATGTAAAACACTATGTCGTTATTTTTATTTTTCCACATTCAAATAGTGTTTTCATGTGTAAAGTCTAGTATGTTTATCCTTCTCTTGTTAACTTGAGAGAAAGGTCCTAAAAGTGAAGAGAAATTACACACCCAGATTAAACCCCTCTTATGTTGTGTTGGAATGTGGTTACAACATCATAATATTTCATAAGAAATAAATATCTCTTATTATCCAGATAAATATGAAAAAACTTATAAGGTTTATGTAATATGAGTGAATTGTTCTTCTATAACTCTTTGTGGAACCTACTCAACATTCATGTCATGAACACTTCCTATTTATTAATATTTAAGATATCTATGATCATATTTACTCCCACTAATTCCATGAATCCTGTCATATATATCAATGAAAACAGTATATTGAGCCACAAAAACATTTTTTTAGTAGTTATATATAAAAAATATCCCTTAATTTATTTACAATTACTAATAAATAATCAATTTTTTATTTCAAGGATTAGTTTATTAGAATAGAAACATTGTATGTATTTTTAATAACCCTAAATCCTAATAAAATACATATTAGGATGTTTCCCAGTTCATATATCAAATGGTGTATTTATGAATTTTTTTATATAGAATTCAGTTAAGTAGTGATCCAGTTGTCTCCAGAGAATAACACTAGAATGTAATTGGAAGGTCACACTGACTCATGATTGAACCATATTTAAAATGATATGAATCCTTCTCTTAGATACCCTATTGATTTATTTTTTTAGGAGGAGTTGATTGTGGAAAATTTCCATAACCTCTCAGATGATCAATATATTCATGGATAAAGTATTCACCACACTGTTCTTATCATAGTTTTATAATAATTTTTTTCTAATTGATTTTATACATCATTATGAAACTCCTTAAATATTTTAAATATTTTATACTTGTTTCTCGTTATAATAACATAAATATACCAATTAGAGCCATGAATATAATTAAAATAAACCTAAACCCACAACTTTCTTGAGTAATAATTATGCTACATTCATAACTATGTTTAATATCCAATAGTCCACTAACCCTTCCACCTTTTCTAATAAAAGTTACTTTAGATATATCTCCTAATAAATAATAATTTCCTGAAACAAAATACTCATAATCGAATGATTCCAATAATCCATCCATATTGATTCTTTTGATTGGTTTCTCATTAATATATACAAGCCAATAATGCCAATGGTAGTTGGGTTTAGTATTGACCCTGAATTTATAACTCTGAATTTTATAGACAACATTATCCATATTTTTTATGTATAAATTTCTTAATATTTTTCTAATTACATAAAAAATTTAATTCATAAATATATAATAACCCTTATTCTTAATAATTAAATAAAATCTATTCTTATTCAAAAAAGATACTAAAATATAATTTCCTTTTTACTAGGAATAAAATAATAGTTTTCCAATATAAGTACTAATCCACTCAGATGATTTAGATAATATGTTCTGACATCCATTGTAATAGCTGTATTACCGATATAAATATATACTTCACCATTCTTCAATTCACTATTATCTTTGAGTCCATGTTTATTAATACAAATGTTTTCTTTATAAATAGTATATAATTCCCATGATTTATAGCTTTAGAAATTGATCATTATAACATTCTCATTCAGATACATAGAATCTTCTCTTTGAGAATACTTCTTATCCTTAAATATCAAAGCATAATATTTTTATAGATCATACCTATAAGTGATCTCAAAATTATATAAATGATTTATGGAATAATATATATCAAATACATATATATGGGTGAATATCATGTTTTATATCTTTTTATTAATGAATTTTATAAAATTTATCCAAATTAAAATGATGAGCCCATTCATCATATCCATTTTTTAGCCATGATATATATTTCACTAGAAAATGAACATCATTTAGTGTAAACCTAATCAATTTAGTTATTTAGTCTAGATAGCTTTCCAACCATGTCACAAGTGACCCTTGGATAATCGAGTAGACAACCCTTTATAAAAATCCATCATATATGTTCAAAATCAAATATATTTCTCTTTTATCCTAACTCTTACGATTTTCTAGCTAAGATTCATCCAAATATAACAACTTGATTCAGATACCTAACACTTAGGGATAGGAACATACTCAATGCATTAAAAAAGTTAATCCATGGGAACTCTTCTTTCATGTGAACCTACCTAGTTGTATGATTGACACATTTTCATGTGTTTTATTTGGAATGAATATTACATTTAGACATTGATGTGATTTATTTAATATCCCCCCATTTTAATATACATATTATTCATATTAAATTTTTAATTTGGAATCATAATAGATATTTTTTAATTATGTTTTATTCTATTATGTTTGTATGATTATGAAGATAATATTTTTAAATACCTACTCCAACAACAAAAATAATTTGTTTAAACCATAATAATGTGTAACGTTTTACATAACTCAAAGTTTTTGTTAATCACACAAAAATATAACAAAATCATATTGACATATATCCAAATTCATTATATGAATAAGTTACATGAAAAAATCTTGAAAAGTTTTATAATTATATGATATTGATAATTTACACATCAGTAATCATAGAGAAACATATAGAAAACCCCCAACTTTAATGGATAAAGAAAAAGCCTCCAAACTAGTGTGAAGTTTGACCCAATGTATTTCTACCCAAGGATAATTTAAGTAAGGGATAATATAATTCATTATTATTCAAAAACCTGATATGTATAAAATATATTTAAGGTTATATCATTATTTACAAACTAAGGTCATCGTAAATGAGAAAACAAATCTTTAGATGTCATATTTAACATGTAATGCAAGGATTGACAATTTAAATGAAGCAATTTATCTTAAAAATTAAATAATACATTATATAAATATTTAAAAAAATGTTTATTAACATGAATAGTCCAAAGGAATAAACAAATAAATAAACAATCCATTTATTTTCCTAACATGAGATTTAAACATGAACATTTCGTATTTAATTTATCATGAAAATATTCTATTTACATGGCCTAATTTATATCATTTATTAAAAAATTATAAAAAATATAAATTCAATAAAAATATTAAATTTTTAACAATTTTAAGGGATATCATATTTTATGACTGATAATGGGATTAATAAAATAATCTTTGACTAATATTGAATCATATTATTGGAAATTTCATAAATATCGAGTTATATTTGATTATATATCACAAAAACGACATGGTACATAATTTTTGTGAAAATGCAATATTTAATTATAAGTTATGATATCACATATTTCATCTTATGGTGTACAAAAAAATGGTGGGTTTTAAGTATATCATACCTTATGATATATAAAATTCATACAATATGAATATACAAAAAAAATTAGTTATTTCAAGTCATTTTCTATGATATATCTCCCAAACCCTTATGATATGAATTTTCTTTATAAAAAAGGTATAAAATAATATTGATCCCTTTATTCAAGTGGAACTGATAAAACTGATTGGATTTAAATATCATTTACTAATCATTGGTAGCAAAAGAAACCCATGGAATAACCCGATCCAACATCAACAGAACCAACTTGTTAAATAAAAAACTCCAATAACGAAGTATATATATATATATATGTATTGTACTTATTTTAATCATTAATAGATTCTGATTGATTGGTATTAGAAAATTAATAGATAAAAGATACATTTTTATATAGAGATCACACAATCCTTAGATGCTCATTCATAACTAGAGGAATCATATTTATCAAAGGCATGGTAGAACCATTCCTGATGAACAATAATTAAGAACTAGGAACTGAAGAGAGATTCATATTTGGATAACATGCACTATAGTTCCAATCAATGATGAGATCCCATAACTTTATATGCTCTATTCTTTACAAGAAGAAACTAGGAGATTCTAATTCCATATCATGAAAGTCATCTTGCATTACTATAATGAATAACCCGTTGAAGTATGTTATCATTTGAACATTTCAAGTTAGTTATCATCCATTGAATGAATGAATCTCATTAATTCTCAACTGACAAAACTATATGAGAAAATTTTCATGTTCCATGCACTTAAATCCATATCATAATCCTTATTGTGCACAATAATAATGGTTAATAGTAGAATCTTGTTGCCTCTCATGATATGAGTATATCATAACATGAGATATGCATCATCGGCATATAAATCCTTAAAACTCAAGGGATATCATTAATTATGATATCCCTTATTAGAGTGTATTTATAATAGCTTTATGTATATGTAGTTTTATAACTAAAAATAATAATGTTCTAAAAAATATTGAAAAATATTGAATTTAGTATACTGATATGTGAGTAGATAGTACAATTCATCTCCATTATTAGTTTTACCTATACATTTTTTATTTAGTTATGTGTATTTATTCCAATATTCATTTATTTTATACTATCTTTATGTTACCAAATAATTGAATTCAATCAAATATTTTTGTGGTTTTAGAGAATTATGAAATGTAAGATTACCAAACTGTAAAAAATATGGCTGGTCCTATCACGACCCGTCCCCCAGGGCCCATGTTGTGACTACCCCAAGACCTACTTCCCTAGGCCATGGGTTGGAAACTAGCACCATAATTTCATATCCATGGAAGTGTGAAGGAATTTACTTTAAACCTGTAAACACACAGACCAAGAACACGACAAGATGTAAACCACGTAATAAAACTGCAGTAGCCAATGTGTGTACTGAATGTAAAGGGGGCCTGGAATACAAGCACAACTGAAAAGATAAAACTACAACAAAAAACTTCTCTTGAGATCATCCACCAGGGAACCTACCTGAAGGGTAGGTACATCTCTTCTCCACAACTCTCCATGTCAACCAGACACCTCCTTGTACTGTCTGGTCTTGGATCCCTAAAGTATCAGCCAAGCTAATCGACGTCTCCACAATATAGAAAAAGGTTTGGGTGAAGCTCTTACAGGGGTGAGTATAACAATACACTATAGGGACCCTGAGACCCCTGACGGTCTCTCATAATTCCACAAAGGAAAAACCATAAGACTTGATCTCAATAATAAAGCACAAAGAAAAAGACTCAACTCAAACCTTGTATACAACTAACAGATCAGGAATAAAGATGATTTGTCTTATACTACATCATTTTATTCTATTAGGAAGATTCCACAACTAAACCAAGAATAAGTTGTTCCATTGTCGACCCACACAGGGTCATATGTTGAAGATCCATGATGGGCCACTCTAAGGCTGGTCCTCATCAGGCCATGCACCACTGATCCACAAAGGGTTGCTATGATCCTGATCCACAAAGGGTCTCTATGATGTTGATCTACACAGGGTTTCTATGATACTGATCCACATAGGGTCGCTATGATGCTGATCCACACAGGGTCTCAATGATGCAGATCCACATAGGGTTTCTATGATTCTGATCCACACAGGGTCACTATGATGCGGATCCACACTGGGTTGCTCTTCAAATGATATCCAGCCACAGGATTTCCCACACTCGGTGCACATTAGTTCTATATAAATAGATCCTCAAGATATCGGTCATGCTTCAACTACCACAAATTTCCACAAATGAATAATCCAAAGGACTGCCATGTTGTAAGGGTTCCAATGCAACATACGACACATCAAACAAACATCTGGTCTGTGAGTTATAAGCATTTTAGTAATGAGGGCCCGGTTATATTCATGTTCGATCCAACCAAGCCATACTTCAGCATTATTAGAAACTCAGGTGGAGTGTCTCAAAATAACCATCTCATTCCCATGGTTCTAGAACCATAGACGGATTTTCAAACAGACATCTGGTTTGTGAGATATGGCCTTTGAGCATATCTGGGCCGAAAAGGGGTCCAGGTCTAGTCTGACCCAACCCGGATCAAACCAAGCCCGACCCAAACTAGTAGGCCTGGCCCGAGTGGGCGATTCCATGACAGGCTTAGCCCAATGGGCCACCGGGCTTAGCCCACTGGGCTGTGGACCAACCGGGCCTACCAGGCAGCCCTCCTCGCTGGCTGGTGTGGCCCCTATCTAGGTGGCCCGCGCAGGGGTCACTCCCCCATCCCGAAAAGATGAAATCCATTCATTTTCTTCAATTGGCGTCACTACGTGGTGTCACCCCCTGTTAGAGGGACCTGCGGGTGCAGGTCCCCCTCCAATGCATCTTTAAATGAACAAACTCCATCTGTAGTGCGCGATGGAGCACCACCTTTTTCCAATGCTGTCAGACGAGGCCGACTGCCCTTACTGCCCACCACGGTGCCTTTCGGCGCAACCCTTATATGTATACGCTACCGTTTCCCACTATCACTGGTCGGCAGTGCCACCCGTCGCCACAGCCGCGCCGATTTCCACACCGGTCGGGCTTCCGTGGGTCACTGGGTGAGCTCTGGTGGTCTATTTTCCCTTCTGATTGTGACTATGAACCTCTTGGGATGACTCTATCACTGCACGACTCATGGATTCACAATTTTGTATAGTTGAAAATCCAACCCCAAAGAATGCCACAAAAACCAAAATAGTGGAGGGTCCTAGAATTGTTCAGTTGTCCCACGCCTTCTGCGTTAGCAATTAAACAAGGGTTTGTAAATCAAAGGATAAATTAAAACCCCTTTCAAAATAATCCCTGCAATAACCACCCGTTGTTTCTTACGAATCATGGAATAACTCATTTTTTGTCAATCTATGTTCTCTATGTTTTTCTATAATGATAGTTAGAAATAAATTCACTTGAATTGAATAAAAATCCCCTACCACGTATTCAGAGGATATGTTGCAGTTCTGGAAGAAGAATTCTACATTTGATGAATCCATCGGCATTTGTCGTTTCTGGATTTATTCCTCAAACGACGTCGTTAAATCCTCCGTTCTAGGTTAGTGGAAGATGCCGCGACACTTCATCAGAGGATCCCCTATTCCGTGTAAAAAATCCATGCTTGAGTTTCATTTAAATAGAGGGGTAGCGAGATTAATGCATCGTAATAATTAATGAGGTTCATTAATGAGTTTTAAGTAATGAACTTCTTAACTCTCAATGGTGTGGTTACACAAAATAAGTGTCATTCCATTAAATGGCTTGAAAACCCAGCGGTACAACCACCATCACTGAACAGTTGGTAGAAAAATTAGAATAATATGTTTATGTTATTTTATTATTATCTAAAAAGTCCACAAAACTATCTGTTTCACCCGACCTACTCTGGTCGATGTTAGGCTTCCCTTAAGCGAAACCCAGCACTAAAGATTCAACGGTGCCCTCAAATTTCAATTCCATGCACCAGTTCAAAAGATATAAATTCTCTCTCACACATTTACTAAAAGCACCTTAACAAAAGTTCAAAAATCCATTCTGGACACACCGGGCTTTAGAATCAAGCACCACCATTTTTTCTCAAACTCATAATAATCCCAAATAATTTAAAAATATATATATGTAATTTCAAGGTCTTTACATTCTCCCCACCATAGGGCTTTTCTTACCCGAAAGCTACAACCAACTAGGGTAACAAATGGGTGTAATGAGAACGTATTTGAGCCTCCTACTCCCATGTGATCTTCTAGAGATTCCCACACTTCCAACGAACTCACACTAGAGGAATCAACCACCCATGAAGGACCCATTCCTGTCGATCCTCTATCTCCACCGGGAACTCCACAAACATCACCCCATCATCGATGCACAACTCTCCCCAGTTGATAACGTTTGATGGATCATGGACGTACCTCCTCAGCTGTGACACATGGATACCATTATACACCTGGTGCATCTATGTGGGAAGAGCTAAATTGTACACCACCTCTTCTACTCTAATGAGGATCTAGAATGGTATGATGAACCTCAGAGATAACTTTCCACCCCAGGAAAAACTCTATAATTATTTTCAATGTGATAACCATAGGAATACATGTTCTCCCTCCTCAAAATATAAGGTTGTTCATCTCCTTTTAGCATAAGACTTCTACCGACTCTGTGCAGTCTTCATCCTCTACTCCATGATCTGCACCTTCTCTGTGGTAGCCTCTTCTAACTTTGAACCCATAAGTGCTAACTCCCCTGGGTCTATTTATCATAGTGGTAACCTGTAAGGTCACTCGTACATGGACTAAAATGTAGCCATGCCAATGGGGGAGTGGAAACTTTTATTGTAAGTGAACTCTACCAGTGGAAAGTGGTCCTCCCAACTACGGCCAAAATCAAGGACACAAAAAAGAAGTATTTCATCGAATATCTGAATGGTCCACTCCATCTGACCATATTTCTAAGGATAGAAGGTGGTTATCAAACGTAGATGAGTCTCAAACACCTCCTATAATCCCTTCCACAAGTGGGATGTAAAATAAGCATTGTGATCTAAGAAAATCGTCGATGGAACCCCATGAATCCATACATTCCCTTGTATGTAGAGATGTACCAAGATTCTTACTGATCCCTGATCTCAAATGCATATCAAGTGGGCCGACTTGGTGAGTCGGTCAATGATCACGTAGATGGAATCGTGGCCCTTGGACGTACATGGTAGCATTGTCACAAAGTCCTTGGATATACCATCCCACTTCTACTCTGGTACCTCATGTGGTTGTGCTAAGCCTACTGGAACCAAATGCTTGGCCTTCACTTTCTAACAAGTGAGGCATCATGAAATGAAATCTTCAACCACTTTCTTTATCCCTGGACACCATTACTGATGCTGGAGGTCTTAGTAAATCTTCGACACTCTAGGGTGTACCACTAAATGGGATGTGTGGAAATACCTCCACACCTACTCACGTATTGTCACTAGTACCATGGTACTCCTATGAAGAGGATGACATGCTCCCCACCTTCAGAAAATCCATCAGGAGTCTATCCCGAGGATATGGGAGCACGTTGGGCCTCGTAGTATATGTCCTCAAGTAGTACCTCCTTGTCTCGCTGAAGGAGTAGGGAAGTAACTGTCATAGACTGGAGGTAAGATACTCCATCACTATCCATGATGGATAACCGAAATGTGATTGGCTGCTCTGTCACCTCACTAAGAAACTATAGACCAGATCTCTTATATATTGTGTCTACTACTGCGTTCCCCTTCACAAGAGTGTAGCATATCTCAGAGTCGTAGTCCTGGAGAAACTCCAGCCATCGTCGCTGTCTTAGGATCATGTCCTTTTACGGGAATATATACCCGAGACTATTGTGATCAGAGTAAATAGTAAATCTTTCATTCATCTAGTAGTGCTGCCACATCTTCAGTGAAAATACCACTGCTTCTAACTCTTTTTCATGGTTATCATAGTTCTGCTCAAGACATCTCAGCTGATGTGAGCCTTTGGCGATCAACACTCTCTCCTGCATCAGGACACATCCAAGTCCATTCCCTAATGTGTCTTAATAGACTACATACCAAACACCCTCTTCTGGTAGCCTTAAGACGGGGGAACTCATTAGTCTCTGCCTCAGCTCCTAAAAACTCTGATGGCATCTCTCCATCCACCTGAATCATTGTCCATTTTTTTTTGTCAAAGATGAAAAGGGTGTCAGAACTATATAAAACCCAAGTACTAATCTATGGTAGTACCCATCCAATTCTAGGAAATTAACCACCTTAGTCACACTCCTGGGTGGATCCCAAGAAATCACTACCTCTATCTTCTCCAAATCCACTGCAACTCCTTCGTTTGAGATAACGTTCCATAAGAAGTATAATTCTCGTATCCAAAACTGTCACTTCGAGAGATTTAAAGAAAAATGGTGCTCTCAGTGTGTGTCTAGAACTATCTATAGGTGCATGGTGTGCTCCTCCTCTGACACTGAGTATATCAAGATTTCGTCAATGAAGTCCACCATAAAGATATTTAGGTAAGGCTGGAAGATCCTGTTCATGTGTCCCATGAACACTATTGGGGCATTGGTCACACCAAAAGGCATCACCAAGAATTCATAGTGTTTATACCGGTAGTAGAAGGCCGCCTTCAGTATGTCCTCATCTTGTAACCTGAGCTAATTATAGCCTGATTATTGGTCTATCATCGAAAACCTTCGAGCTCCTTTAATCTAGCTGAAGATATCATCAATACTTGGTAGATGATACTTGTTCTTCACGGTCACCATGTTCATGCTCCGATAGTCCACAAAAAGGATCATACTCCCATCTTCCTTCTTGGAAAAAAATTGGGGATTCCCATGGAGAAAAACTAGGCCCTATCAACCCCTTTCCCTAAAATTCCTCTAATAGTACCTGCAACTCACAAAGCCCCACGGGAGCCATTCTATATGATGGTGTAGATATCAGTGCCTTCTAGGGGTACAAGTCGATGTAGAAGTCTACCTCTCTGAAAAAAGGTAGTCCCATAACATCCTGAGGAAAGACATCAATATACTGGTCCGCCACTATAGAATATCTTAAACTCTTGACATCAACTACTCAAAGGGTAAGGCTAGCCAACTGATGTGTGATCGGATACACCCTCTTTCAAAAATTCCATCCTATGATGCAAAGGTTCCCTTCTCACCGGTGACGGAAAACCTTGTCCCATACTCGCGAATACACCACACTTTGTTCCTAAAACTCTCAATATGAGCATGGACCGTAGATAAATAGTCCATACCAAAAATGACATCGTAAGGCCTTGACGATGCTACTAGATGATCCCATCCAAAACTCTCACCTCCTAGAGTAAGCTCACACTTCCAACACCAGTGTGTAATCATTTAATCCTCTCTCATAGGAGTCTTTAATCATATGGATCGAGCCAATGTCACTAACAGAATCTCTCAGCTCTGAACAAGAGCCATGGAAGTGAAAGAGTGATCCTCTATTTATAAGTACTGCATCTAGGGTTGAGTAGACACAAATTGTACCTCAAATCAACTCTGGATCAACGTGTTCGTAGGCCTTAGCTAGATAATGCTTTGCTCGTCCCTGTCTTCCTACTCCCTAAGGTCAGGGTGGACAAACTAGAGGTGGTGGGGGTAGAACATCAAATCGCTACCCAAAACCTACTGCATGACGTACTCCTCTTCCACATCAACCGTTTTGTAGACCTCCTTGCTCGAATCTATGCCTCTTCCTCGGTGGTCCCTAGATCGTCTACTGATTGTCGGTACGATGTGTTGGGTAGTCACGAGCCATGTGGCCCTGCCTGCAGCACGTGAAGCACAACCTTCTCCTCTACTTTCCTACTCTACATCATGAGCTCTGCACCTCCAACCCTACGTCCTGGGGTCTTCCTCCGGAAGTTCTAGCCCGCTCGAACCTCTATGTCATCTGCCAACTGCCTGCAGCAGATGACTTGGCTACCTTTCTTCTGGTGGTGGCTCTCACCATTGGTTTCTGCTCATCTAAAAATCTCTCCATCAATAATGCTTTCTCGAGTACTCCAGCCTGCATCGAGATATTGAGAGATGTCATCAATGCTCTGATCTCCCACTAGAGACCCTTCTCAAAGGTCTGGAACCTAAAGAAAGGGTCTAGTACCATGTTAGTGGAGTAGCGCAAGGGGTCACTAGATCTTTCCGAGTACTGGGCTATGGTCAGGATTACCTGCTGTAAGTGAAGAAGGTCCTAAATATGCATAGAGTGTAGTGTCGTTGGAACAAACTCCACCCCGAAGAGGCTCTCATTGTCTGTCCAGGTGAGGGTTGCCTCATCCTATAACTTGAGAATCAGACTCCACCATCATCCTACTGTGCCTTAGAAGAGGCTAGAATCTAGGATCACCATCTGCTCTGCTGGTGTCTCAACTAAGAAAATAACTCTAGCTGTAGCCTCTAGCCAGTCCTCAGATTCTAGGGGATCTGTATCTTCTAGAAATCTCAGAGGCCTCTACCACTAGAACTCATGCAACATGATCAGTCAGCATGCACCATCCGCTAGTGGGTCTGGTGGAAATAGCTACCCAATGAGTAGTGGTGCCCGTGGTGTACCACCCGAAGGTGCTATCACTATAAGAGGGCCCTGCACCGAAGCCTCATCACTCGGTGGGCTGTTATTCTGAACTCTCTCAAGAATCCTAGATGGATGTCTACGTGGAGGCATCCTGAAAAGAAACAGGTGGTCCATGGTCAATAAGTTATACCTGGTGAGTTGACTCAAAAGAGATCAAAAGTAAACCATTTCCAAAACACACACAATCAGTGTTTTTGTTCACTGAGTTGGAAATCAGAAATCAGGGTCCTGGTGTATCGATATGTCAGTTGCCGCACCAACACCAGGCTCCCCAAACTGAAAACCACAGTCAAAACACATACCACTATTACTCTAGTGGAAAGACCAGAGTCACAGTTCATCGATATAACCAACTCCTCTGATAACACTTTTTCACGACCCGTCCCCCAAGGCCCATGTCGTGACTACCCTAAGCCTACCGTTCACAGGACAAGGTTTGGATACTGGAACCCAGAAGGCATATCCCTAAAAGTGGGAAGGAATTTTCTTTAAACCTACAAGCATAGAGACCAAAAATGCGACAAGATGAAAACCTCTTAGTAAAACTGCAATAGTAAAAGTGTGTACTGAAAGTAAAGGGGGCCCCAAATACAAACCCAATTGAAAATATACAACTATAATAGAAAGCTTCTCTTGAGATCATCCACCAATGATCCTACCTGAAGGGTAGGTATAGATTGTCTCCGCAACTCTCCATGTTAACCATTCATCTCCATGTACCTCCTCATCATGGCTTCCTAAAGTCTTAGCCAAGCTACTCGTCGTTTGCACAAGACACAATAAGATGCAGGCGAAGCCCATACAGGGGTAAGTATAACAATACCCAGTAGGGACCCCAAGACCCCCGAAGGTCTCTCAGAATTTCACAAAGGAAAAAACATCATACATGATCTCAATCAAAATGCACAAAGAAAAATACTCATTTCAATCCATGTATACAAATCATAAATCATGAAAAATGTTGATTAGTCTTATGATACATCATTTTTTCCTTTAGGAAGTTTCCACAACTGAACCACGAAGAAGTTGTTCGATTGTCGACCCACACAGGGGCGTATGTCACTGATCCACAATGGGCCACTCTATGGATGGTCCTCATTGGGTCTCACACTGCGTATTCACACAAGGTTTCTAGGATGCCAATACACACACGGTCGCTATGATGCTGATCCACAAAGGGCTGCTATGATGGTGATCCACATAAGGTCTCTATGATTCTGATCCACACATGGTCTCTATGATGCTGATTCACACCGGGTGGCAATGATGCTGATCTACACAAGGTCACTATGATGTTGATCCACACATTGTCTCTCTTCAATTGATATCCAACCACAAGATTTTCCACACTTGGTGCGATTGATTTATGTAGAAACTGCACCTCAAGATATCGTTTGTGCCTCAACTGCCATAAAGCTTTACAAAGGAATAACCCAAAGGACCTCCATGTCTTAAATGGTTCCAATGCAATATATGGCGTGTCAAACAGACGACTGGTCTGTGAGTTATAAGCATTTTAGTACCGAGGGGCCTGTTGGATTTGGGTTCCATCCAACACGGCCATAGTCCAACTTTTTCCAAAACTCACGTGTAGTATCTCAAAAGAACCAGCTTGTTTCTAGTATTCCATCACCGCAAATGGTTTGTCAAATGGATGTTTGGTTTGTGAGATACATTATTTTAAGTGTATATGTGCCGAAAAGGGGTCTGGGTCCAGGCCGGCCCGATCAGACTGATCCACCCCGCCCTGACTTGGGCGGACCCGACCCAGTCCGGGTCTGACCCAGATCCGACCCAACCCATCCCAAACCAGTTGGGTCAGCCAAATGGGGCGGGGCCGCAGGCTCGGCCCGCTGGGCCACCGATCGGCCTGCCCCGCCTTGGCGGGGCGCGACCCGACCCACTTGCTGGTGGGGCCCCCATCTAGGTGGCCCGTGTGGGGGTCACTCCCCTTTTTTGAATGGATAAATGTCTTTTAGTTTCTTCAACAGGTGTTTCCACGTGGCGCTGCACCATTTCAGCAGGACCCGCATGGTGCATGTCCCCCTCCTTTGCAGCTTTGAAGCTGCACCCTCCATCCATGGTGTGTGATGGCAAGTTTCGTTCTTCCAATATGGAAAGCCAAGGGCTTCCCAACCCTAATACCCACCACCGCACCTTTAGTCACCTCCCTTCTTTGTCGCGGTTTCCCATCGGCGTCGGTCACCGGTGCCACCACGTTGGGGTCGTGCTAGTGGGGTTCCCGCAGGCCACCGGGTGAGCTCCGGTGGTCCGTATTCCCTTACAATTGCACCCATGGGCCTCTTGGGAGGCCACCATCACTATGTGGCTCTCAGATTCACAATTACGTTGAGTTTAAAATATACACCAAAATAATGCGACAAAAAATGAAGCGGTGGATGGTCCATGCCTTGTTCGGTTAGCCTACGCCCTCCGCGTTAGCTATTAAACAAGGGCGTGGAAATCAAAAGATAAATTAAAACCCCATTCAAAATAATTCCCACATTAACCACTTATAGTTTCTTATGAATGAAAAATTAACTAATTTTTGGTTAATCTAAGTTTGTCATGTTTTTCAAGAATGATATTTTGAAATAAATTCAATTGAATTTAAACAAAAACTCCTACCTCGTATTTGGAGGAGATGTCACTGTTGTGGAAAAATAATTCAACATTGTTTGAGGCGATCAACATTCACCATTTCCAGATCGATTGTAGAGAACCAAATCTTGATGTACATGGACAATACATTACTTTTTCAGAATACTTAATACATAACAAAAAAACCAAAACTCAAGGATCGTAATAGATTAGTGTCTTTGGAAACTTGGAATATATCATTCTAATCATGTTCAAAGATATTCAACAATTCCCATAACGATCTTCCCATTTTTGTTTCCTTATCTAAAACCTTTCTTTATTTCCTGGGGAAAATAAAACAAAAAAAGGGTGAGATCAAATGCTCAGTAAGGGCAAACATAGAGAACCTAAAACAATCCATAAACATTTGAAAGAAAAAACTTGAACATGAAATTTAAACATCAAAATCATGAGAAAAGACATAAATTGTGGAAGTACGTAAGGAATATATCATAATGGAACATCAACCATGATAAAATATAATGGGAATAAAACATGTAATTTTGGCAGCCATTCAGCACATGTTATGATTTCCATAGTATCCAAGGCATTGCTGCCAAGACCATCTTAGTGGATAAAGTCCCTTTCTGAATCGAGTTCACTCCTCATTTCAGTCCTGTAACACTGAACCAGATTAACTTACCGTTCCAGCCATGTCTATCTCATGAGATATAAATATTTACCCAATGCATTGGAGGGAGATATAGGTCCCACCCATCTCATAATGAAATCATTCTTACTTGTGCCACAAAATAAACATACATCATTCATAATAAACCAACGAATAAAATGGGTTTCAAAAACATCATCCCATCATCACATAATCCATATAAAATAAATGGATATAATTTCATAATAAGAAAAGTGAAACCATGTAAATAATACAGACATTATACTTGAAACATACACATATGAAATAATGTCATCTTAGATGGAAAAATGGTTTTGATAAAACACTTGAAATGAATTCTTGAGGAAAATATCATTTCTTCTTCAAATTAAATTTCTTTTCACAAAACGTCATGCAATTTTAAAAGAAAGATATTTTTTTGAAAATAGTCATGAAATATTTTGGAGGAAGCTTCATTAAAATAAGGCTTTCTAAAACTGTAAAAATCCTTTCATGCCGTATACATTAAAAAAACATTCTTCTCGTACTTTTGTCGGAAAATTCAAAAGGTTCCTTGAAGGGTAAATAAATGGAATATTCCTTACATACCATGGGGAAAAAGTCAAAATGCGTAAAAAGGACATTAAACATACATAAATAAACTCTTAGAAAACATGGACATGGATTATAAAAATAACCCCAGTAAATACTTACGTATAAGCAATCTCAGATAAAAATGAGATTTGCAAAATTATACCTTACCTTAGGTCCGATATGCTTCGTATGGATCCGAACCTCATGTATAATGATTTAAATAATGTCATTGACTTATTAAATAATTGTATTAATTGTTATGATATCATATATGTTTCACTTATGACTTTATATTACCCTTCCTTTTGTAAATTCCATGTTAAAACAACGTTTTGGGTAAAATCATTTCATTTATCATATGTGTTTCGATTTTTTCGTTCTTGATATTATTACTTATATACTTATTTACATAAAATCCAGAATGTAAAACATGATTTATATATAATATATATTCATCATATACATATATATTATAGATCGATAAAAGGAATGAAATACACCGTTCTTGGAGACGGTAGGATGTACGTACGCATGAACGCTGTTTTCGTTTCCTTATTGAATTGAATGAAACTAAATAGATGACATAAATACATATATAAATAAATCCAGTAGCATTATTATTTCATATATTTCATTATTATTCATTATATAAACTTTATGATCATTCATGTATGGTTAACATCGAGAATGAATCTCATCGCGTCGTGGAGACGGTAGTCCGTACGTATGCACGAGCGATGATATCATTCCCATAATTATTGAATAGAATTGGAGTGGATGGTATAATATATAAGAATCATTATAAGGTTATAATAACCATATATAGTTATTCTTTACACCATTATACCCATCCATGTAAGGTGTTGGTGGAAAAATAGATTACACCACGACGTGGAGACGGTATTCTGTACGTACGCATGCGTGGTGATTTTATTTTTTGTAGGAAGGATAGAAGGTGAAATAGGGTTGTTTCATATTTATAATAACATATCAGTATGTTAGGGATACTGATTTTATTACTTCATAATGATACAAGTAAAGAAGAGGGAGTATAAGAAGAATGGGACTTGAAGAAAACGGTAGAAGGTATTACCTCTTTCTCGAAGTGCCTCCTTTAAAATTTCTCTTAGGGCACTAGAGTTAGTATTTTGAGAAGACCAGTACCTCTAGTAGGTTTCTAAGGATGTGGGTAAGTGAAATGGGCAGGGGTTGTCTGAGCTTGAAGGCTCAAATTGGTGTGAGGAGGAGAGGGACACCTTTGGAAATATAAGAAATATTAGTTTATATTAAATTCCAAACCCACTTAAACACTTCCACAATGACTCATATCCGAATATTAGATGAGATAGGGTTGTAATATCATCAACCAATAATATTTAGACACGTTATAAATTTATTTTAAACATTATCAACTTGATTTATCCTTATTTATCAATTTAATTTTATTTGTGGTTATAATATTCTAAATTATAAATTACTATAAATAATTACATATGTGTTGTGAATTTTACATAATTAGATACATTATGAAATTTTAGACCATATAAATTTAAATGTATAATTTTTAAATATTTTTGTGATTTTTAAACAATTTTATAATATGTTATATTTATAAAATAACAATATTGTCAATTTTGACACTATTCAATTATTTGAATTTAAATAAACAATATACAGAAGTTATGTTCGAACTAAAATATTTAATAGATTAATAACATGTCATATTTATCTATAAAATTAGTGGATCATATTAAATATTTCATATAATATTTATTTTAATATTTTTAAAACCATTTATTTGATATTTCTCTTAATAAAATAATTTCAACATCACTATTATGTCACCTTTAATGATAATTATTTAATCCCTAAAAATTATAAATAAATTCATATGATGTAGATAATTTTATTATATTTCTTGAGACCTTTTATATCCGAAGATTCATGAAGTTTATCACTAAACTAAAATTATTATACTTATAAGATTTATGAAAGTGACATGTTGTCACTTTCTTTGGTTTTAATAATAATTAAATTATTTTCATGGAAAAAAGTCCATTAAACGAATATAATCTGACCCTTAGGTGATATGGGTAAACCTTTAGTCATCCAATAAAATTTTTTCAGGTGTTAGGGTAATTTTATAATCTTATATTTACCCTTAATTACCCGATTAACCTTTAACTATGGTAAATAAAATTTACCGTAGTTACTATTCATAATGCCCAAAAAAATAAAAAGTAGATTATTAACATAATTTGGACCCACTGATTCCAAATATGGAATCCATTTTTCCAAATTCAATACACCAATGTTTCAGAAATTAAATTAAAATTAATCCCGTTGTCGAAAGAAAACAGGTTTTTGTTTAAAACATTGCAAAAGATTGAATTGATTTAACCTACGAATTCAAGGTAAAATCAATTCTAAAGAAATAAATTATATTAAATGGTAAAAATATATTCTATTTATATTTTAAAACCATTAAATATTATAATTTAACCATATATATTATTACGATGAAAATATAGCGTGTTTTTACTATTCATTAAAATATGAAAGTTATCAGAAAAATATCAAAACTTTATCCAATGTAAATTTTCATATCCTGATTCAAAAGAAGAAGTTAATTCTGTAAAATTGAACTTATAAACATTTAGAAAACTAGATTTAATGTGGGTGCGCCATTAAAAGGCGGAAAAACTACATTTTTTGAAAAATAATTATTTTACCCGAAAAATTTAATTTGTTCACATACCATGTTCTTGAAAATGTGTAAGATGAAATAATAATGTTATAACATTCAAAATTTAGTTAATACTATTCATAACGGCTAGTTCAGAATAATATTATAACTATATATCATTGTTTAGTGAAACCTGATATTGCGTACAACACACGCTATCGAGGAAAGTCGTGATTGCGTGTAATGCAAGCCAAGTCAGGGTTGCGTGTTATGAAAGACTCCTTCGTTGTTTTGTATAACCGAATCCATCCATATTTCATTTATACATTGAATATATATATATATACACTCAATGTTGCGTAGAATGACTACTATCAAATGAACTTGAAATTATGTGTAACACAATCCATGAATAGTGTTGTGTATACTACAAGCTAATACGGTGTTGTGTATAGCGCGAGATAATCTTGGTGTAGCGTAAAAACACAAGACATCAATGAAATTTAAAAGAATAATTCTCATAAAATCTCGGGTTGTTACATCGATTCCTCCAATGACGTCGTTCAAGCCTCCATTCTAGGTTGGTGGAAGACGCCACGACACTTCGTCTGATGTTCCTCTCTTCTGTGTCAAAAACCCAAGCCCAAGCTTCATTTAAATAGAGGGGTAAGGATATTAACGCATCATAAAAATTAATAAGGGAAATTAATGAGTTTAAATTAATGAACCTATTAACTCTCAATAGTGTGGTTACACAATAGAAGAGTCACACCATTAAATAGATTGAAAACCCAGTGGTCTCACCACTGTTGCTGGAAAGTTGGTAGAAAAATTAAAATAACATTTTTATGTTATTTTATTATTCTCCTAAAAGTCCACAAAACTATATTTTTCACCCGACCTATTGCAGTCAAAGTTAATCCTCCCTTATGTGAAACCTGTCACTACAAATTCAACACCCCCCTCAGATTTTAATTCTGAGAACCCATTCAAAAGATAGAAATTCCCAATCGCATGTTTACTGAACATACCTTAAAAAAGTTCAAAATTCTATTCCGAGCACACCAGGCCTCAGAATAAAGTGTCGTCAATTTTCACAGACTCGTAATAATACCAAATAATTTAAACAATTTATAATATTGAAATTAAGGGTCTTTACAGGTTCCTCTATAGTAATGGATCCGAATGATAAAAGTATAGATAAATATTAATTAAGACATCTCACATGAGCGATTATTGTTCTCCAACCAGAATTCTTATCAAACACATAGTTAGTATAGATATTTTTTAATTTTATACTAATTTACTAATCAACTATATCACAATTATAATTTCAATTAAGAAACCTAATCATATTTTTTTTAATTTCACTCACTAATTTTGACTGGAAAACAAATATGTGAGTCCATAATACTATAAAAACTACTATCAGTTAATTTTTTTATAAAAACAGGAATAAGTGAAAAAGATGGTGGCATCTATTTTTTGAAATATGTTTTTCTATTTTTATTTCATAGAATTCATTTTATTTTTGAATATATATATTTGAAACTTAAAATTATGAATTCAATCAAATTGGGTTTTTCTCCTAGAGAATACATGTTATAATTTCCTCTTGATATATCACATGGATTTAACATACATTAAGTCTTATTGATTAATCATCAAGTACATACCTTCCAATATTTCCAATAAAACTATTATGGTTTCATAGTGGATGATTTTATTATGAAAATACTCTTTGGTACACCTTTTCAAACATTCATTTCAATACCTACAGACCTGTATATTAATTTTTAATCATTAAAAATATTATTCATTATCAAATTAACTAAAAAAATCCTAAATTTGGAGGATGAAATGTTCTAAAAATTTATTAAAAATGATAGTTTCTTTATTACTTAAGTAAAATCCATCATTCCTTTTATAGAAATATCTGCATTATACCATGATGAATTTTTGGGCATCAATTTCTAATGTTTCTATCGTTACCTTCACCCACACACCTTCTCTTATAGTAATTCCCTCACATTATTACTTTTTTAAACTCAATTTATCCTAGTATTTAATTATTTTGGCATGAAAAACAATTTATAACTACACAGATTAAAAAATTTAATTTTATATTACTATTTTTAATTTTCTCAATTGAATTTCCAATGAATCTAAAGTTCACCATTCACATGTTTTGAAGCTTTTATTTTTTGGGTATTCATAAAATTTCATTGATTTTTATAACCTTTTATCTTCAACTTTTGAATCATTTATTTTTAATATCATTCCTATTATTATCATTATTAATCCTTACTTCTTTACTAGATGCATAGATATTAATAAAAAGTAATATATTATCACTTGGTATTCTATAATACTATAACTATATTCTTAAATTACCCTTTCTCTCATTTTTTAATATTAAAATAAACCATTAATTATTAATAAAATTATGCTTTTGTTTCACTTCAATGTCTCCCTGATCATAGAGTTTATATATTTTAGGAATATAATTTGGTTTTCCTTATATTATATCTTTTGCATAATATTTTTTAATTATTTAAAATTATCCATATTAGTTATTCTTTCACATTCATAAAATCATAAAAACAATAAATTTTATAAAAAATATTATTCTTGTAAAAATATAAATTTAGACACTTAAAAGTTTTTCCATTAAATATTCCCTCTATAATAAGATAATAAATATTTTCATAATTGTTTCCTTCATCTCTATAAATTTATTCATACATGGAGACAACTTATTTTTGAAGTAATTTTGAGAAAAAACTATAATATAATATTTAAAACATTTAGACTAGTATAGAAATAAATTTAATTGATTAATAGTTAATATCATCTTTAAAATTCCTTAATTGAATAATTTATTACCTCATTTTCTAGGAATAATAATGAAATTATAGTGGTAGTCATCTTTTACCAATCCGTGTCACTTGATTTTTTACTATAAACTAAATTTCAACAACACAAAAAAGTGAAGTTTTATCAAATATCATTCTATATAATTATTCATTATATTTACTTCTAATTTATTTTTTTACTCAACCTATAATAAATATTATTATTCATTTTTCCAATCCCATTGTGATTTATAATTATTATTTAAATAACAAGATTATGGATCTTTATACTTTCATTTTATTTCTAGGGAGTCAACTAAAAAATGTACAGTAATTTAAGACATTTGATTTTATTTGGAGTTAGACTTTATCTTACATATTTTTATGTTTATGTTGTTATAATAAACCAAATCAACTTGGTAATATTATTTTGTAAATTTATTGATAAAATAATGAGATCTCATGTTCTATTTTTTACAGAGATATTACTTCATCCATTATTGAGACTATGGATTAGAAAAAATAAGTAAGAGGGGAGAATATGAGATTATGTTTTTAGGACCCTATATATTCTAATTAAATAAAAATAGATATATGCCCTACAATATTTACTATTTGATGGAATATTTTTTATGCAACCTTATACTTTCCTTGCACACCCATAAAAATTGTATGTAAAATCTACAATAATAATACAATATTTTATTTAATTTTTTAAACTCATTATTAGGGGGTAATCACTTCTGTGTAATGTATATTATCCCATTTTACACGTTACTTCTATTTTATCATGCTAAACCTAGACAAGTCTTGTGGATATCCTTTAAATCTTGTTAACATTTTCTTTGATCAATATAATTATAAAACTCTAATTTTTTATATATATCTAAGAAGATATTATAGTGATGGATTATATTATAAAAATAATTATCATTAAACCTTTTATAGATTTTAATAACAATATCAACATATCACCCATTTTTTCAAGATTCTAAAAAAATAATTTTATAGGAAACGAAGATGGTTTAAAAGTATTAAAAATATTTTTCCCAATTACCTTGATCACAATCATGCACTTTGGGTGGATGTTACCCATTTTTTAATCCCAAAATTTCATTATCTATTAATTTATATAAATAATTTGTTAATTTATATTGTTTTCCATATGATTAATTGAATTTTTTTGGATGAACCAAATATTTTTTCCAATACAACATGTTTTAAGATTCATAAATATCTTAATTAACGTTTTGTTGGTATTTCTTTTATAAATTCTTTTTTTTTCAAAATAAAGGTTATATAATAGTTTATTGAAGAAGATTCCCCTCAAAATAAAAGAATTATAATTCATATAGATAATAGTGTTACATAACATATTGACAACCTGTCTAAAATATCTTTTTATTTCTAAATGAATACAGAGAAGACTAAAAAACTAAATAACATCATTACTTATAATTTAGAAATTTTTATGGTCACTCATTTCATTCCAATAACATTACTTTGTTTTATAAATTAGAATGATGGATCCCTGAGAATTTTAATTTAATGAATTGAAAATTTGGAAGGATAATTATTCTTTCATTATTTTTTTAATTTATAATTACTTCTTTCTATATTTGTATCTATTTAAAATGATTATTCTGATTTAATATTTTTTTTATATAGTTGATGATTTAATTTATGTTTTTTTCCTGAAAATATATTAGGATTCAAAAATGTATAACTATTTGCTTACAAAATAGTAATTTTATTCCACAATAATTCTAAGACTTATTAATTCACCAATATATTTCAAACATATATATTATGTTTTATGTAACTTTCAAAAAATTAATTTTATTTTGACTTAGTATTAAATTATTTAACTACACTTCAATTAAACACTCATGTGAACGCATGGGAAAAATACAATCTAATAATATATAATAATTAAAAATAAATAATAGTTCAATTTATTAATAATTTATCTGATAATTATAATTAAATATTATAATTATTAATATAAATAATAATTAATTAATAATATAATGAATAATGAATAATAATGAATAATTAAAAATATAAGAACAATAAATAATAAATAATAAATAATAAAAATCAATATTACTAATAATAAAAATATATATTAACTGTTATTATTTTTTAATTATGAATTTGCAAAAAATAATTATTTATTATTAATTACTAATTAAGATTAATTATAGTATTAATTAATAATTATAATAGTTATATTATTAGTTATTAATTAAATTATTAATCACGATTATGATTATTATTCTTCGATTCAGAACACTAAATTTCATCTACCGCAAGGTGATCATCATGGTGATTCTATTGTAGACAATAATTAAACTGTAACACCCCGAGCTTCCACGATACACTTCCCTTTCAATAATGCAATAACATGCATTGTACGCAAGTTCGAGTTCTAACACACCGTGACTAATCAAAGTAGCCGTTATGAATAGTAATAACCACTTTTTAAAATTATAGAAATTTAATATTTCAAAATGGATTTCATTTTTGTATTCGTAATATTGAAATTATCCTAAGTTGAATTTTTTGTAATTTTCTGAGAACTTCCAAATTTTTTATGAATAGTGAAAAATACTTAAAACAACTGTTTTAATCAAAATAATTTTTAGTGATAAATTATAATATTTAGTGGTTTTACAGTATAATTATAATACATTTTTACCGTTTTATCCAATGGTGGTCATTAGAATTAATTTAACATTGAAATTGGACGTGAACAATTGTCAATCTTTTGATATATATTGTTTCTTAAAAACACGCTATTTGTTGTGACAGCGGGAATTAATTATAAAATTAATTAATGCAACTTATATGTTTGGAATTTTGTATAATAGAAATCATTTTTGAATTCAGAATATCAATTATAGATTAGGGTGGAATTTTGGCATTGTTCTGAAAAAGTTCAATTTTTGATGAATAGTGAAACCACTAAGTGGTAGTTAAAAAATTGATTTTTTATTTAAATGAAACTTTACCACTTCTATGAATTGAATTTAAAAAATCAGTCATACATGGTTGTCATTAATATGTAAAATGTGGTTCAATGGAATTAAAATATTTTTTTAGTGAATAGTAACTTTTATGTTTTATTAATTGCGATTAAATGTAATTAGTGAAATTTAAGGTAAAGATAATGTTATAATAATATGAAATGACCTTGACACTTTTCCTACACTTATTGGATGAGTCATGGCCAACCAAGACAATCTATGGGTCAACTTGGGGACCCCATGGAGCCACTTGGGTAAGAAAATGACAACAATAACTTTTTATTTAAAGTAAAAATAAAATTTTCACAAACATGAGTTGTTTTACTAAAACAATTATTACATGGGGTTATATAAGGTAACATTTCGACTATAAATATTCATTGGAAATCCAAAGATATTTCCTACATCATGATATTTTTTTTTATAATTTTATACAATAAAATAAATTAAATATTTTATGACACCATGATGATGCAACGATTACCTCATTAATTAACGATTTAAATAAAATGAATAGATAATGTAAAATCTAAGACTTAAACTTGTGAAAAACCTATTGGATGAGTATATTTAGAACCCTTATCACCTTATCCTCGAAATATATAAGTATGGAACCTTTAAAATCCGAAACTCATTATATAATAAAGTAACATTTCATTACTTTCCAAGAGTGCCCCTCCTCTCCTCATATAAAAGGCCCCCTCCACTACCACCTTATTCACACCTTCAAAGCCTTTTGGCTCGGCCAAAATCTTCCCAAATAATCTCTCAACTTCCCTCTCTTACTCCTAGAAGCCTCACTTTGGGCAGAGTTCTTCCCAAGGAAGCCTTTGGCTCAAATCAAAAAAGAGTTACCCGATTTTAAGGTAATGTCTTCTCTTATGTTATTTTGTTTTATTTTGCTTCTCCAACCCCTTAAACTCTTTTTATTCCTTTATTTTGTAAAAAACCCATTATATTAAATATAATAGGATGTTTTTATGAGAATTATTTTATTTAGACTTACACACACCTTCATCTAATGGTTAAAGAACATTATGTTTCTGTGGTTGGAAAATTTCTGCCTCACGAAATGATGATTGTTAAATCTTCTTTTAACACCTCTCATGGTGGAAATTATGATGATAATATTTTTATATATGATATATATTATTATTTTTTTCCTTATGATTCTTTATTTTTTATTTATGGCATACCTTTATGATTTCCATTATGGGTAAACGCGATAATTTCATTTTAGGAAGTGCGGACTACCGCCCCCTCAATGTGATATGAATCGTTAATGCCATATGTGGGATGTATAAAGGATGGAGTAAATGGTATTATACATTATATTATACTGGAATTATATTATAACTTTATATAATTATAACTTCATTCCATTAAATATGAAATAGGAATGAATGTAGCATTCATACATACGTACGGCTTACCGTCTCTATGAACGGTGCATTTCATTTCTTACCTCTAAATGTTATGTACTATTATAAATGCATGTATATACTGGATATATAGGATATATATGATATCTACATCAAGAATATAATTCTGGATATAATGTATATTCTACCACATAAACAACTTGTAATTATAAGAAGTTTATTGTTGACTCAAGTACCAAAGATCGACAAAACGACCGTTATTAACTTAAATGACTACATAATTTTCGTAACATTGTAATAAGTGATATAAAATAGATATTTAACTTGAAAAATGTTCTTAGGAAAGTATATACTAACTCAAGTTTATTATTCTAGAGGTTAAAGAGTGGTCGAGTCAAGTCAGACACGAGGTAAGGGAACTTCTTAAACCAATTTCTATTCTTTGGGTTAATCTCCTACTTTAAAATTATCTCATGATATTATTATGTCATATATTGTATTTTTACTTTCTTTATGTGTACATATATTTAATACACATAATAGATTTATTTTATTTTAAAAAAATGATCTTTGTAAGGGACTTCGTCTCAATCTCCATTCATTGAGGCATATTTTGTTTTATACACAAATTTATTTTATACGGTGTATAAACCCCTTTGACTTTTACATTTATTCAAAAGGAATATTTTTATACGAAACATTTTACTAAACGAAAAAAAGGAATGTTTTTATTTTCATACATATGCGACGACAGTGACTTCTCCGCCACAGTGACCATTATTTGAGTTTCATCTTCCTCTACATGCCATAACTTTTTTTAAAATGAAAAATTAAAAAAAGTTTTAATTTTCATTTATTTTGGTATTGAAAATGGTTTTTAAAGTGTTTTTTTATTATATCATTGTGTTGTATTGATATCTTGTGATTGAAATATGGAAATGTTATTTTTCCTTTATGCATGTTTTATGTGATACGATTATGTTATGGTTTATGATATGTTTAAACCTGTTCATACGAGGAATGCATTGGACTTAATAAGTGACGGGTGGAGCCCGCTATAGCTCCTCGATGCATCGGTAGGTCTCATGAGACAAACTAGTGTCTTGGCACGAGGCCTTGACAAAATCTTATTTTTATTCTTGGCATGAGGCCTTGGCTACGTGGTTATGATAGACTGGCATTATACATTCCATCACTATGAAAGTGGTTATTGATATTGCATGTGATTATTCGACTAGTAGAATATTAATGTGAATAAGTAAATGGAAATATTTCATTTTATTTTTTCCATATTGTACTGAAGTTAAAGTTTAAAAGGATTTTGTTTTATTTATACATTTCCTTAAATGTTAATGTTTATTTATGAAAGCTTCCGCTATATTTTTATCCTTACTGAGCATCTAAGCTCACCCATTTCAATGTTTTAATTTTTCCAGGATGTGATGAAGTATTTTAGGAATGACCTGCAGGGATTGTCTAAAAGGGATATGAGTGTGGAAAAAGGAGACTATGTTATTTTAGTTTTTCACTTTTCGATGTAATGTAACATTTATGAATGTAGCTAGTGTTTCCAAGGATACTAAACTAATCGGTCTTTCGAGACTTGATTTTTGTGATCATTCCAATGTTACGCAATAATGCACCGACTCTGGGTAACTGGGGTCGGGGCGTTAGATAAACCTTGGTAGATTTAGTTCTTGGTATATATGTACTGAATGTTGCATTTTTTGAACCATATTAGATTTAAAAATTTTCTTTTTTATCATAAGGGGGAAACCACCGTTTCATTCTTGAGTAAGTATATTGATTTTATTATTATAGGCCATAGTGATTCCCTAATTATTAGGACCATCAATCAACACCCTTAAAATAATTTTTTAGGAGGTATATTGTAGTTTATGGTCTTATTTTGATAGAATATGGTCTTATTAACTCCCAACTTGTGCTAGTTCACTTTTATCAGAGAGAGGGTTTCTATTGATGTTGGTCTCACAGTAAGTTGTAATTTTTGGGATATTGTACGAAGATGCTAAAATAGACTAATGGATTTAGGAAGGATATTAAAACTCCTATGATCCTTATCTAGATAGTTTTCAATGGTTTACCTTTTTAATTTTCTAATTAGGATGACCTATCATCAATTTTTAATACTATTGGAACTCCTATCAAGCTTTATTCAATAAACTCTAAGATCTCAAGACCCTTTGTTATGCATATTTTTAGAGAAGTGTACATTTAAAAATGACTAAATTCTGTTATTTGGATTCAAAATGTGGGATATGGATATTGGGAAATGGGAAATGGGTAACCTATGAAAAACTCATCAAATACTATTTATCATATCCTAAACATGGCCATATCTTTACAAGATGTGATAGGATGAGCCCAATAGAACTTACCGTTCCTTCCATTAGAGAAAACATTGGATTGAAAAAGGGAAATTTGTTGCCTTTTCTGATTCTATATATCTCATGATGATTCTATAAATTACCACAAGAAATATCATAGAGAATCTACTCATCTAGGTCTCAATGGGATCCTAACCAGTCTTCCTAAATAGTCTCAACCTATGATTCTTTAGGTTTAAATATTGTTTGGTTTTTTGAATGTTTTATATAATGATCAACCTATTATAGTTATCTAAAGAGTTGATCCGTCCACTCATAAGGAAGAACATAAGATTCAATCTGATAATGGTGAATACAAAAAGATGCATATGAGCAAGCACATGAAATTGAGGATAATTTCATACTTTCGGGTGATAAAAAAGGTAAGAATCAAATTTTTTACTCTGATGTATTTATCATTCCACACCCTTGAAAGAATCAAAAATATATAGATCAATCATCATTGGATATAACTATTATCAACAGATTCTTTGTGATAAGCTTTGAGAAAACAAAATCCCACATCGGTATGAATTTGATAAAGATCCCTCCACATACTCTAATGAATAGAATATAAATGATTTCAAAAATATTAATAAGCACGATAATGTTGTTAAAGGAAGCATTAAGGAAGAATTTTATCCATGTATTGAGGGAAAAAATATGAATTTTAACATATATCTAAATGTAGAGACTACTATAAATGATTACATTTATATTAGAGAGTCTATGTTTGACTGATTTGAATAAAAAATTCATTAGGATATTGATTTTGGTCACTCAATCCTATGATGGATATTAATATATTTTCTTTTATGGGTTTATTCTATATGGGTGTTGGTTTTCCTCCAATGGTTTCCACTATTTTGGATTTGGACCTTCATCACATTCAAGAATGGGGTTTTCGATGATGATGGCCTAGGATTTAAATGGTTTTCATAGAATCCACAATTGATAATTTTTTAGTTTACTTGAACCTACATTGTGGAATTTTAGTGTTGATCACTAGAGTGGATATTAATATAGGGTTGGTAATAGTTATACAATGATTGAAAACATGGTCTCTCATGGTAGAGGAAAATATGGTTGTTATTATGTTAGTTTTCATCAGTCTACTTTCATATATATTTTATGGTTGAATTTGTTATCCTTTTAGACATATAGTCTTTGAATAATTATAATAAATTGGATTTAATGGTCTATTTATGGCCAAATCAATCTGGTTTATTTTGGTTCTTTTATAGGGCGATGTTAAGTTTTTTTAAGGAAGGATTTATTCAGGATGGGGATTAATGTATCTTGGCATGTCTCTAATATTGATGATTTCAGTGGTTAATCTTGGGAATGCCATTAGGCTATCATTTGATGGTAAAATTGTTGACATTATAATTTTAGGACTTATAATTTGGAAGAATTTGAAGGTTTTTAAATGTTTGACGTTTCTTCTACAAGGTAGAGGAAAGAGATAGAATCTTAGCATGGGAAGTGATAGTTTTTAATCTATAAAGACCTCATAGTCCTCTTTTTAAGGAGCTCAATTATTTTCCATGATAATGGATTGAATTGTATCTCAAGACTAGACTCCATGTATTATTAAACCTAGTTTGACATGGGAGTGGATTCAAAAATCTTAGAAGCTTCTTTATCATTTTTTACACCTCTTTGATCTACCACTCATTATAGTGTATTATACAAACTTCTCTATTCATACATTACTTGTTAGTCATTCAGGATATAATAACTCATAGGTGCATTGAGGTTGGATGATGGGAACCCATCCACTACTGAAGTCAAATGTATTTTTTAGTGTCTAATGTTGATGTTTTTTGGCTTCCAAGTTTCATAATACATGGTGAATTGTTTTTAATTTGTATTAAATATGGAAATATTATGCTCTCATGAAATCAAGGACCTTTTTGATATTGCAGTTTTTTGAACCAAATCCAACAACAATTGGATTTGAGACTTTTTACTAAGTCACATAGGATGAAATATTTTTTATTTTAGTTTTTTAATATATTGATGGAGTAAGCTCAGTAAAGATCATTTATTCAATAAAACATTTTTTTCTTTAATAATTTTTTTGGGGAAATGGGTTTTATGAAAAAATCATATCCTCGATCGGTTTGAATTATTATTTATATAAATTAAATTGTTTTTTATTAATAATATTAATTAATGAATTTTTAATTATATGTTATTTGATAAATTATTCACTAAAAAACAACAATAATAATTTTTTAATTGTATTACAACTCATATAAATATTTACTAATTATATCATTATTATCAATTTCCTATTACTAATTTATAATTATATTATTTTTTTATTAATAACCTAAATAAATAAATAAATTTTATTATATAAATTAAAAATTACTAAATTAAAAATAATTATTATTTACTTTGGTCCAAATTAAAAATTATATTAATAATTAATAATTGTTTTTTTCTAATTATTAATTATTACTAATTATTAATTATATTATAAATTATTATCATAAATTATAATAATTATTTATATGTAGTTGAGGTTTGTCTTAGTGGTAAACACCCTGTAATACTATACCAAGGATGGGAGTTCAAAACACATTAAACGTAGGTTACTGTAGTAGTAGTGTAGCGGTACTGTAGTAGCGAAGGTACTATAGTACCAATGACACTGTAATAGTATGGGACATTATAGAAGGTACTATAACAGCCTAGGTACTGTGGTAGTACTATTCACTAAAGGGCCTTTGGGTAAAAAGATTTGGCCTATAGGGATATGTAATGGGATTTAATGCCTAATGGGCCTACAGGTTATTTAATGGGTATCCTCTACCCAAAAAAGTGGTCCATTCGTTTGTTTCAATAATAAAGAGGCTTCAACCTCATCATTATATATTATAAAATCTTTATTTATATTATCAAATAACGATTAATTAATAATGAAATATTTATATTATTAATTATGATAATTAATTATAATTATTAATTACATCATTAATTAATTGAATTATTAATTATTATTACTTATATTGTTGAATTAAAAATACGCCCAAGAATGGACCCATGTTATCATATATTATTTATTATATTACAAGTCAACTATTAATTCATTATTTATTATAATAATAATTTATATTATTAATTTATTAATAATTATTAATAACAATTTAAATAGAAATAATAATAACAATATCATATTACTCTATTTATTATTATTATCATTAATGTATTATTTAGTATGTATTATTTTTAATAATATATTATTTTTCTATTGTTGGAAAAGTGGAACCCGAATCCCACATAGAAAGTCCTCAATGAATTTCCAACACCACTCCCTTATAAAAAGGAGCCTTACGTAAGAATTTCTATTATATCTTTGGATTACCTTAAAGAGAGTAATTATGATTAAAATAATAGTATTTAAAATTTTGTTATATATTTAGAAAAAAACCAAACAAAATAAAGAATAAAAATATTTTTTAAAATAATATATTCTTAGGTTAACACTGTTTTTACGAGGTATTTTCTGTATTAAAAGCTTGTGCGAACAACATTCATGTAAAAGAGTTCATTTTATTAAAAAAATTATGGCATTAATGGGGTTAATAGAACCTATATAAATATTATATACCTTTTTGAACCATGTTCATGCAAGAATGGGATTCTAGCTTGTGTGAGAAAGGTTCAGGCAATTGGAGGCCCAATTTAAAAAAAACCCTATCCAATTATTATATTTTCCCCCATAAAACCCCAATGAAAACCCCAAAATGAACATAAATAAAGAGATATATATATATATTTAGTGTTTAATAATAATTTTTAATACATGATTCAATCAAATATAAATCCATAAATATTAGAAAACCCATAACCAAAAATATTATTTAGAATATTTGAATTCATTCCCTCCCTAAAACTGGAGATATTTTTCTTTCCTAGATTCATAATGTTCCCATTTCTCTTATTCAATTATATGTTTTTCAATAAAAGTTTATGAATATATATTATCTTATTACGTAATACTCTCAATCAAAAATAAATAAATTGAGATGGTATTTTCTCAAAAGATAGATTCTTCTCCAACCACACTACTTTAGGGATCAATATATGAGATGCACAATGTATATATTTCAGATGTGATAAATATGAAACACAAGGTGCATATGAGATAAATATTGAGGTTTGACTACTTGATAATCCATTAATTTAACTTTCTCTAAAATTTCATATGGACCAACAATTTGAGGGATTAATTTTCCTCTTATACTTATGTGAATCACCCATTTTCATGGAAATATTTTAAGAAAAATATGATCAATTACCTAAAATATAAGATCCTTCAATTATCTAAATATATATTTTTCCTAGTTTGAGTTTCCCTCATATTATGTATAATAAATTTGAACTTTTGAACTATATCATTCACCAATTCAATCCCAAACAACACACACTCTCAAATTTCATTACCAAAAGATGGATTTTGACATTACCATCAATGTAATACTTCATAAGTGAAATCTATATACTTCAATGAGAACTGAAATTACAAGAATGGACAACCAATGAATGATATTGATCTAACTTCCCATATTTTCTAATGAATAAACCTTTAGCATTTCCTAAAATATTTTAATATCCCACTTTTATTTTCCATTAGTATTGCGATGAGAATATATATTGAGACTGAATTAAATATCTAATTACTTTTGAATACCCCTCTAAAATTTTAATGTAGATAGTGGGTAACAATTAAACACAATAGAGAGAGGAACTCCAGAAAACTTTAACATCTCTTAAATATTGATTCATGAAAGATAATGAAAAAAATATATTTTCTTAAATAGGAATATAATGAATATATTTATTTAAAAATTGGTAATAATACATATTTTATTTTAACCTTAAAATGTATTTGGAATTACTATGAAGAAATACATGGATAAATTCTTCCACTTCCATTCTACAATTTATAACTATTAAGACTTCCTTTTCATATGTATTTATCTAGATTTAACCAATTGATATGTAAATTAGTTCATTGTAAAATCGATAATATATTTATCCATTACTCCCTTTAAAAAATATTCCTAAATAACTCTATACAAATATAAATGAAATATGGTGAACATTGAGTATCATTCAATAATTCCATTTTTTATTATTTATTCGGTACACATAACCTATTTATAAATTTATTAAACATTTTTATTCAATATTAAAACCCATTTTATTTTGTTCATATATTAATTTTTCCACTCCTGTAACCCATTATCAACTGTTTAAGAATACTTTACCATTTTCTATTCAAGATAATGGTACTTTTACCTATTCCAAATAAGAATATGTTTTTCCTTTATAATTTCAAATAAATTTTTCATTATATCATTAACTAACTTATAATGCCATGAATAAATCATAGTTATTGTTGGCATTATAATTTTAACTCAAGTCATTTACTACCTTGTTTTGATTAACTGAATGAAAATAAATTTTATAATTATAATCTTTTAACAACTTTTTTTTAATACTCAATTAATCATGAGAGAATATATTATTCAAACATATATATATATACACACACATATATATTTATATATTACATTTCACTTTATATAAATAATGAATCCAAAATTTAAAATAAAAAATTACTTCTATAAGTTCAAGATAATGTGTTGGATATTTTTCTATGAGGTTTTAACTATTTTGATGCATATAATATAACATTTTTATCTTATATAAATAAAACTAAATATTTTTTTGGTAATATCATTGTTAATAATACTTTCCTTATTTCATGATGAAAAATTTAATACTAGTTCATTAACCAATCTTTTTTTTCAATTTGTAAATAAATTATTTATATTCCTTCATCCAAATGAACTGAAATCCCTTTCGAGTTAACTTGGTTAAAAAAATATTGGTTTAAAAAAATATTTCAAAGAACAATTAGTGATAATATAATAATCTAAGAAAACTATGAATTTCTATAATAGTATATAGACTCTTTTATTCTTTTTCCACACTAGTTTTAGTGATATCTGTTGTAACATCCCGAGCTTCCACGATACGCCTCTCTTTTAATAATGCAATAGCTTGCATTGTACGCAAGTTTGAGTTCTATAACACCGCGACTAATCAAAGTAGCCGTTATGAATAGTAATACACACTTTTTAAAATTATAAAAATTTTATATTTCAAAATGTACTTCATTTTGTATTCGGAATATCGAAATTATCCTAAGTTGAATTGTTTGTAATTTTCTGAGAACGTCCAATTTTCTATTAATAGTAAAAATACATAAAAACAACTTTTTTAATCAAAATAATTTATAGTGATAAATTATACTATTTAGTGGTTTTAAAGTATAATTATAATATATTTTTACCATTACATCCAATGGTGGTCATTATAATTAATTTCACTTTGAAATTGGACATAAACAATTGTTAATATTTTGATATATATTGTTTCTTAGAAACACACTATTTGTTGTGACAGCGAGAATTAATTATGAAATTAATTAATTCCACTTATATGTTTGGAATTTTGTAAATTATAAATCATTTTTGAATTTTTAATACAAATTATATCTTAGGGTGAAATTTTGGCATTGTTCTGAAAAACATCAATTTTTGATTAATAGTGAAACCACTAAGTGGTAGTTAAAAAACTGATTTTTCATTTAAATGAAACATTAACAATTCTGTGTTCTGATTTTTAAAAATCCGACATACATGGTTGCCATTAGGAAGTAAAATTTGGTTCAATGGGATTAAAATAATTTTTTTGGTGAATAGTAACTTTTAAGTTTAATTAATCGCGATTAAAGGTAATTAGTGAAATTTAAGGTAAAAATGATATTATAAAAATATGAAAATACCTTTACACTTGTCCTACCCCTATTTTATGAGTCATGTCCGACCAATACAATCCATGGGTCAACTTGGGGACCCCATGGAGCCACTTTGGTAGGAAAATGACATTAAAAACGTTTTATTTAATGTTAAAATAAAAATATCACAAACAAGAGTTGTTTTACTAAAACAATTTTTAAATGGGGTTATACACGTCATATTTTTGACTATAAATATTCATTATAAAGATAAAAAGATTTCCTACATCATGATATTTCTTTTATAATTTTTAGACATTAAATAAATTAAATTATTTATGACACCATGATGATGCAGCGATTACCTCATTAATTAACGATTTAAATAAAATGAAACGATAATGTAAAATATAAGACTTACACTTGTCAAAAACATATTGGAAGAGTAGATTTCGAACTATTATCACCTTATCCTTGAAATATATAAGTGTGGGACCTTTAGAATCCGAAAAAGCATTTCATAATAAAGTAACATTTCAATCTTTCCAAGAGTTCCCCTTCTCTCCTCTTATAAAAGGCCCCCACCACTACCACCTTATTCACACTTTCAAGCCATTTGGATCGGCCAAACTCTGCCCAAATACTCTCCCAACTTCCTTACCTTACTACTAGAAGCCTCACTTTGGGCAGAATTCTTCCCAAGGAAGCCTTTGGCTCATATCAAAAGAGTTACGTGATTTTAAGGTAATGTCTTCTCTTATGTTATTTTGTTTTATTTTGCTTATCCAACCCCCTAAATTATTTTTATTAATTTATTTTGTAACAACAACAGTATCCTCAATATACTAGGATTTTTTTATAATAATTATTCGAGCTACACTTACACACACCTACATCTAATGGTTAAAGAACATACTATTTCTGTGGATGGAGAATTTCTGCCTCACGAAACGATGATTGTTCAAAACTCATATAACACCTTAAAAGGTGGACATTAAGCTGTCACTCTATTTATATATGATATATAATATGTTTAGGTTTTACTTAAGGTTCTGTATTTTTCATTTATGGAATACCTTTATTGTTTCCATTATGGGTAAACGCGATATTTTCATTTTAGGAAGTGCGGACTACCGCCCCCTCAAAGTGATTTGAATCATTAATACCATATGTGGGATGTATAAAGGATGGAGTAAATGGTATTATACAATATATTATACTAGAATTATATTATACCTTTATATCATTATGATTTAATTCCATTAAATATGAAATAGAAATGAAAGTAGCGTTCATGCGTACGTACAACTTACCGTCTCCATGAACGGTGCATTTCATTTCTTACCTCTAAATGTTATGTAATATTATGAATTAATATATATACTGGATATATATTAGATATATGATATCTATATCATGAATATAATTCTGGATATAATGGATATTTCACACATGAACAAATTTTAATTATAAGAAGTCTATTTTTGACTCAAGTACCAAAGATCGAGAAAACGACTGTTATTAACTTAAATAATTACATAATGTTCATGACATGGTAATAAGTGATTTAAAAGGAATAAAAAACTTGAAAAAGGTTCTTATGAAATTATAAATTAACTCCAGTTTATTATTCAGGAGATTAAAGAACGGCCGAGTCAAGACAGGACGCAAGGTAAGGGAACTTCTTAACCCAATTTCCATTCATTGGGTTAATCTCTTACTTTAAAATTACGTCATGATATTATTTTTTCCTATCTTGTATTTGTACTTTATTTATGTGTAATTATAGTGATTACACATAATAGATCTATTTTATTTAAAAAAATGATCTTTGTAAGGACTTCGTCTCAATCTCTTTTCATTGAGGCATATTTGGTTTTATACACATCTTTCATTTATACGGTGTATAAACCCCTTTGACTTTTACGTTTATTAAAAAGGAATCTTTTTATATGAAGTGTTTTACTAAACAACAAAAAGGAATGTTTTTCTTGTCATACGTATGCGGCGACAATGACTTCTCTGCCGCCGTGACCATTATTTGAGTTTCGGCTTCCTCAACAAGCCTTAACATTTTTTAAAAATGAAAAATAAATATCAAGTTTTAATTTTCTTTTATTTTGGTATTGAAAATGGTTTTGAAAGTGTTTTTATTATATCAATGTGTTGTATTGATATCTTTTGATTGAAATGTGGAAATGTTATGTTTCCTTTATGCATATTTTATGTGATATGATTATGTTATGGTTTATGATATGTTTAAACCTGTTCATATGAGGAATGCATTGGACTTAATAAGTGACGGGTGGAGCCCGCTATAGCTCCTCGATGCATCGGTAGGTATCTTGAGACAAACTAGTGTCTTGGCATGAGGCCCTGACAAAATCTTATTTGTGGTCTTGGCACGAGGCCTTGAGTACGTGGTTATGATAGTCTGGAATTATGCATTCCATCATTATGAAAGTGGTTATTGATATTTCATGTGATTATTCGACTAGTAGAATATCCATGTGAGTAAGTAAATGGAATTATTTAATTTTATTTTTTCCATATCATGCTGCAGTTCACGTTTAAAAGGATTTTGTTTTAGTTATACATTGCCTTAAATGTTAATGTTTATTTATGAGAGCTTCCGCAATATTGTTATCCTTACTGATCATCTGAGCTCACCCCTTTCAATGTTTTAATATTTTCCAGGATGTGAAGAAGTATTTTATGAATGGCCTATAGGGATAGTCAGAAGAGGATATGATTGTGGACTATGGAGACTTTGTTATTTTAGTTTTTTACTTTATGATGTAATGTAACATTTATGAATGTATCTAGTGTTTCCAAGGCTACTAAACTAATCGGTCTTTCGAGACTTGATCTTTTGTGATCATGACAATGTTAAGCAATAATGCACCGACTCTGGGTAGCTGGGGTCAGGGCGTTATAGTTAGTATCAGAGGCAGTTTAGTACTAACCATGGAAGCTAGATTTAGATAAACTCTGATTAGACCACATAACCCAAAGATAGACTTTGAGGATTAGTATAGAATAACTTCCTAAAATTTTGTTGTTGTAGAGATTTTGTGAGTTTTCTGAGCAATACATCCTTGTCTGGATACGAGCTGGTAGAGGTGGCTCTGGCACAGATGTACCTTGGGGTAAAACCCGAAAACATCGCTTTGAGCTAGACTCGAATGGGAACTGGTGCATGACAATGGGCCTTGCAGCACTCTTGGTTGCGACACTCCCAGGGGATATGTTTAGGATAATTCTAATTTTTTTACAAACCACTATAAAGGGTTATGAGTATATACTTCCTCAGAAAAAACCATTTTTATGATTATGGATTATGTCCATAAATAGTTCAATTTATGTTAAGTATTTTACAAGTATGGAATTATGTATTTTGATTCATAAATTAATCTAGTTTATTCCATTGTATAGAAATGGCGCCTAGTGGAAGGAATGGAAACTGTATCAATGCACACACTCCAAGTAGGGATTGCCCTCCTGCTCAAGATAATTATTGTGGATCTGGAGATACAACTGTTGCTGATCAACTTATTACCATACTGGGACAACTCACTCAGGTTATGAATAATAACCTTACTCGTATGGAGCACCCTGATCCACAATGTGGAGGATCAATGTTATACCGCTTAATGAGGAAACAACCACCAACATTTAATGGGGGTACAAATCCATTAGTAGCTAAGCAATGGATAAACTCCTTAGAGAAAATATTACATGCCTTGGGGAGTAGCGAATGGGAGAAGGTTGTCATGGAAGTCTACCGCCTCACTGGAGATGCCGATCAATGGTGGTCGCTGATTCAAAACTCAAAGGAAGATGAAGAAGTATCAAATATGGAATGGAGAGAGTTCAAAGATCTTTTCTTAGAAAAATACTTTCCACATGACCATCGAGCAGATATGGAAAGGTAATTTCTGAGTCTGAGGCAGAAGGAGGATGAGAATGTCGCGAAGTATGAGGCTAACATTACAAGGTTAGTGAGGCATGCTACAAATTATATACGTAACCCAAGAAGTAAGATTGATCGTTTCATTGATGGGTTAAAACCATTTCTCTGTCGAGCTTTAGTATCACAATCCTTCTCATCGTACGAAGATATTGTCTCGTGTTCTATCAAGACAGAAAAGGAATTCTCTAAGTCTTATGACAACAAAGTAAAGCAAGACAAGAAGAGAACGGTATAACAATAGATGGATAAAGGGAAAAAGGAAAAGAAGGATTTTCCATTATGCGATAATTGTGGGAAGAATCACCCCGGTACTTGCCTGAAAGGAATGTGAGTATGTTACAAATGTGGAGAAAAAGGTCACCAGGCGCGTGATTGCAAGGGAAAGGAAGAGGCTATCAATGTTGAATGATACAATTGTAGAGAAATGGGGAATTATGCAAATGAATGTCCTAAGCGTCCGGGAAAGATAACTCAGAAAAGGCTAAGGGATCAAGGACAATCTTATGCTGTTACTACAGTTGAAGTGGAATAATTAATGTATTGGTTCTTTTGGACTCAAGGATTATATTCTGGTTATAAGAATAATGTGATATATATAAGGACTGTTCTGCAGTACTTGTTGTTTTCATTAAGGATTTAATATGATGAAGGTAACCATATTTTAGTATGTGACAATAAGAGAAACTTCACTTTGTTTGGGGAATCTGATGTTACAATTGATTTTGGAATTTAGAGACCTTTTAGAGAAAGTCTGGACAGAGGTATTTTGGATAACTATAAAGGTTGGAATGGACTAAGTGGAACCTTGGATAGTATTGTTTAATGTTAAACAATTTCTGAAGATTATTTTTGGAATATTATAATACTATAGTTTTAGGAAAAGGACAACCTGTAGGTTGGGGGATAACCCGTCGCGTCGGACAAAGCTGCAAGAATCGAACCCACAACCATAGTACGACAGGCCATTATTACCTACCACTAGCATATAGGAAGTCCCTGGTTATTACAAAATAGTTTTACTAATCTAAATGGTATGTGTTAATATTTGGAACCTTATACAATTAGGATAAATAGAATATTTTTGAGTTCTATTACCTTTTTGAGTGAAAGATGGGTTTGTGGTAAAAAAAATTATTAGAGAATGAAAGTCTACATGACAAGTATGTATATTCCCTTACGTTCTTATTAAATATCCTAAATAAATTCCTCAACTTTATAAAAGGTAACTTAAAACAAAAACGTTGCCGGTTAACTTTTCCAAATGGGGATTCAATGACCGTTTAACCAATCACAAGTTTGGGATTTTATTATGGTTAACTTTCTCCTAATCTAGTTTTCTACAACTCTCCATCAGACTTTGATGGTTTGTTTTTCTTCTATATCTATATTTTCATAGAATCCTAGTATATTCTATCTCGGGTGACCTTTGTACTTATCTTTCTTTATTTTAATGTTATATTCTTTTTAACCCTATTTCCGATGTGGGTTTTCCACAAAGGTATTTTCTATTTTCAACCTTTTATTTTTAAAGAAAACTTTCAAATTGCGAGGACACAATTTATTGAAGGAGGGGAGAATGTAACATCCCAAGCTTCCACGATACGCCTCTCTTTCAATAATGCAATAGCTTGCATTGTACGCAAGTTCGAGTTTTAAAACACCGCGACTAATCAAAGTAGCCGTTATGAATAGTTATACCCACTTTTTAAAATTATATAAATTTTATATTTCAAAATGGACTTCATTTTGTATTCAGAATATCAAAATTATCCTAAGTTGAATTTTTTGTAATTTTCTGAGAACGTCCAATTTTCTATGAATATTAAAAATACATAAAAACAACTTTTTTAATCAAAATAATTTGTAGTGATAAATTATACTATTTAGTGGTTTTAAATTATAATTAGAATATATTTTTACCATTATATCCAATGGTGGTCATTAGAATTAATTTCACATTGAAATTGGACATAAACAATTGTCAATCTTTTGATATATATTGTTTCTTAGAAACACGCTATTTGTTGTGACCATCGGGATTTAATTATGAAATTAATTAATGCAACTTATATGTTTTTAATTTTTTAAATTAGACATAATTTTTGAATTTGGAATATCAATTATATCTTAGGGTGAAATTTTGGCATTGTTCTGAAAAACATCAATTTTGGATGAATAGTGGAACCACTAAGTGGTAGTTAAAAAACTGAATTTTTATTTAAATGAAACATTACCACTTCTGTGTTCTGATTTTAAAAAATCCGACATACATGGTAGTCATTAGGAAGTAAAATGTGGTTCAATGGGATTAAAATAATTTTTTTGGTGATTAGTAACTTTTAAGTTTAATTAATCGCGATTAAAGGTAATTAGTGAAATTTAAGGTAAAAATGATATTATAAAAATACAAAAATACCTTTACACTTTTCCTAACCATATTGGATGAGTGATGGCCGACCAACAAAATCCATGGGTCAACTTGGGGACACCATGGAGCAACTTTTGTATGAAAATTACATTAAAAACGTTTTATTTAATGTTAAAATAAAAATGTCACAAACAAGAGTTGTTTTACTAAAACAATTTTTAAATGGGGTTATACAAGTCATATTTTTGACTATAAATATTAATTAGAAAGATAAAACGATTTCCTACATCATGATATTTCTTTTATAATTTTTAGACATTAAATAAATTAAATTAATTATGACACCATGATGATGCAACGATTACCTCATTAATTAACGATTTAAATAAAATGAAAAGATAATTTAAAATATAAGACATAAAATTGTCAAAAACCTATTTGATGAGTAGATTTAAAACCCGTATCACCTTATCCTAGAAATATATAAGTGTGCGACCTTTAGAATCCGAAAAAGCATTTCATAATAAAGTAACATTTCAATCATTCCAAGAGTGCCCCTTCTCTCCTCTTATAAAAGGCCCCCACCACTACCACCTTATTCACACTTTAGAGCCATTTGGATCAGCCAACATCTACCCAAATACTCTCCCAACTTCCCTCCCTTACTCCTAGAAGCCTCACTTTGGGCAGAAGTTTTCCCAAAAAAGCCTTTGGCTCAAATCAAAAGAGTTACCCGATTTTAAGGTAATGTCTTCTCTTATGTTATTTTGTTTTATTTTTCTTATCTAACCCCATAAACTCTTTTTATTCATTTCTTTTGTAACAAAAACATTATCCTAAATATACTAGGATGTTTTTATAAGAAGTATTAGAGCTACACTTACACATACCTACATTTAATGGTTAATGAACATACTGTTTCTGTGGATGGCGAATGTCTGCCTCACGAAACGATGATTGTTCAACACCCATATAACACCTTCAAAGGTGGCCATTAAGATGTCACTATATTTATATATGATATATAATATTTTTATGTTTTAATTAAGGTTCTGTATTTTTCATTTATGGCATACCTTTATTGTTTCCATTATGGGTAAACACGATATTTTCATTTTAGGAAGTGCGGACTGCCGCCCTCTCAAAGTGATTTGAATCGTTAATACCATATGTGTGATGTATAAAGGATGGAGTAAATGGTATTATACACTATATTATACTGGAATTATATTATACCTTTATATCATTATTATTTCATTCCATTAAATACGAAATAGAAATGAAAGTAGCGTTCATGCGTACGTACGGCTTACCGTCTCCATGAACGGTGCATTTCATTTCTTACCACTAAATGTTATGTAATATTATGAATGAATGTATATACTGGATATATATGAGATATATGATATCTATATCATGAATATAATTCGGGATATAATGGATATTTCACCACATGAACAACTTTTAATTATAAGAAGTCTATTTTTGACTCAAGTACCAATGATCGACAAAATGACTGTTATTAACTTAAATAATTACATAATGTTTATGACATGGTAATAAGTGATATAAAAGGAATAAAAAACTTGAAAAAGGTTCTTAAGAAATTATAAATTAACTCTAGTTTATTATTCAGGAGGTTAAACAATGGTCGAGTCAGGACAGGACGCAAGGTAAGAGAACTTTTTAACCCAATTTTCATTCTTTGGGTTAATCTCCTACTTTCAAATTAAGTCATGATATTATTATGTCCTATCTTGTATTTGTACATTCTTTATGTGTAATTATAGTGATTACACCTAATAGATCTATTTTATTTAAAAAAAATTATCTTTGTAAGGACTTCATCTCAATCTTCTTTCATTGAGGCATATTTGGTTTTATACACATCTTTCATTTATATGGTGTATAAACCCCTTTGAATTTTACGTTTATTCAAAAGGAATCTTTTTATACGAAGTGTTTTACTAAACTACAAAAAGGAATGTTTTTCTTATCGTATGTATGCGGTGACAATGACTTCTCCACCGCCGTGACCATTATTTGAGTTTCGGCTTCCTCTACAAGCCTTAACATTTTTTAAAAATGAAAAATAAATATCAAGTTTTAATTTTATTTTATTTTGGTATTGAAAATGGTTTTGAAAGTGTTTTTATTATATCAATGTGTTGTATTGATATATTTCGATTGAAATGTGGAAATATTATGTTTCCTTTATACATATTTTATGTGATATGATTATGTTATGGTTTATGATATGTTTAAACCTATTCATATGAGGAATGCATTGGACTTAATAAGTGACGGGTGGAGCATGCTATAGCTCCTCGATGCATCGGTAGGTCCCATGAGACAAACTAGTGTCTTGGCATGAGGCCTTGACAAAATCTTATTTGTGGTCTTTGCACGAGCCCGTGACTACGTGGTTATGATAGTCTGGAATTATGCATTCCATCATTATGAAAGTGGTTATTGATATTTAATGTGATTATTCGACTAGTAGAATATCCATATGAGTAAGTAAATGACATTATTTAATTTTATTTTTTCCATATCATGCTGATGTTCAATTTTAAAAAGTCTTTTGTTTTATTTATACATTGCCTTAAATGTTAATGTTTATTTATAAAAGCTTCCGCATTATTGTTATCCTTACTGAGAATCTGAGCTCACCCCTTTCAATGTTTTAATATTTTCCAGGATGTGAAGAAGTATTTTATGAATGACCTACAGGGATAGCCAGAAGAGGATATGAGTGTGGACTATGGAGAATTTTTTATTGTAGTTTTTAACTTTATGATGTAATGTAACATTTATGAATGTATCTAGTGTTTCCAAGGCTACTAAACTAATCGGCCTTTCGAGACTTGATCTTTTGTGATCATTCCAATGTTCGCAATAATGCACTGACTCTGGGTAGCTGGGGTCGGGGCGTTACATCTGTTAACATTGAACCTTTAGTTACAATATAATCAATAAATGAAATTTGTTACAACCCAAAAAGAAATTTACTAAATTTTACTAAAAAATATTTCTCCTAATTTCAAAAGAAAATTTTGTAATGGTTTTCATGATCCTTTTAACATTTAGAATGAAACAAAACAGCATCAATAACAATAATTAAATGTTTTTCTAAATGTTTTATAAAAAAACTCTCTAAATAAAATAGATAAAAACAATAGACACATTTATTAACCCCAATATAAAATAAAAAATATAATATTTTCCATATGATGTTGAAAATTCCATTTTAGAAATATATTTCTTTTTTACCTTTTAATAGTGATATTTTAATCAATGGAAATCATTAAAAAGTATTTAACTCCTTGGAACTCATCAAAAAAATTAGTAATATGTGTCAATGGGTAATTATTATTCACACTAATGTTATTAAGTTATATATAATCAATGAAAATCCATATAGAACTATATTTATTAATAATATATAAAACTATATCACCACATTGAGAAATAAATGAATTAATAGAACCCTTATCAAGAAACTCTTGTAATTTATTTTTCCATTACAATTACTTTAATGATGCCATTTTGAATTGTCTTTACTTCATGAAATAATATAATAATGGAATTTACCTTTCCATAAAGGTTATAATTAGATAAATCATCAATAAATACATCCAAATATTCTTTTATCACTGGAACATAATTATGTTATATATTTTTTTCTTTTTCATGATATGATAAAGATAATATTCATCTCTATTTTTACCAATTTCTTTAATTCTTAATATGATTTTCGAATTTTTAATTCATTAATAAGTGTAAACTTTATAACTTTTAATAAATTAATTATGACCTATTTTTTCTACACTATTTTAAAATGATATCTTTAAATCTAATCCATTACAGAAAAATATCATAATCTAATACATGAATAGAAATAATTTTTATAAGTAAAAAAATATAGTAAATAAAATAGTAACACCCTAATATATTCTCATTACACGAATAACATCCCCATGTGTTTTTAATAAAATTAATGAAACTGTTTTTGGAGATAATTTATCCATATTACATGTAACCTTTCTAGGAATAAAAGAATGAGGAAATCCATATTCACACAATATATTACCAAATTTATGATAAAAAAATAAGATACCTCTCACCACATTGTTTGAGTAAAATTATTATTTTTTAATACATTTTATATTATAATATTATTCATTCCCTCTTATATTTTTATTTATATATACAGTTTATTAATTACCCATCACATTAAAATAAAAAACACAACACTTCTAACTAACTACCTTGATATGAATTTAATTCACTAATTTTATTATTATTGGTCTAATAATTATTAATTTATTTGTTATCTTAAAAAAATAACAAAATTTTATAAAGCTATAAAATTTCAATGATTGAAAAATAAACTCATTATAGTGATTTCAGTAATATTTAGAGCATGATTGAAATTTAATTATTTTACCATTATTTTTCCTTGATAATGTTTTTTCCATTTCATTCTAAACCTATTTCCTCTTATCATTGATATTATGTGATACGTAAGAATAAAAAAACCCATTTTATAATTCTTATGACATTAGATAATCAAATTATAACTTCTAAATAAATTTGTGACTAATTCAATTCATAATATTAGTTTTAAACCTGGCTAAAATCCATCAATTTTAGTTTCTACTATGACCATAAGAGAATGTGAGTAGAACAAAGATGCGGGGTCAAAGGTGAATTAGTGTGGACGATTATTTTCCAAAAAAACATAAATTATTTCAATTTTATTTATTACATTGTGTATTATATTGATTAATAATATAATAATTCCGAAAGATAGTGAGAGAAATAAAATGACACATGAACACAATGTATTTTTACAATGATCATCAAATTTTTTTATCTAGTATTGATTTCCATAGGGTTTAGTGGTTTTAATACCATGTCACAAATTCTTATTTTGTTTCCCAAATAGAATAATTAAATGAATACGAATATAGTCTCAAGATATTTATAGGTATATAAATGTAATAGAATTAAGAAATATCAATGATGATTGAAAATGACTCTGAATAATTTTTTTTAATTCTAATTACTTTCCTCGAATCAATGGATATTGGAAAAAAAATTCTTCTCCTAAACCCCACCAATTTTATTTATATAATTATACTAATAATTATTATATGGCTATCTAAATGTTTTATAATCTTTCACCAAGTTAAAATCTAAAAATTTAAAGTGCTTTATAAATAAAAGTTTATTTCTATATATTACTGTAAAATACATGGTAAAAGATATATAAAAAATAAAATAAATGATATATTTAAAAATTCCACAAATTTTTTAATTTAATCCTTTAAATGAAAAAAAATATTAAAGACATTACAACATAATGAATTTTATGATGATGTAATTACTTCCAGGATTCCAGTGCTCATGATAACTCTAGATAATCATTATAGCATAGAAAATGAATAACTACAAAATGAATATATAATATTTAATTTTAGTGACTAAATTTTTTTCTAGACCACAATTTTCGCATATTTTTATAGAGAAAAACAATACTTAGAATGTTGGAATAAAATATTTCAGGTCAGGGCTAACTATTCATGAATATGAACCTAAATCATCTCATAAAATCATTATTTGACAATATAATGTATTGAATTCATGTTATCAATGATGTAATTTCCATTTTTTAGAAATTTCAATACCTTAATAAGTAACTATAATGAATCAATCATATATTGGGGGTTGATTTTAAGGTATTTTTTCTTTAGATATAGAATAATGGTTTTATTCATCCCTTATCATGGAATGACACTGCAAAATCATTAAAAATCCATTCCTATTCCTCATGTAAAACTTCAATCAGAATAAAAATAATCCATGAGCATATTGATAATTAATAAAACATGAAAAAAATATCATAACTCATTATTCAAAATCTCTGGAGAATTTCAATAGTAATATGTCAATGTTTGAGTTATTTAAATAACACATTACCATATAGAGTAATGTTTATCAAATTTCTATAACCCTCAATTTAAATTAAAAAGAAACATTGAATAAATTTTTTTAAACACCTCTGAACTTCCCATTCTCAACATAATTTTTGAGGGTTATTAAATCCCCCCATTTTTATCAGTTTAAAACATTCATATTACATAATATTTCATCAATAAAATGAAAATATCCTCATATATTTATATACAAGGAAACCCACAAAAAAACACTTATATAACTTTTTTTAATCCATAATATATTATAAATTCTCCTCTTTGTTTAATGATCTCCCAATATATTCTCATCCTCTATAAAAAATTCCAATAAATAAATGATGGAAAATATAAAACATTAATTTATAATTATTTTGGGATAGAATTAAATCCAAAAAAAATCAATTTATAAAAGTAATCCATTTATCAATATATTCATGATATCCTCACTTTTTGAAACATATTGAATGTTAAGGTCACTATGTTCAACCTTCTCCTCAACAAAGTGGTATATGATCCCAATATATTTTGGAAATGAATGTTTTAATTTATTTTTCAATATGTCGATTGCACCTTGATGATGGGAGAATATATATACAAACATACTTAACCTTCATTTTTTCCATTTGGGGGACATTTACCTTTGAATAGTAACACTACATTATTGAAAATGTAATGGTAACTTGTAAAAATACACTTCCCTTCACATATAAAAATGTAACACATAAACTACTTCAAGACTCACACATAATTAAATTTTGTTTTTCAAAATCTAAAAGTTTTATCCTCATAGAACCTTATACCACTTCTGTAATATTTTTTTCATATTTTATTTTCTTAAGGACGTTATTTCCAATGATTTTTTCAAAATAAAACTCAAGCCTCTATTGTGAGTATTACTTTCACTGACTATTTTATTTTAATATAAACCATCCTAAATAATTTATAAACTTATTAATAAAATGAAATAATTATAAATATTATAAATATATTTTACTATATTAATTGTTCTATAATTATTCAATCCTTTCCATCCTCTAAGAAAATAAAATAACATCGATCGTGTGTACGTGTGTACTACCATTTCCCCAAAATGATGTTGTTAGTTTTTCATAACCACCTCTAAAGTATGATAACAAGGATGAATTTAGTAAATTTTAAAGTTTTATATGTAAAATTTATTAATTTAAATGATAATTTATCATATACAATCATTTATTCCATTCATTTATAAATGAGATTGTTAATTGTGCATGCGTGCGGACGATAGTCTCCACGAAGAATGAATTTCATTTTTCATCACCACCCACCTTGGATGGCTACAAGAATGTATTAGCTGAGGATTTATTATAGTTATAAATTTTTTAATTTTAATAATATTTTATATTATCATTATCTAAAGACATTATCTAACTCACAAAACATTATAATAGGTTACCGTTTGGGCATATTTTCCCCCTATGTGAATGATGTTTTAATGATTGTTTAATAAATCATTATGAGTTTCCATATGATTGTACTAAAATTAAATGATAATATATTTAATTTTTTTATGATTATAGAATAATTATTTTAATAATTAAAGGATTAATTAATGTATCCCCCTTTGAACATGAAACACCTCAAAAAATAGTTCATCACATTTTCCATTTTAACAAGAAAAATTTGCGACTTTCACCTAATTAAATTGAGAATTATATAATCATTGAAAAAAAGATTATTATATATTTAATGATATAGAAATTATTAAATTGAATCTACTTAGTGAAAATTCATTCCATATTCATGTAATTTTTATAAAATAAATAATCGATTGTTTTAACATGTAATGGTGAAAATAAATTATAATTGGTTAATTTATTTATAATATATGGTAATAAAATAATTATAAAATGGTTTTATGTTTAAATTAAGTTAAATAGATAAGTGTTTAAGATAGTTGTGTTCATTATATAGTAGGATTTATTCCAATATAAATGGTACACAATAGGATTTATCCCAATCCAAAGTGTACACAAGAGGATTTATCCTAAGAAAAAGGGTAAAAAAGGATTTATCCAAAGCCTAAGGGTACATGAGAGGATTTATCCAGATAAAAAGGGTATATGAGAGGATTTATCCCAATATAAATGGAACATTAGAGGTCATCACAAGTCAAATGGTATGTGGGAGGATTTATCCCAAGAATAATGGTATACATGAGGATCTATCCTTAGCTAAATGGTACATGAGAGGGATTATCCCAATCCAAAGGGTACACAAGAGGATTTATCCCAAGATAAAGGGTGAATATGAGGATTTATCCTAAAAAAATTATATACATGAGGATTTATCCCAATCCAATGGGTAAATGGAATGATATATACGAATCTAAAAAGAACATGGGAGGATTTATAATTATCCAAATGGGTTCACAAGAGGATTTATCAAATGACCATGTATACAAGGGAGGATTGAACCAAGACCAAGAAGGTACAATTGTTCTTACCCTGAGCCTATTATGTGATGAGTGACTTAGTGGGTATCCTTGAAATATGGTTTATGTTCTTATGTACTTGTCAAAGTGGAAATATGTCATAGTTTTATGATTATAATCATGAATATGTTAGGCTATCAGTGATCTTGATTATTAACTAATGTTTACAATGTTTTTTAATTTATATATTATGTTTTTCCAATCCTTATTCCATGACTCATTACTATTAATATATTATTTTTTGTGGTATGATTTTCTTATGTATCTTTATTATAGACACATTATCTTCTTATGCTCACATATGATGTTTGACAATTATCACTTATGTTTTCCCGTACTGAGAATTTGAGCTCACCTCTTTCTTATATTTCAATCACCCTGGTTATAAATATTAGTGCAACATATGAGAAGTATATAAGGGATATAATTGTGTTTTATTGTGGATAAATGATCAATTTTTTTTGTAAAATAAGTTCTCTATTTTATTGGTCCTCAATTACAATAAATAATATATTTGTGATATTAGGAGATGTTTTATGAGTTTTTATAATTATACTATGTAATGTTATAAAATAAATATAGGTTCATATAAATATATATAAAATATTATATTTAAATATTTTGTTTTTAATACTATATCTAGAAGTTCAGGTCTAGGGTTCTTTAGAGTGTTCACTGGATTTGATCGATAAAATCGCTGATTTCAAAAATTAATAGCTGATATCATATCTTGCATCTAAAAATATTTTGAGATGATATTATATGATAACATAGTTTTACCTATTCCAAATATTCTCTGGTTCATTCAATATACTATATTTTTTTTATGAATTTATATAGAACTATATTTATAACTTATTTTATATTTCTTTAGATATGTTTCAAAGTCTTAATTGTTTTACTTTGTCCCATTATTTCACTAAAATTACTTCATAACATACCCAATTTGGTTTTTAGAAATTCATAAATAATTTTAATATTCTCAATATATTTTGACTTAATTGCTTTGAAAAATAACCATAAGTCATATGAGTATAATAATTAACAAAAATTAATGAAATACTCATCACCATTAGTTAATTTTAGACTCATTGACGAAGAAACATCCAAATGCACAACATTGTTTTAATCTACACTAACTTGTGGTTTTTTATTACTATCATCTTTTTGTAGTAAACCTCACTGTATTTTATTATTTACCAATTTATATTTATATTATTTTTAAAAAATATATTCTTTATACAAATACTCACATTCTTTTGGCCCAAATGGCTATGTTTTTGGTGACATTACCCACTCTTATCCTTCAAGAGCATATAATAAGTCTTTAAATCATTAATAATTATGAATAAATTTCTATTTTGGCATTATCCTATCATAATTATTGTGCTATACTATAATATTATAATTTCAGATTAATTATTTTATAAAATTACCACTATACTGGTATCATCAATTTGCAACACATTGAACAAATTATGTTTCAGTTCATCAATTAAAAGTACAACATGTGATTTAATCTTATTTTAAACAATTTTAGTAATTCCAATGTCTTTAAAATTTAAATATATATCATTACCAATGGTAAAAAACCTCTATTTTATTTAGGAATGTATATAAATATATTTTTACTGGTCTTATGTGAAGATAAATGATTTTCTAAAATCCACAATATTTCACTATTTGACACATTTAATGAAACCTAAACCACCATTACATACTCTTGACCACTCACGTTCTTGTAAGATTTAGTGCTATATTTTTTTCAACTACTCCAACAAATGTTTAAGACATTCATTAATGGTATTTTATTATTTATCACAACTACCATAAGTTTCCATACGTATATAAAAGTTATTTTTTTTACTTTAACATTTTCCAATGATTTTTCAATGGTTCCCTCTATATATTTTCATATTTTCTCCCACTTAAATAAAATCCCTTATTAAATTGTGAGAACTAAAAATTATACCATTAAAAACATCCCTTATATACATACACCCCATAGCACTGAAATTATCCTTCAAACATAAATCTTTTTGTTGGCTAGAAATTATTTTCATTAGTAGATATCATTTAATTTTTTTAAATTGTGGAATTTATATACTTTATTTGAAATTACCATTCTTAGTTGATATTTCCATAACATTTGATGTTTACTTAGGCTTATCCCTTATATAACCCTTTCATTAAATATTAGACTCTATCAAATCTATTCAAAATTTCCATTATTTTTTTATCTTTCCTTCGCACTGTGTTTTCTCTTAGGTTGAGCCTCCATATCCTTAGCCTTCCACAGATTATTTTATTTTTATTTTCAAAAAAAAAACATCTAAAGTAACAATGGATGTATAAGTTTTTTAGTTAAGAAGTAACTTTATTTCCCTTTCTTAATTTCTTAATTTCTTAATATTGATTATTTTCAGGATTGTGACTCCCAAGTTAGTGTGTGGTGCTTTATTGGACTAAAATTGTGTTTTTAGTTGAATATTCAACTTTATCCCATGAATTTATAGTCTCTAATTTTAGTTATGATTTTTGAATTCAACCAAAAGATCATTCATTGTATTCTCTACAAAATTTATTAAAGATTTAAGATATTTGACCTCAATTTTTTTTAATAAAATTTATTTGTATAATAGTAAATATTTTTTATTATTCAATAACAAAGGAATTTATATCTAGAATCTTTATTAAGGACTCTACATGGTTTTTTAATATTCTTTTTTATTATATTTTTTCAGTGGTCTTCTTCAATATTGAAACCTACCAATCTAGTTTCTATTTTAATTAAGACATATCATGAAATAGTTTCTAAGTAGGAACTACGTTATTTTTTCCACATATTCTTCATACTATTTAAAATTTTTTTATTCAATATATGATTTATTTTAGTGATTAGATTATTCCACAAAATCTTGAACATAATCATCATTTAAATAATCCACTTCGTTTTTACACTCATCCTAATAATATGTCACTTCATTATTTGATAAGAAATTATAATTCCTTAATGAAATGTAATTGATCAAAAATTTATTGAATTTATTTATTATTTTAACACCCAAAACCATTTTTCTATGCCTTGATGATCTCCTAGGTTAATCTTCCTCTTCCTATTCATTATTTTTCATTGCAAAATTTTATAAAAAAAATCAATCCTTCTATAATTGAAATATTTAAATATAATTTTTTACACTATAATTATCATATTTTCAATTTTTTTAAAAAAATTACATGGAATTAATAAAATCTATACTAATAGAATCAGCTAAATATTATTTTCCACGTCTATACCTCACAGAAATCACTCCTAGGTCAATTTGTAAGATATGAGTGACCCCCAAATCCTACCTCTAATAAGACAAAAGTATGAGACTATAAATAAGGGGATATGTCATATGTATGAGTCAAATTAGACTCATAATTATTAATGAAAATTAGAAAAACCATTAATAGACACCGTATATATATACTGTAATGATAAAAAATAACAAACGCAAACTATCTACACATTTTATAAAATAATGATATCAAGGACCATGTATGACCATCCTCTTAGAACTCCACTCTAGATACTTAAGAAAAATCATTTCCAATCTACCTCAAACTACCCTGAGAAACCACTCAAGGAAACTGTATTGGGGGGATCACTTGGTAGAACTTGATAGGATCATGCTTATAAAAAATTTAACATTCATGTGAAACGAAATTATCATGATAAACATGTGAAAAAAACTATTATACGAAATGTTAGAATAGAGAATACTTTTTATACAAACACTCATAATCAAGAAATGGTTTAACATAATAGGATAATATAGTCTACTCCATTACCTACTTTTCTTACAACCCTTATATAAAAAATCATAATAATCAATAATTAAGATAAAATATCATTATAACATAATAATAAAATAAAGACATTTATAGAATCCAACACCCTTAATCCTTATTAGTTCAGAGGCCATCCCAAATAAAACTAATAAGGAGATGGTAGGATTAGCCCTCACCAACTGATCAAGAAGCTGAGAATGAAACTATATTCAAATCAATAAAACATACCGCACTATGTAATCATTTTCAAACCACATTAACTTAGCCACCTCCAAATCATCATCTCTACATCATACATTTTCTAATGAAACATAATCTTGATCCATTAAATCTCACATATAGATACATCTAGCCTTTTAATCTATCATATCCCAAGTATATATACATTATAAACCTTGATCCATTATAATTTTTTTTCATATAATAACAAATCATAGGATAAAATATAATATAATATCAAAAATAACAAGAGATGGTCATTATAACCATGCATAGACAATATTTAGTAAAAAAGAAACATGTTTATAGAATTTAAATAAAAACCATTCTTATATAAGATATAATAACCAATACTATATTCGTTATCAATATAAAAAATTTCATCTTAATAATTATTTTATTTATTCATTACATTATATTTTAGTATAGAATTATTCATTCTAACATAAATTAAACATATCATTGAGAATCTTATAAAATTAATATCAATGAACGTACAAGGATCACTACGCAACTGACGGTGCATCGATCAGAGGTCTGTAGCCCAATTTATCGGCCTTTGAACGAAGCTGTCCGATTTTAGGGGGTTTTGGGCCTGGACCGACCCAGCCCAAGACCCCATGGGTCGGCCCGAACCGGTTGGACCCGTCCCGGGTCCAGGTCCAGAACGCTTGGGCGCGGCCCGACCCAGCCGGCGTGGCCTGGCCCGACGCGGGGTCCGGCCCAGCGCGGGCCGTCCATCCCGGCGCAGCTGGCCCGGTCCGGCGTGGGCACGGCCCGCGTGGCCGGCGGCTCGGCCGTTTGGCTGAGCAGGATGCGGAGGGGGGCACTTCCCCCCTTGATTGATGAAACGACCCCCACATGGAAGGCCTGCATTTTTGCCCACCAGGGGTTACGACCCCCGGATCTTCTGAAAATGGCCGACCGAATTGGCCGGTCGGTGTGCCACTGCGGGACCCCCGTGGGTCCCGCCTTCCATGAGTCGGTGGCCGGCGGTTTCGGCCTCCCCTCCCTGCACCGCCGCGGCCTTGTCCGACTGGCGCAGTGCGACGGCGCCGCCCCCTCTTCCGCGGCCTGCCCCGGCCGCGACCCTCCGTGATGCTCCGACATGGCGCGATGGTGCCGCGCTCCTCTACCGCGACCCGTCCTTGGCCGCGACTTCCTAAGGCTTCACCGGTGCAGTGTGACGGCCCCACGCACTTTCGTTGTGCTTTTACTCATTTTGGTGCGATGCTGTTGCACTGCGCCACCTCCATTCCAAACCACATCGATGATCAACAACAAAGGGGAGGAGGATCGGTCATGTTTATGCGGTCCGACCTACTCTCGTTAAATTGATATCAGGCGACCAAAATAACATAAAACAACTTCGACAAAAAAAAAGATCAAATTTAATCCGTTAATGTTGAACTTAAAACACCTACCTTGAAGAAGTTGTTGAAAGGAGATTGTCGTGGGAAATGGCGTCGCGAGTAAAAGCTCTGTATTTGTTTGATGGAGATCGTCCTAGGTGGAGCGGCGTCTCACACCGGCTGTGGAGTGGAGATGAAAGGCACAATGATCACTCTTTGCAGTGATGACGTTCTTCATCGAGGTCTTGACGTTCTTTGCATTCTTCAAGACTTAGCGTAAGCTCTCCCAAAATCTCCACACAACAAAACCACACCAAAATACAATACGATAGGTCCTTATTTTATTAACTCATGTCAAGAATTCAAGAATTCTAAATTCAAACTCTAATTAAATAAATTTATTAGATTTAATGAATATAATTAATGTGAGAGTTGACATGCCATTAAAGTGGGGGAGTGGGTGAGTTACAAAATTAATTGCTAGTGGTGGGGGGGTTTAATGAGATGTTAGAGAAATTGAAGGAGGTGGTGGATCGGGTGGGACCCACCCCAACTTCCTCACAACTTCCATTCCCATAACACTTAAACCATCAGTAAAGAAATAAAAATAAAATTGTAAAACAATTATATTTTTATTCCTCACATTTTTTTAACATCTCCTCCTGAGTAAACGCAACTCCAAAAAAAGTCTTCCTAAGCAATTACCGGTGTTGCAGTTTCATCGGTGCCCTCAGATTTCATTTCCGAGCACCATTTCAAAAGTTAGGAAAACCCACTTGTTCGTTCACTGAACGTACCCGTGCTAAACTTCGGAAATTTATTCCGAGAACACCGGGCCTCGAAATCAGGTGCCGTCAGAAACTGCATACTCGTAAAATCCTAAAGAAATTAGGAAGAAAAATTTCCTTGAAATTTACAGGTCTTTAAAGGGAAGTTAATATAGTTTATCTCTAGAGTGATGTTATCCAATCTACCCCATGAGTCTATCACCATCACACACATTACCCTTAGGTCTTATGCGGGTGTTAGAAGGGGTTACAGAACAAGACCCTAGCACTATGATTATGTGCATTATGTTTGTATAAATAATATACATTCATTTTATTATTATTACTTTTTAAATGGTTTTTAAAGCACAAATAGTATTTTTAGTTAATATTTAAATTCAATTAAGAATTTTATTTTGATGAATTAATGGATTTTTGAATTAAATAACATTTTAATACAATATTATTACTAAATTACTTTTTATTAAATATAAATGATTGAATAATTTTTATAATTACAATTGTAATTTTTATAATGGTTTGAAAGCTATTTTTTTCCAAACCCATGAATTTTTGATAAATGTTAATTTTTATTTTAAAAGTGAAAAATCACATATTTATAAAATTATTTAGATAAAGCGAATATTATTTTGGGATTGAGGATGTCTAAATTATCTAGTGGTTAATTTTTCCTAATTTTTTTGAGACACTCGAATTTTTGGGCAAAAATTTAATACCCTTTAGATATATAATGTATTTTAGGACATCATAATAAACTAATAGTGATGTAACAAAATACTATAAAAGGGGTATTCGACTAATATATGTTTTCGTTTAAAATAAATTTATTTTAAATTTATTTTATTAATTTTATGTTTCCTTAGTGGACCTTCCAAGACTTATAAAATATTGTAACCTTTAAAAATGATTTCCATGAGAGTGTGACCCACCTCCACATAAGAAAGAATAATATTTTAATAAGTTTGGAAATTTTAATTATAAAATAATTTTTCCACTCCCATTTATCAAAAAACATGGGAAAACACTATTATTTGGTTTGTGGTTTTGAATATTTAATTATATAGATTGAAAATTCTAAGTTTGTGAGATATTAAAGATTTATGCTCTCTTTTCCTATATAAATCCACCTAATCTCCCACTTATCTTAACTCAAAACCATTGGATCATGTCCCTACTCTGCCCTCCTTTCTCTAGAATCCCCCCAAGTTGCCCCAATCTCCCATGAAGCCTCTCTCAAGCCTCTCCCAAGCCTTTGGGATCAGACTTCCAAGTAAGGGATTTCTTCATTTATCATTTTTGTCTAAGTTTCTTTATGTTTTATACACTTTTAATTTTAATTAAAAATGTTGGGGTATGATTTAAAACCTCCCCCATACTTACCTCCTTTTTTATAATAATTATATAACTCTTTCTATCTCATTAAGCTCTCTTATGTACACCCGTTACCATGTCGAAATTTCATAAAAGTTATTCCATTTCACCTCTTTCTTCATGTTTCTTTATTTTTTTCTATGTGACCCATTACTATTTTTTTCATGTAAATATTTTGAGATAACACTTTATCTCTAATCAACCATTTCTATGAATAATTATTTCATGCCATTATGCTGCCAAAATTGCACCGTGATTTTCCAAGCCGAAATCCTTGTGTAGTGAATACCATAGCCATTTCCCTATCAAGGGTATTCACCTTCATGAACATATACTTATTTAATGGTACATACATGTATGGATTACACATTATTTTGTCATCTAATATCTTATGATTTTGAATGATTCCAGGTTATATGATATATGTGGCACACTTATGGATGAAATGAAATGATTAAGAAGGGTGCGCCCTGATAGCACTCCAAGGCATTGGTTAAAGAATAGTATGATGATACACAATGTTCAATGAGTGTTTACTCATGATTATTCATGTTAAATAGGGTTTAATCATTCTAATTAAAGTGAAATGAGGTTTTACTCATGCTCTATGTGGAATGAGCCTTGGATCATGCTAATATCTTATTAAATGTTTTTCCACATTTCCATGTTAGGATAATCAAGATATATCATGCCTTTATGTTCATATTGATCTTATGGACCCTTGAAATTCCTATTTACTAACATGTATTGTATTCTTCAAATGACTTGTTTTCTCCCTTACCTGTCTTTATAGCTAACCCTTTTCTTAGGTATGTGTTTAGGTTATCCCATGCAATGTTAAGTACGAAGGAATGTTGTGGTCATGTAAAAGATGTTTTCAATAAAGATTCTATATTTCATGTATTAAGTTGACATGTAATTTTACTTATTTCCAAATACACTAGAACTCTAAAACATCATTGTTTTCTTAAGTTCATGTTTTTGTAATAAATCATGTTTAAGTGTGTAATAAAGAGTATGGTTGTTATAGTTAGTGTTAAATGATAGGTTTAGTTATTTTTGGGATTAGGATTAGAAAAACCTAGTGAAATAATTTGGGATAATATTATGCATAATAATAATGTCCCTAAATTTTGGTGAGTGTATAGTAACTGGTTTATTAAGAAAATACAACTATGTCTGGATATGAACAAGTAGAGGTGGCTCTTGCATAGATTTATCGAGGTGTAAAACATGAAAACACCGCTTTGAGCTAGACTCGAATGAGAACTAGTTAATGATAATAGGCCTTTCTAAAATATTGGTTATGACACTACCAACAGATATGCTTTGGTAAATTCATAATATTATTATGAACCATTATTAAGGGAATAAAAAAATTCCCCTATGAATATATGTTGCGTAATAGATCAATGATAACATATATTGAAGCCTATAAATTAATAAGTTATTGAAATAAATTTAATTTATAAGTTATACCATTTATTCATTGGATTATCCTTTATATGTTACCCTGGAATTCCTTCTATTCTATCCAATGTAAGATAATAGGAAGGCTCGGGCTAACAATCGATGTAAAGATCAATGTGATGACTATTCTAATGACATGCCCAATCTGATGGGAGAAGAAATCACAAACTTTGTCATGATACTCTTTTAGTTAACTCATGTTTTGAATATAAACATAGATCAAGAGGAACATCCAAACCCCCAAGAAATGAAAACCCATAATTGAGAGCTTTAAAAGATAAATTCCTCTTACTTTTACTGGATCATCTGATCCCTCAATCGCTGAGCAATGGATCAACTCAATTGAAAAGGTCTTCTACATCCTTCAATGTTCTTAATAAGAGAAGGTTCTTTTGGATTCTTATTGTATGGAGGGTGAAGCTAATCAATGGTGGAAATTGATAAAAAATATGAAGATTGAGGAATAGATCGAGGCATTGGAATGGATGGATTTCCAAAAAATGTTTTTTTAAAAATATTTTCCATGCACCCACCAACTTATGATAGCAAGGGGATTTGTTTTCTTTATGAAAAAAGATGATGAATCCATCAAAGCGTAAGAGGAAACATTCACAAGGATTTCATGATATGCCTTTAACTTTGTAGTTATGCCTAAATTCAAGGTTGTCAGCTTCTTTTGTGGGCTAAAACCTTTCATACAGAAAGCCATGTTGATATGTGACTTCGATATTTAAGAGGAAATTGTTTGATGTTCCCTCAAAGTCGAAATAGCGATTAGAGAATCTGAGGGGTATCATGGGGATAATAAGTGGAAAGTGGAATTTAATGCTGGTGGTCTGATTGATAAATCCAACGGTGCTAAGAAATTTCAGCATCCCACTTTCCAATGGTGCAGAAAGAAGCACCTTGAAAATTTTTGGAAGGGGAAAAAGAAATGCTTTAGGTGTGGAAGAGAAGGACACCTGGACATTAACTGTCGGAAAGAAAAACCCACTACAAAGATAATGGAGAGGAATTCTCCATTAAACCCTCAACACATTGTTCACTACTTTATCTACAAAGAACCAGGTCACTTGGTAATCCAATTCACTAAGACAAGTGTTTTAGGAGGCAACCAACAACCTCTAAGGCATAAAGGGTGATATTTTTATATCACTACCACTGAAACAAATACAGACAATGAAGTGGTGATATGATTTCTGGTTATTCATTCAAGAATAGGGAACATACCTTTTGATTATAGTTCTACACATTCTTTTATATCCCAAATGTTTATTAGAACAATCCAAACACCATAAAAAATCGTTGAATTAGAGATATTTGTGAGAATGGAAAATTGGGAAATTATTGCATCCTATGAATATAACTCCTCCCCTATCAAAATTTGTGGAATGAAATTCTTTAAAAACCTCATCTTACTCCGTATGTTGGAATTTGATGCAATTCATGGCATGGAATGGATTTCCCTATATAGAACCAATATAAATTGTTATGAGAGGGAAATCACTCTGTATAGGGAGAATAGACCGCTGATTCTATACAAATGAAAAGAGGAGGAAGAATATTCTTTATAAAAATCATCTCAAGGATGGATATTACTTCTATATGAGAATGAAAATCTTTATTAGATGATTGAGTCTATGGAAGAAACCATCCTTGAAGACATGCTTATTATGAGGGAATTTGCTGAAGTGTTTCCCAAGGAATTCCATGGTCTTACTACTAGAAGAGATGTCGAATTATCAATTGATCTTATACATGGGGAATTTCCAATATAAAAGACTCTATATAGAATGGTTATTGTGGAGATTGAGGAGATAAATAAACAACTGTAGGAGAATCTTGATAAATGGATTATATGCCCAAGTGCTTCACAATGGGGTGCACTATTCTTCTTCGTCAACAAGTAGGATGGGTCAATGTGGTATTACATTGATTATCATCATCTCAGGAAATCACGATAAAGAAAAAGTATCATCTACAATGAATTGATGACTTGTTCAATCTTCTATATGGATAACAATACCTCTCCAAGGTGGATTTACAGTCGAGATATTACCAAGTAAAGGTGAAAAAGGATGATGTCCCCACGAATGCTTTTTGTACAAGGTACATGAAGTATGAATTCATATTAATTCCTTTTACACTCTCTAATGCTCTAGAAATCTTCATGGACATGATTAATAAAGTATTTAGAGATTACCTCGGAAAATTATCAGTAGTCTTTATAGAAGATATTCTAATACACTCCAAAACCAAGGTGAATCATGAGGAGCATCTAACCATTGTACTAGAGACCTTGCAAAAGGAGAAGCTCTATACAATGTACATCAAGTGTGATTTATAGTTGAAGGAAGTCTCATTATTGGGTCATATCATCTCAAAAAATGGGATATCTGTGGATCCCTCCATGATAGCAGCAATTGAGGGATGACTGAGGAAAACAGCAGCGACGGATATTCGTAGCTTCCTAGGGTTAGCTGGATATTATCGCCAATTTGTGAGGAATTTCACAAAATTTTCAAACCCTTTTAACAAGATAACTCGGAATGGAGTCAAGTTTTCTTGGAGTTATTAATGTGAAGAGAATATCAAGGTTTTGAAAACGAGGCTTATCACTGCACCCATTCTCACACTACCCACAAGTGGATAACTGTTTATGGTATTTAGTGATGCTTCAAAGAAGGACATGGGCTGTGCATTGATGAAAAATTAAAAATTCATTGATTATGATTCATGGAAATTGAAATTTCATGAGAAAAACTATCCAACACATGGTCTAAATTTTATTAGTGTAATATTTTATTTAAAAATGTGGAAACATCACCTATTTGGGGAGAAGTGTGAAATATATACGAACCAAAAAATCCTCAAGTATATGTTCACATTGAAAGAGTTGAATATGCACCAACAATATGGTTAGAGATGGTCAAAGACTAGGACTACTCAATAAATTACCACCCTAGGAAAGAGAACAAGGTGGAATATGCTCTAAGTAGAAAGGACCCACCAATTCTATCATTGATGAGAATTGAAAAGGATCCGATATTCTTATATTTAATGAAGATGTACATGGGAATCATAAAGAAGATAACATCATCAATCCTTTCACAAATGATTTCCCAACCTTCTCTTTTGGAAGTGTTAAAGGATGCTCGAAAGGATGATGTGGGAATTCAGAAGAAAGTGGAAACTATTAGAAAAGGAAAATCCTCAGACTTCAATGTTAATGAAGAAGGAATTGTGAGATTTGGGTCAAGACTATGTATTCAATCAAATCTGGAGATAATGAATGAACTTTTGGATGATACACATAGTTCAAATTTCCAAATTCACCCACAAAACTCAATGATGTATCGAGATATCTGAGAGAAATATTGGTGGGATAACATGAAGTAGTAGATCACAAAGTATACATCAAAGTGCCCGGTATGTTAGAAAGTGAAGGCTGAGAGGAAGAAGTCTAAGAGGATGATGAAACAATTACCCTTACCAACATGGAAATGTGTGAACATCACTATGTTATTTTTCAACATACATCCGAAGAAATGTAATGGAAACACTACTATCTGGGTTGTTGTGGATTGCCTTATAAAGACTGCACACTTCATTGCAATTTGAGAGGATTTATCTTTAGATCAACTGGAATGGATAAACATCATAGAAGTGGTAACACATCATGGACTACCACTATCTACTGTATCCGATAAAGATCCATGATTCACCTCTATGTTCTGTAAGAGTCTCCAACATGATTTGAATACTGATCTGATCTTCAGTATGAATATCATCTTCCAACTGATGGATAATATAAGAAGACCATCCAAACACTTAAAGAAATGTTGAGAGAATGCTCAGTGGATTTCAAAGGAGGATGGGATTAACATCATCATCTGGTTGAGTTCTCTTAAAATAAAATTATCCACTCACGCATCCAAATGGATAATTTTAAATTCCTTTATGGGAAGAGGTGTAGAACACTAGAAAGTTGGGATGAAGTTTGGGAGAGAAAACTCCTAGGTCCAGAAATGGTTGAAGAAATGGTGGAGATGGTTAAGACCATCCAGAAGCACATTAAAGCTACTCAGAATCAAAAAAAAAATCTATGTTGATAATCATGGAAGATACCTAGAGTTTGATGTTTGAGACATGGTATTCCTCCTCATATCATCATGGAAGAGAGTTATGAGATTTGGGAAAAAGGGAAAGCTTTTTCCAAGGTACATCAACACTTTTGGGATCCTTGACCACATTGGAGCAGTGGCACATCGACTAGAACTCCCACAGAACATATCTCAAGTACATGATGTATTCCGTGTATCACTATTGAGGAAGTACATACCTGACCCATCCCATGTACTCAATCCAGAGGTGGTTCCATTAGAGAATAAACTCTCCTTTTAAGAGAATCTGGTGATAATCTTAGATCATAGAGAAAAAGTTCTACAAAATTATATAATGCCCCTCATCAAAGTGTTGTGGAGAAACCACATGTTTGATAAATCAATAGGGGAATTGGAGGAAGTGATGAATTAGAGTAAACTTCATTTGTTTTAGGGTGGTAAAAGAAAATTTTGAGGGCTAAATTTCTTGAGGGATGATAGTAATGACCCAAAATTTTATTAATGAAAATTCCTTTTGATCTAATTAAATGTATTATTATGTAAAACAGTTATATAAAATATATGGATTTTTGTGGTTTTATGTTTTTGGATTTTAGAATACCGTTATGAATTTTTACAGTTGCTCATATAGCCATTGAACATGGATCACATGATTATTATAAATATAAGGCTTTAACAAATCACATTTACTCAGACAAAGGAAGTGATGGCCTCATCCAGTAGAATTGATCCATACAAAACCCATTTTTCCTAGCTCAGAAAGTACGTAGCATCACTCGACTTTGATCTTGACCAAGCCCAATACGATCTTCAATACGTTAGGAGAAGTGGATCCACCTACCAGATAAGTGGATGTTAATAGAGTTTACCACCTGAGTGATATTATCTAAGCTGCCCCAAGACTCTGTCACCATCACACAACTTACCCTTGGGTCTTATACGGGTGTTATAAGGGGTTATGTAACAAGACCCTATAACTATGATTATCTTCATTTTTTTGTATAAAAAGTATACATTAATTTAATTATCATTACTTTGTAAATGGTTTTTAAAGCACATATAATCTTTTCAGTTAAAATTTAAATTCAATTAAGAAATATATTTTGATGAAATAATGTATTTTTTAATTAAATAATTTTTTAATAAAATATTATTACTAAATTAATTTTTATTAAATATAAATTATTCTATAATTTTTATAAATACAATTGTAATTGTTATTATGATATGAAAGCTGTTTTTGTTAAAACCCATGAATTTTTTATAAATGCCAGTTTTTATATTAAAAGTGAAAATTAAAATATTTAGAATTTTTTTAGATAAAATGAATATTATTTTTGGATTTAGGACATCAAAATTATCTAACGGTGAATTTTTCATATTTTTTTGAGATAGTCAAATTTTTGGGTAAAAATTAAATACAGATTAAATATATAATGTATTTTATGACATCATAATGACCCAATATTGGTATAATAAAAACTATAAAAGGGATATTTGTAAAATATACGTTTTAAATTTAACTTAATTAGATTTTATATTTTTTTGATTAATTTTATGGTGCCTTAGTGGACCCAACAAGACTTATAAAATATTTTAACTTTTTAAAATGATTTTCTTGAGAGTATGAATCACCTCCACACAATCAAGACTAATATTTTAATATGGTTGACCATTGTAATTATCAAATAACTTTTTCTAATCCCGTTTTGAAATAACCTTAGGCAAAAACCGTGGTTTGGTTTGTGGTTTTAAATATTTAATTATATAGATTCCAAAACCAATGATTGTGAAATATTAAAGAATTCCTCACTCTTCTCCTATATAAACCCGCCCAAGCTCTAACTTCTCTTCACTCAGAAACCCCTAGATCACATCCCTAATTTTTTATATTCTCACTAGAATCCTCCCAAGGCACCCCGATCTTCAATGAAGCCTCTCTCAAGCCTCTCCCAAGACTTTGGAATCACACTTCAAAGTAAGAGATTTCTTCCTTTATCATTATTTCCAAGTTTCTTTCTATTGTTATACCATTTTAATTTCAATTAAAAATGTTAGGGTATGATTTTTCACCTCCCCCATAATTCCCTACTTATGTTTCAATAATGAGAGACTTCTTTCTATTTCATTAATCCCTCTAATGTAGACTCGTTACCATGCCAAAATTTCATAAGAGTTATTCCATTTCCCTTCTTTCTTCATGTTTCTTTATTTTGTTACGCCTTCTATTTAAAAATTTCACATTCTGGGAGATGTATATATGTGACCCCCTATCTATCCATTTCATATACATATAATTATATACCACTTTATATATCATCAAGCAATTTTATGAATCAATATTTTACGTCGTTATACTGTTGAAATTATACTGTGAATTTTCAAGCCGAAATCATTGTGTAGTGAATACCATACCCATTTTTCTATCAAGGGTATTCAAATTCATTCACATAAACTTATTGAATGGTAAATACATGTATTTATTCCACATTATTTAATCGTATAATATCTTATGATGTTGAATGATTCTATATTATATGATCCATGTGGCACACTTATGCATGAAATGAAATGATTAAGAAGGGTGCACCCGGATAACAATCCAATCAATTGGGTAAAGAATATTATCATGATAAGTCATGTGAAATGAGTTTTAAATCATTCTAATTAATGTAAAATTAGGGTTTACTCATGCTAATTCAAGAGAAATGAGGGTTTACTCATGCTTCATATGGAGTGAGCCTTGAATCATGCTAATATATTGTTAAATGTTGTTGCTATATTTCCATGTTATGATAATCATGATATATAATTCCTTCATGTTCATGTTTCTATTATGATCCATTGAAATGCATATTTCCCAAAATGTATTTTATTCTTCATATTCCATTTTTTACTTCCTTACTGGGATTTTAATCTCACCCTTTTCTTATATATTTCCTAAGGTTATCCCATGAAATTCTATGTTTGATGGAATTTTGTGGTCATGTAAAAGAGGTTTTCAATAAATATATTGTATTTTATGTTTTAAGTATTCATGTAATGTTACTAATATCCCAATACACTATAACTATAGATCCTCAGAGTTGTATTATGTTCATGTTTATATAATAAATCTTGATTAAGTGTGTAATAAAGAGAACAGTTGTTATAAGTAAAGAATTTCAACTCAGTGTTTTGAGAATATTGGGTAATTTTCGAGAACTTGGAGGTAAATCTCTGATCTCAATCAAATAAAACTAATAGTAGTTTTGCATGAAGCCTTAAAACATCTCTAATGTATATCAATGAATTTTTTTGAGTGTTAATTCCTCTAAAATTTTGATAAAGTGATCTATCCTTATATGATAATCCACAAAAACCCATATAACATTATTCCCTTTGGATGTATTTAGAAGTGCAGTGAAAATTTCTGTGGTGTTGTTTTCCCATTTCTATGATTTTATGGGTAATGGTTTCATCATCCCATTATATTTTGGAAATTTATCCATAACTTGATGACATAACAAGAACATTATTGAATATTTAGCAATTTTCTTCTTCATATTGTCCCACCAATAGTGCTCTTGGAGCTCTCAATACATCTTAGTGATCCTAGGGTGAATAGAGAATGTTGTGTTATATGTGTCATTCAAAATCTATATCTTTATATCTAAATTGGATGGTACCCATAATGATTACCCAAATCTCATGACTACATCCTCATCCATTTTAAACCCTATGGATTTCTGTTTTTTTGATAGATTCCACCTTTTTCTGAATTTCCACACCATTTCATTGATCATCCTTTATTTGCTCTATAATGGATGGTTGAGAAATTATTTGAGAAAGGATTGATGGTTATCCCAACATAACAACTCTCTTTTCAATATTATTTAGTTCTAATAATATTGGATCCTTCTCAATTAACATCATTGAAAAATATGTACGAAACTTTCTACTTAGATCATCTTCTACCTTATTTTCTTTATAGAGATAATAGAGGATTGAGTAGTAATAATCATTGATAAGATCTAACAATATTCGCTAAAACATATTAAAATTATTATTTATGTGAATATATATTTGAGGCTCCTATGCTCCCTATATCTCATACATTTCCCCATAGAGACATGCCACTATATTTTCAATGAAAATATCACAACTTCCAACTCCAGATCATTCATGGGATAGTTGTGTTCATGAAATGTCAACTTCCTTGAGCCATTGGCTATAAATTTATCATTTTTAATCACTTAAAATCAGAATAAATTCATTGAATCATATTTTTATGCCACAAAGAGTTCCCCACTTTTTAGTAGTGTGAGAATTGGTGTAGTGATAAGCCACCTTTTCAACAATTAGAAGTATTATTCACATTCACTAGTCCAGATAAACTTCACTCCCTTGTAGTTTAGCTTGGTTATTGTGATTGAAAATCATTATAAGTTAATCAAAAATTATAATTAATACCCAAATAGACCAATAAAATTATGGATCTTCATTATAGATGTTTTTCGGGGTCACTCCTCAATTTCCTTGGTCTTGGAAGGGGCAAAAAATAATCATTTGATAGTGATAAATTGCCCAAGAATGATACTGCTTCCATTAAAAACTCACATTTACTGTATTTTTCATGTTTTATCTCCGTTCAAAAAGTATTTATCATGGTATTCAAATAATCCATGAGATCCTTCTTTCTCTCAGATTATATCATAATATCGTCAATAAAGACAACCATAAAATTGTCAAGTTAATTTCTAAATACTCTATTCATTAAGTCCATGAAAATTTCAAGTGCATTAGTGTGTCTGAAGGGGATCACTATGAACTCATAGTGCCCATACCCCATTCAAAATTATTTCTTGTGAATATCATACTTCCTACCCTTTAATTTGTGATATCCTGACTGAAGGTCCAAATTAGATAAATGCTTATCCCTCTATACTTGATTGAACAAGTCATCTATCCATGGGAGATACTTGTTTTTTTGAAGTTATTTTATTGATATCATGTTAATCAATGTAGAGAAACATTGATCCACCCTTCTTGTTGATGAATAGGATAGGTACACCTCATGGTCAAGCACTATGGCATATAAAACTCTTGTCCATATTCTCCTATAACTAATTCTTTAGTTATTCCAACTCAATTGTGCCCATTCTATAAGGTGTCTTAGAAAAAGGTAGAGATCTAGGAATATGTTCAATTCATAACTCAATTTATCATTCAAGAAGAATACCATACAATTATTCGAGGAACACATTAGTTTAGTCCCCCACAATTGGCATGTATTTGACCATGGTTCTCTTCTTTATCTCAATCATTTGAGCTAGATATGATTTCTCATAAGGCACTAATATCCAAACTTGAGGCGATAATTATAAAGGAGATTCATCATCCCCCATAAACATTTACATAATTAGAGGTTTCTTCGGGATGTGAAGAGTGATATCCTTTTTCTGATAATTTATGCCAGATTTATATAAATATAGCCAATCCATGCCCAATATAGCATCAAACTCTACCAAATGGATTATAAAATGAATTTTTTGGAGGTTAAATCCATAAAAATTAACTGAGGAGGAGTTATAAAAATTGGATGAAATAATTACCCATTTACCGTTCTCAATGAGAACATAACCTCCATATTTTGAAAGGCGTTTGAATGGTTATACTAAAATTTAAAGATTTAAAGAATTCATAGAACCAGAATAAAATATCACATTTTCTATTCTTGAATGAATAACCTGTGTACCTATCATCACATCATTTTGGGTCTCCACCTCAATTGTAGTGACATCATATTCCATTCCTTGATTCGATGAAGGTTTTTTTTATCGATTTCCTACAATAAACCTTGTCTTAGAACAATGACTCACATAATTATTATTTTACATGTAGTCTAAACACTGCACTATGGGATACATATTGATTTGAACCTTCCTTTATTCTTTTACATTAGTTATATTCTTCATATCCCTTAAGTATTTATTATTTATATTCCCCATTCATCCAAATTTGTAACATCTCTAGAAACCCTATAAAATATTCCTCAGATGATTCTTCCCACAATTTTAACATGTGGGATTTTTAGTTTTCTTTCCATCATGGAATTTATCTATTGATCCTGCCATATTAAACTCTATTTTCCACTTTTTATCTCTGGATACACAATAACACTATGATTATATAATCTACATTTCAACCGTAAGGGAATAAGGAAAAATATCTTCAAATCTATCAAAGTCTCTAATAACCAAATCATTTAGTATACTCAACTTTAGTCTACTAAATAAGTGATCTACCTTACTTTTGGTGTTCATGAAAAAGACGGATGCATATCATACATGTCTTATGAGTTTTTCTTCACACAACTCAATAGAATCATATTCATTTTTATCTAGACTGAGGAAATCCATTTATATATTAAAAGGGAGATTTCAGAAAAATATTTATTGAAAAATATTTTCTTGAAATATTCCCATTCCATGTAATCAATTCCCTCCTTGGACATTATATTCTTGACCACTATCCACCACTGATAAAATTCCCTATCAAAATGATAGACTATCAGTATAAATTTCTCTTCATCTAAGCATGGAAGGAAATAGAATATCTTCTAAATGGAGTTAATACATTATTCCACAATGAGGGGATCATTATATTTAATAAATATGGCATGCATTTGTCACATTAAAGATTCTACTACTAGTTGCTCTTTCTTAGGAGAAGGAAGGTTTTCCACATGATTCATGTTATTATTCAAAACTTGAATCAGTTGACCAAGTATGGTAATGATGTTTTTGGAGTCCTTTCCCATCATATTTTTCATTTTATTAGGCAAATCAACACATTTCCTACCATAATTATTGTTAGAAGGAGTTATCCTATTTTTGCGGATTAACTAAGAAAAATAAAGTACAACTTAGGGGACTTGAATACATAGATAATAAGAATATAAAAGGAAAAAATTTAATATATAAGGATAAAATTGTAAATTAAAAGTACATCCTAACTTGTTATTCCTTAAGTTTAAATATAGGTAATCCATGGTGATAGAATTATCCCTCTAGTTCTAACGAAGGTTCTTTAGTTTTAATGTATAAAAATGACTAAACCAAACACTGATACATACTATAACAACCTGATAGAGATAATATTTTCCTCATTTTTATATTTATTTAAATTATTTAAACCCTCATATTTTAATCTATTTGAGCTTATATGAATCATTTTTATATTTTTGATGTGTTTTGAGTAAAAATGTGAAAATTTGAAAATTTGGGAATTTTTATAGATTTTTTCACAAGGGTATTTGGGAAAAAAATTAAAAATGTTAATCCAACTTTATTGATTATTTTTTTGATTAATGGAATTATTTTATTCAATTCTTTATTTAGATTAAATGTCTGATTTGACCATATTGAGCCCCGAAAAGATCATTCAAGTAGAAAAGTTTTTCAGGCGTACAACATGGAACCCACCTCCATAATAGTGGCATGAATAGGGATACACACATATAATTTTATTAATTACACTTTTAATAGAACTAGGATATATAGACTCATTTATACAATAAATTTTAATTTTTTTAGCTCCTCAAGGGGGACATTAGATGGTATACATTTAAATAGGAATTATGGAATTCTTGGATAGAAATTTTCTACCTTAGTAAAAATTTCATAAATCCTTAGTTTAGAGGACAATTAAGATGAAATTTGGAGGTAAAACATGAAGTACATTTATGAAAAACTTTTATGAAGGATTAAATAAATGAATCATCCACTTATATAGTAAAAACATGAAATGTTTTGGAGGACAAATTATGGCCTATAAATGGAGGAGAGCAACTCCTTCCCAAATCATTCAATTCCATTATATCCCACACTATCTGGGGAACCAAGGAGAGGAGGAAAAGTTCCATTTAGAATTTAACTTTTTCTTTTATTTTAATTTTAGTTTTATATTCCTGTGTAAGACGTTCATATTTTTATTAAAGTGATTCTATTTTCTTATTCAATCTCACTTTCTCTTCCAATCTTAATCTCATTCTATCTCTTCTATCTTCTGTCATGATATTTTTTAAATGGAAAGTGACAAACCCAAGTATTGATCCTGAATATGGTTTCATTGTGTTCTTTATTTTATTTCACTTCAATTAAAAATGTTTTAAATCAATTTTTAGTGGTTACAAGAGTATTTCACAAGTGCAGTGGTGATCCACCACGACATTATTTTCAATTTCATTTAATTTTTGTGATTAATTATTTTTCCTTCCCTTATCATATAAAAAAATCATATGGTGGTGTTGGGTTCACTTAAAGGGATGAAACATAATATAATAGAGCTGTGTATTTTAGAAATAACATTTTCAGTAGAGGTGTTATCCTATTTGACTATTGGAGGAGGTGTGGTTTGGTGTGCCAAAGGAATACTAAAATCACACACTCAATAAATTAAAGGAAATTAATTATTTAATTTTGTTTGATTAAAGAAATTATAAAATTGAATTTAAAAAACAAATAAATAATTAATGAACCTACATTATCAAGTCTTAGACCAAGACCTTTCTTTTTAAACCTCATTATGTCTGTATGTTCATTTAGTTTTTAAATTAGAATTACATTATTCTAATTTCATGTTTTCCATAACCCTTAAAACCATCATTTTAAATAAATTATAAAAACAAATAAAAATAATTAAAATAGGTGAACTAGAATCAGTTATTCAACACACTGTAATGATCCTCAACTAAGACGACTGTAGTCAACCTATATGCTGCATTACGAAAATTAAATTTCTTCTTCCACACTCTATGAAAAGAATGTGTAAAAACAAGAACCACTACCAACAATATAATCATTTATTCACTAATTTTTTATATTTTCAAATATTATATAGTTTTAATTTGTTTTATAAATTAAAAAAACCATAAAAAAGTCTTTTTCCATGATGTCTTCAAAGGAACATACTATAATTATTGGAACAATTACCCATAGGTGTAAGAACCAATTATTAAAATACCCTTGTCCATGGTCAATGGTGTTTCTATTATTATTAGATTGGTGACATCATTTTAGAAATCAAATAATGGGGAGCATACATTTAAAGAATTCATATCTACTTTTAGGGAGGACATGAACCAACAAATTTTTGATGTGATGGATTGGGAGATAACCCAGTTCTCTCATTACTTTCCAGAATTTTATCATTTGGATATGGTCGAAGAAGATTCCACCTTAGTCTTCGCTAATTTTTACAAGTAGATCCATGAAATGGAGTATCTAGACTACCTATATCCATATTCTATTGCTTAAGTCCAAGAGTTGTTTTCCACTGAAAAAGGCATTCAAGATGTACCAACTTAAGGAGATGATATATTAATGAACTAAAAATAATTTTATTTCATTTAAACTAATTTGAGTATAACTCCTAATAATTTTTAATATTTATATTCTACAAACTTTTATGACACCCTAGAGGAAGATGATGAAAATTAAAATGCACCTATTGAGGAACATTTAGAGTTCCCAGAACACAATTAACATTTACTTGAGGGAGTATAAGAAGAGATCCCAGTGGATCTTCTTGAAAACCCAAATATAGAAGATACAAAAATTAAGTCACATTTGGAGCCACCATTTTGCATAAAAAAGAAGTTTCCCAGGTAGCAACAAAGGAATATGATACATACTTTGTCCTACACCCGCCATGAATGATGTACTTAATTGGGAAGGGGGAGGATATGAATTAATCTATCAACAGATGATTCCTCACCTACAACGATGATGTAAAATTTGGGACAAAAAAATGTGGTGGTTCAATTCCAAGAATTCCAAACTAAATTCTTATTATGTATAATAGATGGTATTTCCCTCTAGAGGTAGTGAAAATTCAGGGAAAACTTATGGGATCATACCAAGATTTTCCTTTACAGTATTTCTCAGAATTTATATCTAAATTTCATTTGTTATTAGTTTAGTATGAATGACCCTCCCTATTATCTTTTTTATCTTCAATGACATGATTCTTGTGCTTAATTGAGTTGATTTATTTTATAGGTTCATGATGGTAGAAGGAAGCCTCAGATAGTGGAAGATAATGACTAAGCATCATGGTAAAAGGAGTTCATTTTTGTCGTTTAAACTTCTAAACTCCATACATTTTTTGATCCAAAACATGTTTTGATCTTTAATGATAAGAATTTAATTCCTACACTTGAATTAATTCTTTTCTTTACTTATCAATGAGAAATGATTTTCTTAGGAATCTAATGATTCCAAGTTTTAGATTTCAATGTTTATGAAATTGAATGAGTAAAATGGCGAATTAAATGTTTAAAATGAAGCATGGATATTGAAATGAGGACTCTAGATTTGAAGGAATTAATTAATTCATGTAAATTAAATTTAATAACCATTTTTCATGGGTTGAATTTATGAAATTCATGTGAATTGGTATTTTATTATTAATCATGCCTTGAGTGATTGTCCAATATAATATTTCTCACTCTCAAGAGGACTTCTAGACTAAGTACATTATATTTATCTTGAACATATTTCTTAAGTGACCTTGGGACATGTCACTAGCCACAACCTATATTGAAAATAATCAAAACTATAACATTGCAAAAACACATTTAAAATTATTATAGAATCTTTTATGAATACTTTATCATTAAATAACACCTTTGAATTAGTCCTTCTTTAACCAATAGAGACCACTAATGACCTTTATAGGTATGGTCTATGTTTCAAGACCTTTTTATCCATTATTATCACACTCTTTGTATTATTATGATCATTTAAAGATAAAGTGTTGGGGTGAAAGGAATCTTGATAGAAGGGATGATATAGATTATAAAGAAGAAGTGTGGGGGTTCTATTTTGGTAATGATAAAGGTCATTTGATTCATTCATTTTACTCTTTATTTTCCCCTCTTGAATAAAAAAATGAAAAATAAAAAAGAAAAAAAATTGATAAAAATGAGTTTTAATTTGGGAAAAACAAAAATAACCATTACTAGACCTATGATTTTTATCATATGTGGTTAAGTGGTGGATGTGAGTTTTATTCTAAAAAATAATTTTTGAAAAATAAAAAAAATGAAAAGTCTCATTGTAAAATAATAACGTAAAAAAGTAAAAAATATATTAAAGAGGGAGAAAAAATCATTCATCATGCCTAATTTGATCATGATCTCACTTTGAGTATGGGGAAGTGGGATTTTATACTTTTAATGGGACAATTTCATTACACTTTTATTTTGGATATCATGAATATTACTTAAGAGATAAACATCCTCCTTGATCCATAATGTTTAATAGCATCAAATACTACTAACCTTTAGCCTGAGATTATTTTGAACATTTATTGAAAGTCCATATGTTTTTGTGTGTGTTTTGTCTATAAAAAATAGAAAAAGTATTTAATTTTAAAGCCTATGGAAAAGGAACATGGTTTCATGATATGATTATAACTATACTTAATTATTATCATGAGATATGAGAGTAAAGATTCAAATGTGAGGTAAATAATGATGTTTCATGTTTAATAATAATAAATTAAGAAGCTTGAATGAATGACAAGATAAGTTACATCATTTTTAAAAGTGGAAAATTAAATTACATGATTGATTGTTTCTTTGAAAATTGAAAAATTAAATTCATATTTTATGTGGATTTTTTAATGATTGAATTTACATTGAAAATTGTTTAATTTTATTACATTGGAATTTGAATATTGTTTACATTGGTGTCCTCTGAATTCAATTTTGAGATGTTGTACTTGATGATAAGAATGATTTAAGTGTGTAAGATCCAATACTTTTTATGGAGTAATCTAGGGTGAATTTTTAGGTACTTTTTGTTGTTTGGAAGTACCACTGTATTAGAATCTTGGTTTGAGGTGCATTTGGGTGAGGTTTTATAAAAGAAATGTATATAGGGTTATGCACAATTTGAAAAATCATGCACCCAAACCTAGGTAACTGTGTGAACCATGAGAACCTAGATTTTGAGGTCTGTATGGTTTGCGCATGGTTTCCTTAACTGTGCACCCATACCCAGTGAAATTGTGCATGCAGAACAGTTTTATATGAAAATTAGTTTTAAAACCACCTAAACCCCTAAAAAACATCTATTTTGACCTTGTATTGGGATTGAATAATTCTATGAGATCCCGAAGCTTTCTATAAGGATCCCAAGTTTATTTGAACACTATTATTTAAGATCGAAAGCCCGGATTGAAGATCTTCTCTCTTCCGAGTAAGTGGATTTTATCTCGATGTTTCTCCCATTCTTTCCTCTATCATTCCTTGATATTTTCATGGGATATATCCACTGTTTCTATGGATATAAAACAATTTTTTTAGATATAGATCTGGGATTTTGGATCTAGATCTATATATGAAATATCTTGATGACTTTGATCTTAATTATGGGTTTAGGGATTTAGATCTGGATCTTGATTGATGTTGTTGAGATGATAATATTATGGGGATTTCTGTTGGACTATCAACCATCAACAAACTGAGGTGGGTGGTCTAAATCTAACTACCATATTTGTGGATTTGATATGTGTTTGTGATATTAATGATTTGAAAGCATCCCTTAGTAATTGTTTTCCTAAATTGGGTTAATTAGGATTATGCTATTGACATGTTGAAATTTTGGAGATAAAGATGATTAATTGATGATTTAATCATGGGACTAAAATGCTGCCCAAATAGATAGTAGATTTAAGAAAAAAAAATTATGAATTGAGATATCGTATTTGAGATGTTGTGTGTGAGATATTGAGGTGGTTGTGTTTGAGATAATTTATTGGGGAGATTAATTATGAGATAATGATTTGGGAATGTTGATATAGTTAATGGTGGATTAATTATGTGCCTTGATGTTTGATTAAGATAATTAATTGTGATATTAACTATGAAAATATGATATTTTATTGTGATAATTAATAGTGAAGAATTAATCAGGGAATGATATTTGAGTTGTTTGATTAATTAATTGATTAATTAATTAATGGTTTGTTTAAATAGTTAATTGGGGGGTTAACTAATAGATTTTAATTTATTTAACTAATCATTGGAATTTTAAGTGAATGATGTGGTAAATTCTTTATGAATTAATAAATTATGTAGATGATTGAAAAAGTGGGTGCTAGCCCTGGAATTCTAGACCAATTGATATGTTGGGGCATTAGACATGTTATTCTACCCGAATAATTGACACAATCACTTGTGATGTGAGGTGGTAGACATGGTGATCTACACTAATTAAGAAATTGGGGTGTGAGACATGGATATCTACAACAATTGAGATTTTGGGTGTTAGAAATTTCCTTATACACCATACTGATGATAATGATGAATTGTGAGTTTAACTAGAGACATGAATCAAACCCATGTATAATGTGATTATTAAATAATAAGTTGCAATGTGATAATTGTTTAATTATACATTATATTTATTTCTTCATAGAATTTCATGCACTATTTTTTTACTAGACTTGTCTTAGACACCATTGGTGGTGGCCTACAGAGTTTTAGTCACACCCTATTATGTCCACCTGATTGGCATGCAAGAATACTTTGTTGTTGCAGGAATGGAAAAGGGAAAGGCCTTATGATAGATTGATTATTAGGGATGGAGCATGGGTAAGTGAACCAGATATGGTTCAGAACCCACTTTGGTGTTTTGTATCTTTATTTTAAGTTTCATTTTAGATACTTGACACTTTCACTATCATCGCATGCTTTACCTTTCTATTGAGTATTATAATTTATGTTTTGACTATCATGTGACTTTGTGTTGTTCTGATTATTTATATGCTTCCACACATTCTTATTCTTGTTTTCTTTTGCTGATACATTACTCTGATAAAAGAGGGTATAGTCTCCCTATGAATGACTTACCAGACCCTCTGTTCAATTAGGCACCCTCTAGAGTACGAGGAGGTATGCTTAAGGGAATATGACTGACCGTCTTGGGGCCCCATTTCATGGAACCCAAGTCAGGATGTTACAATGTGGTATCATATTAGTTTTCGTTATTTCTTCTTATTTTGTTTTACTTATTTGGGAAAGGTAAATAAGATACAAGGAAGAGTCAGGGCTTGGTAATGAGCTCATGCATGGGAGTTAAATACCAATTTGTGGGGGGAAATTCATGTTCTCAAGGAGGTATTGTTGTGATTATTGTTTGTTGTTATAGTTGGATATTATTTAAACATGGGTAATGCACTTATGGTGTGATGTGATTATTATTTTTGAGAATTGTTGATTATTGATTTGTGTTCTAAATATGTACAAGAGTTGAGTCGGCATGCATCATTCTAAGCACTCAGGGTTATTGCGACATGCATAATTTTAGCCACTCATGGGAAAAAGGGTTATGGGTATGTTTATGAGCTTGAACTGTTTTCCTTATTCTGAGATTGAAATGAAAAGGTTCCTAACATGAATTGACTTATGTTGTAAAATGATAAAAAATGAGACTAAATGAGTTTTGAATAATAAACCTGAATAATAAAATGGGTTTTAATAACTAATTGACGAAATAATTAATTAGAAATTATGTAATTAATTAATTTTTGGAATTAATAAATGATATTTTTATTACCCTTTCAAACCACTATCAAAGGATATGATGATTGATGGTAGTGATAGTTCCTTATTAGTGAATGTGTGGAGAGAAATGGTGAAAGGAAATGTTGAAACTTATTGTGTTTCTTTTTCCTCTTACACAAATGTTTTATGGTAACATTCTGAGACCTAAGACATGTGTTTTGAATTGTAGAGATTTAGCTTCCATAATGCTTGTTGAGTGGGATAATGAGGTTTATGGCTTAGAACAAACTTCCAGAAAATGAACTTGAGGCACCTTTAGTGCTAGCAGAGGAGAAAGGGGAGCAGTTCTGAGAGAACATTGATCATTTTCTAAAATTCAGGGAGAGAGACCCAGGGAAGGTATTGAAAATCATGTCTGAGTAGACAATGGAGTTTTAGCTATATAACCCTATGAATTTTACTAGAGAGGGTGGACCTCGGGGAGATTAATTCTGGATCAAATTCATAGAGATGATAGTTGACTATTTGGAAACTCTGGCTGAGAGGAGGGTAAAGCTATCTGCTTATATTATACAGGGATTAGTGAAGCACTGGTGGGACATTAAGGTACAATCCAGACAGACTAATGATAGTTATTAAAGGAAATTTTGGAGATGTTATTGAAACACATTTATCCAGAGACACTGAGACAATAAAATGCTTTATAGTTCAGGCAGCTGACCTAGGGAAGAAGGACTATAATGGATTATGTTGAATGTTTTACATATTTATAGTGTTTTTCACCAGCATTGGCCAGAGATAATGCTTCTTCAGTAAAAGTATTTTAGGATGGACTTAGGTGTGAAATTAAGTCTTGGGTTAATATCTTTAGGAAAAAGAGGTTCTCAGAAGTGGGGAATCAGACCCTCATTTTAGAGGGGAACCTGAAAGATGCTTCTAGAAATAGACATGTAGCTATCCCTGGATAATCAAGGAGTGCACCTTTCAAGAGTAGTAAGCACCATTATGAGAACCCCAGTCTGGCCAGTGGATATAATGGTGGATATTTAGGAAGAATAGTTTCCTAAAACCATAGTCATATGCTTTACCACCAGTTTGGTAAGCTGGGACACTATTGTAAACATTTTCCTCGACAACCATGGGAGTTATGATGTTGCGGCCAGATGGTGCACCAATAGAGGTTCTACAGGTTGCAACAATAAGCCAGTGATGAGGGAGAAGACTCTTATAGTGAGAGTGTAGGAAGTGGGTATTCTACACCATATAGGTTTGGAATTTGGAGTTCTACTAGCCTAGGTGGTAGAGTTAGTGGACGTGGTGCTTAAAGGAAAGGGCGCCTGTATCTGCAGAGTGGAGATACTTAGAGGATTTAGGTGGTGTCACCGGGAAGAGGGGCATGAAATTTATGTGTAGTGTAGACTACCCTTGTGAAGATCTAGGATAGTCCATTGACAATGAGAGGTAGTATTATTGTAGCTTCTACTTTAGTTGGTTCCTTGTTTGATACTGGTGCCTCTCATTATTTTATATATGCATATCTTGTTAATTATTTGAGCCTGGAGGTGGAGTCCGTAGGAGGAGTAATGAATACCAATACACCATTAGGAAGAGAGTCTAGAGATATCTATTTATTTGAGGGATGTTCACTAGAGATCAGCTAGTATTGTTTTCTTTGGAATCTTTATGTCCTTGATATGATGAACATCAACCTAATTATGGGTATGTACTGTTTAGTCGCTTAGCAAGCCCACATCAATTTTTATCAAAGGAGAGTGACCATTATATTTCCTAAGAGTGACCAGTATGTCTATCATAGAGAGTGGGATATCCAGGAAAGCTGAGTAGGGCCAATTAATCAGCAACTGGGAGAGATCACATGCCAAGTTTCTAGTTTTTTATTCATGATGGGAGTTGTAGGCTAGACATCCTTCCACCAATATTAGAAGTATTTCAAGATGTTTTTTTTTCTGAAGTCTTCTCTAGGTTTCCACCATAGAGAGATGTGGTGTTCATTATTGAACTCATGCTAGGTCTGATTCAGTATCTATTCCACCATATAGACTGGTACCAAATGAGATTCAAGAGCTCATGAATCAGTTGTAAGAATTATGGGATAAGGGGTTTATGCATCTATGTAAGCTATCTTGGGGATGAACTGTGTTATTTTCAAAGAAGTATGACAAGAGTTTATGTTTTTCTACTGATTACAGGATGCTAAACAAAATGACAGTGAAAAACTGATATTTACTTCCACATATCGATGACCTATTTGACCAGACGAAGGGGGATTGTGTGTTATCAATGTTCAATTTGAGATTAGGGTATCATCTAGTGAGAGTAAGTACTTCTGATATACTAAGGACTACATTCAGAAGTAGGTATGGCCTTTATGAGTATTTCATAATTCAATTTGGGTTCACAAGGGCTCTAGTAGTGTTTATGGCCTTGATGAACATGATATTTCATCTGTGCCGGGATTAGTTTGTGGGGGTGTTTAGGGATGATATCTTGGTGTTCTCTAAGAATCGTGATGATAATGCCCAAAATCTTGAAATCATTATGATTACATTGAGATCTCATCAGTTATATTCCAATTTCTTTAAGTGTCTATTTTGGATTGATCAACTAAAAAATTTGGGGAACATCATCTCAGAATAAGGTGTCAAAGTGGACCCAGATAATGTTCAAGATGTGGTTTCATGGGAGAATATGAAGAATGTTTTTATATTTGAATATTTTTCTGATTAACTGGATATTACAAGTGGTTCATCCAAGACTTGTCTCGATTGGAATTACTGCTTTTAGGATTGACCAAGAGAGGGAAAATGTTTGAGTGGAAAAAATAATGCAAGAATACTTCTAGGAGTTGAAGTAGAATTTGATATCAGAACCAATCTTGATCGTTACAAAATTATGCGAGGAGTATACAATTTATTATTAAAATCTAGGGTTAGAGTCAGAGCTATGTTGATATATGGGGACTGAGTAACTGCTTATGGATCACTGTAGTTTGGTCTGTATGAATTGAATTATCCTACACATGACCTCAAGTTGGCAGCATTGGTCTATTCACTTAAGTATAGTATATTTTGGGTGAAAAGTTTAAATTTTTTACAGACCACAAAATCTTGAAGTACATATTTTTATAGCACAACTTGAATCATTAGTAGCGAAGATGGGTAGAGTATATGTAGTACTATGATTTTAAACTAGCATATACACCCAAAAAGGGGAATAGTGTGAATGATTCCTTCAGTAGGAAAACCCATACTCAATTGTTATATTAGTCATGTGTAGAGTGGAAGATGCTGACTTTGCTGGTTGAAATGCATGTGGTGGTTTAGGAGAGTCAAGAGTAGATGACTCTGGTTTCAGTAGTAGTGGAGTCTAAACTCTTGATACAGATCTAGGTTAGGTATTATGAGGATTCATAGTGTCTATCCTTGAGGTAAAACTATAAAGTATGGGAGACACCTTTGGAATAGTTGATAGACGATGGAGATGTCATCTATGTGAAAAATCAGGTTATTTTGTGTACGAGCATTCTAGAGGAGCTCATGTGATAATTTCATTCATTGAAGTGGGAGGTACATCCAGGAGTGACCAATATGTAATATGACCTAAGAAGAATGTTTTGGTGGATGGGCATGGAAAAATTAATAGCAGGGTTTGTGATGAGATGATTCACATATCAGTTGGTGACGACTGAGCATCAACGACTCGGAGGTCTATTGTAGTCATTGCCTATTCCATAATGGAAGTGGGACGACAAGACTATTTATTTTGTGGTTGATATTCCAAAGACTCTTTGGAATAATGATTCTATTTGGGTCGTTGATTATAAAATAAATAATATAGAAAATTTCATTCCTATCTAGGAAACCTACACCGTAGAACAGTTTGGAAAATGGTATATTTGGTAGATAGTTCATTTTCACGCAGTGCCACATACTATAGTTTTAGATAGTGATTCACACTTTATTCATGCTACTGGATGGTCTTGCATAAGGAACTTGGGAAAAATGTTTTGTTGAGTATGGCTTTCCACACACATATAGATGGTAATTAAGATAGTACCATATAGGTGTTAGAAGATATGATAAGGGCATGTGTTCTTGACTTTAGTGGTTCTTGGGAGAAGAACTTGGCTTTAGTGGAGTTCTCCGATAATAATAGTTATCAGGAAACTATATAGATGGAACCATATAAGGAACTTTATGGTAGCCATATTGATTATAGGAATACTAGATTGAGGTAGGAATGTTAGAGTTGTTGGGACTGAGTCTTTTGGAGGAGACATCAGAGTGGGTGAAGCTAATTCGAAAACATATGGCTACGACTCAGAGTAGGCTGAATTCATATAATGATAGAAGAAGAAGCCCCATAGAGTTTAGAGATGGTGATCATATATTCCTTTGGGTCTATACTAAGTTGGGACACCATAGGTTACAGAGGCATGGTAAGTTGGTGCCCTGGTTTGTGCGACCATTTGAGGTTGTGGAGAGAATTGGACCTGTGGCATACTATTTAGCTCTTCTATAAAAATATATAATTGTGCATGATATCTTCCAAGTGTCCTAACTACAATGGTATCACCAAGACCCTTCTCATGTGATAGATGTAGATGAGGTTGACCTCATGATAGATTCTTCCTTTGGGGAGCATCTGATACATGTGCTGGATTACAGTGAGAAAGTGTTGTGGGGAAAGACTTTGTAGATAGTTCATGTGTGATGGAAACATGGATGTGTGTAAGAGGAAACTTGGGAATGGGAATCATATATGAGGTATCAATGGCCCAATATTTTTGTCTTGGAATCTTAGTGATGTTTGGAAGTATAGCTTGAGGAAGATCTATTATAATGTGTGGAGATTGTAAGATCCCGGCCATTTCTGGAGTCATATTGGATTCATTTTTCAAGTACATTTTGTTGTTTTGAAGTACCTTGGATTTGGAATTGTGGTTTGAGGTGCATTTGGCTATGGTTTTGTGAAAAATCTATGGACCGAGGGCTATTCATGGTTTGCGCAGGGTTTGAAAAACCATGCACCCAAACCCATGTAACTGGGAAAACCCTGAGAACTTAGAAAGTGAGGTCAGCATGGTTTTCGCACAGTTTCCTTATCGGTGAACCCCTTATAGTTGAAATCGTGCGTTCGAAACATTTTTCTATGAAAATCAGTTTTTAAATCACCCAAACCCTCCAAACCTATCTATTTTGACCTAGGCTCGGGCTTGACGAATTCTAGGTGGTCCCAAATCATTTTGGAAGGATTCCAAGGCTATTTGAACACCATTATTAGAGATCTAAAGCCTGTATTGAAGATATTTTTTTTCTAGTAAGTGGATTTCATCCCCATGATTCTCCCATTTTTTCCTCTACCATTCCTTGATATTTTAAAGAGATATATCCACTATTTCCATTGATCAAATCCTTTGTGTTTAGATCTATATCTAGATCTATATTTGAAAGATCTTGATGCCTTTGATCTTCATTTTAGGTTTAGGAATTTAGATCCATATCTTGATCAACATCGTTGTTCCATGTAGAATTTGGGGATTTTTGTTGGACTATCATCCTTCAAAAAATTGAGGTAGGTGGTCTAAATAGAACTCATGTAGTAGGTAATTTTATATGCATATGTGAGATTAGTTATTTTCTAGAATCCCATTATAATTGTTTCCCTAAATTGGGTTAATTAGGAATGTGTAATTGACATGTTGAAATTTTGGAAATATAGATGATTAATTGATGATTTAATCATGAGACTAAGGGGATTCCCAAGTAGATAATTTATTTGGGGTAATTTTTAATGTTTTGAGATATTGTATTTGATATATTGAATTAGTTGTGTTTGAGATAATAAATTTGGGTAATTAATTATGATATAATGATTTAGAAATGTTGAGATAGTTAATAGTGGATTAATTATGTGCATTGATGTTTGATTAATATAATTAATTTTTAGATTAATTATGAAAAGTTGATATTTGATTGGAATTATTAATTTTGGAGAACTAATTATGGAATTATATTTTTCTTGTTTGATTAATTAATTGATGAATTAATTAATGTTTTGTGTACTTAGTTAGTTGTAGGGTTAACTAAAGGATTTTGAGGTATTTAAAAAATCATTGGATTAATAAGGTAATTATGTTGTTAATTATTCATTAATTAATAAATGATGCGAATGATTGAGAAAATGGGTTCTCGACATGGCATTCTAGACCAATTGTCATATTTGGGCGTTAGACATGGAATTCTACCCCAATAGATGATACAAGCTCTTGTGATGTGAGGTGGTAGACATGGTAATCTACATCGATCGATATTTTGGGTCTTATACATGGAGTTCTCCACCAAAATAATGATAATGAAGAATTGAGAGTTGAACTAGAGACATGAGTCATTCCCAAGTATAATGTGATTATTAAATAATAATTGAAATTTGATAACTATTTAATTATGAATTGTATTTATTTATTCATAGAATTTTGTGAACTGTATTTTAACCAGACTTGTTTTAGACATAGTTGGAGGTGGCCTACTGAGTTTTACTCACACCATATTCAGGATGCCATATTGGCACTCGTGTAGACATTGTTTTTGTAGGGCAGGATAAGGGCAAGGCTGTGGGATAGATTGATAATTAGGGATAGAGCATGGGTGAGGGAGCCGGACATGGTTCGGGACCCACTAGGAATTTGTTGTATCTTTATTTTTAGTTTTATTATAGACACTTAAAGCTTTAATTGTCATAGTGTGCTTTCCATTTTTATTTATTATTATAATAACTATTTTGACTATCATGTGACATTGGTCTTGTTCTGATTATTCATATGCTTCTGTAATTGTTTATTTTTATTTTTGTCTACTAGTAATAGACTCTGATAAAATAAGGTATTGTATCCCCATGAATTACTTACCATAACCTCACTAATAGTTGACACCCTCTAGCGTACGGGGAAGTGCTCTTTAGGGAATGTGACTGATCAACATAGGGCCCCATTGCATGGAACATAGGTCAAGATGTTACCAAGTGTGGGGGAGTTGATGAAGCTAATGTTTTTCTCATTTTTATATGAATTTAAATTATTTAAACCCTCTAAATTTTATCAATTTGAGCATATGTGGATTATTTTTTAATTTATGGTGTGTTTTGAGTAAAAATTTAAAAAATGGTCAATTCTGGGTTTTTTACAGAATTTTTTCAAAAGAGTATTTGGGAATAAAATTTAATATATTAATCCAATTTCTTTGATTTTTTTTCTTTGATTTATTTTATTCAACCTTGTCTTCAGGATAAAGATTTGATTCAACCATATTGATCCCAAAAAAAATTGGTCAAGTTGAAACATTGTTTGGGAAGACAATGTGTAACCGACCTCTGTAACAGAAGAATAAATTGGGATACACCCCTCCAATTGGGGTGATTACACCTAGAATAGAACAATAAATATATAATAATTTCAAAAATAAATTTGATATTATTTTTCACTAAATAAGGGGGCCATTAGACATTATATATTAAAAGAATAATTATATAATTATAGGCTAGAAACAGTCTATATTAGTATAAATTTTATAACTCATTAGTATGACTGCCAATTAAATAGAAATTTGGAGGGTGAAAGAAAAGTCATGTATGAACAACTTTTTATAAAGGATGAAATTCCTGAATCGCTTATTTAATGAGTCAAAAATGTGATATGTTTGGGAAGAAAAATTAGGGCCTTTAAAAGGATGAGAGGTCCTCCTTCCCAAATCATTACATTCCATTCCATCCCCACACCATCTGGGTCACCAAGGAGAGTAGACCAATAACCACGTCATATTTCTCTTTTGATTTTATTTTTTATTTTAGTTTTCTTTTCCCATGTAACACATTCATGTTTTTATTAATGTGATTCAATTTTCTTATTCCATCTCACTTTCTCTTCCAATATTAATCTCACACACTCTCTCTTTCATCTTCCACCATGATCTCTTTTCACATTACAATTAAATGTCACTAACTCGGGCATTATCCTTGGGAGAGGTTTTATGGAGTTCTCTGTTATTGCTCTTCAATCCAAAATATTATAATTCAATTTTTGGTGGTTGTGGGAGTATTTAATAGGTGTGATGATCTTCCACCATGACATTATTTTCAATTACATTTTTTCTTTGATTAATTATTTTTCCATCCTTTATCATAGGTAAACCCTTAATCTCTAACTACACTACTTTAGAGATCAATATATGAGATGCACAATATATATATTTCAATTTCAAGAAATATAAAACACCATATGTATATGAGATAAATATTGAGGTATGACTACTCTATAATACATTGATTTCAGTTTATCCAAAATATCATATAGAAAAACAATTTGAGGGTTTTATTTTCATCTTATACAAATGATCATCACACATTTTCAGGGAAGTATTTTAATAAAAACATGATCAATTACCTAAAATATTATATCAATCCTTTAATTATCTTCATAAACATTTTTCCCAGTTTGAGATTTCACCATATTATCCTTCATCAATTTCACATTTTGAGCTATATCATTTACCAATTCAAGCCCCAAAATCTCACACAATCAAATTTCATCCCAAATGTATGGAGTTTGACCTTACCTTCAATAAAATTCTTCAGAAGTGAAATCTATATACTTTAATGAGAACTATAATTATATTAAAGAACAACCAATGAAAGACATTGATCAAACATCCCTAATAGTCCAATAAATAATCCTTAATCATATCTTAAAATGTTTGAATATACCACTTTGATTTTCAATTAGTCTTGCGATGAGAATATTTAGTGAGACTTAATTAAATATATAATTACTTTTGAATCACCCTTTAAAAATTGAAAGTAGACATTTGGTAACAATTAAACAAAATAGAGAGAGAAAATCCTGAAAAAATTAACATCTCTTAAAGATAGAGTCAAGAAAGATGATGGAAATATAAATTTTCTTAAATAGAAATATAATGAATAGATTTATTTAAATATCTGTAATAATACATATTTTATTATAACCTTAACATGTATTTGGAATTACCATGACAAAATTCATGGATAATTTCTCCCAATTTCATTCTAAAATTGATAATTTTTAAACCTTCCCTTTAATATGTTTTTATTTAGATCTAACCTATTTATATATAAAATATTTCAAAGTAAAATTGATAATATCTTTCTCCACTAATCCCTACAAAAAAATACTCATGAATTACCCTATTTATCTTCATTTTCCCTATAGAAATCAAATATGGTGAACATTGAGTCTCATTCAACAATTCAATTTTTAGTTATTTTTCAATCGGTACACATAACCTCTTTATAATTTAACAAAACCTTTTTATTCAATATTAAACTAAATTTTATTTCCTTATTCTATTAATTTTATCATCTCTTGTAACCCATGATCAACTTTTTAAGAATACTTTACCTTTTTCCATTAATGATAATGGTAATGTTACCTATTCCAAATAAGAATATGATTTTTCCTTTATAATTTGCAATAAATTTTCATTATATCATTAACTAACTAATAATTCTATGGAAATATCATAGTTATTGTTGCAATATCCTTTAAACTCAGATAATTTACTACCTTGTTTTATTTAACTGAATGGTAATAAATTTTATAATTATAATCTCTTAACCCCTTTTTTCCCCATACATAATTATTCTTGAGTGAATATATAATTCAAACATATATATATTACATTAAACTTTATATAAATAATTAATCCAAAAGTTTAATTAAAAAATTTTGCTACAAACTCAAGATAATGTGTTGGATATTTTTTAGGAGGTTTCAGCTGTTTTAATGCATTTACTATAACTTTTTTAGAATATATCAAAACAAAAATAATTTTTTTCTTGGAAAGATAATTATTAATAATAATTTTCTTATTTCTTGATGATAAGGTTAATACTTGTGCATTAAAAAAATTTTATTTCAATTTTAAATACATTCGTTAATATTCCTTTACCCAAATGAATTTTAAATCCCTTTTGATATTACTTGGTTAATGAATCGGTGATTCAATTTTTTTTTCAAGAAACTATTAGTAATAACATACTAATCCCAAAAAATTATGAATTTCAATGACAGTATACCTATTCTTCTGCCACACTAGTTTTAGTGAGATCCATTAATATTACACCTTATATTACAATATACTCAATGAATGAAATTTAATACAAACTAAAAAAAAATTACTAAATTTTACTAAAACAAATTTTCTATTAATTTCAAAAGAAAAATTCTCTAATTTTTTTCATTCTCGTCAAAACTTTTAGAATGAAACAAAACATTATCAATAAATATAATTAATTTTTTCCCAAATGTTTTATAAAAACTCTATAAATAAAATACATAAAAATAATAGACACTTTTTTAACCGAAAGTGAAAAAAAAATCTAGTATTGGCCACAAAATGTTGAAAATTCAATTTTAGGAATATATTTCTCTTTCATATTTTAGTGGTCTTATCTTACTCGAGGTCAATCATAGAAAAGTAATGATATCTTAGGAACTCATTAAAAAACATCATTAATATGTGTTAAATGGTACTTATTATTAACAATAATGTTATAGAGCTATATATAATCAATGAAAATACATATAGAACTATAGTTATTAATAATCAATAAAACTATATCACCACATTGATAAATTAATGGATTAATAGAACCCCTATAAATAAACTCTTGTAATTTATTACTCAATTAAAATAACTTTAATTAAGTCATTTTTAATTGATATAACTTAATGAACTAATATAATAATGGATTTTACCTTTCTATAATGGGTAGTACTAGATAAATCTTCAAGAAATACATCCTAATATTCTATTATCACAAGAACATCATTATGTTTTATTTATTTCTTCTTTTTAATGATATGATAAAGATACAATTCATCTATATTTTTATAAATTCCATTGATTCTAAATTTTATTTCACTTTTTTGAATTCATTAATAAATGTGAAATTTAGAACTTTTAATAATTAAATTATTTCCACTTTTTTTATACTCTATGTTGAAATGATATCTTGAAATCAAATCCATTACAAAAAATATCATAATCTAATACATGATTGGATATAATATTTAAATGTATGAAAATAAAATAAATAAAATAGTAAGATCCCAATACATTCTTATTAAGTGAATACCATATCCAAGAGATTTTAATAAAATTAATGAATGTGTTATTGTAGAGAATATATCTATATCACATGTAACTTTTCAAGGAATAAAATAACTAGGAAATATAGATTCAAACAATAAATTACCAAAATTTCTCTTAGCAAATAAAATACCTTTCACTACTTTTTTTGTGAAAAAAATGTTTTTCCATACAATTTTGATTATAATATTATTGATTCCATCTAATATTTTTATTTATATATAAAATTTCATAATAAACCAAATCATTATAATAAAAACACCTCACTCTTAACTAACCACCTTGATATAGATTTAGTTTACAAATTTTCATATTATTAGTCTAATCATTATTCATTTGTTTGTAATCTTAAAAAAATTAAATATTATATAAAAATATAAAATTTCAATGATCACCAAAGAAACTCATAATAATATTTTTTAAAATATTTGGAGCATGATTTAAATTGAATTATTTTACCATTATGTTTCCTTGATAATTGTTTTTCCATTTCATTCCACAATATTTTCCTCTTATCATTGATATTATGTGATACATAAGAATAAAAAACACCATTTTATAATTCTTATGACATTTAATAATCACCTTATAACTTCTAAATTAATTGGTGACTAATTCCATTCATAATATTAGTTTTAAACCTGAGTAAAATAAATCTATTTAACTTTCTATTGTGACCAAGAAATAATGTGAGTAGAACCTAGAAGTGGGGTCAGAGGTGAATTAATGTGACCAATTATTTTTCTAAAAATAATCTAATGTTATTTATTTTAAAGGTTCATGTGTTGATTAAGAAAATAATAATAATGAGATATAATGAGTGAAATAAAATGACACATGAACACAAGTTATTTTTAAAATTTTCACCAATTATTTTTTATCTAGTGGTGATTTCCTTGGTTTTTATTGGTTGTAATACCGTGTCATAAATTATTATTTTATTTTCCAAAAACAATAGGGAAAGTAATAGGAATACGGTCCCAAAATCATTATAGGAATATAAAGGAAATATATGTAAGAATAATCAAAGATGAGTGAAATGACTATGATAAATCTTTTTTAATTCTTGTTATGTGTCTCCAATCATTAGATATTGTTCATAACTTTACCTTCTCCAAAAAACTAGCCTTTTTATTTATTTAATATTAATAATAATTATTATATGGCTATCTACAACATTCTTAATAATTAACAATCTTATAATCTACCAATTCAAAAAATTTCATTAATCAAAATTTATTAGTATATATTACTGTATAATACATGGTGAAAGTTTCATAAAAAATACAAGAAAATATATTTTTAAAAACACCATAAAATATTTAATTTAATCCTTAAAATGAAAAAAAATCTTAAATACATTAAAAAATAATGAATTTTATCATGAAGTAATTAATTACAGCCTTCCAGTCCTCATGAAAGCTCAAGATAATAATTATAGTGTCGAAAATAATAACTAAAAAATGAATATATAATATTTAATTTTAGTAACTATAATTTTTTTTCTAGACTAAAATTTTGGAATAGTTTTATTGAAGAAAGAAATACATAAAATTTTGTAACGAAAGCTTTCAGGTAATGGATAACTATTAATACATTTCTACCTAACTCATCACTTTAAATCATGATTTGAAATTACAGTGTTCTAAATTCATGTTTTGAATTATTTAATTTCCAACTTTGATAAATTCAAAGACCTAAATAAGTAACTACTATGAAACAATCATATATTTGGGATTTATTTTCATGTATGATATTTTTTGTTTAGATATATAATAATGGTGTAATTTATCTCTTTCTATGGAATGAATTTCCATACTTATTAAAACTTCATTCATTTTTCTCATGTGAAACTTCAATTAGAATAAAAATAATCCTTGAGAATATTTATAATAAATAATTATGGAAAAGACATCAAAGATAATTACTCAAAATCTCAAGATAATTTCAATACTAATATAACAATGTGTGAGTTATTTAAATAACACATTACCTGATACACTACGGTTTATCAAATTTCACAAAAACATAATGTAAATAAGAAAACAATATTGAATAAGTTTCATTAAATACCTATCCCCCCTCTCAACATAATTTTTAAGGGTTATTAAATCCCAATATTTTTATGAAATAATTTCTATCTAGTGAAAACATTTTCCCAAAATGGGTAAAAACATCCGAGTAGGAATCATCAGTTTGGTCTATCTAATGATCTATACTGAATCATCTCATTATGGAGAAATATTATTGATGAATTTGAAGAAACATCTATAAAACTGACCATGGGATGAAATTGTGGTGACTCCGAAACCTCTAAAATTATAAGAGGATAATTAGAAAATTATTTGGTAATGGGTTGGATGATATAGAGTGTTAAATGTTTGTGAATAAGTGAATAGAGTTGGTTCCCTTTTTAAAAGGGTAGGGAGTGTCACTCTTGAAAATTTTCTTAAATTTAAAATACTATACCTTTTTTACTGAAGTTAATTTTCACTAAATGAGTAAAAATAGAATATAAGTTATTAATTTTTGAAATAATATAAAAAAATCAATTAATATGATATTTTTTAACTTTATCACAATGTTTTATCATTAATTTACAATTTTTAGCCATTACTGTGATGATGAAAATTTTCCACAGTTTCTATTTATTATGAAAAAAATTAAATTGGAATCTTACATAAATTTTACAATATAAATTAAAAATATGAAATCCATTTTCTATATTCCATATGTGTATTTATTATAAATTAATTTTAATATAATAATGGGAAACTAAATGAAATTAGTATTTTAGAAACATGCATTTGAAGCCTAGAATTGAATTTATACCAATATCAATTATAATAATTAGACATATTGAATTTAAGATAAAAATGATCTATAAGGATGTACATAACCCATTTTATGTCCATATTTATGGAATATACCTTCCAGTTTCTATTTTGGTTCATTATTGGAGCCTTTTGGTAGGTAAAAGTTGGGATTCACCTAACATAACTTTTCCAAATACCAAATATCTCCTCTCCCCAACTTATAAAATTCCACCAACTCTCCTTAACTATTAACTCCTTATAAACCATGTTTTTAGTCCAATATCCTTCCAAATTACTTATAAAATTCCCTATAATCATCTTATAAGCCTCAGATTGGTCATAAATCAAACCAATGAATCCATTTTGTGCAAACCAAAAGGAGTTACTCGACGAAAAGGTAATGTTCATCAACATGTTTTTTATTTATTTCCAACCAAATGTCAATTATTCTTATAAAATGATTATATAATAACCTTTTTATTAGAAGTATACATATTTTGTTATGTTGAGGGTACTACCTACACCCTCACACACTTCCATAAAATGGGATACGAAATCATTATTCAGGTGTATGGCGGACTACCGCCTTACAAGAAGATTTTTTTAATTTTTGCATTAACACATCTCATTGTTAGGAATAATGAAAGGAAAAATATTTATATTTTAAATTTATGATGTTTATAACATAATTAATTGACTAGATTCCTTATATTAGATACATCATTTTTAAATTCCATACCATAGGGGATACGATAATGTCGATTGTGTGTATGATGGACTAATACCTTGTGAAGTGGTGTGAATCATTTTTCACTAACATGTTATGAGGAATTTAATGAGGGTAAATATAATAAAAAAATTATATACATGTAATAATTATCATATTAATGAAATAATAATCTTCATTGAAATATAATATATTATTTTATTCTTACAATTTCCCACAATGAAAAATTTATAACATCTTTCGTGGACATATAGACAACCACCACCTCGAAGAGATATAATTCTTTTACATCAAAATAATGTTTTAAATAATTATATATATAAATATTACTATCATGTTATTTATGATATAATTATCATTCTATAAAAATAAAATATTACATAATATCTTTCCATAGTGATCATTGAAAAATGGAAACATTACTCATGTGTACATACACCCTACAATATCTATGATCTTTACATTAGTTCTTTTTTCATAACCATATTACATGATTGATTTTAAAATAATTATTTTTGTATAAATAATATCATTATTTAATTATTATTATTCTATGTATGTTTAAATAGTGACCCCTTTATAGTAATTAACCTACTGAATATGTTTTTGACATATAAATCAAAAATGTTCAAGACACCAATCATAAAATTAACTAATTAAGGAATATTATATATATTGTTAATAGATGAAATAAAATTAATAATAATGTTGACAATTGTTTTCAATAAATTTAAAAAATTACATAATTTTATAATTAAGGAAGGTAAAGACACACAAAACATATTGGACTCAAGGTAAGAGACTTCATCTCAATTTCATTTCTTTTTGGAAATTCGTGATTATATGAAAATTTATTCTTTAATAAGGTTTATTTAAAGAAAATTTTGAAATGTAAAATCACAAATCTATCTATTATCATGATATATAATTTTTTAATGTTATTCTGTTATGGGGCTTATCAGTTAAATATTTCCAAAGTGATAATAGACTTTTCTTCTAAATAAATCATCTTTTAATGTTTTCTTTCAAACTCACTTCCTCTTTTATGTCCATGTTTTAAAAATATTTTTTAAATATTTTATTTGGATATAAAATATTGGTAAATATTATTTTACATTACATAAATGGTATTTAAAAAGAATATTTTAACATGTTTTAAATAGAATGATGACAACAACTTTTCCTGTCATCGTGCTTGTTATTTTATTTCTAGCTTCCTTTGAAAGATTACAATTTTTCTTAAATGAAAACCCCACATTTACATTTTTTTTATAAAATAAACTATTCTTAATATAAAATTTTATTTTTTATATCCTAAATTTATTTTCATTCAAGTTTTTAATATTTTCTCAAATGATGAAATGTCTTATTCATGTTTCTGTTCATGGACATCATATATGACGGGTGCACCTATATAATTTCATTTGAGATTGTTATATATTAAAATATGGGTTCTCCAAGATAGCACTCCAACTCATTGGGTATTGATTATATTTTATGGATAATTATATTAGAATTTGGCCATATCGTTATTCAAATTTTTTTGTGTTCAATAAGTCTTATATAATAGTTTTATGGGATAATTCCTCGAGGTACATACATGAATTTTCTATGTTTTCAAAAGATTTTTCATAGAAATAATATTTTTTTTCAAAAGGTATAATAAATGATCCTTTTTAAAGAATTATATTTCTCTATATAAGTAAAATATTATGTTTTAAATCATGTTTTTTCATGGGTTTTAATGTTTTTAAATAGACTAATGTTTTCCTTCTATTGGTATCACTTACTGTGATCTTTGTGTTCATGCCACGTTTTTAAATGTTTTTCATAAGATTTGAATATGGGTAAGGGATTATAAGGGGAAATTTTGAATTTCATGAATTGTTTTTATAAAAAGATATCATGATTTATTTTAAATGTTCTACAATATAAAAAATGGATACTAATTGTAATCATCCAATTTGTATTTTATAGAATTTTAATGTATGCGTTATGAAATAATTCTCTAAAAATATAAAACTAAAAAGACCCTAAAAGTGAAATAATGTTAAATATTAACTATTACTAGAGATAATTATATTTTTATGGTTTGGGCATATAGTTGGTATTAAAATATGGTTTAGATAACTTTAGTGGTTTGGATAAATTTAATAACTTTCAATCGAAATATTTTACCTTATGGTTATGTTATATAATTATAGCATTTTAAGAATACCATGTTTCTTCCACTAAAATATTTGTGTTCCAAATGGTTTTATTAGTAGAAAATTGGGATGATATAGACAGAAGGAGCCTTAAGGATGATATCCTTATAAATTACCATGTTGAGATTGCTGGAATTGAAATAGAATAGTTTGTGGAAGTGATGTCTAAGTTAACTCAAGTGATAAATGATAGTCTTGTTCATTCTATAAAATAAATCAATCTTTCATAAAGTATAATTTAAAATTCAAATCATTTCATGAAGAAGCATACCCATTATTAAGTGGGACATCTGACTCTGTGGTAGCCAAAGGATGGATCAATGATTTGGAAAAAATATTTAATGTCATGGGATGTTTATAATGTCAAAAGGTAACTCCTGTTGTTTATCATTTTGTTGGTGAAATCGATCGATGGTGGTATTTGGTCAATAATAATAGCGAGAAATATGATATTTATTCCATAAAATGATATATATTTAAGAAAATTTTCCGTATAGAAATATTTCCCTAAGGTTGTCCAACTATGAATGGAAAAATAATTCATAGAATTGAGGCAACAAGATGAAGATTATATGGTTGAATTTGAAGAAAAATATAAAATATTTTCCAGGTATGTGTCATATTTTATAAGGAAAATTGATAGAAATATTAATATGTTTTACTCAGGATTGAATCTAATTCTACGATGAGTTTTGGATGCAGGATAACTTAAAATCTATGTGAAAGTTGTTTGTTGCGGGGAAAAGGTTGAGACGGAATTTTCTGACTCTTATGTGCCTGATGATGATGAAAGTAAAAAAATTTTGGGATAGTAGGTGATGGGTAAATATACATCAAATAAATATTGAGGTAAGATATTGAATCTCTTATCTTGTAGTAAGTTTGGTAAAATTTACCCGGGAGAATGTCATATGAAGTCAGGGAAGTGTTATAGATGTGGAAAGTTTGGCCACATTCTCTATGAATGCAGTGAAAATAATCATGAGGAGTCAAAGTATAGGATAATATATATATATATATATATATATATATATCTCATAGTGAGGTGTTGTAGTTTCATTGAGTTTGGTATTTATTCTAATTCGTGTCTGAAGTTAGTTTCATATGATGTACATCATCATGACCGAAAAGGTAAAGGTGTTGAAAAGTCATTTTCTACTAGTATAGTTGATGTTGGGACATTGAATGAATTAGTGAAATGTATGTTACTTGTGTATTTGAATTATGTGAAAACCATGTTTGAATCTAGATATTTTCATTATTTTATTTTTGAGATATTTTCATTAAAAATTTTAATATCACCAAATGAAACTAATATAGAAATTCTGGTGAAACTCTAGGTTGTAGTATTAAAGAACCCATGATTTTTAGGAATCTTCCTATTGTTATCATTGGAATGATATTTCCTATAAATCTTATTGAAATTTCCATAGTAGAGTTTAATAAACATCCTGGCATGGATTTAATTACAATTTATCATGCTAAGATAGATTCGAGTTATAATAAAGTTATGTTTAATGATTTCATGTCTTTGATAATATACCAACAAGCTGTGAAATTGTTTAGAGATGTCAGTGAAATTTACAAGGACCATAGTTTTTAAAATAAAGAAACTATTAAAATTATTGATGTCCATGTAGTAAATGAACCAATTGATGCTTTTCATTATTATTTTTCATGTTTTATTTATGATAGATAGGTTGTGTTTATTATTGACTTAGTTTCCCATGCTAAGCCTATTTCTAAACCCCCTTATTGAATGGTCCAAGTGTTAATTTTTTAATTGAAAAACTAATTTTAGGAGTTATTAGACAATGGTTTAATTTAACCAAGAACAAAACCATGGGGTGCTTATTTTTTATTTGTTAAAAATAAAGATGGTTTCAATGTGACTTTTTGTTGATTATAGACCCTTCAATGACATCACTATTAAAAATATGTATCCTTTTCCACATGTTGATGATTTGTTTGATCATATCTTTAGAGATATATATCTTTCAACAGTTGACCAATGTTCGGGGTACCCTCAGTTGAATTTAATGGAAGAATACATTCCTAAAACTATTTTTCCAAATAGGTTTAGGCACTATGAATGTTTAGTTATTATATTTGGATCATCAATTGAACCTATTGTATTTAAGGATCTTTTGAATATATATTTTTTTGATTTCTGGGATATGTTTTTGTTTTTATTTATTGATGAACTTTTGGTATATTATATATGTCATGAGGACAATGAGAGACACACCATTTTTGTTTTTAAAACATTAAAAAATAACAAATATGAGAAATTTTGCAAGTGTTAATTTTGGATGAAATAAATTTCTTTCCATGGAAATGTTGTTTCTAATGATGGAATAATTATTGTACCTACTAAGACAATGGTTTTTGATAATGTAAAAGATACAAAAATATCATGGTGATTTGTAGTTTTCCTGGATTAACAGGTTAGTACCAGTGGTTTATTGAAAAAAATTTGGTTGTTTACCCCACCCACTAAGATAAATACAAGTGATTTATGTTTATATGGAAAAATTGAGGTGATTGTTTTTGTGAATTGAAAATAATAATTGTGAATGCTTCTGTTTTAGCACTACCTTATTGAAATTGTGAATTTTATATCTACGATGATTCTTCATTGATCATAATTTTTTTTCCTAGTAAAAAATGATCATGTAATTGCTTATAATTTATGACTATGAAAAACTCATGTGTTATGTTTCTCTATGAATGATTTGGAATTACCTGACGTGGTTGCTGCATTAAAATATTAGAGGAATAATTTTATGGCGTCAATTGTAAAAAATATACTAATTATAAATAAATATTGTATATTTTCACTTAGAAATAATTGAACAAGATATAGATTATATGCATATAACTGAACAAGGTTTATGATTGCACGGTTCATTACTATCTTGGAAAAGAAAAAAAGTGGCTGAGCATTGATTCAAAAAATTAATACTACATTAAATGTGTTACATTTGGAACATGAAAATTTTGTTAATGATTTGATGATTTTTCTCCTAGATGTTGTGGATATAAGGACATACCGTATTTTTTATGTTTCAGTATAATAGTGTTTTTCAAAAATAATTTAGAGAGATCAAATGGTGGATCAATATTTGTAGGAAAAAGGTTGAATTCGTTTAGATGGTTAAGTTTCCATATTTTAATATTGATGAAGAATGTGTTTTATGATTTTGAAAAATATTATCTATTTCTTGAAATTAACAATTACGAAAAGTGTGGTTGAATGAAGCTCATATTTTACCTTTTTTATTTTATCCAGGTAGCATTAAGATGTACGAATAACTTCAAGATTATTACTAGTGGGATGAAATGAAAAGAGATATTATTGAATATTCCATGAAGTGTTTAACATTTTAGAAGGTTAAAGAATAATAAATGTTAACTAAGGGGATGATTTGACCTTTTCCAATACTAGAGTAGAATTGAAAGAATATATCAATTTATTTCATGGTGGGATTAACAAGTACATTACGAGGTAACAATGCAATTTGGGTTATTATTGATCAATTAACTAAATCTAAACATTTTTCCCATTAAATATACAATGCATTTAGATTAGATTTATTGATTGTATCTAAAGATGATTGTTAGATTATACGGGTTGCCTCTCTCCATTTTACCAGAATATGATCCTCAGTTCGCATGTAATATTTGGAATGGACTTCAGATGTCTATGGGAACTAAATTAAATTTTAATATAGAGTTCATTATCAATATGATGGATCATCTAATATGATGATTAATACCATTTAATATCTGATTCATTATTGATTAATTGATTTACTAGGATGTTGGGATCAACATATTTATTTTGTTGAATATTTTTATAATAATAGTTTTCATTCTATTATATAGATGACACCATTTGAAGATATATATGAAAAGCGGTGTAGGACTCCAGAATTTTAGGGTGATATTGGAGAAATAATGTTTAAGGGGCTTGATTTGGTATAGTATATGGTAGAGAGTGTTTAATTTATTCAATGATGGATAATTAGAAATGTGTGATGTGTTTTAGTAAGAAGGGGAAGTTGATTCTATAGTTAAATGGACCATATGAAATCATGGGGAAATTTGGATCAGTTTCCTACTAAATGGACTTACCTCCTAGTTTATCTTACGTACGTAACATGTTCTAGGTTTCAATGTTATGGAAATATGTTCCAGATTCATCTAATATTTGGAGAAAAGAAGTAGTTTAGTTGGAAATGAATATTTCTTATAGGGAATAGGATGTTCAAGTAATTAACCATAGATATCAAGTGTTATGGAATTATGTGACTCACTGGGTTTTGTTTTTTATGAAAAAAACCATATGGTTGAAGAGGCAACATTGGAATATGAAAATTATGTAAGGGAAAAGTATTCTTAATTATTAAATAAGTGAATAAAATTTAAAGGACGTAATTATATAGTAAATAATTTTCATATTTAGTAATATGAATTAGATAGTTATATTTTTTATAATAATATTGAGTAAATTTTAATCAAAAAAGAAATTATTTTAATTAAATAAATTTCTTATAAGGTTTTATTTAAAAGAATAATTTTTAAATTTTAGATTTTGAATTTTATAAAATTAATATCATTTTTAAAATTATAATTTATAAATATACATTAGGATATTTCTTGAAATTTTTGGAAAATATTTATTTTTTAGTGAATAGTGAAAATTACTGATTTTTGTAAAAAACTCATTTATTTTAGTGAATTAACAAAATTTAAAAGTATAAATATGTTCTTGATATGTTTTTAAAGGAACCAAATTATTATATATAATATATTTAATATTTGTAATTAATATTTAAATTGACATTAATTTTTATTTAATCTTCTTTTATTTTTGGATTTAAATATAGGCTTTTCAAAAAAAAACTATTTTAAAATGCATAATGATCCACCTTTTTGATAAATTAAAATAAACACCAATGGATAATGTTTTAAATGAAATATATATAATATATATCATTCATAATTAATTTAGTTCTATATAATGATTATTATTAGGATTAATTTTAATATAGATTCAACTTTTTCAAAAAAAAATACTCTTAAAGCCCAATTGTCTCACAACGACGATGAAATTAATATTAAATAACATTTTTAAAATTTGTTTAATTTATTTTGGAAAAATATATTCAATAGTTGGAATTAGAATAATTTAATTTTTTACCAATGTGATTAGTTATAATAATTAAAATTAATCACAATGATTAAGGTAGAAATGAGTTTACCATGTGAGTAAACCTTTAAAATAAGGGAAAAAATGACCTAAAATCTAGTACAAAAGCCATTGGATACCAATATTTTTACCTAATACATTATATTCTATAGTATTTATATTATTTAATCCTTTTGGTAGGGAAAAACATGGGTTCACCTAACATTATTTTGAAAAATACCAAGTGTGTCGTCTCCCCCACATATAAAAGGACACCACCTCTCCTCCACTCTTCACACATTCCAAAAAACATTCTACAGACAATAACTTCTAAAATAAAGATTCCACATCCCTTAAATCAACATATAATCCTTAATTTTGGTAGAAATCCAACCAAGGATGTCCTTTGGTGAAAACCAAATGTAGTTACCAGAAAATGTCCATTTTTGTTATATTTATTTCTACACCACCTTCAATTATTCTTATAACATTATAATATAACAAACATGATATACTAAATATACATATGTATTATTGTGTTAATGTTATAACCTAACCCATCACACTCTTCAATAAAATGGGCTATGAAATCATCATTCAAGTGTGTGGTGGACTACCGCATCACGAAACGCTGTTGTTTATTTTTACATTACCACCTCACATGGTTTGGTATAATTATAGAAATACTATTTATATATTATATTTATGACATTTATAAAAAACTACCTCTATATTTATTATATCATATACAATTTTTTTTAAATTCCCTATCGTAGGGTATATGATAATGTCGCTCGTGTGTACGGAGGGCTACCACCATGCGAATTGATGTGATGTTTTTTCACTAAAATGATACATGGAAGGTAATAAAGGTAAATATATTTAATATATGTGATATAAATTAAATAATTATTATATTGATGACACAATTATATTTATGTCAATATAATGTTCCATTTTCTTCACAGTATTTGACACTCTGAAAAAGTGATAACGTCGTCTATGGATGTGAGCACTACCACCTACTAAAAGCAATACGATTCATTTGACATAAAAATAATGATATATATATAAGTATATACAATTAAATATCATGGTTTTAATGATATAATTATCATTAGTTAAAGATAAAATATTTTATACATTTTTTCCATACAGATCATTAAAAAATGGAAACATTACTCTTGCGTACGTTTGATCTACCATCTCCATGATCAAAATGTTAGTTCTTATCCAACCTAAAAAATTACATACCTTCATTACATATTAAATATAAGGATTATTAAAATTAAAATATTACAATCCTTATTTCCAATTTAATTATGATGATTATTCCATGATTAATATTATGAATATTTTTAGATAATGACCCCTTGGACAATATCTATCCTACCAAATTCAATTTTGACAGAAAAACTAAATATGGTCAAAACACCCAAATTATTATTAATTAATTAAGTAATTTCATATATCTTGTATATAGGTGAAAGATTTAATAATAGAAAAGAAAAATGTTATAAAAAATTAAATAATTAACATAAGTTCATTATCCAATAAGTTAAAAACACACGTGGCAAGTCAGGCTCAAGGTAACAGACTTCATCTCAATTTCCTTTCATTGGGGTAATTTCTAAATGATATGCATAATTTTTATTTTATAAGATGAATATACATTACCTTTTCGTAATTATTATCATGATTTTATCAATTCTTGTGATATTTTAAAATTCCTAAATTTTATCCTTTCATGGGGAATATGAGTTAGATATTTCCAAAGTGATAAGATACTTTTCTTTTAAATAATTCATTATTTAATGTTTTTCCACAAAACTATATTTCTATTTTCTGTAAATTTTTTAAAATGATTTTTGAAAATTTTAATGTTTTCATAACATATTTATAAAGTTAGTTTCACTTTGTCTCAAAGGTTTTTAAAAGGAATATTTTTAAGTGTTCCAAATGTAATGAAGATAATGTATTTTCCTACTCCTATGAATATTTATTCATTTCAATATTAATTTGCAAGAAAACATGTTTTCATAAATTAAAATAACCTCATTCCCATTTTTTCATTTTGATATTGAAAATGGTTTTTAAATAAAATTCCATTTTTATAGTAAAAATTGATTTTTATACGACATTAAAATAAATTTTGAAATTGTGAAATGTTTTATTCATGTTACCTTTATTAGTCATTATATATCATTGGTGTGCCCATATAGCACTGAGTGAGACCATAATAACTTAAAAAATGCTTTCAACAATATGTTTTTTCTATAAGGTTTCCTTATGACTTTTCTATTCCTTCATGTTTTGAAAATCATAGATACTCTATCTTAAGGAAAATTTCATTTTCCCTAAGATTTTTATTAATGAGGAAAATTTTCCTTCCGCAAGGAAAATGTATCCTTACCTGTTTTTCATTTTTAATATTTTATTTTAACTCTTTTTATTCCTATGGAAAAATCCAGTTTCACATCTAAAGCCTCAGAATTCTATAAATACTTAGATATAGAGTACTCTGTTTTCAGGATCCAAATTCAGATCCTGAATTTTATGAAATTTCGAATCCAAATTCTTTGAAATCAAGAATTTGAATTCTCTGAAATTCAGAATCCTAATTCTCAGAAATTAAGAATCCAAATTCTATAAAATTTAGACTATTAATTCTACAGAATTCCGACTCTGAATTCCTCAGAATTCGGACTCCGAAATCCTCCAAATTCAAACTCCTAATTCTTCAGAATTTAGACTCCAAATTTCTTAGATTTCATACTCTGAAATCTGTAGATTTATGATTCCAAATTCCTGGAAAAATAGAATCTGTATATCCTTGTAACATATACTCTTAAGGCTTACTCCCTTAGACTCTGAATTCTATTTTTCCATAGACTCCAAAAAAATGAATTTGGTTGAGAACCATATTTTACTTACTCTTGTTTGAGTTATAAAATGATGTCATGCATTCTGTTACTAACTAACCATTGTTTGAGTGACACGTGTATAGGTCTCTCCAAAATTCAAGGAAAAATATAACCATTGAAGGAGGGAGTCGACCATTGAAGATGTGCCTATAAGTATGAGATCATTTCAACGAGCTCAATACACGTTGATCAATCTAGGGATTACATGCTGATGAAGAGATTTCTAGAGAGTGAGAGACTTTAATGCTTTGCATGTATTGAACATCTTGTTCATAATTTCGTTGTGCTACTTCGAATGTTTCTATGTACATTTGAGGGATTCCGAGGATAGGAAGATAGAGGTTCCGACTACCTTGAAGTTTTAGGGATTGCAAGGATATAAAGGAAGACTCCGATATTCAAATCGAGGGCTTACCCTGGTGTGCGTAAGACAGTCTTTCTTGAATGTATAAATCAAGGGACCTTTATCCAAGGTTGTTAGAAACCCTACTCCTTGGGATAAAAGGATTTCATACTTATTACTTGTATTGTTTCAAGTTTGTTTATTGCTGCATTTTGATTTATTAGGGAAGTATAACTATATTACATTTTCTTATAATTGTAATATTATTTGTAAGATTTTACACGCTTTGAGGTAGAATCATTGTCCTTGTAATCTTTTCTTAAGTTTCATTTCAGGAACAATATTTCCAAAGTCAAGAAAGTTTGTAGAACTAAGAGGTCTTGTGAATTTACCTTGTTTAACTTTGTTAAACATTACCATCTTTAAATGTTGAAATGGCATTTTTTAAATTATACAATTCACCACACCTCTTTTTTATTAAAGAATCTACATCATTATTTTGATCCTACAATTATTATCAAAGGTGGTCTCTAAAATACTTATATTCACATAAAAGTTTTCTTGCTCAAGCTTTTCCTTATTCTATATTCTCCTTACTTAGGATATTTTTATTCTTATTTAGAAAAGTTTATTACTAACAAGTTTGTGTGGAAAGATTTTTTCTTTGAGATGGTAGGAATGAATGTTGGTTGAATTGATAACATTAATCCTACTAGACCACCTATATTTGATGGGAATGATTATGAATATTAGAGAGATCGTATGAAGACATTTTTTTATTAATACTGGAGTGGAAAACTCTGTAATTATTAATGGAGATTTCAAGATTCTGGATAAGGAAGTCTGAACTTTTACTAATCAAGAAAAGACAAAATATCAACTGAACTACAACGTACACAATGCCTTGTTCTTTTCCATGAATAAGAATATATATAGATATATTTCTTCTTTTGAAGTTGCAAATTGTCTTTGGAAGGAGCTTGAAGTTACTCATTTTGGTACATCCAAAGTTATTGAAACTATAAGAGCTATGATTAGAGCTAAGTATCATGGTTTTTTTCCTTATGGAGAACCTGTATGTAAGTTACAATAGAGATTCATGACTATTGTCAACGACATACAATATATGGGTGAAAAAGGTTTAGACGATGAGGCACTTCTGGACAAGATTATAGACAACATGCCTAATGAGTGGGAATCAAAGAGAACAAATATTGATGTGAATAAGAAAGTATCACACATTAATCTTGATGAGCTTTTTAGAACACTTATTCAAAATGAGACTATAATGAAATGAGACGCTAATAATCTTGAGAAGAAGAATTTAAATGGAATTGTTGCTTTTACAACTACCTCTAATCATAGGAAATCTAAGACTTTTGAGAGAGTTACAAGATCTAAATCGAAGAAGGTCTCTATATTTTCTGAATCAAGGTAAAGTGAACATTTTGAGAATTAACTAGCTAATCTTTCTCTATGTATAAACAAGATAGTTGGGAAGAAATATTTTTTGTACTAATATAAGAAGAAATAAAGAAAGGACAAGAAAGACTCTGAAGTCACTTGTTATGAATGCAAAAGAGTAGGGAATATAAGGCCATATGGTCCTATGATTAAGAGAAAAGATATAAAGGAAAAGAATTCTAAAAATAATGTAAATAAATACTCAAAGGCTAAGGCTAAGAAAGTTTTGAAATCCAGTGACACCTGGAGTGCCAGTGGTGGTGACTCTTCTGATTAATTCTAAGAGTATGAATCTTCTGGACATAAGAATCTTGGTTTACATTGCAAGTTACCTCTTGAAAATCATTATTTAAAGGCCAAGGTACACAATGCTAAATCCATCACCAATGTATCCATGAATGCTAATTATAGTAATATTAAATATTATGAATCTTCAGATGAAGAATCTACTTCTAATGAAGATAATAATTTACTTACTTATGAAGAAGTTTCTAGGTTTTTTATGCTCCTTGATAATGAAAATTCTAAAGTCATGAAAAATCTTGATAAGTAAAATTCTAGGATTTCTATTCTTACTAAGGAAATATCTGATCTTTCTAAAGATCTTGATAAAAAACCCTTAATTTTCAAAGTATTTAAAAAACATTGAGGAAGTGAAGTTTGGGAAGGAGAAACTTTCTAAGGATCAAGAAAAAGTAATTTCTTAGAAAAATGTTTTTGAGCCTATCTCTAGTGCTAAAACTAATGTTTTTAAGGATAAGAACATAGTTATTAAGATAAAATCCAAAATATTTTCCATGAGGAAGTGTTTATCAAACTTTACCATAGGTAAGGAAAATTTTGATAATATGTATTCCCAAATTCGACCTCTAAGGAGTAATTCTTGTTTTGGTTATACTAGTTCAAAACCATTTTGTAGTAACAATAATTTTGTTCCTCAAAGTGCTCCATTCAACACCTAGTGTCAGTGTGGTGGGAATTGGAGAAAAAATTATTCCTTAAACAAAACTCAGTCTTTAGGTTTTCATAAAGTATATTTTTCTAAGAAAATGTGGATACCTAAACTTTTTCTTTCTTAAGTTTCCGGATCAATGAAAATTTGGGTTTTGAAAGTATAACAGTCTTGTTTTCAGGAAATTAAAGATAGTGCCAACAATAATACAAGGTACATGGATAGTGGATGTTTTTGGGATATGACTGGTAACAAAAAGTTCTTTGAAAATATTATCAAGATGAAAGGAGGAAAAGTAAATTTCGGAGATAATGCTTAGGGAGAAATTATTAGTATAGGTAATATTGTTTTTCTTGGAAAAACATTGATTTCAAATGTTTTGTTTGTTAAGGGTCTTAAGCACTACCTTATTAGTAAAATTCAATTATGTGATTAAGGTTACCTTGTGAATTTTAGGAATGAAAAGTGCTTAATACACAATTACAAGGAAGAGTTTATTCTTTCTTCCCATATACAAGAGAATGTTTAAACATTTAACATTGAAGACCTTATGAGCTAAGACCTACCTTGAATTAGTGAAATGGAAGATCATTCTTGGTTGTGGCATATAAGGTTAAGACAGTGTAACCTTAGGAACCTATAAAAACTCTCTATGAAAAGACTAGTTACGGATCTACTAGAGCATAGATTGGACTCTTCAAAAGTTTGTTATCTTGTCAATATGGCAAGAAACATAAATCATGTTTTAAATCAGTTGTTGAAGTCTCTACCACTGATTCACTATATTTGGTGCATATGGATCTTTTTGGCCCAACACAAACTGGAATCATTGGAGGAAAATATTATGTATTTGCATTAGTTGATGATTACACTAGATTTACATGGGTTTATTTTCTAGAAAATAAATCTCTAGCTTTTTATTATTTCAAAAGTTTAGAGCCCAAGTTAAAAATGATAAAAACCTTCCTTTAATAACTATCCATAGTGATCCTGGAGGAGAATTTCAAAATTCTGATTTTGAAACCTTTTGCAGTAGTAATGGAATTACTCATAGCTTCTCAGTATCCAGAACACCTCAACAAAATGGTGTTTTTGAAAGAAGAAATAAAATTCTTCGAGAGATAACAAGAACCATGTTGAGTGAATATTCAGTAGACAAACATTTTTGGGCCGAAGCTGTAAGTACTACTTTCTATACTATAAATTGTGTTTTGTTTTGAAATTTTCTTAATGAAACTCGTTATTAATTATGGAATGGTAGAAAACATTGACTTTCATACTTCAAGGTTTTTGGATCTAAGGCATTTATTCTGAATACTAAATATAATCTACACAAATTCACACCAAAATCTAATGAAGTAATTTTCTTAGGCTACTCCACAACTTCTAAGGCTTATAGATTTTTCAATAAAAACACTTGTAATTTTGAAGAAATAGTAAATGTAAAATTTGATGAAACCAATAATTCTATCTTTAAAAAACCTCAGACCACATCCTCGGATGTGTTTTCAAAAACTGACTATCAACCCATGATAGAAGATCCTTCAGGTAAGAAAAATGTCCAATAAGATGCTTCTGGATAAGTTACCCTAGAAAGCTTCCTAAAATATATTGATTAACATGTTTTACAAAACCCAAATCAATTGTTTCTAAAGAATCATCCTATTGATAGTATAATTGGTGATGTAAATCAACTAGCAAGGACTATAAGTTCCTTAAGAAATGAAGTATAAAATCTAGCATTCATTTCCCAATTAGAACCAAAAATCACTGAGCATGCTTTAGGTGACGATGATTGGATAAAAGCTAAGCAAGATGAGATAAATTAATTATAAAGGAAAAACTTTTGGACCATGGTTGAAAGACCTAAGGAAACTTCTCTTATTGGAGTAAAATGGGTCTTTAGAAATAAATGTGATGAAAATGTAATCATTGTAAGAAATAAAGAGAGAATTTTTGCTAAAGGCTATAATCAAAAAGAAGGAATAGACTATGAAGAAACCTATGATCTATTAGCTAGACTTGAATCTATTCGTATTCTACTTTCCTTTGCAGCATTCATCAATTTCAAACTTTTTCAAATGGTTGTAAAATTTGATTTCTATAATGGTTATGTTCAAGAGGATGTTTTTGTTGAACAACCTCCGGGTTTTGAAGATACAAAACATCTTTAACAAGTTTTCAAACTTACCAAGGATTTTTATGGACTCAAGCAAGCCCCTAGAGCCTAGTATGATATACTTACAGGGTTTTTTCTTCAAAACCATTATGTTAAGGGAAATTATGATATAACCCTTTTTATAAATAAAGATAAGAAAAATGTTTTTATTGTTCAAATTAATGTTGATGAAATTATATTTGGTTCAAATATGAAATCTGTAACTGATTCTTTTGCAGATCTAATGAAATATGAGTTCGAAATGATTATGATGGGTGAGTTAACATTTTTCTTGGTTTTGAAATTTCTCAAAAACCAGAAGGTATCTATATATCCCAACATAATTATATTAAATATCTTTTTAAAAAGTTTGGATATGACAACACTAACAGTATAAGTACTGCCATTGGTACATTAAATTCACTTGATCTTGATGAAACTGGGAAACCAGTAGATCAAACATCTTTTAGTGTAATGATAGGAAGTCTACTTTACTTTAATTCTAGCAATCTATAATTAATGTTTTTAGTATGCTTATGTACAATCCAATCCTAAGGGTTATCACTTAATGGTAGTGAAAATAATTTTTCACTACTTAAAGGGAACCATGGATCTAGGACTCTTTTGTACCTCTGGAAATGATTTTGTTTTAAATTTTTTTTCAGATACTGAATTTGGTGGATGTAGAATAGATAAGAAAAGTACATCCAGAACTTTTCATTTCTTAATAGATTCATTAGTTTCTTGGTCATGAAAAAAGTAATACTCAATAGCACTTTCCACTACATAAGCTGAATATGTATCAACTAGAAGATGTTGTTCTCAAGTGTTGTGGATGCAACAAACACTCACAGACTATGGTATGAGTTATACCAAAACAAAAATATTTTGTGATAATACTAGTGTCATTGCCTTATGTAAAAACCATACACATCACTCTCGTGAAAACACATAGATATTAGGAATCACTTTCTTAGGGATCACACACTAAAAAGATATATCATTCTTTAATTTATCAGAACGCAAGATCAACTTGCTAATATTTTCACAAAATCATTACCATCCGATAGATTTGAATATATAAAATAGAAGTTTAGAATGATAACCATACGGTAATCTTCCTTATTAACTTCTTGTTGAAACCTATATCCATATAGTAAGAAACTCATTTTCATAAGGGGAGTACATTGTCTTGTTAGCTATTTTTTTCGTAGTTAAAATTTTCATTGTTAAAATTTGCATATTTAAAATTTTCATAGTCATAATTTTTCTGTAATCAAAACTTCAGAATCTAATGTTCTCTAAGAAAAATTTTCCGCATGAAAAATAATCTTCCTAGTAATCCGAAAGGTATGTTTCCCTTCCTAAGTCTTCCTGGTCATTTTTCCCTTGCTTGTATTTTCTTTTTGTTTTTAAATTTTTTGGATTCAATTTTCCTTAAATCCGAATGTTTTATCTTAAAAACCACAAAATATTGGAGTCTATAAAAATCCTTCTTCAGCTATCATCTCAACCATCAGATATTCTCATGACTCTTTCAATCATTGGATCAATCTGGGAAGCTATACCGTCACTTCAATTGCCTATATAAAGGACCCCCAATGGTTGTCCCACATCAAAATTTAAGCCTTCATGTGTTGAATCTATGCCTCTATTTTTAAAATCCATTCCAAATCTTCAAAGTTTTCTTTCTTCTGAATGTCTGTTGAAGCCTCTTCTCATAATGAGATGTCAAGTGTTAATGAAATATCTAAGTGGAAGATATATCATGAAAGGTTAGTCGCTCTGATGTTTTATGCCAAGTATGATTATATTGTGTCTAAGAATATCAAGCTGAATAGTTGGGAGAGTGTTTGCGTATCGAAACCAAGAGAATAGGATCCAGTGTATCCAAAATTTCTAGTTGAATTCTATGATATAGTTAGCTTTTTCAATGAAGGAGGAATTGGTAAATTTTCATTCAAGATCTATGGAAAGATGTATTCTCTTTGTTATAACATGTCAGTAAATCTGATAGGAATTCCTTATGAGGGAGAAACTGAGTTTTGCTCTCAAAAGATACCTGATGTAATTGTTGAGTCAATAATGTTTTCCTTATGACTTTTCCATTCCTTCTTGTTTTGAAAATAACAAACACCTTATACTTAAGAAAATATATATTTTACCTCCATGAAGAAAATTTTATTCTTTAAGGAAATTTACACAAACCAAGATTTTCTTATACATAGAAATATTTTTCTTAAGTATAAAAATCGGATTCATACCCAAAACCCCGGAATCATATAATGTCAAGAATTGGAGTATTCTATTTTTAAGATCCGAATTCTTGATGCAAACTTTCATGAGTTCGAATCGAAACTCTTATGAAGTTCGACTCCGAACTTTCATGAGTTCGACTCCGAACTCTTATGAAGTTTGACTCCTAACTTTCATGAGTTCAACTCTGAACTCTTATGAAGTTTGACTCCGAACATTCATGAGTTCGACTCCGAACTATTATGAAGTTCGACTCTGAACTTTCATGAGTTTGAATCCGAACTCTTATGATGTTCGACTCTGAACATTCATGAGTTCGACTCCGAACTCTTATGAATTTTGACTCCGAACATTCATGAGTTCAACTCCGAACTCTTATGAAGTTCGACTCTGAACTCTTATGAAGTTCGACTCTGAACTTTCATGAGTTTGATCTCGAACTCTTTTGAATTTCGACTCTGAACTCTTATGAAGTTCGACTCTGAACTTTTACTAGTTCGACTTTGATCTCTGTAAGCTCATATTCTGAACACTGGTGAAACCCGACTCCGAATTTCCTTAGAAATTCTGACTCCAGACTTCTACAGATTTTAGGTTCCGAATTCCCTAAAACAGAATCCGAACATCTTTCTGATATAGACTCCAAATTATATTTTATTTAGACTATGAACTTTTAATTTGCTTACACTCTGAACTTTAGCATGGATTTTTCTTTCATATCATCCATTACAAAACAATTTCATGCATTCAGTTTCATGGTTTTTTATTAAACGATGTCATGTATTTTGTTTCAATTTAACCGTTGGTTTAGTGAAACATGTACAGGTCCCTCCGAATGTTAAGGAAAATATGACTTTTGGAGAGGGAGCCGACCGAGCCTATAAATATGAGCTCATTTGAAAGAGCTCAAATATAGAGAAAAAGATGATCGATCTACACACCACACGCTGTTATGGTGATTTCTTGAGAGAGAATCTTGTTATGCCTTCTTCATACTGAACTACTCATTCATATTGCTTCATGTGACTCCGAATATTGGTGATTACATTCTAGGGATTCTGGGGATAGGAAGACAGAGGTGCTGACTTACTTGAAGTTCGAGGTCTTCCTTGCTGAGGAAGACAGAGGTTCCAACTACCTTGAAGTTGAGGGCTTGCGAGGATGGCAAGACAAAGATTCTGATCTTTGTATCGAGGGCTTACCCTGGTGTGGGTAAGACAGACTTTCTTGAATGTATAAATCAGGGGACCTTTATCCAAGGTTGTTAGATACCCTTCTCTTTGGGTTGAAAGACTTATATCTTGTTACTTGTAGTTTTACTACTCATTTTTCTGCTGTACTTTTGTATTGTAAGGAAAGTATAACCTACTTATATTTCCTTACACTTGTATTCTGATTCATTAAGAGTCTATACACTTTAAGGTAGAATCTCATATTGTAAATTTTAGTTAAGTTTAAATTTCCAGATCCATATTTCCGGAACCTGTTTTTCGGAATCACTTTCCTGATTCAAGAAAGTGTGTAGAATTAGAAGTTTGTAACTTCATACCTTGTTCCAATTTCCAATTGGTGTTAGAGGTGTTGTGAATTTTCTTAGTTTAACTTTGTTAAACTTAGATCTTTCCTTGTTTAAGGAAATATTTTATGTATACAATTCACCCCCTCTTGTATATTGAGAATCTACATCATTATTTTCATTCTACAATTGGTATCAGAGGAGGATTCTGAAATACTTATACTCACATATAAGTTTTTCTTGGTCACTTTTTCATTAATCTTCATCCTTTCTTAAAAGGAATTTGTCATTCCAAATTTTTCATTCCGAATCTTCTCATTCCGAACACTATGGTTACGAACTTTTCTTACTAACAAGTTTGGTTGCAACATTTTTCTTAGAATGGCAGGAATCAATGTTGGATTTATTGACAATATAAACCCTACAAGACCACCAATATTTGATGGGAATGATTATGAGTACTAGAGAGATCATATGGAGACTTCCGTTATCAATACAGGAGTGGATAATTTTGTTATTCTTACTTGTGATTATAAAATTCCTGATAAGGAAGTTAGAACTTTCACTAACCAGGAAAAGTAATAATATCAACTCAATTATAAGGTACACAATAATTTACTATGTTCAATGACTAGAAATTTATATAGCCAAATTTCTTCTTGTTAAGTTGCTAATTATATATAGAAGAATTTAGAGGTTACACACTTTGGCACTTATAATGTGATTGAAACTAGGAGAGTTATGCTTAGAGCTGAATACCATGGAATCAGTTATCCTTATGGTGAACCAATTTGTAAAGTGAAATAGAGGTTTATAAAAATTGTAAACAGTCTTCAGTCTATGGGAGAGAAAGGGTTGGATGATGAAGCTGTTGTGGATAAGATAATTGATATTATTCCCACTGAGTGGGAATAAAAAAGAACAGCTATTGAAGAGAACAGGAAAGTTACTCAAATTTCGTTAGATAGACTATTTGGAACTCTTCTCCAACATGAAACAAGAATTAAGAGAGATGCTGACAACATCAAAAATAAGAATGGAAATGGTACTTTTGCTTTTACAACAACATCAAATCATTTGAAAGCTAATACTTCTAAGAGAGTAACTAGATCCAAGTCTAAGAAAGTTGTTATTCAATCAAAATCTAGTGATAGTGATGTCTCAGAGAATGAGTTAGAAAATCTTTCTCATAGGATGAACAAGATAGCTGGACAGAGAAATTTCCAATCCAAGTATAAGAAAAAGGAAAGGAAAGATAGGAAAGATGGAGAAGTTACTTGTTATGAATGCCAGAGAGCTAGACATATTAAACTAGATTGTCCTTTTCTCAAAAATAAAGAAAGAAAAGAGAGGAATTATGATAGGAAAAGAAAAAAGTATTACAAGTCCAAAGCTAAGAATGTTCTGAAAGCTAACGACACCTGAAGTGCCAGTGGTGGTGACTCTTTAGATGAATCTTCTGATTATGAATCTTCAGGATAGAAGAATCTCGGTCTTATAACTAGATTACATATCAACAATCATTGCTTCATGGCTAAAGTACAAAATGCTGAATCACTGACCAATGTTTCTTTCAATTATATTAATAGTAAGTATTACAACTCTTCAGATAAATAATCCTCTTCTGATGAAGAAAATACTTCACCTACCTATGAAGAAGTTTCTTGGTTTTTTGAACTTCTTGAGATTGAGAATTCCAAACTCAATAAAAAGCTTGATAAGTCAAACACTAGGAATAATATTCTTACAAAAGAAATATCATATCTTTCTAAATATCATGATAGGATAAATGCTGATTTTATAAGTATTTCAATAAGTCTTGAGGAAGTAATCTCTGAGAAGAACACACTTTCTAAAGAGTAAGAAAAAGTAATTTCTAAGAAAAGTGTTTTTGAGCCTAGCTCTAGTTCCAAATATAATGAATTTGAAGATAAAAAATTGGTTATAAAACTCAAGTCCAAATTTTTTTCCTTAAATAAGTGTTTATCAAACTTTACCCATGGTAAAAAAAAATTTGTAAAATTTATTCACAAATACGACCTTTAAAAAACAAATCCGGATTTGGTTATACCCATGCAAACCCAACTTTTAGTAACAACTACTTTGTTCCAGATTGTGGCCATTTTGTACAAAGTGTCAATGTGGTGGTCACCAGGCAGAGAATTGTTCTTTAAATAAAACCCAATCTTTAGGTTTTCATAAAGCCTATTTTTCTAGGAAGGTGTGGGTGCCAAAAAAAATTTATCTGGAAATATCAGATCCAAACAAGTTTGGATTCCGAAATTCTTATTCTTTTCTTGTGTTCAGGAAGATAAAGGATGTACCAACAATACATGGTACATGGATAGTGGATGTTCCCGGCACATGACTGGTAACAAAAGTTATTTTGAAAAGATTATCAAGACGTAAGGAGGAAAGGTAACTTTTGGAGATAATTCTCAAGGAGAAATTGTTGGTATAGGTAATATTGTTCTTCTTGTTAAAACATTGATTTAAAATGTTTTATTTGTTAAGGGTCTTAAGCACAACCTCATTATCATAAGTCAGTTATGTGATGAAGGATACCTTGTGAATTTTAGTAATGATAAGTCCTTAGTACACAATTCCAAGGAAGAATATATTCTCTCAGCCAATAGGCAAGAGAATGTCTACAATTTGAACTTAGAAGACCTTATGAGCCAAGATTTACCTTTCCTAAGTGCAATGGAAGATCATTCTTGGTTATGGAATAGAAGATTAGGTCACTGTAACCTTAGAAACTTATGTAAACTTTCCAAGAAGAAACTAGTTAAGGATCTACCAGATCTTAGATTTGATTATTCTAAAGTTTGTGATCCTTTTCAATATGGAAGACAACATAAATCTAGTTTTAAATAAATCGGTGAAGTCTTAACATTTGATGTGTTACAGCTAATGCACATGGATCTTTTTGGTCCAACACAAACTGGAAGCATTGGAGGAAAATACTACGTGTTTGTTCTAGTTGATGATTACACTAGATTTACATGGGTCTACATTCTAGCAAATAAGTATGAAGATTTTTCTTATTTCAAAATTTTTAGAGACCAAGTTAAAAATGAGAAAAATCTTCCACTGAAAACTATTCATAGTGATCATGGAGGAGAATTTCAATATTCTGATTTTGAAACCTTTCGTAGTAGAAAAGGCAGTACTGACAACTTTTCAGCACCTAGAACTCCTTAACAAAATGGTGTAGTTGAAAAAAGAAATAGAATTATTCAATAAATAACTAGAACCATGTTGAGTGAATATTCTATAGCTAGAAATTTCTTGGCTGAAGCTGTATGTACTGCTTTTTATACTATAAATCGAGTTTTGATTAGACCTTTTCTTAATAAATCTCCTTATGAGTTATGGAATGGTAGAAAACCTAGACTTTCCTACTTCATGGTTTTTGTTTGCAAGGTATTTATCTTGAATACTAAAGATAATTTACATAATTTCACACCAAAATATGATGAAGGAATTTTCTTAGGATACTCCACAACTTCTAAGGATTATAGAGTTTTCAATAAAAATACTTATACTGTTGAAGAAATAGTACATGTAAAATTTGATGAATCTGATCCTTTGGTTTCTAAACCATCCCAACCTACATCCTCGGATGTGTTTTAAAAAACTGATTATCAACCTTTGATAGAAGATCCTTCTGATAAGGAAAATGTTCAAGAAGATACTTCTGAAACATTTACCCCAGAAGACATTCTACCCTATATTGATGAACAGGTTTTAAAAAACCCAAATCAGGTGTTTCTTAAGTATCATCCTAGTGATATCATCATTGGTGATGTTAATCAACATGTAAGGACTAGAATTTCCTTAAGAAATGAAGTAGAACATCTAGAATTTCTTTCGCAATTGGAACCAAAAAGCACTGATGAAGCTTTAGGTGATGATGATTGCATCAAATCCATGCAAGATGAACTAAATGAATTTGAAAGGAATAAGGTCTGGACCTTGGTTGAAAGACCTAAAGAAACTTCTGTTATTGGAGTAAAGTGGGTCTTCAGAAACAAGTTTGATGAAAATTGAGTCATTGTAAGAAATAAATATAGACTAGTTGCTAAAGGCTATAATCAGCAAGAATGAATATACTATGAAGAAACCTATGCTCCAGTAGCTAGACTTGAATCTATTCGTATTTTACTTTCCTTTGCATCATTTTTCAATTTTAAACTTTTTCAAATGGATGTGAAATGTGCTTTTCTTAATGGTTATGTTCAAGAGGAAGTTTTTTTGAACAACCTCCTGTCTTTTAAGATACAAAACATCCTGATCATGTTTTTAGACTTACCAAAGCTTTTTATGGCCTTAAACAAGCCCCACGAGCTTAGTATGATAGACTTACAGAATTTTTTCTTCAAAACAACTATATTAATGGAAATGCAGACCCAACTCTTTTTATAAAGAAAGATAAGAAAAATGTCTTGATTTCTCAAATTTATGTTGATGACATCATATTTGGATCAACTCAACAATCTTTAACTAATTTTTTTGCAAGTCTAATGAAATCTGAGTTTTAAATGAGTATGATGGGTGAATTAACTTTTTTCCTTGGTTTTCAAATTTCTCAAAGACCAGAAGGAACCTATATATCTCAACATAAGTATATTAAAGATCTTTTTAAAAAGTATGGTTATGGAAACACTGAGAGTATAAGTACTCCCATCGGTACCTCAAACTCTTTAGATCTTGATGAAGTTGGGAAACCAGTAGATCAAAAATCTTTTAGAGTTATGATAGGAAGTTTACTTTACTTAATAGCTATTTGACCAGAATTGATGTTTTCAGTATGCTTATGTGTGAGATATCAATCCAATCCTAAGGAATCTCAGTTAAAGGCGGTAAAAATAATTTTTCGCTACCTAAAGTGAACCATTGATCCAGGATTATTTTATAATTCTGGAAATTATTTTGTTTTAAAAAGTTTTTCGGATGCTGAATTTGGTGGATGTAGAATGGATAGAAAGAGTACATCCAGAACTTGTCCTTTCATAGGAGATGCATTAGTTTCTTGGTCCTGCAAGAAACAACATTCTATAGCACTTTCCACTGCTGAAGCTGAATATGTAGCAGCTGGAAGTTGTTGTGCTCAAGTGTTGTGGATGCAATACACACTCACAGACTATGGCTTGAGTTTTACTAAGACACAAATTTTGTGTGATAACACAAGTTCTATTTCCCTCAGTAAGAACCCTACACATCACTCTTATGAAAAACACAGAGATATTAGACATCACTTTCTTAGGGATCACACACTTAAAGAAGATATCATTCTTCAGTTTATCGGAACACAAGATCAACTTGCTGATATTTTCACAAAATATTTACCTCCCGATAGATTTGAATACATTAAAAAAAATTTAGGAATGATAACCATAAGTTAGTCATTCTTCATTAACTTCTTGTTGAACAATTCTCCTAACATTAATAAACACATTTTCATAGGGGGAGTACATTTGATTGTGAGTTTAACTAAAATTTTCGTAATGAGATTTTCATATTGAAACTTTCGTAATGATATTTTCGTATTGGAACTTTCATAATGATATTTTCATACTAGAACTTTTGTAATGAGATTTTCGTACCGGAACTTTCATAATGAGATTTTCGTACTGGATCTTTCGTAATGATATTTTCGTACTGGAACTTTCGTAATGAGATTTTTGTACTCGAACTTTCGTAATGTGATTTTCGTAATTAACTTTTGAAATAAGTTTTTTTTTCAAGAAGAATATTATCAATTACGAACAATATTTATAGCCAATCCAAAAGGATAGATTTCCATACTTATGTTTTCTTAATCATATTTTGCTTGCTGGTATTTTACTGTTTTTCAAAATAATTCGGATTCTAGTTTTCCTTAAATCCGAATGTTTTCCTTAAAACCTCAAAAGATTGATGTCAATTTTTCCTTGTGGGAGTGTTCTCAACTATCAGATTAGATCAAAAATCTTTTCAACTGTTAGATTGATTTTAGAAGACCAAAGGTCACCTCTATCGCCTATATAAAGGGGACCCCAAGACTCGTCCCACATCTGTTTTTCAAAGATTTCGCATATTGAACCCATGCTGCTCTTCTTAAGACCGGTTCTGAACTTTGCAAATCCATTCTGAATCTTTCGGAACTCTTCAGTCTGAATGTCTGTTGAAGCAACATCTCAAGAAATGTCAATTTCAAAGCCAATCTCAATGTGGTTAGTCTTGAGGGAAAGGTTGGTGCATCCGGAATTTTACAAGATTGATTCTATTATAACCAAGAAGATCAAATTGAATAGTTGAGAAGATATATGCTTGTTCAATTCAGACAAACAGGATCTGGTTTACACTGATTTGCTGATCGAGTTCTATGAGTCTATTTCCTTCTAGATGGAAGATGGCAGAGAGTGATTTTCGTTTAAGTCTTATGGTAAGACTTACAAGATATCCTACACTAAGGCCGTGATCTTGGTTGGTTTTTCCTATGATGGGGAAGCTGAGTTTTGGTCACATAAGCTTCCAGATGAGCAAGGAATTTTCAAAAAAGAGAAAGCTTTAAAATATCTTGGACTTAAGGATGCTACGACTGCTAAGATTGCTCATCTCACTCAGAAAAATAAGATTCTATAGCTCTGGGTACAAGGTTTTCTCGTACCAAGAATAGGTGACAAAGAGAATTTGAAGAAAAGTGATATCTATGTATTAGATTTCATGGTAAATCTAAGAAAGATAAATGTCATGAGGAATGTCTTGATTACGATCCAGAACATCAAAGAAGGGAATTTGAGAGCTCAAATAATTATGTACCATGCCTTACTATCTAAGCTGATAGTTCGGTTCTTAGCATCATTCAAGGTTACGTGCAAATCAAATGTCCGGAATTGTAAGCTTATGCTGGCAAGTGATGATACCTTGAAGAGGATGAAGATGGGATATTCCTGTGAATCCGGAGAATTTTACCCTCTATCCGTGGAAGAGGTTGAGGCAGCTCAGAAACAAACACAGAATCCGGAACCATCCAAAAAGGCAGGGAAGAAGAGAAAGCTTAAGGAAGTGGTTGTTGATAAAGAAAATTCCAAGGCTAAGGAAACTCAGTCTGCTCCCCCCAAACCGAAGAAACAGAAAACATATACAGATGAAGTGGAATCCAAGTGGAGGGAAGATAAAGAGAATAGGAAAGAAGGGGATGCACAGTTCGGATTGGATCCTGCAGAGGCTAAGGCCTTAAAAGAAAGAGCTGTTGAAGAGTTAGAGAAGCAGGCAAAAGAAAATAAGATGAAAAAGATGTTTTTTGAAGCTGAAGTGGTGCAATATTTGCTGAAAGCTACAGAGTTAGCTTCTGAAATGCTTTTCGTTCTGGAATCTTTCGCATCAGAACCTTCTTTACCAGAAACTCTAGCTAAGAACTATGTCACTCTGGAAAAATACAAGGGAAAATAAGTAGTCGATGAAGCTGAAAAAGAAGTTGCTGAAGAATTAGATGAAGTGGTTGAAGAAGAAGAAGAAGAAGAGGGAAGTGAAGATTTGGATACATTGATCAAGAAAGTAGAGGTTTATAAAGATAAGGCAGAATCCACAAAGTTAGTAAATCCAGGAAACGTAGGTGAGGAAGTTAGTAAGAATGATGATAATCAAGACCAAGAAGAGAAATATGTTTTTTTTAATGAGGAATAATCCTATGAGATGAATTTTCTTGAGGAAGGATAAGAAAAGGAGAAACCAGATGAAGACCAGATTATTCAAGTTTCTGAATCCGAGGAAGTATCTCCTGATGAGGAACCAATTCCGAAATCTGATATGGGGAAGCAAGCTCTCATGGATACTCGAACAAAAGAAGTATTCAGTAAGAAGGGGGTTAGTAGTTCTTCTAAGAGTAAATTGGTGCAAATTGAAGAAGAGAATTCTCCAAGAGATTTAACTAATTCAAAGTCATCATCTCATGGGAATGATTTTGGGGTTGAATCTCTGAAGAAGTTGGTGGAAACCATTTCGATTTTTCCAACTATAGATTCTAGATGTCAGATGCTTCAACAAAGTGTGAATCAAAAATCAGATTCCTTATCCATGGTCATGGATAAGTGTATAAAGATTGAGGAAGACCACAAAAGTTTTCTTATCAATTATGATGTGCATAGAAAGTCTTGCTGTAAAGTAACTCTGTGGTCTAAGAGAGTTGAAGAAGACTTGGCTGTGTTTGATAATTTTCAGAATGAAGTAAAAGATGCTTTTGACACCGAGGATAAAAAGATTAATAGTCTTCAAGCTGAGTTGGTTGATGAGAAGAGTTATCGGAGTCAAAAAGTGAAGGAACTAACTGGCAAGGCTAATTCTCTGGCTCAATATTTTATAAGTGATAGAAATATCCGGATCGAGCTTGAGAAAATACTGGTAAACCAAGATGAGTTGGTGAAGATGCAACAAGATTCTTTGAAGGCTCATGACGAAGCTTTAAAACTTCAAGGGGAAGAGATCTCAGCTTTGGAGAGGCAAGCAGAGGAAGACCAAAGGGATTTCAAGAAACTCAAAACTTTGCTGAAGAAGCTGATCCCAAAGGAAAAGGAACACAAATAAATCCACTCCGATCTTTTGTTGTATTTTTCTTTCCTTATAAAAGTTTTTTTCCCAACTCTAATGAAAATTTGGATGGTTGTATTTTGTTATATACTAATGTTTCAAGTACCATATTTTCTTTTCCATTCCCTTCAATTCTTTTTGAAAATCACATAGGGGGATAAGGAAGAAGAACTACTTAAAAGGGGAGAAATACTTAAAATGAAGAAAGAAAAATTTCTAAGTGAATATATCCTTAAATTAAGGGAGAGTTTTCCATTAAGAAATTTTTCATTCTCATGACAATGAAAACTCCACTCTGAAAATTCAGAATACAATCCTTAGAGTTTCAAAGCCTAATGGGGAGTTAGTTTTATTCACTTTTATCCATGAACAAAGGGAGATAAGTTTTAAATTCAAAGTCTAATGATATGTTTCAAAGTCTTTATATAATTTTTCGTAAGGATTTTTGTGCTTTCCAAAAAGGGGGAGATTTTTGAGTCAATAAGGTTTTTATTTTGTCTTTTCCATTCCTTCTTGTTTTGATAATCACAAAAACCATATGCTTAAGCAAATATATATTTTACCTCCATGAAGAAAATTTACTTCTTTAAGGAAAGTTACCCTAACCTAGATTTTCTTATACATAGAAATATTTTACTTAAGTATAAAAAGTGGATTCATACCCAAAACCCCGGAATCATATAATGTCAACAATTGGAGTATTCTATTTTTAGGATCCAAATTCTTGATGTGAACTTTCATGAGTTCGAATCCGAACTCTTATGAAGTTCGACTCCGAACTGTCATGAGTTCGACTCCGAACTCTCATGAATTTGACTCCGAACTCTTATGAAGTTCGACTCCAAAATTTCATGAGTTCAAATCCGAACTCTTATGAAGTTCGACTCCGAAATTTCATGAGTTCGACGCCAAACATTTATGAAGTTAGACTCCGAACTTTCATGATTTCGACTCCGAACTCTTATAAAGTTATACTTCAAACTTTCATGAGTTCGACTCCGAACTCTTATGAAGTTCGACTCCAAAATATTATGAATTTTGACTCAAAACTTTCCTGAGTTCGATTCCGAACTCTTATGAAGTTAGACTCTGAAATCTTATGAAGTTCCACTCTAAAATTTTACTAGTTCGACTTTGAAATCTGCAAGTTCAGATTCTGAACACTGGTGAAAACAGACACTGAATTTCCTTAGAAATTTAGACTCCAGACTTCTACAGATTTCAGGTTCTGAATTCCCTAAAATAGAATCTGAACATCTTTCTGATATAGAATCAAAATTCTATTTTGGTTAGACTTTGAACTTTTAATTTTCTTACACTCCAAACATTAGCATGGATTTTTCTTACATATGCTCCATTACAAAACGATGTCGTGCATTCAGTTTCATTGTTTGTTATTAAACGATGTCATCTATTCTGTTTCTATTTAACCGTTGGTTTAGTGACACATGTACAGGTCCCTCCAAATTTTAAGGAAAATATGACAGTTGGAGAGGGAGCCGACCGAGCCTATAAGTAGGAGCTCATTTGAAAGAGCTCAAATATAGATAACAAGTTGATCGATCTAGAGACCACACACTGTTAAGGTGATTTCTTGAGAGAGAAGCTTTTCATGCCTTGTACATACTGAACCGCTTGTTCAGATTGCTTTGTACGACTCTGAATGTTGGTGATTATATTTGAGGGCTTTCGTGGATAGGAATACAGAGGTGCCGACTTCCTTGAAGTTCGCGGGCTTCCTTGCTAAAGAAGACATAGGTTCCAACTACCTTGAAGTTAAGGGCATGAGAGGATGTCAAGACAAAGATTCCGATCTTTATATCGAGGGATTACCCTGGTGTGGGTATGATAGAATTGCTTGAAAGTATAAATCAAGGGACCTTTATCCAAGGTTGTTGGATACCCATCTCTTTGGGTTAAAAGACTTATACCTTGTTACTAGTAGTTTTACTACTTGTTTTTTCAACTGTAATTTTGTATTGTAAAGAAAGTATAACCTACTTATATTTCCTTACACTTGTACTATGATTCATTTAGATTCTATACGCTTTAAGGTAGAATCTCATATTGTAAACTTTTGTAAAGTTTAAATTTCCGGATCCATATTTTCAGAACCTGTTTTTCAGAATCACTTTCCTGATTCAAGAAAGTGTATAGAATTAGAAGTTTGTAACTTCATACCTCGTTCCAATTTCCAATTGGTGTTAGAGGTGTTGTGAATTTTCTTAGTTTAACTTTGTTAAACTTATATCTTTCCTTGTTTAAGGAAATATTTAAAGTATACAATTCACCCCCCTCTAGTATATTGAGCATCTATATCATTATTTCGATCCTATAGTAAAAAGATCCTTTGATAAGAAGGCTCTAGCTAGTATAGGTATTGAAGAAGTGAAGACTTCGAAAATTATTCATCTCTCTACAAATCTTCATATTCTTCAACTATGGCTTCAAGGTTTTCTAATTACAAGAAAATGGGACAAGGATACCCTGATGAAAAGTGATATTTATATTTTAGATTTCCTTGGGAACCTATGAAAGATAAACCCGGTTAATCATATATTGGATATGATTTAGAATATAAAGAATGGTAATATGATGTCTCAGATTATCATGTACCCATCCATTCTTTCAAATATAACTATCCTTTCTCTTAAGTCTTTCAGGATTCATTGTAGTTCTATGTTGAGAAATTGTAAAGTGATTCTTTTGAATGATGATACTCTAAGGAGGATGAAGATTGGCTTTAATAGTCAATCTAGAGAATTTCATGATTTATCGGAAGAAAAAGTTGATGATTTATCAAAGAATCCAGAAGTGGATGAAACTTCTAAGAAGGGTAGAAGAAAGAAGAAGGTGAAGGAACCAGAAGAGAAGACAAAAACCCCAGTGGCTAAGGAAACTCAATCCTAATCTCTAAACCCAAAGAAAAAAAAACATATCCTGATGAAGTAGTAGCTAAGTGGAGAGAAGATAAGAAGAACAAGAATGAAGGGGAGCCTATATTTGTCCTAGACCCTACTGAGGAAAAAGAATTGATGGAATATGCTTCTGAGAAAACCTCCAAGAATATTCTGGTACCAGAATCATTTTTGATAGAACCATTAACAGAGACTCGGGAAAGACGTTAGTGATTATGGAAAAATATCAAGTCAATGAAATAGTGCATGAAGAAGAAGTAGAAGAATAAGAGTAATAAGGGAGTAGTGATACCTAAGATATCATAAATCAAGTAGAGGATTATCATGATAAGGATATTCCATCTGAGAAATTATCCATCCGAACTTCTCAATCCTAGTCTTCAAAACTTGCTACCCCTAGAAAAGAGGATAAGGGTGAGGAAGAAGTGAGTAAGTTGTCTTAAAATGTTATTAGCAATCATGATTTCATTGAACCAAAGGATGTTGAGGCAGGCACCGAGAAGGAAGAAGTTGATGAAGACAAAATATTTCATCTATCAGATAGTGGAAATGAATCTCTTAATCAAGAAGAAGTCATTCCGAAGGATGATAAGGGAAAACAAGTGGTTTTGGATACACCCAGGAAAACTATTCTAAAGAACAAAGATGTTAGTGCTTCATCAAAAATTAAGGCTATTTAAATAGAAAAAGAATCCTCACCAACCAAAGTCTCAGATTCAGAATCATCCTCACTTGGTCACAAATTTTTTGTTCAGTCTTTGAAGAAGCTGGTTGGGACTATTTATTTATTCCCTAGTAATGAATTGAGATGACAGATGCTTCAGCATAAATTAAATAAAAAGTTGGATTCAGTATCCATGGTGATGGATACATTTTGCAGTCTCGAGGCAGATTTCAAATCTTTTCTCATTGGTTACGACTCTCACAAAAGATCTTGCAAGAAGATGACAAGTTGGTCAGGGAAGACAATAGAAGCGATGATAATCTTTGATGAATTTCAAGAAAGTGTCAAGTATTCTTTTGACACTGAAGATACGAAGATCAAATATCTCACTAATAATTTGGAGGAAAAGTTTTTCTGGAATAGTCTTCTCAGAAGCAAGAAGTTAAGGATTTGAATGGGAAGCTAAAATTATTTTCTCAAAGTTGGAAAAGGGAAAGGGATATCATAATTGAGATTGAAAAAATGCTTGATACCAAATAATAAGTAATGAAGGCCCAGGAAGAATCTCTTAAGGCTCAGGAAAGAAAAATTGAAGCCTTAAAGTAGAAAATAGAAGATCTGGATAAGTTTCTCAAGCGGACAGAAGAGGATCACAAGGATCTCAAGAATTTAAAAAAAATAGTGAATAAGCTGATGCCAATGGAGAAGGAAGGATAATATTTTTCAAATATTATGTTTTGTTGTATTTTCCATTTGTAAAAGTTCTTTCAATCATAATGAAATTTTAGTTTCTATTAATATTTTTTTTGGTTGTTTAGTATTAATATTTCTGGTACTATATTTTCTTTCCATTCCCTGTATTTCTTTTTGAAAATCAAAAAGGGATAGAAAGTAATGTCAAAAAAGAATAATTAGTAATGAAGAAATTTCCTTAAGAAAGGGGAGCTCATCTAAGGTGGAGTTCATGTAAGGGGGAGTTTTCATCATGATGATTTTTGTATGAAACAAAATGAAACATTTCATTCAATAAATTCAGAATATTATCCATAGTGTTTCCAAAGACTAAGGGGGAGTTAGTCATATTCACTTTGATCCATAAGTAAAGGGAGATATGTTTTTATTTGTAAGCCCGTAAAAATTTCAAAGTCCTTATATTATTTTTTGTATAGATGTTCGTTCTTTCCAAAAAGGGGGAGATTGTTGATTCAATAAGGTTTCCTTATGAATTTTACATTCATTCATGTTTTGAAAATTACAAACACTATATCTTAAGGAAAATTTCATTTTCTCAATGATTTTTCATAATAAGAAAAATTTTCCTTCCCAAAGGAAAAGTTATCCTTACCTATTTTTCATTGTTAATATTTTAGTCTAACACCTTTTCTTCCTAAGTAAAAAATTCAGTTTCACATCTAAAACCTCAGAATTATATAAATACTTAGATATATAGTACACTATTTTCAGGATCCGAATTCAGGTTTTGAATTCTCTGAAATTCAGAATCTGAATTCTGTAAAATTATGTATCTGAATTCTCTAAAAATCAGAATCTGAATTCCTCCAAATTCAGACTCTCAATTATTCATAATTCAAGTTTATAATTCCCCCGAATTCAGGTTCCAAATTCCTCATAATTCGACTTTGAATTCCTTAGAATTTATACTCTGAATCCCTCATAATTCAAACTCGGAATTCCCTAGAATTATGACTCCAAATTCCTCAGAATTTAGACTCTTAATTCCTTAGAATTCAGACGCAAAATTATTCATAATTCAGACATTGAATTCCTTATAATTCAGGCACTGAAATCTATATAATTCTTATTCTGAATTCCTTTACAAACAAAATCTATATATCCTTGTAACAAAGACTCCTAAGGTTTACTCCCTTAGACTCCGAATTTTATTTTTTCCTTCTACTCCAAAAAAAAAATAATTTGTTTGAGAAACCATATTTTTCTTACTCTTTTTTGAGTTAAAAATGATGTCGTGCATTCTGTTACTAACTAAGTGTTGATTGAGTGACACATGTACTGGTCCATCTAGAAATCATGGAAAAAATATGACCATTGATTGATGGAGTTGACTGTTGAGGTTGTACCTATAAATAGGAGCTCATTTGAATGAGTTCAATACACATTGATCAATCTAGATATTACATGATTTTGAAGTGATTTCTAGAGATAGAGACTTTAATTATTTGTGCGTACTGAACATATTGTTTCGAATTTCTTTGTGTGACTCTAAATGTTATTGAGTACATTTGATGGCTTCCGGGGATAGGAAGATAAGAGTGCCAACTACCTTGATGTTCTAGGGATTGCGAGGATAAGAAGACAAACTCTGATATTCATATCGAGGGCTTACCCTAGTGTGGTTAATACAGAATTTCTTGAAAGTATAAATCAAGGGGCCTAAATCCAAGGTTGTTGAATACCCTAATCTTTGGGATAAAAAGATTTCAAACTTGTTACTTGAATTATTTCAAGTTTTTTTACCACTTCATTATAATTGATAAGAAAAGTATAACTATCTTATACTTTCTTATACTTGTACTCTGATTAGTAAGATTCTATATGCTTTGAGGTAGAATCTTTTTCCTTGTAATCATTTCTTAAGTTTCATTTCTGGAAACATATTATTGGAATCAATCAAGTCTGTTGAACTAAGAGGTCTTGTGAATTTACCTTGTTTAACGTTGTGGTACATTACCATATTTGAAAGTTTCAAAGGAATTTTTTAAAGTATACAATTCACCCCTCTTGTATTTTGAGCATCTAAACAAGATAGTTATTCAATTAATTGGTTAGTTATTGTATTATATAGAGAATCATGTTGTACATGTGTTTTATGGTTATTCAAATTTATATGTGTTCTCTAAGGATTCTATAAGGGATCTATTAGATAATGTCCCAAAGTACCTGTATGAATTTTCTATACTTTATAATTTGTTTTCGTGGAAATATTTTTTTTTAAAATTGTAAAATAAATTGCATTTTTAAAATAATTATATTCCCCCATATGGTTAAAATTTTATGTTTTAAATAAAGGGGTTTCAGGAGGTTTGATGTTTTTTCACTAGACTAAAAAATTCCTTCTTTTTGTATACCTTACTTATCTTTTTGTGCTCATACCACATTCATAAAAATGATTTCATAGTATTTAAGGATGGGAAAATTATTGGAATAGTTCAGGTTTAAATTCATGAAGAGATTTCACAATAAGAGTTCTTTCTCTATTTTAAATGTTATACATTATGAAAAAATTGGAGAGTGATCAGATGAACACACATTTTGTTTTATGGTTTTTTATGTATGAGTTATGACCTAATTTCATAAAAATACAAAATTTAATGGATCATAAAATTTAAAGAACTTAAACTATTAACCAGAACTCTAGATTATGTAATGTTTATAGTTGTGTCCTTATACCATCATTTAAATTTTTTTTAAATCAACTTTTTTACTTAATTTCAATTTAAAATTATTTTTTCACAAACATAAATAATTTTCCTAGAAAAAAACTTCATGTATTTTGTTCTCTTATTTTTATATATTTTTATATAAAATATATAAATTGAGTCCAATAAAATTGATACATAATTTAGAATAATAACTCACAATTTTTTTCATATGTAACCTAATATTTTTCCCATATAATTATGTTATAATGGTAAAACATTATGTTATCATGGTTATGGGTAAGTTTTTTTAATGATATTTAACTAAGATATATGGCATAAAATGTCATCATTAATTATATAAATGTGATTGGAAGACATTAATTGAACCTTATTCAATATTATAAATTAATTTAGGGTTCCCTGCTTCTAGTTGAGAAGAATATGATATTTATTATATTTAAATATTTTATATAATTCCGTGTAGAACCTTCCCCTCAGTTATAAGAAATAAAATCCTCTTATCCAATTTAAGTAATTCTTTCGAACAATAGCTCATCTAATCACAACACTAATACCATCATAGCTTTCTCCCCTTTGACCTATAGCTTATGATCATCCCATAATAACATCCCAAGAAGTGATACTTGTAAGAAAAAGGAAGGCTTCAAAAGAAAAGGAGGATGGAATATTTACGATGCAAGATAGGATGGGAGTTGATGGAATTATGAATCAAACTCATTTATTTTTTAGATGACCAATATACTATTTCCATTAATTTTTATTATAATAAACTTATCCTTTAAACAAAATCAATTTTATTCTCATCTAGGTTTTTTGTTTTTTTCCATCATTATCTACTCTTTAATAAATAAAATGTTTGAGGACTTTTTTATGAAATGTTTAACATTATTTTCACTTTAATTGGGAATATTTTTCATCAGTTTATATTTTTTCATTATAAAGTATTCATTAATTATTATATTAACATACAATGATTTATTAATTTCATTTTACCTATATTTTACTTTCTATTTAAAGGGTAAAAATAATCTAATTTTAGTTTTCTGAATGAATTTATTTTCAAAAATGTTTTTTAAAATTCATTGTTCTAGTTTATACTACAGTAATTAGTTTCTCATGATCATGAAAACTCTTTTATTTCGAGATTACCTGAAATGATTCCATGTTTATTTTTAAATAAAATATTATACCCATTTTCTGTTAAAATTGTGGATTCTAAATAAGTTATTTTAAAATAAATAAGGTATTTTTCTTATGAAATGTTCCAATAATCATTTAAATTTACTTTTATCAATGGAAATAACCTTTATTGGTAATTATGATTCACTGGGGATATGATCTAATAATACCATCCCATTATTTTCTCTCTATGGAGTATGATGATGAATTTTTGTGTTTGATTTTGTGAATCCAATTACTTCTATATGGGTTAAATAAGTTGAGATCAATGTTTTCAAAAATGTGTTTCATTTCCATATGGTATAATATAAAGATGAAATTAATGTTTTCATTATCATGAGAAACATTTAGGGTTTAAGGTTGTGTCATATAGGGATCTATTATATCCCTATAATTAATTTATAAGTGATTTATAAATATAGAGATAACAATTTTATGAGTGAACCTGGTTCTATGTTTGCAACATTCAGTGTGGACCTAGTTTCATGTTTATGAAATTTTCTGTACACCAAGTTTCATGATAAAAAGTATAATCATAGACCAATATTCAAGTAAATAAGATTCTACTATTACATAATTTAACATTTATTACTTAATGAGTGAAAATATTACTTTTTTATAAATTTAAACAATGATATATGATTATACTTGTGCCACATTCATATATTTTTGATATGATCTCATGGCTTAAGAAGGATTATTATTGCGTCTACCCTCTTATGAATTTTTTTTTATTATGAAAATTAATTACATAATTAATCTTTATAAAATATATTTAAGGAGTTAGATTTGAATTTTTTATGTTATGATCATTTTCTTACAATATTATTTTCAATTGTGATTATTTATCGATATCTTTTATATTTACCCATACTGATCATATGAGATAAAAATTGTATATGTTTAAATTTTACATAGATTATGATGAATTGATTTGGGAAATATAAGTCTAAAATGAGTACTATAATATGATAACATCCTTGTATATGTTTAAGAGCCGATTTGAAATTATATGATTATGTATCTAGTCAAAAAATACACTAAACAATTATTTTTCATAGGTGTGTATTTTTAGTAGATGTATTGAATATTCTTCTAAAATGATTCCAAATTTATGTATTTTACACTTGGTCTCATCATTTGTTATTAATGTAGGGATTAGTTTTATAATGATTTTAGTATTATAAAACTATGGTGAAACCAATGGGGATACATCTAAGTCTAAGATAAAATCCTAATGTTGTGGTAAAATAATGATTTGAAAATATTGTAAAAAATACATCACAGTCAATATATTGAAAATTGTATCTGGTTGTTGAATAGATGCACCAAGGGGTACTATCATTGAAATGGGTGGATTTGGTATTTACTCAATCATCACTAGTGCATGATGAGTTAATCTATGACTAGAAACCTAGGTTGATACTCTTAGGATTTATTATTTTGTTTATGACCATTACTTTTATGAAAAATTTAATAGGATTTTATTACATAACGACCATGGGTGACCTATATAAAACCTATAGTGTCATAAGATGATATGATGTTTTCCTAATTTAGGACATCTTTATACTGATTTTCATGAAAATATTACTTCTAATATTATTAATTTATCTTGATGATTAAACTATTTTCTTTGGTTTCAGTCAATAAATAAAACATTATGGAACTTTTTGATCAATAATTTTTAGGACCAATGGAATACCTTAACACATGACAATCAAAATGTCATGGGTTATAGAATGAAATATCTTGTGACTAATCTAACTTAACTCTCTCAATATATAAATGGTAACATAGATGATATGAGATTCTAAATCCCCCAAGGAGGTAGATAGATACACTCCATTGAATCAGTTAAATGACAACATCCACCCCAATTATATGGGTCTTCCGATCTACTATTATCGGAATAATGCTTTAATATTATGTTAGAGATGTTTTCCATTCTATAATTCTTAGACCTTGAAAAAGTTGTGTTACTAGAATACCACATCGAAGGTGGAGTGGAACACATATGGAATCTTATCAATATTACAAGGAATGTGGATTTAAGAAACTGTATGGAATGAGAGGAGTTTATGAGGGTATTTCTCAATATGTACCTTCCAGGAATTATTCAATGTAAAATAGATAGGGACTACCTATATTTTGAGTATAAAGATAATGAATCCATTGATTCCTATGATGAAAATTATACAGGACATTCAATGTATGATTTTGGATTTATCATTGACCCAAAATGAATAAATTATCAAATAAATTTCTGTTTTGAAAGAATTTATTTAAAAAGAGTTAGACATGAGGTACTCTGGAAGTTATAGATAGATTGTTTGATGAGAATTCAAAGTTAAAATGGAAGATGAAACATTCAATTTAGTTGTTATTTTGATTCGTAAAGTAAAATGGATTTTCATGGAAACTCAAATGGTATTTTACAAGGAAGGAATATTTTTTAACATCTTCCATTCCATAAATTTGGGAAGAATAACTTAGGTAATAACATGAATGGAAAGAGAATGATTTTTAAAATTAGGAGTCCTGGCCATCGAGAAAAATAATTTTGAAGTTGTATGAAGTGGATAGTTAATGAAATGAATTGGGAGAAAGCTGAATCAAAGAAACCACTGAGACATTAGTTCTATATTTCCACATAGGTTGGGTGTTATGTTAATAAATACCATAATCCATCGGCTAATGAGGACAATAAATCTCAAAAACCTCTAACATCTAATGAAAAAAGGAAATCTTCTGCAATCTTAACTACTAAAGTTAGTATGGAGAATGATGTGGTAAAATTTACACTTATCATATTCTATATAATTGAAAATTGTTTATTTGATACACATTATATACAAACTTCTATATCTAACTAATTTTCATAGTGTTTTACAACTTTTTTCAAACTGTTTTACATTAAAATTTTAGTAAAATAAACTAATGTTGTTATAATAGTAGGTAAATTTTATAAATACTCTCTGATAGATATTTATGGGAATTTTATTCTTGAAAAACACATTATTCTTCCCGTAGTTGAATTTTACATTATTTTAAGAATTTATTGGAACTCCTTGTATAGTGAACATGTCAATTACTGAGGATGGTAATTTATATTTGATATTCTGAATAGACATGTGATTATCTATCAGTGTGAGGATGAAACTAAAATCAAAATATAAATTAGTTGCATCATATCGGTTTTAATACCTATTCATGAGGGATAAATTTCTAAAATGGTTAGGGAGAAAAAAACATATAAAATTTTCCAATTATTCAAGAATATAGTGATGTATTTCATGATTATTTCTACAGTCATCCCTCAAATCGTGAAGTTGAGTTTTAAATAGAATTCACACCTAGTGATACACCAATTTCCATATATATATAATTCCTTGAATAAGTTACAGAAATTTAAGAATAATATCTTGGAGAATTTTGATAAGGGACTCATTCAGTCTAGTGCCTCAACATAGGGTGGACCTATTATTTATTTTTAGAATAAAGATGGGTCAAAGCGTCTTTTCATTATTATCAAGAAAAAAAAGTATAACTTTTATGAAAAAATATCATATATCTCGTATCAATGATCTCTTTGATCAATTATGAATATTTTATTAAAATTCCATGATTGACCTTTCATCAATATATAATCATCTAATGGTTATGATGGTGGGTGTACCCATTATATTCCACATTATGAGGTATCATCATGACGAATTTATTTTAATTCTATTTAGACAAAATAATACTGATTCTATCTTCTTATATTAAATAATATAGTCTTTAAAGAATAACTTGATATTTTTTCTCAGTATTAATAGAAAATATTTTTATTTATTCAGCGATCTAGGAAGTTCAGGAAGATCATTTGAGGATTATTTTGAACATATCAAGGAAGGAGACATTTTATGCTAAATTTACAAATTTGGAATCATAGAATGATAAAGTATCATTATATTGTCACATAATCTAATGTTATGGAATATTATTTGAACCATAAAATATGGTTTATATTCACCAATGGCCTAGACCAACCATTGTAACTGTGATTTATAGATCTATTAGGTTGTATATATAGTATCAATGATTTTTGAGGGATTTATCATGCATATATCATCCACTAATAATGTTGAAATTAAAAGGGATAAGGGTTCTTATATATATATGAACGTCAAAAAAAAATTTGGAGAAGAAAAGAAGGTTGCCCAAAGATTAGGTGCTCACGCTACACTATAGTGGATAGGGTTTGAGATCTACATTTATTCATTGAATAATGGATAGGGAAACATCCATATGTATAATGATATGTTGATATCATATTAATCTCTTCAATTAAAATTTTATGAGAAAAATATCCGTACTCATGATTTTAGAGATGGATAGTGTATTTTTTGCATTGATGATACATATGTGTTATCTATATATTAAAAGTTGTGATATATATATATACTGATCATTGATGATTTTAGAATATATTCATATCTAAAGAGTTTAATATGTAACATATATATTTTTTAAAGGTTGGGGTTGAAGCCTCATTTATTATTGAGCAAAGAAACGACCTCTTTAAAATGGGTAGCAGGAGACCCATTACATAGAATAATGGCCCAGTGGGCATTTATTATCATATTAATGTTCATCCATCCATCAATGTGTGGATTAAAGAGGTTCATAAGAAGGATATAAAACTATAGAGCATGGTTAAAATATTCTTAATTTGAACTATGATTTTGATTGAATGATATGTTTTAATAATAGAGTATGTTTCCCATTAATATTTTACCTAAAGGATATATTATAATAATCTCAATTTTCAACTTTATGTATTCATATAAAAATTATAAAGATGTATAGAGATATGAAAGGGAATTTATAGTGAGAAAACATAAAGAAAGATATTTTGAGTAAGAATCTCGATGCATGGTATTCAATCATATTATGTATGACATATAGAAGTATAAAGGGTCATAATAACTATTAATCATACTAGAATAAAAATTAAAAAAATCACCATGTATTTTGTTGTTGGAATTCCCAAAAAATAAAAATGACATAATGATCTTTATATCATTTTCATTTACCTTAAAAAAAGAAATTTTATTTCCAGTGGAGAATATTTTCCTCGTGATAAGATTTCAAGTATATATATTAAAGAAGTGGTAAAATATATTGGAGTATCATATTATATCATATAAGATAGAGATCTAAGGTCTACCTTGATGTTATGGATATTTCATTATAACACCCCAGCAAAACACCCATTCTGAGATAGAGGGTCACATGACCTCGTGTGATCCTCCCCATATTCAAGAGGATAGTGATAAGAAGTGAGTGTCATAAAATCATTAGTGGGGATATTGAACCCCCAATATCATTACATTTATATATAACAAATGTCATAATAAAAAAATCAGAGTAAAATATAAATAACTTAAGAGATGGTACATATGTTGTACATTTAAAAAAATGGGGATACTAGCATGGTAAACCAAACAAGAGTTTAATTTTGAAAAGATAGGATAAATAAAATTTGCGTAGTACTCTATATTATATCATTATATTCCACCAACACCAGGCTTCAATGCTCAGACATCTTTCATTCTCCGCAGGCCCTGAAATGGATCCCTATACAAAAAGTACACACCCAAATCGTGGTCTATATGTATGGGAAGAAGGATGAGGATTGATGGATAACCAAAAGAGCATGCTGCTGGTGGAAGACTGAGAATAACTCTAAATGACTCTAAATATTTTATTTATCTTCATGGATTACATTTAAACCCCAGTTTGGATAACCTCATAAGGATCCCAATCTAATTACTTATATGACATATGTTCCATATTGTTAGTTTTTTTCATGTTAATATAATTATTTTTATATATATTTATTATATTTATTGTCTATGGAGATGAAATGATTTAGAGGGTACATTTTCCCCACTAATGATTTTTAGACCCATGCTGATAGTTGGAAGCCTCTTGCATACTTAAAGGTGTGCATGAGGTCTTATGAACCTCTATCTCAGACCCATTTGTTTGGGTCATGGTGTTACAAAATAGCATCATAGAACATTTTTATTCATCTTTTTTCCATAACCTAGGACATGGTAGAATGTATATAGGTATTGTGGTTCTTGGGTAAGAGTGTTACCATGTTTCTAACAAACTATTGTGTAATAGTCAACCAATTTTTCATCGATAGTATTTTTGATATAGTTGAGGGTATTTTTAGGTCCATTGATGCATCCTGAGTATGGACATAGGATCATATTCCATATATATAGATACCTTTTTACGTCAAATTAGTACTTTAATTTAATACCTTTATATTGTATATCTATTCAGGGTAGACTTATATTATAAATTTTGATATATATATATATATGTATATGTTTACCTATTATTATGATATATTTATGAAAGAACTAATTTGATGAAATAGAGCATGTTGTACATTTTTATATATAAAGAAATTACTAATCTGTTTGGATGGAGAACCTTTCTAGTAAAAGGGGATATACCTTGGGTTGTGGTACCCTCCTAGGGAAACCCTAGTGTGATCCCCTAGACTGATTTGGAATTATAATATATTTTATAATGTTATCAATATGTTATAGAAGATGATACCTCATATAAGACTAATGGGACTGCAATCTAATGCGGGATGGGATTCTACTACTAGGGAGGATTCCCCTGATACTAAATTAATAGAATTAGGAGTATTCCCACATCAGTTGGGAGTCCCCAAACATGTTTTATTCTAGGGAAGAGGAGAACCAAGGTACATTGTTGACTACTCTATAGCCTTCCATATCTAGAAACCTCTAGTATCTTAGTGCAACATACAACTATATAATGCAAATGTATTGATAAGAATAATTGAAGGTGCATTCGACCATGTTGATACACCTAAGGATTTGTAGGTGAATCCAAATTGATTAGTTCTTAAAGGATCATCAAGGAGGTAGTGGAGTGTGATGGGATAGAATGTTCTATGTTATTGACATACATTGGAGTTATTTAACAACCTATTCTTTAGAGATTTATTCCCTAACACGATGATTCTTAGTCAAGAAAAACAATACAAGGAACTATAATAGGGTACCATGTCAGTGTTTTTATTCTCTTCTCATTTCACACATATTATTTTCATTTCTCCTTAGTGATCAAAAAGAGATGTGCAGAATTTCAGGATGTTCGATATCATAATTCATCCCAAAATCATTAAATAGGCTAGGATCATTGAACTTACACCATTCTTGGAGGTTCTGTGGATGTATGTGACCATTAAAAATTTCTAGGAGGAGGATCTAGTTTTTGGTCTTCATGTAACCTTAATATCACTATTTTTGGGACCTCTTATAGTTCTATGAGTACCTCTTATGGTGGTTGGAATCAGAAATCCTTGTACATTTTGTATAGGAGGGGTATACATGTAGAGAATATTTTATCTTATTTATCACCATCTATAGGATATCCAAATTTCATCAATTATAGAATGTTTTGCAACTACTTTAGGGTCTACTAAGCACCCATGATTCATTGTCACTAATATATAGATATAATGAATATATTTTAGTTTTGAGCCAAATCTACGGGGATATGGTTCCATAGGGGATCAAGGAAGATGAGGTCATGGAATCATGGATAGTTTTGATGTCCTCAATAGTAGTGACAAATGACGAGGACTCCGGTGATTCATAAATAGAGTTGAAATACTATGGATGTCCATTTATATGTTGTGGTTGAAACTTCAAAAGATGTTTGTAATGAGTTTTCCACTATTCATGTAATGTTATTCATCATGTATACTTTGTCTATTTCCTTGTTTAATAATTGGGCCTCCCATTCCTTGATAAATATAGAAATAATTTATAAACCTAACTCAAATTTCTTGTTTGATTATATCTTACATTACCTTGATACACTAATAAGAACAAAATTGTACCATATTTAGTTATTCCCAAGGTGTCCTATAGTTAATGTGGGTTCTGTACATTTGTAAAACATGATAATTATATAGATGACTAAATTTGATGTGATTCATATCATATATTGGTTGAACTATTTATAAGATAAAATTGATTTATATCAAAGATAGGTATCATTTGCATAACCTATGGGACATAATTTTTTAATGATAAGTGAATGAGATTCTAGAGTAGGTAGATTTGTTCTAGGCTTGAGTAAGATCAAGAAAATCATAGTGTTGATGGATAAATTGGCTCTATCAGTAGAATCAGTGGTGGTCCTCTCATATATTCCTCTAATTGCGGAACTGTGTCAGGACTTCATTTAAGATGACTTCATAAGACATCCTCTTGAGGGTGGAGCCGAGTTCAAGAGAGAGATCATTCCAGGTGCTCATCCAATTTCACAACCCCAAACATATAGAACTGGCTAAACTGAAGAATATAAAAGTACATATAATGATTTTGGATAAAAAAAATATTTTTCATGAGGAATAATTTACCTTGGGGTGTATCTTTATTGTTTTCTTGGAAAGAATATAGTATACATTGAATCAGAATAGATTACGAGAAGATAAACTTGGTTATATGGAATAAAAGTTATCCTTTAAAAAGGATCAATTATCTTTTTGATTAGTTGTGTGGATATAAATAGTTCCCCAAAATTTATTTCGAATCAAGATATCATCAACTGTGGGTTAGTTAGGAGGAAATCTTGAATACCATATTTTATAGCAGTATGGGTTTTTTAGTACATTGTGATGTTGTTATGATTGATTAATATATCAGTAGTGTTCGTGGATCTTATGAAAAATACCTTCCACCAGTACCTAGAATCATTCATTATGGTGTTCATTAATTAAATCATCATCTACTCACTAACACCAGAGAATCCTTCCAGATATCATCAAATAGTATTGAGTACACATTGAGTGCATTATCTTAACTCAAGATATCGAATTGAAACTTTTGGTTTTAGGGTGGAAAATTATTATGCTATTTTTTAAATAAAGGGGTATATTTATCGCCTGAGAATGTGATGGTGATAATGTCTTGGAAATGTTCCTAGAACATGTTTGAAATTTTGATCCTTTTGGTTTTATATGGATACAAAAAAAGTTTTATCCATGAATAATGACATCTATCAACACCCATGACTACATTGAAAAGGAAGGGAGTTAAGTCATAGTGGTCAGACTATTTTAAAGAGTCATTTAATTTGTGAAATGGGGGGTTGATTACATCTATAGTGTTCATCCTTTCTGAATAAGGGATTGGTTTTGCTATTAAAAATATTGCATCATGAGTCAACTTATTAGTAGTGTTGATGTAAAGAGAGTGGGTAGTATACTTTGGTCCACATTTTTTATGACCTCATAAATATAAATACCTAATTCATTTATAAGAGATAGTTTCAATATTTCACTATCTATGTTTTGATGAGATTATCTCTTCGGTGAGGGGATTATTATCTTCTAGGATCTAAAGATCCATTGCTATATATCCACATAATAGTAACTGAATATGATACAGATTCACTAGCTAGAGTACCTATATTCATTTGAATTTGATATATAATAGTAACCTAGTGAAGGTAACTTTGTTGTAGGCACTCTTAGCCATAAGATGTAGGTGGATCATGAATGTGATGAGTGGCCTAAAATGAAGAATTGGTGCCAAATGAGCTTGTTGGCCAATTTGATGATAGATTGTTATGAGGATCAAAGATTATGGACTTTTTCTCATTTAATGATAACATATTATTTAGTTTTCTGAGTATAGGTGGGTCAAGAATCTATCCTAACTATGTTTTGATGATGGAATGCATTTCATATGATGACCTATCAGCTAGGTTTTCATTAGATGATGATGCTGTGATTTTTTTCAAGAGAGAGTTGTATTACCTACTCTCATCAGGGAAGATATTATGGGACACTTACATACCTCTTCATGGGAAGTAAATCATGGAGTGAAAAATGAAATACCATGACTTTAGATGACAGTTCTAGTGTCCACGCATGAAGAGGGACAATTTTGGTTTCATCTCTTGATGACATACCATCCAGAGTATAAAGGTTGGGTGTAATTATCTTATTGGTTTATTTCAAAGACAATTTATTCTCTTATAGAGGTGGGAGGATGTTAATATGTACTTTGTGATATGTTTTCCTAGGACCTTGATGAGTCGTCATGTTTTTTGAATGATTTTTTATTATAAAATGAACATTTATCATTTCTTACTAATCCATGACCTATGAAAGATTTACATTTGATAGATCATATACTAACATGGTGTAAAGTAGAGAATTGTATTTGAAAATTAAAAAACATTAATGTATTGATTTTGGAATGTCTTATAGAAATACCAAGGGTCTCAGTTGACATTCATTATATAATACCATCCTCTGATGTACGGATAGTTGGAATAGATGATCCATATACTAGAGTATATTCTTTGTCCATGTTTCCTAGAAATTTTTGGATAAAGGGATGACAATATATACTTGGTTTTGATATCATACAACAAAATATTCCATTAATAGAACTATATGGAACCTATTGGAGCTCTTTATAGGAGGTTGTGTCTTTAAATACTTTTTTTCCTGAGGCTAGTGATGTTGGGTTCATGTGGCCTAGTTTTATTCCAAGGTCCTCTAAGAGACTGAATCTAATTCTACAGGGGATGATCATATCAAAAAGATAATAGATATATTATGCTAACTACATGATAAGACCTCATGAGTATTTTCTAGGCAATAAAGTTGTATTGATAGTGATTAATCAATTAGGACACAATGAATCATGAAGTTAGGTAAGTTAGACATGTATTTTTCTTGAAACTTCATGATCACTAAGAAGGATGGAAAAATTGTTTACAGCATTGATCTTTCTTCTTGTTAATATTGTATAGATGATTTGTTTCATCTGTCTTAGCTCTGATGTTATATGAATGATATCATGAAGCTCATTAACTATGAGGATGTTTAGCAGGAGCTTAATTCATCGTACGATGAGTTCCTAAAATATATTGTAGACCAGAGTACAAATTCATTTAATGGAATATTTTACTACTTTTCCAGATCTTTTGGTGCCATGGGTAAATCAAGGAGGATTTTAATGACCTAGAGGAAAATTTTTAATATCAATGACATGATTCATTTGAACATGACCCATTGTAATTATTATAGAGGGATATATGTCATGAGAGAAAGAGATTTTATAATCCTAAATCCTTTAATCCTTAATGTAAATAATTTTTTCTAATATTAGATTTCTTTATTTTATGTTTATCCATGATTGGGTGAGGGACTATGTCCTTTTCATAGATTTAGAGGGGATTAATGTTTTTTTGGGCATGTCAATGTCAAAAGAAGCTTAGAAAATATATTGGAAAAGTCACGTGTCTATGATATGGTGTGGGTTAAAATTTATAAGTTCCATATTCCATGTCATATACCCTTTCTTTTTTAGCTACAATATAATGAACACTAGGTCTTAGACCACAATAAGGTGTATGTTTTTTCTAGGTCTGTATTTTTGAGAAATAATCAATTCTAATCTATTGAGCTTCATATTTCATGAATTTCACAAGGAAAATGAATGGAAAATTTAATACGGGGCCATAATTAGATTATTAACCTAATACAAACACTTATTAAACATGATACCCTTTCAATTTGTTGAAGTCCCCTTCTCATAGTGATTTTTTTTGAAACCTGAGAAAAATTTTAATTTAGGGTTTGTTAATCGAATTGGCCTCAGTTTCATCCATGGTTGAGTTTTTTTCATATTGATTGATTTAGGCCTTTAATCCACTCTAAGTTATGGATTATTAGTTTTCTAATGAATTTTAATGTGGAATATAATAAATAGGTCTACACCTTTTGTGATAATTAATCGATCCTCTTTATAATTATCTTTAGGCTAAATTACACATCCCCATTGATTAATATATGTTTTTTCTTGCTCGACCATTTATAAAACTTATATTTAATGATATTTAGTGGAGATCCTATTAAGTTCTATTTTATATATTCATTTTCTATTATTTGCGTAATTTACTCTATTCTCACTAATTTGATCATTGATTGATGTTATTATAGCATAAATGTTGATACTTTGTGTTGTATAGAAATAAAATTTTAAAAACGATTTATAGATGTCGTTCATGATGATTGATGATGTTTGTTACAAGGGATATATTTCTTCGATGTTAGTGTCATTATCTTTATGAATTCCTCCCTCATAATTGTCTAAGAGATACAGCTCCTTCATTCATAAATTAGGATCTACTTCTAATTGTTTCAGTAATCTCTATTTATTTATTGTGGATTCTACCCACATCTTGTTCTTACTCATTACCTTACTCATATACCCATTTTAAATATTTTTTGGACCAGTTCATAGAGCACTTTTCATGCAAGATTATCTTGTTTTGTGTGTGAAATTTTTTTGTGAGATGACACCCTTGATGAAGGATGACATTAACGTTTATAAAAATTATGTAGGAAGTTACTTGACTTTTGAGATATCAAATATACTTATTTTACATGTAATAATTCTTGGGTTTGAATTCCTTGAAAACCATGCTTGATTATGATCACATGAGGGTGGGTGTGTGTGTGTGCATGTAACATGTGAGACCCTTTTATGATTATTAATTCCATTAAAATTTATCATAGATTTTTTGACCATTTATTTATGTTGATAGAATGTATATATTTTGATAATTTACTCATATGATGATATTATTTCCTTGTATGATCTACCATGTTCTGTACATTATGATTTCTATGGAGGAATCATTCTTGGTGCTCAAAATAGATGGACCATTGTGACTTGATTATCACATAGAGGTGGCGTCTTCCTGACTTCTGATGATGGTGATGACAAACATTAGAATATAATTGATATATAATGATTCCATTTAATTCTATGTTGAGGATTCACCCAATTCATAGTGGATTCGATTTACCATGTCTAATCTATTCCTACTGAAATATTGAGTAGAACACTCTGTTGAAAATGAAATGTTTAGTAGAATGGAATGAATAATGGTTAGGTAATGAGGAGTGTCTTGTATACATGAAGGACTAAGGATGGAGAGAAACATATTCACTAGCCCTGTGGCTATTTTTTTTACTTCTAAAACTTCTCATTTATCCTTCTGACATGGTGGCAAGGCAGGTATGGTTGGGAGTTTGTGGTGGATTTGTTATCTAAGGACTACATTATTCATGATTGTATGACTATTTTTCTTATTTAATCTTATATTATTATAAAAAAACACATTTTATACATGTTCAATTTTTTCATGGATTAATTGATGGTGTCTTACTATTTTTTATTACTCACACCCATAAAGGGAATCATAATATACATTTAGGATTCGTGTAGAGGGATTTTATTATGACAAGGGGTCACATGACAGATGAATAAGGAGAATGTTAAGGATATTTTTTTCACTATGAAAATATATGAAGGACTCCATAGCTTTTATTTATCTTTTCTTCTTAAATTTATACCTTGGTTTGGATCACCACACTCAGATCCCAATTTATTTACTTTTATGATATATATGTACCCATTTTTTTTCTTCTACTTGTTAGATTGATAATATATTTATATTTTTTCTATATTTATTGTCTGTGGAGGTGAAATGATATATACATTATAATATCCCCACCGAAGATTCTAAGGAAATAAATAATAGTTGGAAGCCTAAAACATATATGTATGTGCACATGAGTTCATGTGACACTCTGAATCATTCTAGGTGGGTATGGCTAGGGAGTTATAACCTTCAGTATACTCGGAATATAGAGTTGAGTTTTGGAACTCCTTATTATCCTCAGACCAAAGGAAATTCAAGGATAACCAATAAAACTATATAGGATAAGTTGAGAGATTCTCCTTTGTACATCCATAGTTCTTAGTATGAACTCCTTCCTTTAGTGAAATTTTCTTATGATAATTATTTTCTCTCGATCTTTTTGATGACTCCATGTGAATCCACCTATGATGGTAAGTGAAGAAGTCTGTCATGTTTGTATAATGATGGCGATGTAAATATTTTTGGGACTAGATATTTCTTAGGAAATGGTTGAGATAGTTAGAACCATCTGAAAAAACATTAGGGTATCTCATAGTTGATAAAAAATTTTTGATGATAATAATCAATTAGACTTTGAGATAATTTTTTTTGGAAATATGATTCTATAGATATATTATTTCAATAAGGTTAAGATGTTTTTATTGAAGGTAATGTTTTTTCCATTATATATCATCCATTTTCTAAATTTTTTATCATATTAGGATGGTTTCTTATCACTTGTCACTTCCAACAAACCTATATCTAGTTCATGATGTATTCCATGTATCTCTTTTGCAGTATATAAAAACCAGATACATCACATGTAATGAATAAAGATGTTCGAACACTAGAGAATGGTTTTTTTCATATGAGGAACAACTTAGGGTGATTCTTGATCATAGTGTGAAAGGGATGTGAAACAATACAACTCACATGATCACTTTTTAGAATTTAAATAATCAATTGGAGGATGGTAACTTAGAACATGAAGATGTGATGAGGTAGTGGTATCCTCATTTGTAACTAATTATGAAAATATCAAGGGTGATATTATTATAGGGGTGGTAGAATGTAACACCCCAAGATTTTATATCGTAATTTCTCTTTATTAATTTTATGTCATTGATATATTTCAAAGCTTACAATGTTAATAATTAACCAACCATTTATATACGATAAAAAAATATAATTCAAATGTGAAACATATCACCTAGCCATCACTTTGGCTATATGAATATAAATAACTACCTTATAAACAATATTTATTTATTTTATGTGTAATTAAAATGTATTTATTAATTCATAATAGAAAATTACTCAATTTTCAATGAAGTCCTTTTGTGATTTAAAAATATATTTTCCTTTATGAATAGTTTAAAAGGGATTTCGTGCATATAAATTATAATTAAGTTATTAAATTTGAAGAAATATTTTTTGTGGGAATTAATATCATTTTTAAACCAAAATTTCATTATTATATTATGGTGAAGCTTTTGAGATTTTTCTAAAATAGATTATTTTTGGGTAAACAGTAAAATATAGATATTTCAATATATTTACACTTTTGAGACATTATTTTTATGAATGAGAGATATAACATATTTTAAAACATTTTTATCCACCAAAAATGTTTTTTTGTAGTCTAATCATGCATTTTAAAACATAATATTGATTTTGGGAACGAAATCAGAACCTTTGTGATCCTAAGTTATACTATGATTCCAATTAAAACTATTTCTACTCTATAAATTTATCAATATGTTTTGATGGTTATATTCCGCATTTTCTAGATTTATAATGATTTAAAACATTTATTTTTAAATAAATTGTCTAATATTTTAAAATAAACATTTTACTTGATTTTAAAAATGTTTTCATTCTAAAATATAGTATTTTATATAAAACATGTTTTCATATCGTTTGTGTTCTTTTTAATTAAACATAGGTCCAAAGCCTTTTTTTATTAGAAAAAAATAACTCTTTTTATTATTTAAAGAGGGAGAAATATTACATGGCTTAAAGTCCTAGGGGCATAGAGGCTCATAGAACATGGCCCAAAGGACCAAGGGCTTGGAATCCCATTTTTTGGACATGAAGGCCCACCCTGTGAATAATAATTATATAGTACTTAGGATTATATAGTACCTACTGTTGTAAAACCACCACTATAGTAAATTACACATTACCCAACTCTACATTACTTTTTAATTAGTTTAACCTGGAGATAAATATAAAAATGTATCCCTACTCTGCTAAATGATTTCAGATGTGTTTATTTTGACTATGTAAATTCTTATCAATTTATATGGTTTTCCTGGGTTAAAAAATGTCATGATAATGATGTATATTATATTTTAATCATATGATTAATTATAATATATTACTTTCCCTCACATAAAAAATGGAACATAATATTCTTCATTGTTTATAATGATTGAGTACTCTATATCATCCATGTCCAACCCTAATTCATTTCTAGATTCCTTCCCTTAATCATATTTATTTTGGTTTCCCGTAATATTATCCCAATATGTATTAATGTGTAATCCATATGATTTATGTCAATGAATCAGAGGTTTTAATGCATACGATGAAATATGAGACTAGAGGTAAGGGAATTATGATAGAATCTCATTTAATTTATGGAATATCTAAGTAAATTTTACCATTATTAAAATTATATTATTCTAAACCATTAATACCAATCTATTTTCTTCTCTTATTATTATTTATGTGGATTTCATTTTTACCTTCGTTATTTTAACATTTTAGTATAACATGATTGAGAAATTATTTCTAATAAATGATTAAATTATTTTTTTCTTTGGTTGGATATTTCATTCTTCAATCTCTGTATTTTATATAAAATGATTTCAAAATTGTTCTTATATTTTATAATGATTTATTATGTTCAATTTTAAATATATTTTACTATATATAAAATATTGAAAAATAATCTTCCTCTTTTTTCTAAATTATTTTCTTTTTAAAAATGGTTTGAAAAAAATCCTTATTTCAATGCATACCACTTGAAGTAAATTTCCACTTCTATGAGTACTCCATTATTTCAATATTTCATTTCAAAATTCCATTTTTATTTTCAATGAAAATATTTTTCATAATATTTTGAATTATTTTTTATTATAAATATGTTATTTTAAAATTAAATGTGTATTTTCATCAAGTAATTTTCACAAGAATTTTTTATGTTATTTTATTTTTTGAAAACATCCTTTGTTGTTACGTATGATTCAAATGGGATATGATCCAATGATACCATACAATTATTTTAGCTTGATGGTTTATTATGATGATGTTATATTGATCATTCTATGAATCCTGCTATCTTCCAAACGGTTAACTAATAGAAGATGAAATATTTCTGAAACTTTTTCTTTTTCAATGTGATAGATTATGATGAAAATTTTAATACTTTAATGATCTTGGGGAATATTTATTTTTAAAGTTATGTGATGTATCCACCTATTATATCCCACAAATTCATTATGTTAAGAAAGATATCCAATAAGATAATTATGTTTTATATGAACTTGATTTTATGTTCCCAACATTATGTGTGGACCTAGTTTCATGTTCATAAGTTTATGCATTGTCTTGGTTACATGTCGATAAGTTTATTTTTTTACTTGGTTTCTTGTCCATATTTTTATACAAGGACATTATTTCTCATACTGAACTTATTATGTGAAACTGTTACTATTTATACATGTTTATAAATTTATAATATTTTAATTAGTCCATATTTATAGGTTTATTATTTTCTATGATGAATCATGATTGATGATTGATGATTGATGAACACACACACATATAAATTTTATCTATATTTATGATAAATAATTTTACCATGAAACATGGTTAATGGTCATTAATTTATTTGGTAGAAATTTATTATTTTATTCTTATGTTCATATACCCTTACTCTTATTTATAATCAATGATTAATATCAAATATTTTTAGCCTTAATAAAAATCTAATCTCACACATTAATATGATTCAACTTTCCCTTGGTTATAAAGAAATATTTTATGTAGTGTCCTTATAATAACATTTTTATGATAGAATAACTTTATGGTATATATATAAGATCCACTATAAAAAATTATTTTTATGTATCTAGTCTCATAAAGTACTAACCCATTAATGTTTTGGGTCAATTATTATTATTTTATGTATTTAATATTATATTTAAATTATTTAACATTTATATATGTTATGATCGAGTCACCTAATAATATATCAATAATGAATAATGAGTGTGATTTTTTAATGAACCAACATTGTTTAACCTAACATTTCACCCAATATATACACTCACTTGGTCCAAAGTGTATTCCTAATCATGATGGGATAGGGACAAACACCTGGGAATCGATACAAGTAATATTGGGAACTATTTAAAAAAAATCACATTGTAAAATTACTCATTTCTGATGAAGATATTATAAGAAAAAACAGTACATCATAATAAATGATTTGAAAACCATGAGAGAAACAAATATATTCTATAAATCTAATCCCATATAGAAAAAGAATCTTAGAAAAAAACCAAAACCAAGTCTTTATGGGACAATTAGTTACCATTTTCTAAAAAACCATTATAAAGATATCAAACAAGTGATGTTTTCAAGGAAAATATTCCCTTGAAATTTTTATAGATCCTACAAAAACAAAGCTAGCTTATGGAAAAAGAAATTTGTATGGTGAGAGAAAAATTCCTAGTTTGATACCACTATAAATCTATACATTGTACATCAGCAAGAAACTATTAATTCAATATTTAAAATAAATAATGTTTTATAACTAATTTCATTTAAAAAATTAAATTATATAACATCCATTGTATTTATTCAAAACATGTAATATTAAAGTAAACCAACTATATGACAAATTTCCTAAAAGATAAATAGATTGAAATAATAAAAAAATTACAGGAAAACTCATAAGATAAACATGTGACAAATCAAAGCATCATGGATTACCATCATGAATAAAACCAATCCAAAATAATGAAGAAAAAAATAGTATATGGTATACTGGAATACATAACTAGAATGAATTAGGAACTCTAAGCTAATATAATGTCAATCCCAGTGATACCAAGTCCTTGTTTCTGATGCTTTTGCTAGGGCACGTGCGCCGGTCTTGTTTAGGGATGACGACACTGTTTGTTACCCCACATTCCTACTTTCCAAAGGCAGGTGGCATCCGCTCCTTGTTTAGGAACGTTTTCTCCTTGATCGAAAAGGGATGATGGGATGCCGGTTCTTCCTTCCATGGATTCCTCCTCAGAACTCATTACCTAGTCTGGGTCTCCCTTATAGATTTAAGACTTTTTTTGTGAAACTGTTCCTAGTGCCATATCTTCATTGACACAATTTAATTACAATGATTATGTCGGGACATTCCAAAGGGTCTAGTCAGGGCAGCAACCTTTGGTTAGGGGAGTAGTCATGTTGAACATCACTGGCATGTCTGGATGCTGGAACTCTGGAGTTTCTGGGATTCTTTCCCTTTTTATAGGGATTCTTGAGGATGCAGAAGCCCGAGGAATCCCACATCAGATGTGGGGAATCAAACGCCATAGGCATGTATCTGAGGGTTTCCTCTGATTCCCAAATTTAACACAGGATATTCCACAAGTTTAACGTTTAGTGGAGATAGATCAGACAGATTAGAACACTAACTAGAGTGGATCAGATGAGTGTAACCCTTGGAGGGTACACTGATTTAGGGGGTGAGTTGACATGATCTCACCAGGATGTGGCGGCCCGGGTAAGAATACATTTGGGTGATGGATGTTTAAGTGAAGAAGATGGGGAATGGTATGGAACCTCAATGAGTACAATAATGATGTTGGGATTGATCCTTGAAGAGGCTTCATACGTACCACGTGGAAGGAAATCAAAGTCCTTGTAGTTCATCTGACGACGACTTACCACTGATTGGGGATCTCAACAGCCTATCACCGGATGGTGGATCGCAATGGATTAATGTTGTATGGGGTCACAATGACTTATCACTGGATGGTGTCACAACGTATTACCGCTGGATGGGGTTGAATCAACTTAATGCTAGACAGGGTCGAACCTTAGGGAGGATCCCCACGTACCTTATCTTGGAGACAAGGATCAAACCGACATAGTTCATGTGGGATGGGGGTCGGTGGACCGTCGTGGAGGAGGACCTGATGTCCAATGGTTTTTGGGCTTGAACCTTATGAGAGGTGTCCTACGTACCTTGACATGGAAAGGATCAATGTACATGTAGTTTGGGAGGGTTCAATGGCTTACTGCTGACTGGGGGAACACCGAATTACCACTGATTGAGGTCCACAGTTTAACGTCATGTTGGACGGGGGTGAACAAATGGGAAGGAGGACCTAGGGCCTAGCTAGGGGGTTGTATTAAACCTCTTGGAGGCTTCCTATTCACCCTTCCTTGGTATTTATCAATGTTCATGAAGTTTATGTAGAGTGGATGAACCGATGTGAAGGAGGTCGGAGTGACCAGGTGTTGGGATTGAACCTCAGGGAGGCTTCCTACGTACCTTGTCATGGCATGGATTAAATACCATGTAGTTCGGATGGAGTGGGAACCAGCATGAAGATGGTTGGAACCAATGGATGGTGGGATTGAACCTCAGGTTGGTTTCATATGTACCATGCCTTGGCAAGGATCAAAGACCCCATAGTTCAGGATGGTGGATACAGTTTATTGTCATGCTGGACGAAAAGGGGGCATGCAGTTTAATGTCATACGGGACAAAGGTGGTCCGACCTGAAGGGGTTTGGAACTAATAGGGTGTTGGGATTGAACATCAAGGAGGCTTACATCATAAATTGTCTTGGAAAGGATAAATTTACTTGTAGTTCGGGATGGTGTTGGTGAACCGACGTGGAGATGGTCAGGATCGAGTGTTGGGCTTGGACCTCAGGGAGGCTTTCTGCATACCTTTTCTTAGAAAGGATCAAAGACCACACAGTTTAGAATGGTGTTTGTGTGGGTATTAAACTTTGGGCTGCTCAGAAAGGATTTCATGGTCAGTTCTTACTCTAAGACACTTGAGTCATTCTTGTTGTGAGAGACAAGAGGCAGCAAAGACCTAATGATTATGTCATGAAAGGTGCATCCATGGAAAGTGTAATGGGTCTTATTCATGGAGCGACCCAAAGAGGAAATAGGGTCATACGCGTGGAGTGGCACCGAGGAGATAAAAATTGGTACTTACTCTAGGTTGGAGGCCCGGGTGGTGATAAAGGCTAGCGGGGGAGGGATTTGTCACCCATGAAGAGAGGAGGAGTAGGGATGCTACCTCCCGCAATAAAATCTAGGGGCTTACACTAGGGTGGTTTCCCTTTCCCGGTGGACGAACACCACTCAGATAAAGAGGATGTCATTCCATGTGAGGAATGATTTCACTCCTGTGGAGATCAGTGGGAGTAGATAATGTCTGAGACAGGGCACCCCGCATGCATGGCACGAGGTGAGGTCACAATTTAACGCCATGTTCTAGGACAATGAGACTTGGCAGTTTAACATCCTGCAGCTCGGACGAGGTTGGGTTTCTCTACACCCTTGGGACTTACAAAACCGATACCCACTCTCCCTTGATGAAAGGAAGGCGTCTACAATGTCATGGTTGGGGTGTCAAGAGGTGATCCCATTGGGGGTCCACTTTAGCATGGATATGCAAAGAAGAAATAGTCGTTAGCGTGCCTATGTGAAGAAGCATTAGGAAAAGCAATGCAACAGAAAGAATTTCCTAAGGTACTATGAAATTGATCCGTGAAAACATGAGGGGACACATGGAAAAAGAGAACATGACGCAAGTGTTTCACATATAATAGAGGCTCGAACAAGGTGCCTTAAAGAGGGGGCAGCACATGGAGCGCACGTAACAGAATGGGTCGGGGCAAGATATGTGGCCTGTAAGAAAGGTGAATGGTTTGCGCTCAAGGAAAAGGGGTGGCGTGCTAGAGGGGTGGGTGGAATGCAAGAAAGAGGTGTTGCATGCAAGATAGATGGTTTTCGCACAAGATGGGCTGGTGGCGCGCAAGACCAAGGGGTTCCACACAAGATGGACGGTTTGCACGCAAGTCAGTCGGGTGGCACGTAGGAGCGCCTAAGGCAAAGGATACATGCGATAAATTCCCCTCTTGCATGAAAATGACTTTGTGAAGAAACAAAATCCACAAGGATAAGAGGTCCCGACGGAAGGTTCCCACCTCAGGGGACCGTTCATGCAAAATCCAATACTTAAAGGCCATGGGGGTTTTCACACGGTTGCGGAAGACGGTTTTTTCACACTGTAGAGCATCGCATCATCCTCTATTACCATCCTTGAAGGGCGGAGATATGGTTTGTTTTATAGTCGGAGTCCTCGACATGTCGTGGAAGAGCCTGGCGCGCAAACTCCCGTCAGTCGTCGGCTTGTGCGCGCAGAGGGGGCTGGGTGCGCAAACGCCGGTTCAACGTTGCTTGTGCAGGGAAACGAAGCCGGATGTGCAAACCCCATTTGACATCACCTTGAGTTCGGAAATGGGGCGGGCGTGTAAAGGCATGTTCAACATCTCCTTGTGCGCGAAATAGAGGTCGGGTGCGCAAACTCCCGTTCGACGTCGCCTTCAGTGCGGAAATAGGGTCGGGTGCGAAAACTCTCATTTGAAATCACCTTCGGAATGGAAACAGGGTCGGGCACGACCATTCGCAGAGGATGATACTTTGGGCATGGAAGGGGATGCTGGCATGCAAGATTTTTTCATGCCAGAATTCTTCTTGCACCCATCTCCCTAATCTTGCATGCACCCACCTCCCGGGCCCCAAAATTTCCTTTTTTCGTCATGGATTTATTCATTGATATTTTATCTGCCCAAGGTGGTCCTTATCCAAATTTCAGAATAAAAAAATTCCCCCCTCGGAATCGGAGCCGAAAGGGAATCTGGAGGTCGTATTTTGAGGGTATGCCGAAAAATAGAAAAGACATCATCGGCGGTGCGCAAAAATGAATTATGCGCATGCATATGCGTTGTGCGCCAAAAAGAGTTGCATGTGCAAGAGAATAGCACATGCATGGAAGGTGTGTCAGAGCTTTATAAAAAGGTCATGGTCCCCCCGAGGCCTTACCTTGAATTTTATAGTGCGACAGGATTTGTTGCTCTCGCACATGAAAACAGTACTGATCCGCGCGTAAGATTATGCGACCGAGTCTGGGTTTTGCACGCCATATTACATTTTTTCCATGTGCATCGACCTTATTTTGCACCACCACTGCTTTTTTTCGCCGAATATTCCTTCTTTTAGGCTAATCCCTTTGATATTATAAAAATGGCCACTCAACAGACCGACACTGAGAGGGTAGTTGCTGCTTCTGCAAGAAGAACCCAAAATGATCGTGAACTCTCAAATTCTTCATGCCAGGAGGGTTGTGTCTGATAACCAAATTATTTTTTTCATTCTTATGCAAGCTCAAAAGGATTACATCCTGAGCGATAGCGTATCGCTGCGGTACTTTGGTCTTTTGGAAGAGGTGATGATGCCCGATTTCGAGACGGACACACCGCGGTCATGGGTGACATGCGAGGATAGACTTCCACAATTCAACATTACCAAAAAAAGGCTATCCTTCTAGGGAAACACAGAACATATCCATCTATATCCTAAACCAGAAGACCAGGACAATTGTGGGATGTCTTCCAGTTCCCGAGGAATATTCGGCTATTTATGCAAGTACTTTCAGAAGTAGCATTACTGGCGAGATGAAGGGCTACCAGGAGTGGGATTTCAGATCTAGGGAAAACTTTACCAATTAATTTTAATGGTTGTACTAGGTACGTCAGAAATGCGAGGAATTCAGGCCGGAGTTGCGGGCCATTGGGCTTTTTGAAGCTGTTTGGACGTCTCAATTCCACTTTTACCAACAGCAGGACTTGGTAGTAGAGATGTTCAGTCGTTTGTCACCTGATACCAACAATTTTCACCACCATCATGGGGAGGTGGGAATTAGTATGTGGGATGTCCACTTTATTGGGGGAATCCCATTGGAGGGGTATCAATATGATGAGTTCCACCCAAAGGAGAATGTATGGTGGGATAGGACCTGCACCGCAATCCTGTCATGGCATCATCTAGAGTTGGCCAAAGAGAAACTCAGAATAAAATATATCCTAAAGTACATACTGTATTCAGGATGGTTTAGTCTCTTACTGACCTAGAACACAACAATGAAGATTACAGGCTGAGCGAAGAAATGCCCGAACACATCTCAGAGGGGGAAATCATGATCATATTGGAATATTTTGGAGACAGGAGAGTATCGATCATGGTGATTTGGCATAAATTAGAGTCGAGACCCAAATGTGTGATATGCTGAGTTCCTCACAGCATTCTTGAGAAGATGGTTGTTACCTGTGAGGGACACAAGGATGGGAGTCTTCACATGGACGCTAGTGATGGTTGGGATTATGGTGGAAAAGAACATGGTTAACCTAGGGGTACCTGTGTTGGCTATGCTATACAGTATTCTAGGGAACATTTTGAGGGGAAGTATGCCCAGGAGGATATGCAGGTCATTCCAGATTCTCCATGGTTAGGTTACAGCCCACTGTGGTGGGTGTGACTTCTCAAATGTCATCCACCCCTATTAACAGAATGTGGCCATTCATCTTGAACATTGCTGGGATCCGCCCATTGATGCTCAGGGATGATAAAATCAAGCTCAAGATTGGATTTCACACTTACTTCGACTTCCACCCATTCTAAACCCCAATCGCACAGATGGTAGATGATGGGAGGGGTCCACATAAGCAGAGGGAGTACCTGCAGAGCAACCCGGGCGGCATGCTAGTGGCCCAAATTGATGGAAAAATATTCTACAAACCCCATGTTCTGACTAGGTTCTCCATGAAGTTCGGTTGCATGCAACAGATTCCCAAGAAATTATACAAATAGGTTCGGGAAGAGCGGAATCCCTGTATTCTTCACCAACTATGGCTTATGTTCACGGTGGGTGGCCTGGGTAAAATCATCATTCTTCCCCCCACTAATGTCTGTGTCAGACTTTCAACAAAGTATGTCGAACACTGGATGAAAAGGTACCTCGAGGTGATTCATTGGAAACACATTCGGCAGATCAAGGCAACTAGTATAGAGCCCAAAGAGAAGGAAGGTAGACGAGGTGCCGCGGGGGAAGGGAGGTAAAGAATGGGTCAGGTAGCTAGCGTAGTGCTGGCTGATACATCATCGGCAGGGGAAGCATAGACCCAGAATATGCCTCTACTCTCCAAGGAAAGGTGGTCTCATGCATGACCTCGGGGTCCGACTAGGGAACTCCCATGAAAGCAACTCAGGTACCTCTTGATTCCATCCACTAATGCTATATTCCCTTTTATAGGGTCTACCTAGAGAATGCTATGACAGTCCATGTCTACTGAAGAGTTATGGTGGAGATTGATACACACAGGGCTCGATCTTCCTGATATAGGGAACATCCAGATATTGGATAGAGTAAACATTCATCGCTGACATGCGTACCTGACAGTCATGGACATGTACGCTTGCCAACAGGGGCGGTATGAAGAACCGCATATCCTGGTAAAAGTAATGTGTGGCCAAGAGCATTACCCAGAGAGGCTGCCATCTGAGGATGAAATTGTACAGGAGGATGAAGAATAATAAGAGGAAGGAGAATAAGAAGAAGAAGTTAAAGAATAAGGACTGGAGGAAGAGGACCAATCTGAGGGTCTTGGTGGTGAGGGGCCTTCAAAAGCTCCCAAGCCCCAGTGGAGTTCTCGAGAGAGTGGAACAATTGTTGGCTCTGATGTAGAACTGGAAGAGCAGTTCGAGTTATGGTTTAAAACTTATATTATCCTTCATCTTTTCATTGTCTCAATCCATCAACCAAAACTTGTCCTATTCAGGAACACATGGGAGAGGGTCTTTAAGAAGCCTTCTCCACCGGGGGCGCGGGTATGCCTATGGAGACCAGGGAGTAACCTCAGGAGCCAGTCTTCGAGACCAGGAATTGTGGGGCACCCGTTTCAGTTAGATTAGGCGATAATGTGCCATAAAGAGGGCCCCCTGCCATCCCCATTGTCCATGAGGATCCGACATTAGTGATCGAGTTGATAAGCGCCGAAGGCTCTCCCATGGTGGGCCCCCTGCCATGACCCATGCTTTGGACACCACTGCACTTGGCTCCCATAAGTCCTTTCTCATTGGGTTTCCCTTTTTGATGGTGAATTTAGCTAATCAATAAACAAATTTCTGATGTAGTGATCGCAAGGTTGGAGGCACGACAAACTATCGAGTCCGGGGCATCTGTAGGAGCGGGATGGGTAGCGACCACATTGACCTTTATAGAAACTACCATTCTAGGTGACCTTACCCTGGTACATTGCAATACGGAGACCACAATGAGGGATGGTAATTCCATCAGGGTGGAACTCCAGCACAAAGAGAGAGAAGTCGCTGATGGGGTGGAGGTCCTCGAAGAAGTACCTACTACTGAACTCCTCACTGATTTCTCCAACTATCAGCCTGAAGATCATGAGGAGATAGATGATTCTGATTTAGAGGCAGCTGATGAGAGCGGTATGACGTGGTACAAAGGGTGGAATTGTATTAAGCGCTTCCTCAGTCAGTCTCAGACATAATGGCTAAAACGGATGGGATCGCTCCACACCTAGCTGCACTTTCTCTGTGCTGGAGGGGTCGATGCTCACCATCTTCATTAAATATTTTGCGACTACATGGCCGAGAAGTTGTGCGAGAGCAGCCGATGCTCCGACATTTCCCAATATTAGAAAGATTCGGGGAGTACCCAAATGTTCCCGATGGTAGAACAAGAGGTCCGATGCTTTGAATAATAGATAAAAGAAAAATAAGTATTAATTTCCAACTGTTCCGAGCTTGTGGAGAAATTAAGGGCCCAACTAGAGGTTATCCAAGAGAAGATAGTGGTAGTGGGTCACTAAATGAATAAAATCCAAACTGAATAGGCGCAAGAATAGGCTAGGGAAAGTGCACAACACTCTGTGGCCTCTGATGAAGAGATGATTCTCAGGGGGCGGGAAGCAATCCTGGAGGCCACAAGCCAAAAGGTAGTGGCGCTGGAACGATCTATCAAAGATGCAGATCCTTAAGGGCCCTGTTTAGGTCGAACTCATAAACTCATTTCTCCTTACTAACTCTTGTTGTGAACTACATGTATGGATAGATGTATGGATTGATTTATTTACTTGTTCATCTGGTTTAATGCATTCAACCACAATCCTGAAATAAATAGAAATCCATTTCTACGCTCACTTGGGTAATACCTGATGTGAGAAACATGGGATGATCTCACTATTACTTCATTTTAATGTTGGATTTCCAACCAAGATTCGGGCACCCGAGGTTCTAAAAACCAATTCGGATTCCTAGGAAGAGAAGGGAGAGTCCTGATTAGAGGATGAGGACCACAGAACAATCGACGTGTCGTCTTCCCAATGTGCTCTAGTGCATGAGCGGGGTTACGCCAGGGGTGTTTGAAATCAACCTTAACATAAGGGAATGGAAAGTGTGAATCACAATACCCTATATTCGGAACACTGTGGGGGTTGTGTGACAATAAAGGATAGTTTTTATCCATGTTAGAAACATAATATTTATATTGTATTAGCCTAATATAGGGACAACAGATGAGGGTTAACCACTGACCATGTTCGAAACACGGGACATGACTCAGAATTTCATCCATTAGTCTTCCAGGATGTTGGCCAAGGATAGTAGGTGATCCATATCCCAAGCATCTATATTGTTAGGGGATTCTTTTAGACATTAAAGGGAACAAGGTTCTGAATAAAGGGCATGCTAAGTGTGGATCGTGGAGAGACAAGTTGTTCAGATGATGACCAACACTCTTGAAATTATGTCACCGTGGAAGAAACATGTTAGGTGGACGTACTAGTTTGATCATGGACCATTCCTACTCCCAAACAGTACCTCTCTAGTGAGGAATCTAGAGCATCCCATCATTTTTATGGCGAATCCTAAACATGTTCATGGTAAAGCTCTGGGTGCAGGGTTCCTCGAAAGAACTTGGGCCAAGGGGCTGAAAAAGAGGGGAACCTGATTTATGATTCCTGGGGATGGACCCAAAGGCAAGATGCTTGGGAGTTCCTATGTATCCCATGAATATGGGAATAAAATCGTATGTAGTTCTAGGAGGTGACACGGTAAGGTACCAGTGCCAGAGATAAAAAGGGGCATGCTGGTTTGGCCCCCGCACCAAAAGAAGCGGCATTTGATAGATCTTGTTTGTCATTTAGGGTGAATGGATGTGTGTTTTTTTGTAAAGTGATGGACCTAGAATAGAGAATCTAGGAATCATGACAATAATTAAGATAAATGAAGGCATTAAAAAATGGTATGGTGTTTGAATGATACCAAACATGATGTCCCTTGAGCAAGGACACCACAATGCAGCGCCGTTTTTCGTCATGCGTCCAGGATGATACTGTCACAGTTTAGGGTCATGTGATGGGACCAACCATGAATTTTTATGTCGTTCAGCATAGAAGAAACCATTTAATTTCATGTGGTACTAGGCATCATTGTTTAATGTCATATGGCTCAGACATATATACGAAATATGAGGTTCAGTAATGAATGTTCACAGAGTGATAAAGCATATGTGACATGAATGAGGTCGAGGTCCATATCATACCATGCATGATTCTGGATAGGAAACCTTAAGCTGAGGGGCCAGAAAATGTTAGAGGATATGGGATAAGAGAGGATAGCACCTAATTGATCTAGACCCAAAGACGAGAGGTCCAGGTGTTCCTACATATCCCATGGTAATGGAAATCATGCCACACATAGTTCTTGAGGGTGCCTTTTAACGTCATGTGGGACAATGTCATAGGATAGGAAGTAAGGGGGGCTAACTCCTAATAAGGGGCATATGTGGTGCAGCTGATGCAAACCCAACGTGAATGATGTCATAATCCCATACCACGCCATGCAGTCCCATAAGAGTTAAAGTCCAAAAGGTAGAAAAGAAGAGATAGATTAGTTTAACTCGAGATGGACTCAAAGACAAGATGTCTAGTCATTCTTACGTATCCCATGGGAATGGGAATCAAGCCGTATGTAGTTCTAAAAGAGATATTAGTTTATGGTCTTAGAGATCAGACCGAAGAAAAGTGAAACTCTTCCAAATAGGCGCAGACATTGATCCAATCCCTAAGCCCATGTGAGTTGAGCTCGGTGTGGGAAACAAGTGTAGAAGAGGTCTTGGAAACACCTCAAATGTTTTTAGAGGATAAATCGGTGTGGAGCCCGGAAGAACGCCTTATCACATTTTTTTCCTCTTATCGTGCAAATGTTCATTGAGGGATAATACCAAGAGTGTTGAAATTCAACTGTAGACATGATGAGGTGGAAAATGATGTGAACCATGCGACTGATATTTTGAGCTTAATGGGGTTGGTGTGACGGTGGAGGATAGCTATTCACCGTGTTCGAAACACAGCTTCTATATCGCATTAGTCTAAAACGGGGACAAACAAAAGATCATCGTCCACTGACCATATTTGCAACGTGGGAATTGTATCGTTTTGTTGACTGAATCCCTTGAGGAAGTTGGTCCATAATGGTAGGAGAGCCTTTAGTCTTAGTATCCATGCCATTTAGGGGCCGCTTTAGGTTTGAAAGATTGTGGAAGCCCAAATGAAGGGGAACACGAAGCCTGAAAAATGGGTGAAAACATGTCCAGGTAGAATCTGACAATCCAGGTTCTAGACCAGAGTACTAGTGGGATAATTGGTGAATCACTATAGAGGGTCGAGGGGCTCATCTTGAGATCATCAAATTTGGAAATATGGGTATAGAACAAAGAGACGAAGAACTTCTCAGGAGAAAGAGGTACATGGTGTGGTTGTTACAAACCTAATGTGAATGAGGACATAAGTCCAAACCACAAAATATATCCCTCTCATGGAAGAATGCAGGCCAAGGGGCCTAGATAATAGGGTGATCTCTAAGAGATGGGGCTAGAGCCAAATTCTAGACGTTCAGGCGGTTCTAAGTATCCCATTAGTATGGGAATCAAGCCACACGTAGTTCTAGAAAAGGGTTGATGCAAATAAGTGTCAAATAGCCCAACGAGGTGTGCGCATGACACGATGAGTAACATGACATGAATGAGAACATGAGTCCATACCATACAACACTAAGTGAGAATTTGGGCCAGGGGCCCAAAAAGGCTAAGGGGCCTGAGGCTGGTCCTTAGATGGAAAGACCCAACTATTTTGTTGTTTAATGTCTTGTAGTGAGGTTGAAGGTAGGGGTAAGGTATCTCATCCAGTGATGTGTACGTAATGGTGAGTAACCCAATGTGAATGAGGACATAATCTCACACCATACCGTACAACCCTAAGTGAGAACTTGGGCCAGGGGTCTGAAAAGGCGAAGGGGCCAGAGGCTGGGCCTCAGACGAAAAGTCTTGTCCAATTTGCAGTTTAATATCTTACAGTGAGTACGAAGTTGATCTTAGTTTAGGGTCATATAACTAATACCATATATTGATAGTTTAATGTCATATGCATGGGACAAAGAGGGAGAATCATCATGCTTATGGAAGACCACAAAGAGAAAACAATGATAGAGGACAATTGTCGACCAGGTTCGCAACACAATATCCACCCTTGTGTGACCAGAAGAGGATGAACAATTGAGCGTCAACTGCTAGACATATTCACAACACGAGACTTGTATCACCTTGTCGCTCACAATCCTTGAAGGAGTTAGCTCGTAATAGTAGGAGAGCCCCTGGTCCAAGCATCCCTGCCATTCGGGGGCCCTTCGAGATATAGAGGGTGACAGAAACCCAAATGATGGGTCTTACCAAGCATGGTAGGGCCTGTGCTTGTAGAAAATATGATAAATGAAGGAAGGGATATCTCAAGGGGAAATGTGTGGCATGGTGAAATAACCCGATTTGAATGAGGACATGAGTCCACACCGCACTACACAATCCTAAATGGTAACTTGGACCAGGGGCCCAAAGGGATCAAAGGACCTAAGGCTCGGTGTCCCGGAAAACTATAGCCATATGACCTCTCATGTTGTTGCCACCTCATCATAGCTCTTAAGCCCATGTGAGTAGTGCTCGCTGTGGGAAACAAGGAGCTGGATTCGGCTTTCCCTGTCATATAAGGGTCTAATAGCTGACATTGCTTGAAGGGAATCACAACTCAAAGATATAGTGGGCCGGATGAACCACTTCACTCAATGTTTGGGACATATGGGGATGGTGACACCAACAAAGGATATCCAATGACCATGTTGGATACACAATGTCCTTATACTGTGACTTGAAATGGGTATACAAATGAGCATCGACCTCTGACTATATTCACAATGCGGAACTTGTATCAATTTTTTGCTCAACATCTTCGAGGGCGTTGGCTCGTAGTTGTAGGATAACCCTTAGGCAGAGAATCCATGCTAGTCGGGGGTCCTTTTGGATGTGAAATTTGATGGACTCCCAATCAAAGGAGTGGGTGAAGCATAGCTGTGCCCATGCATTTTAACAGCATACAGGGTAGTGAAAGTGATAGACATCTTTGGGGAGTGCAATGTATAATGAGATTGATATGAGCTCGACGTGAATTGGGGAAAAAGACTATACCATACCATGTGTCCCGACCCAAGGGGGAATTATGAAGTTTGGGCTGAGACATTAGACGAAATGTCTAGGTGTTCCTACATATCCCATGAGAATGGGAATCAAGCCATACATAGTTCTTAAAGGCCATGCAGTTTAATTTCATGCGAGGAGGATGTGGGAGACTAGAAGAACTATGACAGAGCACATGTTTCGATCATCATAATCCTAACATGAGCAGGGCCAAAGAATCCTCCACTATGCCATCTAAGGATCCTCCAAGAGGTCTACCACTAGGGGTTGAATAGTCAAGGAAAAGAGTTTGGGGCTGGACTCAAGAATAAATGTTTGAGAGTTCCTACGTATCCCATGCAGATAGGAATCAAGCCACATATAGTTCTTATGGTGTAGTTTAACATCTTGTAGGACGACATATAGTTTAACTTCTTGTGGGACGTTTCATAGTTTAAAGTCATGTAGGATCAGGCAGTTTAGGGTCATGTAGAAACAGATATAGTTTAAGGTCATGTGAGACCAAGAATTTTAGGGTCATGCTGGACCCGATAGTTTAAGGTCATGCAGGATCGGGAAGTTTAGGGTCATGTAGGACCATATGGCTCTGGAAAAATATTGCTTGAGGAACTTGAAATTTGTGGGAGGAGTTATACGCTCACCATCCATAGTTACCAGGGAGTATGCACCATTGGGTTAAACCTTGTGAATTATGTATGGTTCTTCCAAATTGTACTCAAATTTCAGTGGCTTCCATCTAGTAATCATTTTCGTCCTCAAAGCCAGGACTAAATTACCTTACAAGAAAGAGTGGAGGTGAACCCTCTTGTTTAAGGCTATAACTATCTTATTCTAATGCCTTTCCAGATTTTTTAGGGCACGAAGCCTGTTTTATCAAGTCATTCCAACTCTTCCAGATGAATTTCATCTACATTATCTAGCACATGCTAATCATAGAAAACTGTGTGTAATTAAGGCAATTAAATATCGATAGGCAGGACAACCTCAGTTCTGTATACCAGGGAATATGGAGTCACCATGGTGGAATTATGAGTCATTTTCCGATATGACCAGAGGGCATTGGGGAGATTTTCTGGCCAACACTTCTTGTTCTGACCAACCATTTTTTGCAAAATGTTAGGGAGGGTCTTGTTGAATGCCTCGATATGCCCATTGCATGCGCATGGTAGTAAGAGTTACGGTTAGAACAGATGTTGTACTTGGCGTAAAATTTCTTCAACTCGGCTGCCTGGAAGTTGGTGTCGTTATCAGTGAGGATGGTGTGAGGGACTCCGAAATGGTAGATGATATTGGAGCTCATGAAGTCAACGATAGAACGTATCTTGACCTTATTTAGTAGAACTGCCTCTTCCCACTTGGAGAAAAAATCTATATCCATGAGGATGAATCTTCACTGGAAAGCTATATCCAGTGGATATGGTCCCATGACATCGAGTCCCCATACTAAAAATGGCCATGATTACATGGTGGAGTGGAGAGGCTCTGATAACAGATGCATAACATTAGCATGAATTTGGCACGCATGGCATCTCTTGGTGAACTCGACACAATCATGGATCATGGATCATGGGGTTCCAAAAGTACCCCAGTCTATGGATCTGGTGAGATAGATTCGGCCCGATCTGATGAGCCCCATAGGAACTGGCGTGACCCTCTTGCATGACCTAAGAAATCTTGACTCATTGAATGCAACGGAGGAGAATACCATCAAACCCGTGCTTGTACAGGATATGCTGATGACCAGGGCCATCCTGAAGGGTGAATTGTAATGCGGGGCGTCAGATTCACTTGTGCTCGGCTCGATCTTCTGGGAGATAACCATTTTGGAGATACTGAAGAAAGGAGGTTCTCCAATCAAGAGTTACTATAATCACTTCATCTTGGGGACCTGGGGTCCTGACGTGTTGGTGCTGATGGTAAGGTGGATTACCTGTGAGCTTTTATCTTCATCCATGGTGACAGTAGTAATGACTCTTCAGTGTGCCACATGGATAATCAAATCATCCTGCTCAGGCTCTACCATTCTGTGACCAAGGGACATGGGAGACCTCCGATCATGATGGGAAATGGGCCACTAGCTGGATAGTGCATATCAACAATGGTACGAGCACTATCATTCTGATGATATAATCACCATTGATTTTCTTGACGACTAATTTGTAGTCCCCTTTCACATGAAAATGGGGCACGTCAATTTCAAGGGCCATCTCAAGGCCAGTGATGAGAGCCTGATACTCTGCCTCATTATTGGTGCATCCTTCGGATAATTGGAATGAGTACAACAGAATGGCTTGTGTCGGGGTAATAAAGATGATACCCAAGCCTACCTTGTTGAGCCTACGATCATTGAGCCTCCTGCCGGTGGGGATTTGGTAAGATCCATCAATGTGCATTTGCCAGCGCAACATGGTTTAGTCCACCGATAAGAACGCCTCATCGGCTAAATCGAGATCCAAGGACTAGTCATCAGGGGCCGTGTAAGAACCCGAACGTTCTTTTAAGGTATGTTTTTCCTTTTTTGGTCGTTTTTTGGAAAAAGAGGAAATTTTGGAAATTTTCAAACTACACACCGTGTACTTTCTTAGTACACACCGTGTACTTTATAAGTACACTCCATGTACTTTATAAGTACACATCGTGTACTTTATAAGTACACGCTGTGTACTTTTATGCTACTGAAGTCAGTGTGGTGGCCTTGTCATGACCATACACATGGCCATGTATGGGTGATGTGGAGGCTGCCTAAAGCGTAGTACAAAAAGGGAGATCACATGTCGTGTACTTCAAAAATACACACTGTGTACTTTGTTTTTTTTCATTAAACACACCGAGGTTGCGTCTGACAGACAGAATACACTTCTTTTATCTTTGTTTTTTCCGAGAGTGAGGCTACAACTGTGGATCTTCAACAGTCCACCAATACTCCATTTTTCCTCCAATTATAACACCATTGGGTGCGTTGGAATCCCAACGGTAAGCTCTTTCTTCTTCCAGAGCATCGTTTTCCAATTCCTCCTCTTTTTTAAGTTATCATGGGTTGAAATTTTTGTGTGTTTTCATAGATATCCAATGTTATAAGGTGTTTCAAGTCCCATGGTTCAAGTATAATGATCTTCTAGCACCAAGGTTGGTGTTTTGTGCCTTTATGTTGAAATTCATTGAATATTATGTGCAAATTCTGCCAATACCCTTGAATGGGGTATTGTGTGTTTACCGTTTTACCCATGTTGTATGCCTTCCATTCCAGTATGCATGTATAGAGGATGTTTTAATATGAATATGGTTGAACTTTTATGATTTGGAGGTTCTTTTCACACACGTTCTGTTTATGACCGTTTGGTGCTGTTTTGCCTTGGCTGTTTTGTCTGTTTCCATGCCTGTTGTAGTAGGATGGAGAAATGTTTTCTGAAATGCTAGATATGTTGTAGGACTATTTAGACAAGTAGTTCTGTAAGTTTAATTTGGTCATATTGTATTTCTATGCTGCTATACAACACAGGGCCATGAGAACCGGGTGTAGTAGACTATAAGGGGATAGACCGGGTGAGCTTCCTCAGAGAGTCTTTGAGATTTAGGCTATATGAGGATTGATCGAGTGAGCATCTACAGAGATCCTAGGATTACTTTGGGCTATATGGGGATAGACCATGAGGGATTCCTCATAGAGTCCTTGACTGTTTTATACTATACAGGGATAGACCGTGTGAGCTTCCTTAGAGAGTCTCTGTTTTGTTTATTTGAATCACCAGATTACCATAGGCTATAGGAGGGATTGACTGTGTGAGCTTCCTCAGAGAGTCTTTGAATAACCTGGGATATAAGGGGTATTGACCGAGTTTGCTTCCTCAGACAGTCCTTGACCTTGGGGCTAGAAGGGGAATTCACTGTGCGAGCTTCCTCTGAGAGTTCCCGACTACCCTAGACTATAAGGGGAGTTGAATGCGTGTGCTTCCTTAGAGAGTCTTTATAATTCTGTATGACCAAACCAGAGGGGTTAGGCTATGTGAACTACCCAGAGGGTTGTTGGTACTCGTTAGGTAGGACCGGAGGGTATGGCTGTGAGTACTTCCAGAGGGTTACCTGTTGTTCTTTGCTTCTTGTTAGCTGTTGCATGACTTTGGAACTGTGGATTGTTTATTGTTCAGCATGTTCATGTTTACTATTTTCTGTACTTTTACCTGCCATATATTCACTGAATATTAGGAACAGATCTTTGGGTGTTTGCCTACTGGGATTTTGTCTTACACCCTGTTTGGGTCATGCTTTTAGGCCTAAAAAGACTATATTGTTGCAGGTATAGACAAGGGAAAGCGCCCTTCGACATCAGGTACTTGACTTGTTGTGGAGTTGGAGAGAATGGGACCAAGCTTAGGCTTGTGATGCTGAGGAGTTGTTTATCTTTCTTTTGTACTTGTTTTAGCACTATTTGTATTTCCATCATTGTGACTTGTTTGGATTCTTTCCTAGACATATGTATCATGCATCATATATATATGTGCTCCTGCTATTTGTCATATTTAGTCTTCCACTATTCACATGTGAATGGATTGTTTACTGCTTCCGATATTGTTTATTGTTTTCTCTTCTGCTGTGTACTCTATCAATGAGGGCATAGCTTCCCCAATATCACACCCAAGGCCCTCGATGCTAGTCGACAGCCTCTAGAATTTGGGGAAATTCTCTTGAGGCCATGTGACCAACCAGGTATGGGCGCCTCTGGGTGGCTTCCGGAACCGGGACGTTACAAAGTTGTATCAGAGGAATTATTTTCTCTTGACTTACTATTTGGAGCCTATAGCCAGGGATAGGATGGAATAGGTACTTGGTAATATGTTGTGCCCGGGAGTAGCTAACCTGTGTACCAGGGAAAAGCCATACTACCTCATTTATTGTAATTTTATTGGTTTTCAATTTTACAGTTGATTTGATTTTACCGTTGGGTGATTCACATGCTTTGTGCTATTATCGTTGTTGTTATTGCAGTTTTATTTCTATCTCATCCTAATGAGATGAGGGAATTCCATCTCATGATTCATATAGGCACTTGTTAGAAATCACATTCCATGCATTCTTACCATGACATCTATGATTAATTAGCAATATCATGTTGTTATAATAGTCGTTGTGTATATTATGCATGCTATTGTGATAGATGCTTTGATAGAATCCATGATGTTTGATAGGGAATTTGTTTTTATAGTTATTTACTTATATGGATTCCAAACTTTGGTTCTTGAGGTGTTATGGGCCCTCATGGACCAGAATTTGGTGGATCATTTCTTGTTTGACTTGTTAAAACTTGTTTAAGATGCCAAATGTTGATTTGCATGGAGTATGGCCCCTCACGGGTCAGGATTTGGCTTCTTAACGCTGTTTTTCTATGTTTTCTGGGCTTCAGAGCAGTTTCTGAGGATACTGTCCAGAAAAACCCAGAATACATAGCATGTACTTTATGAATACACGCTGTGAAGTCTATTGCCGTGTCGCTAACTGTGCATGCAGGGACACAAGGTTATGAAAAATCTTGTAAGAACACATCTTGTACTAGTGTAGCACGCCGTGTTGTATGAAATAGGTACCCCGACCGTGTCAAGAACAACACAAGTCATGTTATCTTTTCACATACACACCATGTTTGAATTTTACACACCGTGTAGTATGACCTGGGTGCCCAGCCATGTCACGAAAAAACACGGTCCGATGTTACCTCTTCTCATACACGCTGTGTCCTCCTGGAACACACCCTGTGGTGTAATCCATGTATTCAACCATGTAGCTAACAACACAGGCAAGGTAAGGCATGTTTAGTACACATCGTGTCTTCCTTGAACACACCGTGTAGTTTTGCCTTAGAGGAGTTGTGTGGCTTAACCTTGTAGAAGGAATTGGGCAGGGATGAGGATTCAAGTACACGCCATGTGTTAGGACAACACGCTGTGTATTTGGGTTGTTACACGACCAGTTTAGGCAAGAGTACACACCCATGTGAATGACTTAAGGGAACACTCCAGGTAGGGAAATAACACACCGTGTAGTCATGTTTGACATAAATTGAATGCCTTATTTTCAATTTACCTTCTTGTGCCTTAAGTTTTTTAGTCCTTGTTAATCCTGAATCTAAGGTGTGCATTTGACCATGTAGAGTCATGCCACTGAGACGTCCTCCAGTTGACTGCTAGTTGTAGGGCAGTGATTAGACACCTGATATGGCTGATCAGGGACTTCATGTAGATCCTCATGTTGTTCCAACCTTGGCATCAGCAGTTATACTAGTAGTAGGTGCCGATGCACAGTTTAGGGAGGGTTTTCTGAGGATGATGCAGACCTTCCAGGGAGCGCAACCTCCTGCCCCATCAATGACTGATTTGACGTGGGTTTTCTAGCAATAGCATCCTCCCACCTTCTCAGGGGAAGTAGGACCTCATGCTGCAGTGTCATGGCTCGAAGCCATGCTGACGATCTTCGAGCATCTCGAGGTACCACTAGAGAGGAGGGTGAAGCTCAAGACCTACATGCTCTGAGACTCCGCCAAGAGGTGGTGGGATTTCATCTCTCAGGAAGGATGCCACCAGAATATGGCTTGAGAAGAGTTTCAATGTATCTTTTATGATTACTTCTATCCAGAGATCTTGAGGGCTGACTGAGCTAGGGAGTTCATGAGCTTAGAGCAGTGTACTCTTTCTGTGATGGAGTATTCCTCCCGTTTCAAGGAGCTGAAGCATTTCATGCCGATCCCTGCAAGTGATGGGTTGTTCCTCACTTGGAAGATTGAGTATGGTCTCAGGCAGGAGATATGTTCCTAGGTAAACATCATAAGTTTGACTTCGATATCCTCTATCGTCAACCAGGCGCTGATCATAGGGCACAACTTGAGGGATTCTGGAGCAGTGAGCCAGGGCGGTTCGACATCCAAAGTTAGTGTTCCTCCTGCTGATAGCAGGAAGTGCCATAGGGAGTCTACCCAAGGAGATCAGAGTAGGTAGGATGCACCTTATGGTAGCCAGGTAGTGTGCTACAAGTACAGGAGGAGCGATCATACGAGGCCACGTTGCTCAAGAGACCCGATGGAGTGCCGATCTTGCGGCAGGATGGGCCATCTCCAACATTTCTCTCAGTTTTTTCCTCCAGAATCTAGAGACAGGTGTTCTTCTATAACTCCTTGTTTGGGATCATCCCCAACAGTTTCTCATTAGTCTGGGAACTGGAGTTCTTTCGGCTATTCAGGCCAAGGTGGAGGTCATGGTTGGGGTGGTCAGTCCTCAGTCTGTTAGCAACAGCAGGTCGGATCAGCTCAGAGTGGTCGGGCAGGGTCACAAGACCGTGGAGCATGCCATAATTATGCGATGGAGCAGACCCAACATAAGTAGGATCCTGGACCTTCCACCATTCGAGGCATGATGTTAGTATCCTTAGTTTTATCTTCATCTCTTTTTGATATAGGAGCTTCCCATAGCTTTATCTCTATTGCGGTTATGGAGAGCCTTGGGATCTACATCTTTTCCTCTACTGATATATTGATTCATGACACACCGTTGAGGACAAGGACAGTTAGTGTATGTCAGTGCAAGGAGTTCCCTCTAGAGGTGGCTGGGCATCACTTTCTATGGGATCTCTATGCCTTAGAGATGACATGCTATGATGTCATTCTCGAAATGGACTGGCTAGTTCCCTTCCAGGGAGTCGTCGACTATTATCGCCATACGATGAGTTTCATATCACCAGAGGGTAGATCTTTTCTTCATTGAGGCGAGTGGGAAGTCTAGGAAAGTAGATCAGGACCCAAGCATTATGGGCTAGGTGGAGTTACAACTCAGATTTCCAGTCTATATCTGGATGAAAAGGGGATTTCATTGATGGAATTTCCTCCATTGGTGGATCGCTTCAGGGATGTCTTCCCAGAGGACTTTTCAGGTTTGCCTCCAGAGCAAGAGGTTGACCTTTCGATTGAGCTTGTGCCAGAGGTGGCACCAATGTCTATTACATTCTATAGAATGGCTACACCTGAGTTACAGGAGCTCAAGAAACAGTTGGAGGAGTTGCAGGCCAAGGGTTTCATCCAACCCAGTACTTCTCCTTGGGGTTCGCCTATCCTGTTTGCGAAGAAGGCACATTGTACCCTTAGGATTTGTGTGGATTATTGGAATCTGAACCAGTTGACAGTGAAGAACTGATATCCCTTACCTAGGATTGATTATCTCTTTGATCAGCTTCAAGGATCCCGGGGGTTCTAGAAGATCTATTTGAGGTTTTATTATCATCAGTTGTGCGTTAGACCATCTGATATACCTCTTACAGCTTTCTGGATTAGGTATGGTCTATACGAGTATATGGTTATGTAGTTCAGCCTCACGAACGCGCCTGCAGTTTTCATGGCACTGATGAACCGAGTGTTCCATCCATACTTGGTCTCTTTCTTGGTGGTATTCATGGATGATATCTTGGTGTACACTCACACTCAACATAACCATGCCACACATCTTGAGATCGTTCTGAGTATACTGAGAGAGCATCAGTTATATGCTAAGCTCTCAAAATGACACTTTTAGATGGATCATATTCACTTCATGGGTCATGTTATCTCAAATACAGGAGTATCAGTAGACCCAGAGAAAGTGAGAGTTGTAGTTTACTAGGAGTATAGGAACAACGTCTTTGAGGTACGAAGTTTCCAAGGGATGGCTGGATACTACAGACACTTCACACATGAATTTTCATGCTTAGAAGCATCGCTGACAGGTTTGACTAAGAAGGGTGCAATGTACTTGTGGTTATATTCTTGTGAGCCAGCCTTTCAAGAGCTGAATGGGAGGTTGATGTTAGCACTGATAATAGTATTTATAGATCCAGGAAAGAGCTATATTGTTTACTGCGCTGCTTTAGGTATTGGGCTGGGAGCTGTGCGGATGCAGATAGATGGAGTCGTTGCGTACGGGTCTCGGCAGTTGAGGCCTCATGAGAGGAATTACCCGACACACGATCTGGAGTTGGAAGATGTTGTCATGCCTTACGCTTTTGGAGACATTATCTTATGGGAGATCATTTTTCAGTTTTCACTAACCACAAAAGTCTCAAGTACATCTTCACTCAGCATGATCTGAATATGAGACAGTGTAGGTGGGTCGAATATCTTCAGTCCTATGACTTTGAGCTTGCCTATACTCCAGGAAAGGGCAACGTAGTGGCTGATGTGTTGAGTAGGAGGACTCATATACATGCAGTTTAGGAGGACAGTAGTGAGTGGTAGCTTATGGATCTATTCTCTAATATGCATTTGGAGGTGAACAACAGACATGGGTAGACTTTTCTATCTTCTGTAGCTATTACCTCTACTCTTCTTGATCGGGTATGGATGAGGCAACTATCAGATTCAGAAGGCCTAGTCTTGCGGGAGAGTGTGTCAGGAGAGGATCCTACTCCTGGATGGAGAGTAGGTGAGGATGAGATCTTGCATTTCCAGGAACATGTATGGGTGCCAGCAGATATACGCGATGAGCTGATGTGAGAGTTTCATTCTTCGGTTTGGGCAGTTCATCCTGGCGTCACCAAGATGTATCGTGGAATACACCATCAGTATTGGTGGACATGTATGAAGAGGTATGTTACTGGTTTCGTCATGAGGTCTTCCACTTGTTAGCAGGTGAAAGCGGAACATCAGTGACGAGAAGGTCTTTTACAGCAGATACCCATTCCAGTGTGGAAGTGGAACGATCGGTGTGTCACCGATCGGTGCGACATGATCAGTGAGTCACCAATTGGTGTGACTTGATCAATGTGACACGATCGGTGGGACACGATCGGTGTGTCACCGATCAGTGTCGCACCGATCAGTGTGACAGGATCGGTGTGTCACCCATCGGTGTCTTACCGATTGGTGCGACACGATCGGTGTGTCACCAATCGGTGCAACACGATCAGTGTCACACAACCTTGTCCGGTTTTTCTTCTACAGTTTTTCCCGTAACACAACTTTTAAACCTTTTAAACATTTTGGAAGTGGTTCAAGCCTGTTTTTAGCCCCATGGTCAATGTTTTTAATTCCTAAGAGGGGGGTGACCCTCAATGAACCCAACTGTGTGTCTGTGTAATGTTCACCCCGGTGTATATCAAATCCTTAAAGTCACAGCTGTTACCACCTTTTCCTAATGGGAGTTATTAAATAATAGTTAATCCTCTCGTGTGTAACCACCCAACTGGGTGGTGAAACCACGATCTACCTTTAAACCCACAAAAGATCTTGATATCCAGTAACGCACAGGCTCCTCTTTATATAGCACTAGATTTCCTCATTTTCTTCTTCTTAGCTGGGTTTGTTCTTCCATTGGAGCGTTTGGAGTCCCTTTCCTGAGGCAAGTGGTGCACATGTGCTGGAGGCCTTAATTCCCGTCCTTGGAGTCCCAAACGATCCTACCCTGCATGTTGCACATCCCTAGTACATTGCGTGTGGAGAGAAACATCGATATTTGATCATCCAAGTAGGGGTTTTCCTTAGTCTCTCTTACTTTGTATCATGTGGGGTGGGTGTGCTATTGTTTCTATGGGGATGGATGAAACTAAACTAAAATGGAGATAATAAACGGAATTTTAAAGAAAGGATGGGGGTGTGATCAGTGTTTCTGTTATTTTTTTCGTATTCTTGATTATGTGTTGTGAATTATATGGGCTCATGCCCACTAAAAATCATGTACATCGGTGGTCTTTCCTTGTGCACTAATGAACCTCTGTGCTTCTGGATATTTACATGATTAAATAACTATAACATGGTTATTGGTTAATCACCTAAACTCAGTTGGTTAAATGGATTCTCATTGAACATCAATCCTTGTGTGGTCACCCTAGTTAACCAACTGAATGAATAACCTGATGAATGATTTTCTAGAACCTAGATGTTTCCCTACTCTGTTTTGGTTGTAGGTGTGTTTTTCTTATTGATTCTTATGGGTTGATGTGGATGGGGATGTGATCCTTTGTTGTGGTACGGTTTTTGGTTGTGAATATGAAGTCGTGTGGGGATGTATCTCGAGGCTTGGTTTAGTTCCAGTACTTTGAGGGATCTCACGGATCCCTTTGTTGTTGTGACATTACAAGAGAATCGGGTGTGAACGCTTAAATTGTTGTTTGGATATTTCCCTCTCTCTGGCTTGTGGTTATGCCTGTTAGTTTCCCACTAGTGCAAAATTTACTTAAATGGAATCACTTGAACATGAAATCAAGAATGGGCTCAATTTGGAATTGTTTTTCGGGATGAGTGGTGATATGGTTGACGGTTCAGTGTTTCTTGTTAATGAATGGTAATGAGGGTGTCTGTGATCGGGTTGGTTTTGGAACCCCTAGGTTGGGATGAGTGCTTTTTACCTATACATATAATTGTACTTCTTATGTTTCTTATTCATGCCCCACCCGAGTTGAGCACTTAGTGCCGAACACCCCCATTTCTTGGGGGAGGATGTTTTTCCCAACACTCCTATGAGTGGCTGGTTATTGGCTTCTTTTCTGCTCCCTTTCGTGAATGGACCAAGACACTTCGGGCAGGCTGTAACGGCATGATGTCTATTATAGCCCAATATTCTTTGGGCATGGTAGTTGTGGTGGTTTCCCAGGTGTTTGTGGGAAGGTTGTTTCCCAAGAGTCTTCGAGATGAGGCCCAAGAGTCCTCGGGCATGGCAGTAGTTGTTCTGTACTAGGTGTTTTCGGTTGTGGTTACGTGTGGTTTTTGTGGGCCAGGTGTTTGTAGGAGGGACGTTTGGTAGTGATCGCCCAGGTCTATGCGGGCAGGGTGTGACAGTGGGACTGCAGTGAGAATGGCAGGAGTTGTTCGATGCGTAGGATGTTTTCAATAACCAGTGGGAAAGTGGCGCGGGGTACGCAAATATTGATGTTTTATTGCTATTACATTTCTTGACTTGCGCTATTTGGGGAGTGTGCCTTGGTGAGGCTTGGGTGGATATTTTCCTTTTCATTTGATTTGGTTATCTCTTTTCTCATGGGGCATTAGAATTCCTCCCCACTTGTGCATGGGAGTCTTTGGTTTTCCCTACTGAGTATACTTTAATGCTCACCCTACATATATAAAACTTTTTTCAGGGTTCCAGGAGGACTTCTGGGATCGTGTTGGATTGTACTAGTTTAGAATTTGGGACAGTTGTTGTTGCAGTTTTTTTCCTTCTCTCTGGTACTTTCATTTTGGGGTTTTCTTGTACCTTGTAGCATTTACTTTGGAACATGCATATGGGAATGGTTCGTTTTTGGAATTACATGTACTTCAAATTTTTTTCTTTATGGTGTTCTTGGTAATTACTATCTTATCTCTCAATCCTATTAAATAAAAAGGGTAATGCCTTCCATCTTGTGTGTGGTTTCATACCCTTGGTTCTAGTCGCCACTCCGGGACCTATTGAAGGAAAGTCTCGGGGGTCATTATCTATCATTCAACTTGAAGAAGGAAGTGTCTAGAAACATGTTTCCCCTTCTCTCATCTTGGTGAAGGTAGGCCGTGACAGTCAAGGACTCTATGATGGAATGTAATCCCCCGAAAGGAAAGGGTCATGATGATCTGAAGGTCTATAATGTTTTTGATATATTGAAGCTTGACATGGGTGTCAACCAAAAAGTAGGATAAGTTCTAGAATATAATCGTTTGATTCATCTATAGGTATCTCCTTTATTTGTTGAGACTGTGAAGATTGTAATCTTTCATAATGGTAAGGTTCTCTCCTCTGGTTCTAGTTTAAAGGAGGTGGCTGATGGGTCATTAGTGTCCAGACCCTCAATTTCGGTGGTTCCAAACCATAATGTTTCAGACACTTAGGAGAGAGTATTATTACGATAGTAGGATAGTCCAGTTCACCATGGTTAGATCCCAGATCATGTAGGTGTGGCACAGGTGGCACGTTAGGGTGGTCCTTCAAGCTACAAGAAGACACAAGCTATTGGAAATGGATCAAATGTTGTGACTCTGTTCAATCCAAAAAACAATATGATAATCATCATACCCATTAACCATTTTGATGGCTTGGCCGAGGGAGGCCATGTCCAGTAGCAGGAATTAGGCCATTCATCCAGTGTAGGTTTGGATGATGCTCACTAGGCTCAAGACCTAGGGGATTCTCTAGTTGTGTAATTACTATTAATAGGGGAGTATCCCTTGGGTGAATAGGTTCTCTCTGAGTGTGATTATGAAGCTGAGTTTTCCAGTAAATTATCTATTAGTAGTGAGGAGGGAGCATGTATTAGATGTCTTCATATCCCAAGGAAGAAGAAGGTTAGGAAGGGGAAAATGATGTGGGGTGCTACACTGTGACTAAAGGGAAGGGATCTAAAGGGAGGAAGGACTACTCCTAGCTACATAAGATTATGAAAAAAGATAATTTAGTAAGTCAAAGGAAACTGTATGTGAACTAAAGACTCAAGTCCTAGAAGGAATTTTGGGTTTTGTTCTACGAATTGAAAACCTAATGCAATGTGTGGAGACATTAATAATCAAGGGATGGGTGGTGCGGTAGGAAACAAGGAAGGAGAGAAAAAAATGCCTCGACTTAATTCTTGATTCTAAGGAAGAAATTCTTTAAAAGGATATAAAATTAGATGCCCCAAAAGATGATGTGGAAAGAATAATAGATAGAGATCTTCAAATGGATATCATTTAGGATCAAATGAACTAGATCAACCAAAAAAATATTATTTTGGTATAAGGTTTCAATGAATGGAAGATCAATATGGAAGAGTATATCCAGACCTGGGACAAGATAGCTACCCACTTTAATGACTTAATATGGAAATACCCAAGCATGAATATTGAATCACTGAAATGGGTCCTATATTGCGTAATCAATTCTAATAATCATATTCTTTTTTTCATGGGCTTTGTAATTTATTTTTGTGTTAACTATCATTCGACGCTGATTTTACTTTTGTGGTGCGCCACTTCTTCTACAAATTTTTATAATAAAAATTTAATTTTTAGTCGGTCAAAAGATCCAATGCAGCCATCCAATGTATGTTTATTGAAATCATTAGTTTTTTTTAATTTAAACCTTGTTTGAGTGCCACTTATTTTATAATGATCATATTATTCTCTCAATAAGAACATGATTCTTCATAATCTCCATACCTTTCAATTCACTATCATGGTAAATCTATTGTGCATCTCACTTATGTTCTCATTAGCATACATTCTAAATTCTTGAAACACAGTATCTTGCATTCCAAATTTGGTTCCTTATAAATTAGAAATATGATGATGAGGGTATTTTAATGCCATCTAATGTTTAAAACGTTTTTTCATGATGAAATATTAGTATATGTGCTTCTATATAAATAACAATAATATAAATGCATGACTTCATAATTTTACACATACATGGAGGAATCACCTCTTGTTGGTGTAACAAACTATAATTAAGGAAATTTATAATTTTAAATCATGATAATACTAATATTCTATAAAACATCCTCCATATGAGCATTAAAACATTCATAACCACTTTCATCAATGCGAGGTAGGTTGAACTGATATATAACATTATTTTTATAACATTATTTTTGAAAGAAAACTGATCTTTCATTAGAGTATTTGTTCTAGGATAATGTTGGCCAAATAAAAATAATTAAATCGTATCATTACCTATATAAAATAGATAGAGTATATGAATACAAAAGTAATCATAAAATATTTTTTAGGTAACATATTTTAATACTAATTTGTTGGGAAGAGTAGTTGATGTAATGATGGACTAGAGTGGGTGAATAGTCCTTTTAAACATATTGAACTTAGTTTCAAAATTATCATATTTTTTTTATTGAAAAATAGTTATAAATGAATGTTATTTTCATACTCATTTACATAATAAGAATAATAAAAATAAAGAATAATAACACCATGATTTTTATAGTATATTGGTTAATAGTGAACCTATTATATTGTTTAATCCCCTTTAACTATGTGAGAAGACTAAAAATCACTACAATAATAAATATGTATTTACTAGTGGAGACTAGACCTTGCCTATTATAGGCTATAATGAAACCCTCCCACCATTTCTATGAATTGGAATAACATATTTTATTTAATGGAAAGATCAAAACTTTCCTTCCTTTTTAGACATCATACAGAATATAGTATATTATTTGTGTAGAAAAAACCTATTAATTCCTTTTACAAAGGGGAAATAATATACTATGTTTTCATAATTGTTTTTATAGTGATACTAAAAAACCCAAACCTTTTGAATGGATTTATTATAATTTGATCTATGAATCCCAAAAACTTCTATAGAAAAATGAATCTAACTAGATTTTTAGATGTTGTTGATGAATAAAAATAATTTGGAGTAGTGATATTCATCCATTCATTAATTAATGCAGAATAAGTAGACTTTAGGAAACCAACAATGAATCGGTATTTAAATAAAAATGAGTAAAAATTTTTCATAATTGTTTTTATTTTTTTTCCATTATTTTACTTGGACAATATTTATAGAGAAAATTCTAACACCTATGATTATTCAAAAAAAAATCTCATGAATCTTTTTTACATAATTGTTTCCAAATTCTTCCACATATTTTTAAAATAAATGGTTAGAAAATGAATATGTTATCACTTTATTATTTAAAATATTTTCAATATTTTCTCAAATTAAATAATTAATATATTCACTTCATTCCCAGAATTATTTAACTGATGACTTTCTATCACAATAATAGGGTTGAAAAATATACCTTTAAGTGGTAATATATTTATACTCTTTAAGTGAACTACTTATTTGGTAATATTATTCTTTATAATGGTAATGGGGAAATATTATACCAAACACAAGGATGAAATGAATTTTTCTTAATCTTTATAAGGGTAATATGTATGATGTGTAAAGGTTCATATATATCTCACAAATGGGTGATCATGAAATTAAATAGGTTGTATATAGGTAGCTAAAAAATTATATATACTATATATAAGTAGGACTCACATTGTGTAAGGGAACATAAAAAAAAATTAAGGATGGCCTTGAAATTTGAAAACCTATTTAAGGGTAACCTTCAACTTATATACACTACATATCAGTATCAATAGTAATTTATAAGGGTTCCTCATTCTTACAAAGGTTATGTAATGGAATTTATGGATTTGAACAGTTGTATAAAGGTAAAATAAATTACCTTTATATAGAATGTGGTATTTTCCTAAAGGTACCCTATACTCCCATCATAATAGGGTTTGTACATTCACACATAATATTCAAATCATGTTTTTTATTATTGCGTAAGTGAAATGTGTATATTGTGTTAGCTTAAAACATCATGTAATAGTTATGTATAATCCTACACAAGGGTAAATAAGAAATTTGTTTATTTTTGTAAATTTTATCCAATATTATGTTAGAGAACTTAAAATATTTCATGAGGGTTGTCTGATAGTTATGTAAGTGTTTTCTGATAGTTTATACAGCTCATGAAATTGTAAAGAATACATTTTAATTCTTACATAATGGTAGAAAAATGAATTCCATATATGAAATAAATTGATTAAGAAACATATGCCAAGGTAAAAAAAATTAAACATCCTATGTAAGTAGAATAGAATTTTCAAACTTTGTGTGAGGTTACATCCAAGCTTATATATAAGTAACAACATGTATGGGTTCAATATTACATGTATAAAGGTAAAATATAGTTATATAAAGGTAATATGAAACATAAAAGGCTTATGTTGGGGTATGAAAATACTTATTAAAATTTATTTTTCATGAGATTTGAAGAAAAAATTATAAAAAATAAAAATATGAATAAGAATATTTAACAAATAATAAATGAACAAATAAATTAAATATAGCTATTATAAAAAATTTAAACCATTTTTAGTAAAATATCAACCCCATTTATGAAAATATTCATATTAAATTTTACTCAAAATATTTATATGATTTAGAAAATAAAAACAAATACCTATGATAAAAATATATATGTAATATGTATTAAAATATAAAATTAATTCTTATAAAATAATTCAATCTATATAATGGAAAACTAATAAGTAATCCAAATTAGTAAAAAATTACAGAATAATATTCCAATAATTGAAAAATAAAATGATTGGTTGTTTTAAATTTAACAAAATAATAAAACTTAGTTTCTAAAAAACTGAAAAAGAAATATCCACTTTTTACTTTTATACTACATACAAACCTCTAGAATCCAATAATTCACAATAAACATGGCATGAAACAGAATAGAAAAACATAGAAAACATTGCATAGATCTAACACATGCTGACCATATAAAAATAATAAGAAATACATATAGTAGAATGGTTCTAATGGTTATTCATTCACACACATAATAATCATGCCAAATAACTATATGAAAAGAGACTATATGATAAGGGCTTCTTACCACATGTGCTCCAATTTTAATTTCCTAAAACTCTCACTAGATCATGAAGACAAGCCAATGATCCCTATAACAAATCACATTTCCTCAAAAATAAAATTCTAGAATCAATATTCAAAAATAAAAATGTATCATGGGAATATAGGTAGCTCATCCTCACCACAAGATCCACCACCAACAGTTGATCTAGATATATTCATGGTGAATATAATAATTCTCTAGATTTGGTTTCTTATCCTTTACCAATTTGAGATGTTATCAATAAATTAAATTATTACCATTGCATATAACTATGAAAATAAAGATCTATGATTCCAAACTAGATGATGATATGGTATATAGATGCAATTTAATTAATAGAGAAGAAAAGACCACTTACCAAGATTTATCATGGCCTAGGGACTCTATATCATCTCTAATTTGAGTTTGGGGGAGAGGATATCTAGAATCCACTACAAGAGTCCATGGGTTTGGAATCACTATACATAAGAATAATAAAATTAGTTTCATATTTATTTCGTTATAAAATTTAAATATTTAGATTAATTAAAAACACACTCATGGTTTTGTTTTATGGTTTACCAAAATGTGCACTAACCATGTGAGGCACACTGCCTTTTCAGATCACTATTATTGGTTTTACATATGGTTTAGTAAAACATGTTACACCAGTTAAATTACCTTTATTCCATGTTACGTCATTTCCTAGGGGTTATTCATGGTTATCTCCAACCATTCACTACCTACCCTCCCTTTACACCAAGTTGTATGGTTTCCTAGGGAGAATGACATAGTTTTCCCAAAGCATGATAAAAAATTGAATCCCCTTAAACTATTATATTACTATAAAAACCCATTATACATAACCCTAGATGTTACCCATGAAATTAATTACTCAAAAAATATATAGAAGGGACAATAGAAAGTGGTAACAAACTTGAAAAATCTATGTTGTTACAATCTTCTTCATTGAGGACTTCTCATCCTCAATAACAATTTCTATTGTTATTACTGAAAAATTTCAGGATATTGGGAAAATATATAATAGTATTAAATTCTAAAATAATAACATTATGTTTTATAAAATTTTCTATGATCAAATCTGAGCTTAAACAACCCATAAAATATATATTTCATTAAATTGAATCTCTTCGATAGCTTATAGAGCACACAACACCATATATTAATGAACCTTAATATAGTATACCATTATAAACAAAAAATTAAATTCTATTTTATGAATATTAATAACTAAATTATAAAACTTATGGTTATATATTGATTATAAATAATTTAATAACCATTTAAATGAAAAAAGAAACATTTTCTAAAAACCTGTATGTCTTCTAAAAGACAATTTAGTCAAATTTGGATAACATAATTTAAAGCTGATTTATAACAATTTGTTAAAAAATTATTAAAATTAGATTAATATTTAAAATAATAATATTATTTTGGATTTTTGTGATATTTTTAAATGTGTTATTTTTTCGTAATAATGGAAGATAAAATATTTTAATTGAAAACTGTATTTTCATTTAAATTATTTATAAATTTAAGTTAAATATTAAGTTCGATCTAAAATATTATTAATTTAATTATAAATATATTAATAAAATTTAGTATATTTTAATAATTTTAATATTGAATTTTGATATAAAATCATAGTAAACTTTTGAAATTTTTTCCTTTAAAACCTTCTTTATTATTGTGTCTACATGCTTAATTTTGAAAAATAAATTTCTGTACGTCTATGAATTGAATTAAAAAAATTAATTCCATATTTTTAATAAAATTAATTTATAATATCTAATAATTTCAACCAAATATTTTAACACAATTAACAGTAAAGATTGTAAAAAATGTTTCTTGTGGTTAAGGTAAAAATATATTTTCTGATAGTTAAACTAAAATGATGAGGGTTAAAATAACCAAAATACAAGTCTAAAATATATTTTATGGAAATATTGGGAACCTATAATGTATATTAATCTATAATAATTCATTTTTTACCCATTTTACATGTTAAAAAATTTGTTTACCCCTTTTTATTTTCAAAAACTACAAGTATGCCACTCACCTCACTTATAAAAGGACACACCATATCCTCTTCTCTTGACACCTTCAATCCACACTGGTTTCTAAAATACAAACCCAAATATCTTCAAAAAATACATCCCCTCATCGTACAATTCGTATATTTGGTATAAATACAACCTAGTAAGGCTTTCGGTGTAAGCCTTAGGTGGTTACCCAAGGAAGGGGTAACATTATTCATCGATCATTTTTCTTTTATTTCTGCCTCCACCTCCATTAGTTCTTATTGAAAAATTATTATACAATAAATTAGGTATATTTCATATAATTATATGTTTTTATGATATTTTAATTACCTAAAACCATCACCCTTTACATAAAACGTGTTATGAAATCGTTATTCATGTATATAACACACTATTGTCTAGATAACTGATGCCATTCATTTTTACATTACAACCTATCATAGTTGTGTATCCGGATTAATATGAAGTATATATATATATGATATTTATAACATAATTATACCAATTTATTAATTATATCTTAAATAAAATTTAAATTTAAATTTCTTAGGGGATATGATAATATTGTTTGTGTGTACAATGGACTACCACATCACGATGCGATGCGATTCATTTTTCACCAATGCTATACATGGAAGGTAATAAGGATATATTTAATGAATATTTGTTTTATTCATTACATAATTATGATAGTTATGGAATCTTTACAATTCTTAAATGATAATATATCAATTTCTTTCGTACATTTTTACTCACTTAAAGATGATAACAATATTCATGTACATGTAGACTATCACCTTCATTAAGTGATGTGACTCTTCTTACATCATCAATCCACATAGATGATATATGTATATTTATATATGTATATATAAGAAAATAATATTATATTTATGATATTATGACAATTCTGTAAATATGAAACATTACATACATGTATTCCATAAGGATCATTGAAAAATGGAAATGTTACCCAAGCATGTGTATGACCTACCATATCCATAATCATAACATACTTCATTTCTCCAAACCACCATTAAAAATTTTTACTAAAATTATAATTGATATATAAATATGATAATTATATCATTTTTATTATTCTTGAGGTTATGGGACTATATATTATGCATAAAAATTGGATCTTTCATTACAAAACACGCATCTGATAACAAAGCAATTAACAATCGAAATAATGAAAATAATGAATGATAATTGATGAATAGGTGATAATATTTTATAAAAGGGTCATATATGATATTATAAATATGAATATAGTTTTTTTATAAAATAATAATTTTTTTAAAACCATTGTATTGGATGGTAAATAATTTTCAACCAAAAGGGAGCTTGAGGTAAGGGCTTTCTCAACACAATTTCCCTTCATTGGGATAAATATCTACTTCATTGATTATGTCATGCTAAGATTTTTTATGTAATTAAATGTTATTATTATATGATTTATTTCTATTTTTCTATTTATTTATATTTCATAGACAAAATAAAGTAATTTCTAAATCCGAACATCAAGGATATGATCTTAGAAAGGGACTTTGTCTTAATTTCCATTTTTTGAGGCATATTGTAATGTTATGAATCAAATTTATTTTATATAGTTTATATACTTCAAATTTTTCATTCAATATAATGAATCTTTCATAATTCATGGTATTTAATGTCTCATCTTAAATTATTTTTTCCAAGTGTATTTGATATTAAAATTTATAAGTGGTGAAGAATTTCATAACATGATTTATTTTCATTAGGTTATATTACATCATTATTATCATTTATATTTTGAGATTATGTGTGAAATTAATTCTAAGTATAGTATATTATATTTCCACTAGATTCATGTGAATTTATATTTGATAGGGATAATTGATTCATTTATTAGTTATCACATAAATGTTATAATATTTTCAGGGCTTTATTCCACAATATCATTTTAATCAGGATTGTTTGAAATTGAATTTAGATTGAAGAATAATATACAATAATTTTATAATAAAACCCCTTAATTTTTATAAAAAACACTTTTATTTACTTATACTCAATTTAATCATGAATTTTTTTAGTAATATTATTATTCTTACACTATTTGGTACTTAAAATAATTGAGAAAATATTTTTACGAAAACAGAACATCAATTCTTTCATCAATCAAGATTCCATTTTCTTCCAAAATTATGATTTCTAAAAATGAATTGAATTTTTTTAACCATATCCAAAATGATTAGTGTAATAAATTTTTACCTATTTTTTACTCTTCAAAAAAACTGAAATAAATATTTACACTCTTTTTTATATAATTATTGTTTTACTTTTTTAAAAATTTGAGAGGAATTATTGTTTTATTATACTAAAAATGTAAGGAATTTTCATCCATCATTACCACTCAATGTTTTAAATATTCATTTATAAGATTCAAATATTATTACCTTGTTAAATTATTTCCAAAAAGTCTTATGAACATTTAGTTTTAAAAAGTGATTTCCAAATTGAAAAGGATATTTTCCTTGAGAATGATTATAAATATCTTTTATGGTATTTCTATTACTAAAAAAACTACACTTTATTTTACATATACGAAAATATGGATATTTTTTATTTATATTATTCTTATTCACCCTCTAGATAGTTTATGATCATTTTTAACATGTAAAGTATTGACATTCACTTATTTTCTTTCATTTCTGTAGTCATTGACTTTCCCTTGATTCAATTACTATGATCATTGGACATTAAATTTACCCTAAATATCCAAATTATTTATCATGGATATTATTATTTCTTAAATTTTATCTAATTTATACATAATATGTTTTTGACTTGAATGTTATTTGACTGAATAAGGAAATATTAACAAATTATTATTCTTCACTAAATACAGATATTTGATGGTATGGAACATTTCTCATGGATTAAATTGATTATTTTATATATGATGAATTATTTGGTAATGCAGTGACTATATGGGTAAATAATTATAGATCCCCTCAATTTATTGGTAGTTTTGTGAGAAGTGTTTATTATTTAGCATTAAACTAGTTTCTATATATAGTTCTATACCTTATTTTGAGAGGTCTTGATGGTAGAGGTATACTAATGCCTGAGATCATCAATTCTAATAATAAAGAATTTCATTCATTTAGAATTTATTTATTAATACTATTAATTATATTTTAACAATGATATTATATCTAGATTAATTTAATTCTCATATTATTTATTAATGGTATGTGTGCTGAGTTATTTACCTTTCTATATTGATTTTTCCTTACCTTACAATGATTTTCATGTTATTTAAATGGAATGTGTTTTTTTGTTTACCATTGTATTTTGATTATTATTATTGATTCATTATTGATTTTATTATACTTATCCCTTATTGATAATTTGAGCTCCACATTATTATTTTTATTTTCCCCAAGATTATATAAAGTGCACTATGAATTTTATGCAAGGATATTGTATATGGAATAATGCTATTATCAAAAAAATTATTTTTTATTCAATTTTTTTAAATGTAATGAAAGAATCAATTATGTATCTAGTTTACCAATACTATTAAACTATTTGGTATTTTGGGATATTATTTCCTTGATCTTAAGCTAATGTAATAAATATGAAACTGGATCTGAGTTACTAGGTTTAGTGGTGCTACAGTTGGTATCAGAGGAAGTTTATTAGAACCATGGTAATTAGATTTAGGAAACCATATAGTAAGGATTATAAACCTACACTAGACATTGAGGAAAAATATAGATGAATGTCCAAATGTTTTTGGGAAGTTAGATATTATGTTGTTTATCCAATAAATATGTGCCTATTCAGACACTATAAGTGGATTGGGTTATAAATCCTATATGGATTGGGGAAATAACTCCTAAAATAGTGCATTAGGCTTGACCTGATCATCACCTAGTTCATGAAATCAGGGCTTATTGCACCCCAAGTTTGACACTCTTGTGGATATAATTAAGATTATACACATTTTATTTACAACCCATTTTGGAATATTTGAATTGATGATGAAAATGAATGGCCTAGGTTAAAACAAAGGTGTATTAGATTTAAAAAAAGTTATTATAATTTTAACATCCTATTATTTATTATTTGATTTTCCCATAATGATTTTTGTTAATCACATTATATTTTTAGATTTAGTCAATAGTTGGAACCAAAAAGAATCATGTTAACCTTTAGCATGATGAACAACATATTAAATTTGTGAAACCAAATGGGATGATGAAATTAGTAAAATATATTGTGATTAATCCTAATCATTTAGCCCAAAATATTATTAAAACCCTAAACATTAAACAACTCTCAAGGTCACTAGTGAATTGAAGGTTGTAGTTTTCAAAGAGCTATAGTGGTAGAGACCATGGAGGAAAGATTCATCTATTTCAATCATGTCAAAAATGTGGAAAGAGACAATGTGGAATGTTGGTTAATGTAATGGTAAATTTATTTATTTGTGAAAAGGAATTTCATAATGAAAATAATTTATATGAAAAAAATTAAGAGTATAGTGGAAGGAAACAAGTCTTATTTAAGGGAACAATTTATAGTTCTTTGTCTTAAATGTGTGGAACCTGTGTATTATCCATGTTAATTGACTCTTATAAATTTAAACAATATAACAATGAAGGATATGTGTGTAAATATAATGGGTGATATACTTTTGTATTGGGATGAATGAATTAAAATATTGAGGTATTTTTACCACTAGTATATTTGTTATAACAATAATGAAACGGATAAAGATTATGTAAAATTTCAGAATCATATATGAACTTATTAACATAAGTCTTGTGGATACTATCATGGTTTTATGATTTTAATGTTTATCATAGTATAAAAGTCTTAAACACCCCTTTTAGGTTTTATGTGATTGGACTTTTCCAAAATTAAGGATGTTTTGGGAGAAATTATTGGCAATACAACTCATTCAGTTAGAATATGTTTATGTGAAACATTTGTTTTAGGTATAATTCATTTACATTTTTTAGGCCTATGTTTAAATGAAGTGATAACAATTAGGGTTGATATGACCATTAATCAAATAATAATAATATTCATATACGATTATTAGACTTTTTGAAAAAATAATTTTCATTAAAAACCATAGTAAAAAGGTTACATGATGATTAATTTTATTTCAATTATATCCATCATGTTTTTGGGAATTTAAAAAAACTATATTTATATAGTTCTATTAAAAGAACAACTTTTATGTCGAGAAACAACCCGTCACATCCATCATGGTCATTGTTCTTGAACCCACAACTAAAAAATTTATAGGCTTTAACACCTGCCACTGGTCTACATGTTATCCAATTTAATATTTAATTAGTTAAATGATTTGAAAATTAAATATTAATGATGAATCAATGGTGTTATTATTGTGGGTTAGAGATTAATGTAGTATATTGGATAAAGTTTTCAAACAATATTTTTTTTATAAAATTGTTAAGGATGGAAGAAAATATATGTCATTCTTTTATGGACCTTTTGATCTGTTAAAAGTTAATTCTAGTGCTTTAGGAATAAATAATTCAGTTTTTTCATTTCATGCAGTAAGCATTAAATTATAAAATTGATCAAAGCACAACCAAAGGATGAGATTATTCTTATTAAATAGAAATATATAAAGTATATATATTTCCTCGTATTCATATAAAATAAAATAAAAAATTATAAAAAGAACATTGAAAAAGAATTATCCTATTAAATTCATATCCAATGGATCATATTGTTCAATAATCATAGATTTATGGTTTTTCGGTAATTATAATTCAATTGATTATTATATTTCTTGGGATAAATGACCTTTTTCAATATCTATAATTATTTATGCATTTATTCTTTGTCAATATCTTCAATTTCAACCAATGTTATACTACTTGAAAACGTAGTTATGTTTTATTCAATATGACATTTTTTACTTCTTATTCTCTATTATGAAGACTATTTTTAAACTATATTTACGATTTCAATTTTCAACAAAATAATTTCAAAATATAAAACTCTTAATTAAAGAGATCAATCTTAAATTATTTGGGTGAAATTAATTGTATGTGGGGAGAAGGTCACACCACAAAATCATAAAATATTAACATTTTATTTCATATCATATGAGACACATATCACGAAACTTTAAAATCCTATGAAATATCTTTCATTAAATGAAATCTTCTGTATAGCTCTCAAAACATGAAAACCTGAGTTAAAATTAACTATAAAATAGTATACCATTATAACAATGTAGTTAAATTAGTAGTAATTAATAGTAATAAAAAAATTATGAAAAATATGGTCATTAATTGATTAGAAAGAATATAATAGTCATTTAAATGAAAAAATAAATGTTATCTAAAAACTATATTTTATATAAAAAATGATTTACTCACATTTTAAAAACATAATTTACTTTTTACCAATTTTAGAAATAATATTTGATAAAATTTACAATATTTTTGAAATAATATAAGAATTATCTTAGGGTTAACTTTTGGGATTTTTCAAAAATGATTCATTGTTTAATGAATAGTGAAAAATACTAAATTTTAATTGAAAACTTCCATGTCATTTAAATTATAAATTATATTAAAATTATATTAAAATGGGTTTTTAAATTAAATTTTTTATCATTTATATCTATTATTCCATTTATTTTCAATTTTAATCATTTTCATATTTAATATTTATTTAAAAATGTTGAACAATTTTGAAAAAAATTCTTTAAAAATATAATATCTCGTCACGTCTATGAGATTAATTTAGAACTAATATTTTCCAATTGTTTAAATGAAATTTAGAAAAGTGATTCCAATATTTTTATCAAAATAATTAATATTATATAATAAGGTAATTTTAATTTTTTACTATAATAAATATATAAAATAGTCAATATTATTTACTGTAGTTATGGTAAAAATGGATTTATCGGGGGTTAAAATAAAAAGATAAGGGTTAGAATGATTTAATGACATGACTAAAATTTATTGTAAGGAGATATTTAGACCATATAGTGTCTTAATAAAGATTATACTCCATTTTTTTACCATTTTCACATGTGAAAAATCATTGTTACACTATTTTTCTTCCAAAAATTAGATGTCTTCCCCTCACCTCACTTTAAAAGGGCCAACCACTTTCCTCCCCTATTGACACCTAAAAACCCATTTTGATTTCAAATAAATCCAAAATAACATTAAAAAATATATCCCCTCATCATATAATGCTTATATTTTTCATAAACTCAACTATAAATGGATTTTGTTGCGAACCTGAGGAGTTTACCTGATGAATAGGTGACGTTCTTCATTATGTATTTTTATTTTGTTTCTTCCTCCAACTACTTCAATATTTATTAAACCACTATTATATAATTACTATAAAATACTATATATAATGATTTTATTTTATGTTAATTTAATTATCTACAATAATTCCTACTTTAATCAAATGGGATTTGAATTTATCATTTGTGTGTACCGTAGACAACCGCCTCACGAACTGATGCCATTCATTTTTCCATTACCATCTCTCATGGTAGGTTATGATGATGGATACAAATTATAAATATGATATATAAAATATAATTATAAATATTTATTAATTATATCATATATATATATAAAGATAATTAAATTTCCATTCTATAGGGGTTTCGATAAGGTTGCTCGTTTGTATGGTAGACTATTTCCTCAAGAAGCGATGTGATTCATTTTTCACTAATGCTTTACATGGAAGGTAATAAGGATATATTTAATGAATATATGTGATATAAAAAAATTAATAATTATATTAATTACATATTTATAATTCTAAAAATATAATATTTCGTTTTATTTCGTTTCATTTCACTCATATAATGATGATAACATCATTCAGGTATGTGTGGACTACCACCTTTAGGAAGTAATGCAGATATCTTTCCATCACCAAGACAAATGGATGATATATATAAGTGTATATGATGAAATAATATAGTATTTATGATATTATTATCATTATAAAAATATAAAATATTACTTATATATTTTTGATAATGATCATTTAAAGGATAAAAGGTTACCCATGTGTATGTACAGACAACTGTCACCATGATAGTTACAAAATTCATTTTTCAAAACCATCTTTTAGGACTAGAATTAAAAGTATAATTGATGTGTATATATGATAATTTTTTCATGATTATTATTTTGTATGTTATGTAACTATATAATATACCCAAGAACCATATCATTCTTGAAGAAACATGCATGAGAAAACAGGGAAATTAACACCCAAAACAATGAAAATAATGAAAGATAATTAATGAAAAAGAAAAAATGTGTTATAAAAGGATCATATATGATAATATAAATTTTAATATGGGTTTTTATAGTATAATTACATTGCTAAAACCATTATTCATAATTTTAAGGAACGTTCAACCAAGACAAAGTGTGGGGTAAGTTATTTATTAACTCAATTTTCATTCATTGGGTTAAAATTCAAATTCATTGATTATGTAACGATAATATTATATGTATAATTACCTTTTATTATTTTATATTTTATTTAAACCTTTTTATGTTAAATTACATTTGATACAAAAAATAAATTCACTGGTCGATCCTCACTTCAATGACATGATCTTTTTAAAGGACTTCATCTCAATTTCCCTTCATTTAGGCATATTATAATGTAATGCACTTAATTTAATTTATATGGTGTATATAATACAACATTTTCATTTAATATTAGTAATCATTAAAGATTCATGTTATTTTGAGTTTCAATTAGAATTATTTTCATCCAAGGGTATTTTTCCTAAAAATTACATAATGATAAATAATTTTTATAACTCAAGTTTTTTTCATTACGTTATATTACTTCTTCATTATCTTCGATATTATTAGATTATTTGTTTAATGAATTATGATTCCCTAATATTTTATTTTCACTTGTTTAATTGGATTTACATTTGATACACATGATCGATACATTAATTAATTATCACTTCAATGTTGTGATGTTTCCAAGGGTTTACATCAGAATATCAGTTTACTTAGGATTATTTATACTTGAATTTTCATTGAAGGAAATTATTTGACCATTATATATTAAACCCAATTAATTAACTTATCCTTCATTTATTCAGTAATTTTTCATGTAATAGTACCATTTTTTCAATCATTGGTACGTATAATTATTGATAAAATGTTTTTTAAATAGAACATTTCTTCTCTCTTCAGATGGAAATATATCATCTTCAAAAACCACTTTTTCTAAAAACTGTATCTAAATATTTATTTAAAAATGATGTATTAAAGAAATTTTTACCCATTTTATATTTGTTTAGTATTTTTTAAAGGATACTGTAGTTCATTTCCAAATAATTCATTTTTGAATATTATTAAAAAACTGAAAGGAATCGTTTTTTATCATATTCGGCATGTATATAAGTTCATATAGTCTTGACCACTCAATATTTTAAATGATACTTTATACATTTCAATGATTATTTTCAATGAAAATTATTTCCAATTTTTACAAAAATATTATTTTCAATTTTCGATTTTCAAAATGAAAAATGATATTTTCCAAAATAACGTTTTTGAAGATATTATTGTAGAATTTATATATTTCAATAGGAACAACCCTTTATTTTACATATATTAAACTAGGGACAAGTTGTATTGATTTTATTTTTAATATTCTTATAAATCTTTTATGATTATTTTTTCCAAGGATAGGATTGACATTCACATCCTTGATTATTTTTTTGTAATCATTACCTTTACCTTGAATTATTCACTTTTCTCTGATACATGAAAATTAAAATTCCAATTAAATTCCTTATTATATTATCATAGAAGTCATTATTTCTTAAACCATACAACATTTCTACATACACTGTTTCACTATTAAAGTTGTGTGATTGAGTGATAAAATATTGATAAATATTTATTCTTCACTCAATGCAAATATTTCATGATAAAAAACATTGTTCATTAATTAAATAAATTATTCAAAATATAATAAATCCATTACATACGAAGTGATGGGAGGGGTAAATAATTATATAACTCCCTAATGAAGTAGTAGTATCATTAGGTGAATGGGTAAAATTGAATTAAATGGGTTTATACCACTTGTTTTAAACAATATTATGAAAGGTCTTGACATTATAACTATCTTGACACTTGAGATCATGACATCCAATAATTAATAATTCCCATAATTTTGAATTCATTTATAAATTTTATCCATTAAATTTTACCCATTAAATTTTCCCAATAATATTATCTATGTATTCATTTTATTTTTATATTATTGATTAAATGGAATGGGAGCTATTTTATTTACCTATCCATATTGATTTTTTCGTATCTTATCATGAGATTCATTTTATTTAAATGGAATGTGTGCCAAGTTATTTACAATTACATGTTGATTATTATTATTGATTCGTGATAGATTCTATTATAATTAAACCTTATTATGCATTTGATATGACCCTTATGTTGTTTCTTCCCTAGGATTCTATTTAGTTCACTATTAATGATATGAATGGTATTATATAGGGAATAATTATATCGTCAAAAAAATATGTTATAATTTGTGTTTTATAATTCCATTCTAGGATCAAGCATGTATCTAGTTTACCAAGACTACTAAACTATTTGGTTTATCATGATATAATTCCTTGCATTTTATGTTAATGCAATTAATTATACACCAACTATAGGTTACTGGGGTTGAGGTTTCTACACCATATATATAACTTCTACTCTTATGTATCTCTTTAGATGTTTTAATGCTTTTATAAAACTAAAATAATGTACATTTTCTTCCCTCACAACTCCCTCAATTTTTTCCATGAGTCATATTTTATGTTACATAAATGATGATCAAAGATCAGTATCAACAAATTCATTTTATACCACATCTATAGGATCAAGATTGTTCCTCTGAAGATGATACACATGGAAAATTTTATTCATATCCAAATACCATTGAGGGGGATCAAATTAGTAGCCATATATTCTAAAACACTAGATGATCTTAAATGAACCTCCGGAAATAGGTGCTAACGTTCCATTAATCCACAATAACTGATGTTCCAACTGTAGTGACACCATTAAGAAAAATTGGGAAGACATGGTAAAATCTATTGCACATATTCCCTAACTGATATATGATCATTTAATACATAGAGTTCTAACCAAATACATCTAAATCAACTAGACTTGTTGATATGTCTCTAGAACCATATTCATTATGATAACAACTACCTCATCTTCAACATTTGAGCACATTAGGGAATAACATGATTTTTCATAAAGAGCACAAAATAGTTCCATATGAATTTAATATTGGTATTTTGATTTTACAAAAACCTGGATAAGGACATTTGATCATCCCATGCTTCACTAAAATCTAGGATGCATTCCTGAATCATATCCTCTAAAATATGAAAAATCCTCTATAACTTCCCATAGGTCTATGGATTATATTCCCTACACACCATAAAATGATTCCCAAAAACGTATATATGACATTATAAAACCATTATTTAATATGTGTACCTATATCCAACATAGTTCTTGAAGGCACTTCATGCAGTCATAAAATCTCTCAAATATAGTTTTTCCCAACTCATTAATTAAAATAGTCTCTCGTATTAGAATGACTTATTGAACCATTTTTATTTGATCATACACAACCCAAAAAACATCATAAACTCTTTTGATCCTATAAAACCTCATAATAAAGACTATCATCCCGTCATATCACTTCCAAAATAGAACGAGATGAGGCTGAAGAAAACCTTGTGACACTAATACTTAGCCTCTATCCTCTAACATGTAAGACAAAAAATGTCCAAACTATAGATATATAAATTTATAGATATCCCAAAGAATTATCATCTAATATCATGATACATCATGGTTTATCCTGGATTTTCTGACCAATGTGATCCATGATTGTTTGACATTATATTTTCACTTATATATGCATGAACTAAAACTCTGACAGGAATGTACATCACATTGTATTCTTTTAAAGACCATCATGGAACATGGTCATCCCTATAACCACTTCCATATCACTTAGAAAATGAATTCCAACTCTTAGATGGCATTAAATCGGTCTAATAGGTAAAATATGATAACTAAGGGAGCACATTCCATCACCCATTTATCGATAGATTACCAGAATAATAATTCTTTCAAGAGGCTCATTAATCTCAATTCATCTTCTACAGTACAATATTTTTCATCTTCCTACTAAGAATATATTCCTAAAAATTATGCTTCCTAAGTGAATAATAAATATTAAAGTTTAAATTTATTGCTACTCAACCAAAAACAACTACTAGAGATTCAGGTTTCAATAAGAGTATATATACCACAAGATTTTATTATCTATATAAATGAAAAAATACAAACTTAAAATATGGTGTCCCTAATATTCCAAACTTTTAACCACTACATCCATATAAATTTTATGTTTTGGGTAGTTTCTCTCATGAGTTCATAACTAATGATACCCATAAAAAACTACATGAAATATCTACATTAAAAAAATATCCCAATCCAACACCCAAGGAATCTCTATAAATTTCATATCCAATCTCATTATCATATAAGATTAATATTATAGATGAGGTCAATATTCACTTTAGATTTAGGAAGGCTTATTCACATTGATATATCCACTAAAGATTTACCAATATCGTGTTAAGACTACTCATAGGTTTTAAAATATGATAGATCTTCTAAATTATTTATTTATGGTACCCAACAAAACCTAGGAAAATACTTATCTTGTAAATGTTCCTAGGGAGTTCCCAATACATAATTAACTCTACCTTATTTATATCAGCATATATTCTTATCATAGAAATTCCAATCCAAAATAAGCACACCTTTTAGATCCAAAAGATACACCTTTTAATCATAGTATAAATCTATTTCCCTTGAAATGTATTCAACATGATATCAAGTTATATGAGATGAATAACATGGTTTCACTTGTATATCAGGATATCATAAATGAATAGATATACAAAATAGTCAGGATATGTATGGATGACCAGGTTTATGAGTGTAATGAACACAGTTGGATAATTTTTCTAATAAAAATGCATGACAAGATACTTACACAATCTATACCTCATCTAAACTGATGTCTAAGCTATATCCTCTTTTATATCACTATGAAACTATTATTAATATCATAATGGGATCCCATTAATTGAACAGAAAAATAATCAATCCTTGGCAATGAGTACTAATTTCATCACTCTAACATAATTCAGCTTCTTATAGACCAAACATTGTCTAAGGATCCCATATGTATTCATAAAGAACAAAATTAGAGTTCCCCATGTAGATTTTCTCTATATTATAATTATCTTTTCCTCTAAATCCATAAGAACACCTTGAAAACCCACAACATATACAATTCCATAAGATATAGGGGGATCGATTTTGGATGCACTATTAGCATGAGTTCAAAATCAAATTCAGTAACTTTATTAGGAGGATTTTCTAAGAAGTCATGTTGAAAGATATCCTCGTAATGTTCTTCCACTGGAAGATTAAAGGGGGAGCTACTACTAATTAATAGAGGAGGATCATGCCCCTAACTCTTCTATAATATATCCAAGCTGTCTCATATTTGATCCCATGCTTCCAACTCCAATGTCTAATTCAATGGTCATAATGATCATCTTACCCTTAGGAATATAATTTTATACTCATCTATGGTAGTAATTAATATGTTTTAGATAACTATTCAATCATTAAATTCCAAAAATCACATTGAAGCTAGTCATATATAAGATCATAATATCCCTTAAATTTCCATTACCAACAACTAGTAGAGAACACTCTATAAATCCATGGAAAAGATCTACATTCTTCCCTAAATTTACCATGTATATACCTATAGAAAGCCCCTCTCCACTGTTATCTAGAACCTAGTATACAAAATATAATCTACCTACATTGGTCCCATGAATGTGTCCTAATTATCTCCTTTTCAATTAATTCACTGACCCCTATAGAATTTGGGTACGTTTTTATGATCCCCTATCGGTATCATGACTTTCAGTATACATATTCATGGAACCCTATATAAACTCCTCTAAAGGGACCTCAAAGATAAATGTTGAAGATAACCCAGCATGCCACATAGGTGAAACTTGTTCTAGTTTTTAGGATAAAACAGGTGATATTATATTACCTACTTGTAATTGATAACAATGTGACACCTACTTATACAGAGGGTGTTAAATAAAACCTTACCTACTCTGAGTGCCTACTACCAATATACAACACCACCATCATCTTACACTTTATACTATTGAAAAAGGTTCTTATTTGATCACTAGTAGCCTATCTCATTTTTGAATCAAGGTATGAATGATTCTATAATGCTCTATCATCCATCAGACCTTTCTTGATCATAAATTCCTTATGTAACATCTCAAAATATGCCATCTTATCAAAGATATAGGACTGGCACCTCAACTCTGGTCCAAGACGCATCTCAAAAATTCTATAATTCTATGAATCATTAAAATATAAAAGTCGAGTGATGTGAAGAAAGAAAATGAAATGATTAAATTAGAAGGATTTACATATATCATATCTAGCACATGATGAAAATACTATTGAACTTTATCCATCATCAATGTGTTTAGAAAAGCTCCCCAAGACAATAGATCACTAATATTTACCCAAGTCAAACTATCACATCCTCCCACCAAGTTCATGACACCCTGCTATCTCCTTGGGGATCCCTAAAGTATAAAATCATCTATATAAACCATTCTTTCCTTCAGAGTCTCCACTAGTTCAAATATTCCTTTTATGATACATATCCAACTCATATAATCATACGGACTTATATGACCCTAGAATGATGGTAGATTATATGTATAAAAATCCCAAGAATAATAAACCATTTTCCTATGATGTCCACCACTCTGAATAGGCACTAACCAAATGACTCTTGGTTGGAGAAACACTACAGCCAGAACCACTAGAGCAGTTACAGGAGCATGCTTAGTTGTGTACCCATGCAAGCCTGGTGGTAAAATAAGTGTGTCCTATCTTACAATAACATTTCTTAATGCTTCCCTATGTGGTGTCATAAGATAACTCAAGGGTGAAAATATCTTTAATTCCATAAAAATGATTATAAAGGATAATAAAATCATATTTAAAAAATACTCATGAAATTTACATGAATGCATAATAGATTTCTATTGGATGTACTATCTTTAGAGGTTACCAATATATATTTGGAATAAACCACATAACACACCCTAGGCCTAACCCATCTATTATAAGACTACATGTTAGTCATGCTATTACACATACAACATAATATATCATTCTATTGTTCATGTAATTTAAATGTAAGAACACACACACGCACAAATATATATATATATATATATATATATATATATCATATGATCCCAAAATTAAAAATCAAATATAATTAATTAAGATACCATGTAAGATAGGAAAATAGACATATTACATGTGAACCTATGTTTCTATTAATGATGAATGAACACAATTTAATCCCATAAAATATAACATAATAATAACATATATGATCTTCATGATGTTGTTAAAGCTCAACAAAAAACCACAATCCCATTAAAACGAAAATTGGAGTTCCATTACATATGATATGGATAAGAATGTGTGTTTTTCCCCTCCTTGAGGTTCCATACATCATATATCCTTTATAATGTTACCTAATTTATTCAATGATAAATTAAATGAAAACCACTTTTTATTCCATTTTGTAATTACTGAACTTAAATCACCAGATCTGGGAAAGAGTGATACACCACCTCATATGAACTTCCTAGTACAAAAAGGGTTTTTGAAAAGTAACAGGGTTTTGAATAGGGTCGTTGGGAGACTATACCCTTGGTAATGATATCCATACACCTGAATTGTAAATTTTTTTATATAAAAATCCCTGAATAGTATGATAGTGAAAAATGAAAATCATCATGAAATAGTAACAACATCCAGGTCAAAAAATATAATAAAAAACAACCCCAAATATAGTAGGTCAAAAATTATACAATAATTGAAGAATATAATAAAAAAATTCCACAATAGTTCAGATTATTCCCAAAAAAAATTCTCTATTGACCAAGTTCCTTCTGTTCAACTCCCCTACATTAGTCCCTAATCCTTAGTAGGATCCCTAAGCATGAAATATACAGAAAAATCAATGTATCTATGTATGGTGTGTGTATATACCCAATAACACATCCCTGATGAATTTTTAAAATAATGTGAATGTGTATATATAAGTTTCTATCATGATTTATATAAATTCAACACAAGTAACCAATCATTTTTCTGATGATCAAGTGCTAAAAAGGATGACATGATCCCCACCCATACTTTATTAAATTCCATTACAAAAGGAATGTATCATACATAATCACACATTTGATCAATCCATAATTCAATGACATGTAATGAATCAATTATAATAGCCAACAAGGTCTCTGGCCAGGCCACAAGTTCATTACACCCTGATATCGACCTCAGTTCTAACCGTAATGATACCATTCCCCTTATTTTACCAGGTTGGGAAATGTAGTAGTTTCACCCCTAGTTTGGTCTTAGGTGATCCCATGATGCCATAATTCACCTTTTCATACTAGGTATTGTCACAAGGCTATAATACCCCATCCTATATCTTGGGTCAATCCCCAAGGAATTTATACCCATGCCCTATATTTGGGCCCCATCTTCAATATCATCACACATTACATTTCCATATAATCCCCCTATTGTGGATAAAAAATCCATAATGATTCCACATTTCATTTTGATGCCAAATAAAAACCTCTAAAGATAATTAATTCATAATCAATAGGGAATATCATAGAAGGGAACAACACTGAATGAAATTCATAGGTTTAACATTCAAAAAACACTCAACATATGAAAATAAAAAGCATAACATATCAGAAAATGGTTCCCATGGAAATGAATACACACACATATAATCCATTCCTTTAATATTTATACAATGTCAATATATTATACAAATTCATAACCCAGATGTGTAGATGTTAACTTCTAAGAGAAATCATTGAACCTCATAATCTCACAATTGATCCCAAGAACCAATATTAATTTATCATAACCTAGATTAAAGAATAATTATTAATGAATCAGTTCATAACATTGAATTACATGTAGATTTACCAACCCAATGAGATATTCCAACAATTATAGAACTTGAATAATTCATATAGAACATTAATATTCTCTTTACCTAGCCACCCATCTATTTATAATCTAATAATTCTATATTATTTAACATTAGAATCCATAGTTCAAGATTTGGTGTCCTGTATCTATGATTACATTAAAGAAGAGAATAGTATATATAGAAGGAATTTTAAAAAGGTAAAAAATATGTCCTCATGCCTTCATTTCTCAAGTGATGGGTCCTCTAGATCAACTAGAATTTGTGTTTAGAGAGATAGAAATAATTAGGAATTTACTCATGAGTCCCCGGTTTCAAGATCCTAGGATTTTGGAAGAAGAGTTCGAGGATTCAAAGTTGTATCAAGAAAAAAATAAATTTTTTTGATTAATTTAAACAATGATCATTATCTAGTCAAATAGTTTACTAAACCATGCACCAACAATGTGATTTTCACCCCCTTTTCAGGGAACTTATAAAATTTGGAGAAATTTTATGGTATTTCATGTGAAAATAATCAATTTTTCTCTATTTCTAGTTATTCTGTCTCATAGGGGATGTTTCATGTTTGTCTCTAACCATGTTCCAACTATGCTCCATTTACGTCCCTTCACCAACAAGCCATAATGTTTCCTTTCGATAAACACATGCTTTTACCAAACATTGCTCGAACCGTAAACCCCATATAATGATTCTAAAACCATAAAAACCCCTCTACAAGGTGCCTTTTGCTTGACCTATAAAATTCATAGCTAAAACAATTATAGAATGTATGAAATAATGTAAAAATTTAACTAAAAATTCCTAGAAATTACAATGGTGTGGTCAATCAGAAAAGGATACTACGTAATGAATTTTAGAGAATATTATATTTAAATAAAATTTTCAAAATCCATCATTACTGTCTAACGGAATAGCCCACATAGAATTCAAAGGGGGTATTTTATCTATACTAAAATATGCTAGTTGTGATCTACATTTAATTAGGATTTAAATGGTGTATAATCTATAAAGTGGTCATAAATTATAAAATAATGTAAAATATTAATGTTGTATTAATTATTTTTTATTTATTATTAAAAAAATATAAATTGGTTATACTGAACCTATTTATTTAAATAATATTTTTTGTTAAATATATATAACGTGTTCATAAAAATATAATTTTTTGTAGGATTGTAAATTTTTTATAGAACATTAAATATCATGATTACAATGGAGCTCATATTAAATTTCATGTATATTTGTTTTGTGAAAGAATTAAGAGTAGAATAAATTTAATTTATCAATATTTTTTACTTTATATAAAACATGGATAGATTATGAATTGTTTATAATTTCACTATTTATTGAATGTTTTGATTTATGTTAACATATATGTATATTATTAAAATTTAATTTATTTAGGATTATTCCATTATTTATTATAATTTATAATTTTATATATTATTAATTAGTGTGTCTATTAGTTTATATATTTCTAAAAACAACTTTATATTATCACACATGAATATTATGAGTTTAGGATTGGTAAGATTGTTGATTTAGTATTCTTCTACCTTGACATTGGCTTGTTCATATGTTATGAACATGAGTTATGAATTTATTTATTTTTACGAATATTTTTTTGTAGAATTTTAAAAGAATCAACGACTCTCTTATGTATAGAAAAATGGGTGAAGGTAAATTGGTTAAAATTCCTTGTTGGACTATAATATTTGCCTTTTCCCATTAATGTTTGTCTTGGCTACCTATCACTCTTTACTTACTCAAATATGTATTCTTGATTTTACATTATTCTATGTCATCATGTGAATGTGTTTCATATACCTTTATCATGGATTTATTTTATATATATATCAATATATTAAAAGTTTTTTGGTAAGTAAAATAAGAAATGTGTTTTGTCAGGATTTATTCATCAATATGGTTTGATCTTATTGATTTGGTGGAGGGGATATGGATTAAAAAATAAAGCACTAGAATAAACAATACATGTATATAAATACATTCAAATAACTTTTAGATAATTAATACCCATAAATACTATATGTTATATTCTTTTAAAAGTGACACCTATCAATACATTAGTCATCCAACTAGTTTGGTTTTGCAAAATAATGGTGCCCATGGATTATCTTATTTAAAGAAATAATTTTATCAGTGAAAAAAAAAGGATTAAGTTCCCATATTTGGTCTATGATTTTGGTTAGTCATATATGGAAGGATATAAATTTTAGAAACAAGAGGAATGATATAAATTTCCTTCATATAATTGACTGGAAAAAATATATAATATCTACTATGAAAAAATCATATGTGATACAAGTGACATAATAGACTGCCTAAATGGATAAGTGGTGTCAAAACCGAGTAATTTTTTTAAAAGGTTTTGGTTAAAGTCTAATTTTATTATTAATGAAAATACCAATTTTGACTAGGTAGAGGGAGACACATTATATAGCCCAAAGGCCCAAGGCTGTGAGGATTAAATACAAGGATTGAAAGCCCATTGTTTTGTCCCAAAGGGCCCATCAATGAACATTACTTCTATAGTACCTTGGCTACTATAGTACCTGCTATAGTACCACCTCTGCTATAGTTTCCCCAATACTATAGTTCCACCGCTACTACAATACCGCTATAATTCCCTACTATAGTTCTACTACCATAACCCAGATAATTCATCCCTTCCCATATTTGATCCTATGTGTTTTGGATGCCAACCAGGAGCATATACCACTTGGGTATAGGCTTGTTGGCATGAACACCCAGTAAATATTAATAATAAATTAATTTCATATATTATTGATACTGATGATTAACTTTTTCCAATTCTTATTTAATATAATAATATTAATTTCTTTTTTTTCCGTTGAAAAGGAAATAATACAATTCTAACTAAATTATTTTCAATCTATTTTATTTTTTTATTTAAAAATTAAAATTATAGGTTTTAATTTTTTTTTTAAAAAAAATTCATTTAATTTTTGATATCATAATTTAAAAAATATCTAGATTGAATGTTAGAGATTTTTCTAAAAAGGTTGATTTTAGAATAATAATAAAAATTTAGATATTTTAAATATTTTCACTTATTTTCTTCTAATAAAAATTTCTTATTTGGTTATATATTGGGTATAAAGTCAAATAATTTTATTTTACTTTATAAAAATATTACTAATGTCATGGTAACCCAAATTATACATCATTTTGGTGTAAATTCAATTTTTTCTTAAATTTGGAGTACTCTAAAACTTTTTAATTGGGTTTTGTATCCTTATATCAAAATTAATTTTTACCAACATTATAAATTGTATATTTTTAAAAAACATAGATATAGAATCCAAATGGTCAATATAATTTATATATTTCATTTTTTTGGTCTTATAAATAAAATACATATTTGAAAATTGTGTCACCATAATAAGGGTTAAAATGTTTAACAGTGTTTAAATAAAAGGATAATTCCTCAATATTTCACTAAACCTTATTGATAATCTTAATATACTTTCTAAAAAAATAATTCTATATTTGAATTTCGGTTCCACAAGTCCCTAAAAATGAATATATTAAATTAAAGTGAATTTTTCACAAAAATGACACCCCACTAGCATATAAAAGGACTACTCCTCTCCTATATTTTCCATAGAAATTGAGCAACGTAGCTCAACCCAAATTAGGAAAAACACCACCTTAAATCTCATTCCCATTCCCTCGATGTCTCTTTCATAACAAAATACCAAACTGATAAGGTCTATACTGAAATCCTCTGGAAGATATCAAAAGTAAAGGAATAATGTCATAAAAAAATTATAACATGTTTCATTCATCTTCAAAATATTTGAAAAAATTTATAAAAAACAATATATTCAAATAAATTTCCTCAATCTAATGAAATTATATTATGTTGTTGGTATAACAATTTTCTATCTCATTTCCATCGAATGGAATGTGAAATTGTTGCTCATACGCACGTGCGGACTACCATCTCCATAGATGAAAAATTATGTTTTCATCACTTCCATTCATTGATGGATAAAAATAATATTTTAATGAGTAAATATATTATTTATTAAATAATTCTAACTATTTAAAGATAACAGATTACCAAAATTATTTCCATCATATCTATTGTAAAATTTAAAGGACACTCATTTGTTCGAGGAGACAACAACTTCTATCAAATAACATATTCCATTTTTCATGAACAAAGTAATTAATGCTTATTATAGTATAATTAAATTATAAAAAATTTATTCATTATATGATTAATATTATTTTGAAGAATAAAAATTACTACAATGATGAGAGTAAACCTATTAAAGTTGTTTTGGATATTATGAACTACATATCCTCAAAATGTCTAACATTAATTTAATCAAGTAAGAAACATAATAAGGATTGGGAATAAATTAATTTAATGGAATAATAATTAAGAAATAAATTTTAATAGTCTTTTTATGAAATTAAATAATTAATATAATTTTATTTTTTAAGATTGTAAAGGATGTGTGTAGAAAATATGGATTAAAGGTAATGATATTTTCCTTAAAACCATATTTTGAGAGTTTTAAGGATTTAAAATATATTCCATGATAAATTATTAAAGAAAATCCTTAAATATTAATATTATATTCATATTTTTGTTTAATATAATTTTAAATAATCATTTAATTTCATTAAAATGGTTTAAAAAGGAATCTCCCTATTTTGACAATCATTATAAAAGTGAGAAAATAAATTTTCATAACATTTACCACTTAATCTATTGTTATTATGAATACGAAAATATTAAATATTGTTATTTTATTATATGTTTTAATGGATTTTATAAGAAAATAAAATTACGAATATTCAGGGAATATTTCATTTTTAAGTATTTACAATGGAAATGGGTACTTATCCTTATTTATTTCTGAACAACAAATTTGTTATTTCATTTGGGTCAAACTGAATATTTTTTGAGTTTTTATTATGCAAATTTAATCTTATTTTTTTTAATTCAAGTTAAGGTTCTTATAAATTGTTTAATATTATGAGTGGGTATAATGTTACCCACCAACGTATTTGGTAATTATTTTTTATCTAGAAAATATATATTAGATTTAACAGGTTAGGTTATTCAATATTTATTGTTTTTATATGGGTTCTAGTATGGGTTTTTAATGATAGTGTCTCCTGATACCTATTATAAAAACATAGTATTAAACATTCAATAAACATGAGTTTAATATCAATAATTATTTATCTATATTTTAGTATCTTTTTATGTTTATATTTTTAGAGAATGGGGTCATAAATCTAAAATAACAAGATTATATAAAAAATGTGAAAACTTCTAATCAGTATCCATTTTTTCAAGTAAGTAAACTTTTTTAATTAAAACATGATTTATTTTCAGGGAAAATAATCAAGGATTTCAACCTGGATTCTTCCATTCTGTAATGTTCAAACCTAGGAGCCACTAAATAGTTCCCTGAGCTGATGAGTCACATGACCCCTAGCACTCCACCGTGTATTCCAGAGGATATAACCTAGTAGCGAGTTTCCAAAGTGGTATAGTCAGGATAATATACCCTAATAATAAAAGTAGAAAATAGTGAAATAAAAGAATAATTAATATAATAATAATTTTAACATATAAGACATCAGAACAAAAACATCAATATGATAATAATAATCAAGCCTTCAATAGGAATATCAAGTAACATATACAAAATAATGTAATTTAATTTATCAAGACCTGAAGGAAGAAACAACATGATAGTAGGAACACATACATGAAGTTACATCAAAATAATAAAAAACTCTAAAATTAATATCCCTAGATAGCATCAGGTTCCATAACATGGTCCTATTATCCCCCACTCCCATGTTACAATTGATCAAGTATTGAAAACTAGGATATTTCCCTATCGCTTCCTACATCCTTGAAGTTTTTTTGGGTACCAATCGGCGGTATGCATAGTGTGTGAAGTGTACTTCATTGGAAACCACCAATTGTTTCTATATAAAATCCAACCTCATCATATAAACCATATATTTGTCTTGGTATAATAGGTAATATGTAAAGTAAATAATAGACATGACATGTCAATGTGCAAAAAATGTAACAATAATTGGATATAATATGTTAGAATTAATATATATATATAAGGTATTATTATTAAGTAGAAACAAACAGGGCATAAACAACATATGATAAGAGTAATAGAGCCACATGGACCAAGTCCCGAGGAATATGACCAAGGTGACCTATATCTAGAGATATTAATGTATATGAAAGTCACGAGTTCCATTCCTTGATCCTCCTAAATAGTTAAATACTATATATAATCATACATATGGGTAAAATGTTCCACACCATGATACCCTAGTCTGTGATATATGGTAATTTCATAGGTTGCATACCCTCATAATATGTTTATTCCATACCAATATGTAACAAGTTACATAGCTTTATAATATTTTAGTTCCATATTGATATATAACTGGTTCCCTTAAGATAATAAAAATATAGGGGTGATGTTAGTGTCTAAACCCAGTCACATTCATAAATATAAAATAAGGCATATTCTAATGGAATTATCTTTTGATTCCACATTCTCTTATTAAAATCATTTAACCATTTTAATAGTATTGAATAACATGTAAAATGAGTCATAATACACTTTGATTATTTCTTTTAATTTGAAAAGGCTTCCATTATAAAGTATGAATTATCACACATTAATTGGAGTGATTTAACACAGGTTAAATACAAGAACACTCATCAGAGGTGGTTTAGGATGAGGTTTCAAACCTCCAACCATGATTAGATTCTATAAGGTAGACCCAAAATTGGTAAAATATTTATTTTAAGGCTTATTTTTTAGATTATAATAAAAAAACCAAAAGATCTAGTGTATGGAAAAATAGTGATTGTCAAATAGACAAAAAACCTTAATGAAAAGTTATAGACCAACTACCTTATACTGATATAAGAGTACTCTTCAAATATTAACCTCTAGATCAGTCTAGAATAGATGAAAACTGCAATATAGAAACATTCCCTAAAATTAAAGTAGAAGATCTGACACCAAAATATCTCCATTTGATAGGAAGAAAACAACAAAAGGATTTAAAGTAATATAGATCTTACCGGTGGATATCCCACATAGCATACACCACTCAAATTATAGACTAGATGGGGATACCAGATCAAATCCTTGATTTAGGCTAAGGATAAACTTCTACAAAGGAGTTCTTCTATAAGAGATAATATGTAGGAGAGTAGAATGAAAAAAAATAAATGGGTTTTCCACTTATAAAATTAATGGTATTAACAAAAAATTTAAATTTTTAAACATTATGTAATGATCATGTTTCCCCCTCTCTAGAAAAATGCTATACACATCATAAATTGGCCTCCCTAGACCAACACACATCATGTAATGATGACACAACATATATTTAAATACACAAAATTTATTAAAAACACATCATGAATTTTTCCTTCATTACAACCCCAGCCATATTCTACCTCACCCCTAAATATAAACCAACCATCCTAAGGGAACAATTTTCGGTTTAATTCCAAAAGAGAATGTACAAAAAGGTTTTAACCTAAATTTAAAGAAACCATACCACATTGAAAAATATCGATTTAATATCCTTCCCACCTTAAAGAAACTCATCCCCAAGTTTCCATTCTAAGGTGGGTAAATAATCATTTAAGAAGGACTCCATCCACTGAGAATGTACGTTGACCTTCCACTCCTAGGTCTTATCTTATACATAATATTGATTCCATAGTACCCATACTAAAGTAACTAATATTCCTTATAGATATTTTTTGATACAATACATTATGTAATAGGGTGATCCTCAAAAGAAACATTAGCATCAAGTTCCACCTCATCATGATGGAAATCATGAAATAGGTTTGAATAATAATAACATAATTGAGAGATGTGATAAGTTTCATGCATACCATGTTATATATTAGGAAGTCATATCCGATAATAAATTGTTCTAATCCTTCCTAAAACCTCAAAGGTTCCCAAAGCTGAGGTGAAATCTTATCTTTATACCTAAACTTGTGATTCTCCGTTCTAGTCAATACATGCCATAATACTCAATCCTTGACATAAAACTCCATAGATCATCAGTGGCAGTCAGTATATGATTTATACCTAGAATAAACAATATTCATTCACTTAAGAATCAACTGATCCTATAATAAATCATCTCGAACCATAATAAGTCCTATTAGTGCTTCCTTATATGGCTATGACCTGTACAAAGGTGAGCAGAATGACATACCATAATCTGAATCTTCAGGATCCATATGAATCATATCATAAAAGTTTTTAATTTATTATAATTATATTAATGGAATATGGTTCTCCTAAGAACCAAAAAAACCACTTATCAATGCTCATAGAATGTCCTCTAGAATCTGTATTGTTTTCTCTGATTGAACGTCTATCTGAGGGTGAAAATTTATGCTGAGAAGGACATGTGTACCCAAATCCTTTTATAACCACTTACAGAACCATGATGTGAAGTGAGAAACCCTTTTAATAATTTTATTACAAGGTACCCTATGTATATGTATAATCTAATAGACATATAGTCACCCATGATCGTACACTGAGAAGATCCCTCTTATATCTAAGAAGTGTGTAACCTTCATGAGCTTATCAATGATCACAAACACTACGTCATTTCCTCGAGGGGATCTTGGAAAACCAGTCAATAAATCCATGGGAAAATCATCCCACTTCCACCCATGAATTGGAAATAGATTCAATATCCCTTCTAGTCACTAGTTTTGTTCATTCACCTACTGACATGTGGAACACCGAGTAACATTCTCAACTACAAACCTTTTCATCCCTGACCACCAGTATCTATGGCATAATTCATGGTACTTCATGGTAATATCGAGATGTACTACACATAAAGAGGCATGATACACTCACATAAATTCCTCCCATATTCCTGTAGAAACCCAAACATTACCATGATTGTGAAATACCTCACCCATATCAAAGATATTTTTTGGAGGGGGTCCATTCCTTAAAAACCACCCCTTAGGACTAGGCCCTTGATTCCTTGAAGTTGTATCATATAAAATCTCTCTATAAGTTATGAATTAACTACAGAAGAAAAAAATTACAGGTTGTTTATGATGATCCTAGAACACTACATGCATCTTAGAAAATAAAGGCACTAACTTCCACTCACTACTGCCATCCCAAATTTCCTGTGTTTGATTCCTTCATCATTGATCATCATCTGCAGTATTTATTATCCCAGGTATATAAAAAATATAAAAATAAAAGATCTTATGGTATTCAAACCACCTTATCTTCTTTGGATTAAAATCACATTGTGTAAGAATATACTTGAGTATTTTCTATTTTTTAGACACCATAAAATTATCTCCAAACAAGTAATGCATCCAACATTGAAAGGTTTGAACTGCAACTGCCAACTCAAAATCATAAATCTGGTAATCCATCTCTTGGGACCTCATCCAAAAAGACCAATTTACCATGACTTGATCTTTCTGCATCAGAACTACTCCTCTAGAAATACCTAATGAATTAAAATAAACTATAGAGAACATTCTAAAATATAGAATTATTTAGATCGAAAAAAATTCAGTATTCCTTTCATCTCATGAAAGGATGTCTCGTGAGATTCCGACCACAAAAACATCACACCTTTTTTATTCAGGAACATACGAGGAGCCGGTATTCATGAAAATTTCTATATAAAATGCTGATAATATATATCCATACCCAATAAACTACATATTTCAAAAATGGTCTTTGGATACTCTAAGGTAACTATAACTCTCACCTTCTCTAGGACAACTGATACTCCATAATCTGAGATGATGTGACATAGGAAGTTCTCTTTATCAATATAGTAGATGAATATAGTGACCTGACTATAAAACTAGTTCTATCTTAGTTTATTCATAATGATTTCAATAAGTTTGGTATGGTTTTTATAATTTATAAAATATGATAAGATGTTATCCACAGAGTCTACCATAAATGAATCTAATAATGGGTGGAAAACCTGATTCATCATAGCAATGAAAACAGTCAGCGTCCATGAGACCAAACGACATAACTAGATACCCAGAAAAACTATACATACTATTGAACTTTATTAAAATAATTTTTGAAGTCCTAACACATAGTTAGAGATAGATTTATCTCAAATAAATATTTTATAAAGATTGCGATCCTTGAATCTGATCGAAGAGGTCATCTATTTGAGGTAAAGGTTAGTAGTTCTTCAGAGTAAGTTAATTCAACTTCTAGTAATCCATACATTGCATGAGGGTTCTATCTAATGTTTTGAAGAGGACTAGTGAAACCTATAGTGAAGTACTAGGTCGTATAAAACCATTGGATTTCATATCTTGTAGAAATATCTTGAGTTCCTACAACTCAGTAGTGGCTATCCTATAAAGAGGAATTGACACTAGTGAAACTCAGGGAACTAGATCCATTGAGAACTCCACCTATAATTCAATAAGTAAACTATAAAATTCATCTAGGAAGACTTCCCTATAACAATCTATGACAAGAGAGTAATTATATTGATTTGTTCCCAACTAATCTATAAAAAGTATAGAAATATGGGTTTTCGTTCAACTCAACCCATGATGCTCTATTATAGTACTACCTTCCTTGGAATCTCAAAAACCCTTGTGGATATATGTTCTTACCTATAGTTATGTGGAGTAAACCCTCATGAGATAGTAAAATATATAGGTATGATAAGGAACTAACAAGTCCATCCCAAGAATAATGTCGAAACTAGACATCTACCAGATAATTAAGTTCCATAAAGAATGATAGTTGTTTCTCTAAAGTGGTAACTCCTTAAACTAGATTAATTTGAGGACCCTATGCCATAAAAACTGATACAAAGGTAGATGCTACTTAAATAATACCACAAAATATAGAAGTTCTAGGACTCTAATCCTGAAAAACAAGTTTCTCTATATAAACTTCACCCATTCTATGTCCCTGAGATACAACTTGAATACCTTGAAAAATCCCTCTCTACGGACACTATGAAACTAATGTCTAGATCCCCCAGCCATGAATAACATCTTGATCTAACCTTATATTTGAACTATAGATCCCAACCTAATGCAGAGATGATTATCTTGCTCCAAAACTCAGGGTTGGTAGCATTCCTTTATCACTAGTCACTAGAGGGAAGATTCTATAAAAAATATTGTAAATGGACCATCCTATAGTAGGATTGACACACAATTGGGTATTATTAGAATAAGGTTTCTTGTACCCATTCTTACTATACTGATGATAGACTAAAAAAATACTAGTACTTGAACTCTGATTGGTTGTTCCCTCATTAGAGGTCTCGAAGCCACACTTCATACCACCAAATACAGCACTACCAGGTCGAGAAGTTGGTACACTCTAATCTAGACCTCTAGAATCTCTCAGGTTATTTTTAGTAATAATTACAAGACTTACTATATCATATAACATAGTCATACAGAAAATTTTCACCTAAGAATAAAGATTATTCTTGATCCCATACTCAAATCATCTTGATCTCATTGAATTCTCTGTGGTATATATAGACACAAAGTGTTGAAGCTTGGTTAAACAAGATAATTAATCCATAATAGACATAGAACCCTACTTCATGCTCATGAACTCCCTAGTTCAGTTATCTCTCAACATCTGAGGAAATAAATAGTCATATAGGACTTTCTAGAAACCATGCTATATTATACCCTGATGATGATCCACCTGGGCGATAAAAGCCCACAATCTCTTAGAAGAATATCTAAACATAAACATAACGATCTTCACTATCCTCTCAAGAGGTTTCTCTAGATGATTGAAGATATTCATCATGGACTCTATCAATGGCTCAGTCACCTTAGGGCCACCATCCAATTAAAAATTATGTCTCTACTACTTCTAAAACTCTCACGTCAAATTTTCTATAGAGGATTCAACTCAAGGAACTCCCTATATAGTCTACATAATATTCATAAATTCCCTCCAAACTAGGAATCATATCCCATATTTGGGATATCTTGAGATTCCATAGGTGTCTCTATTATAGTTAACATTGGTGGCTCCTGGACCACCACCTCCGGAGTGTGGTCGTCACTACAGCCTTGGAACAAGACTCCAGGATGTTATAGTGGCATAGTTCTATAAATTCCAACCGTTTTCATTAGATATGATTTCATAACATTAAGTTTATAGAAATAAGAATAAGATAGGTAGAATCCTTCTCATACTATATTCACACCCCTCTTCCTACTCCTAAATCTGGATATGGGTAGTAGGAATGTTCATAATGAACACAATTGACACTGCCTACTACCCACTACTAAGGTCAGGTCTCAGTCGAGCTCTCTTTTTTAATATAAGGTTCATGGTATATGTATTGTTAATTTGAATATATAGAGGAAAAAATCCCTTTAAATTTAAATTGAAATACATATTTAATAGTGACAAAAATTAAATTAATGGTTTAAAATTATGTAATTTTTGTAACAAACCAATTAACAGAAGTATCATTCCCAATTTATATATGTGAATGCTTTATAAATTATAGTTGGTAATTTATATAAATTCATCCAACCCATTAAATTCATTTTGAATTTATCATATAATGTAATATTATTTGATTATATGAATAATTATTCCCAATTTATAGAGGCACATGTTGTAACATCCCAGTTCCGGAAGCCACCCCAAGGCGCCCCGTACCTGGTTGGTCACGTGGCCTCAACCAAATTTCCCCAAATCCCATAGGCTTCCGACAAGCAGCGAGAGCCTTAGGTGTGATAGTGGGGAAACTATGCTCTCATTGTAAGAGTACACAACGAAAGAAAAATAAACATGCAATAACAGAAGTAGTAATAACAAACAATATAACAGCGGAAGACTAAATCAACAACTAGAGCACATATGTATATATGAAATGATGCATGATACATAACTAGAAAGGTATCCAAATAAATCACAATGCTGGAAAACACTACAGTACCAAAAAAAGTACAATAGAAAAGTAAACAGGTCCTCAACATCACATGACAAAGCTTGGTCCCCTGCTCCCCTGCTCCAAGAAATCATGTTCCAGAAGTAGAAGGGTGCTTGCCCTTGTCCATACCTACAACAACATAGTCTGCTTTGGCCCAAAAACATTTCCCAAAAAGGGTGTGGGATAAAATCCTAGTAGGCATTCACCCGAAGATTTGTGCGTAATAGTCAATGAGTATATGGCAGGTAAAAGTACAATAAGCAGTAAACAACAATGGCAAGAAGTAGGCAGTAAATAGTAAGTAGTGAACATGATGATACATAGCAGCAAAAAATCCACAACCAATCAAAAGCAGTGAAAAAAACATCTATCAAGACGAAAACCCTCTGGGAAGTACTCACAGCCATCCCCTCTGGTCTTATCAAAGAAGTACTACAACCCTCTAGGCAGTGCACTCAGCCTAACCCCTCTGGCATGGTCGTACAAATTTTATGAGACTCTTTTGGGAAGCTAACTAGGTAAATTACACTTATAGTCTAGGGTATTTAGGGACTCTCTGAGGAAGATCAAGCGGTCTAACCCTCTTATCCCCAAGGTCTAGAGACTATCTAAGGAAGATATCTCTGTCAATTCCTCTTATAGCCTCAGGTATACCACAAACTCTCTGAGGAAGCTCACTCATGCAATTCCTCCTCTAGCCTGGTAAGGTTCTTAAAGAGATTCAAACAAGGTAAGACTCCTTGAGGATGCTCACTTGGTCTACCCTCATTTATTCTATAAAATCCAGGACTCTCTGGGAGCTCACTCGGTCCATCCCCTCTATAGTCTATAATATCTAAGACTCTCTAGGAAGCTCACTCGCTCTATCCCTTGTAGTCTATAGCACCAGGTTCTCTCAGCCTCATGCCAGTCAGTACATAAAAATTCTATAAGGCCAAATTAAACCTATAGAGCTACTTGGAAAACCAAATTACACCTACAGAGCTACTTAGCTAAACAGTCTACAAGGCAATAAGCATGTCATGATTTTCCCTTCAACCTATAACCGCAATGTATGGAAATAGATGTAGCAGCCAAAGGCAAACTAGACCCAAAGCTCATAAACAGAACATAGAAAGGGAAAAAAATCCAATCAGAAAAAATTATCCTCTAACATGGTCAAATTATCTTTACACAAGCATACAAGTAAGGCAGGGAAACAACTAAGGCAAAAAGGTACCACGCGATACCCTGTCCATGGGTATCGGTGGAATTCCGCACATAAAACTCAGAGACATTGAACGTTAAGGTACAAAACACCTACCTATATCCTAGGAGATCAATATACTTGAACCAAGATGGATAATTCCCCCTATAACGTTGTAGATATGAGAAAACGCACAAAACGTTCAACCTTAGATAACTTTAGAAAGAAGAATAATTGGAAAACAAGGCTCAAGCAGAAGGAAGAACTCACCACTGCACTTCCAACGCAATCGACCGTGCTCACATCAGAGAACAGATAGAGAGGCAGGGGATCAGGGAAGATCCGGTTGTACGGGTCGCTCTCGGACAAAGAACCTGGAGAAGGGGTGTGTTCTGTACGTCAGGCGTGACCCCAGTGTGTTTAGTAAAAAAAGAAAAGTACACAGTGTGTAGTAGGTTTTTCCGTACTCTACCAAAAACGGCCTCCACATCACCCCTACACACCGTGTGTGTGCCCCGGGCACGACCATCACATGACTTCGAGCCGGAGAAGAGTACACGGCGTGTACTCAGAAAGTACACGACGTGTACTTAGAAAATTTCTAGAAACTCCATTTTTTTAAAAAATCCAGAAAAAGGATAAGCATACCTGAAACGAAGATTTGGGTTCTTAAAAACTTCCCCCCTTAAAGAAATTCATCCCCTAATTTCCTTAGATGGGCATAGAAGAAGGATCCTCGAATAGTTCTGGCCATTGTGATCGAACCTCAGCCTCCCTCTCCCAAGTCTCATCATGTACTCACCCGTACTGCCATAACACTCATACCAGAGGAACAGACTAGCCTCAAATAACCTTCATACTGTGATCGAAAATGCGGATGGGATGCTCTTCAAACGACGCATCTGCTTCGAGCTCAACCTCCTCGGGCTGAAAGTCATGAGATGGGTCTGAAAAGTAACGTCGGAGATGAGAGACATGGAAGACATCGTTCATGGCTTGGTACATATGAGGTAGCTGCAACCGATAGCAAACCGGACCAACTATCTCCAAAACCTCAAACAGCCCGACGTACTGTGGTGAAAGATTGCCCTTTCTCCGAATCCTCTTGTGTCCCAACCTCGGTTCGACATGTAGGAAAACCTAATCCCCGACCTCAAACTCTAGAGGTCATCTCTACTGATCAGCATAAGACTTTTGTCGAGACTGTGTTGTAGCCATCCTCTTCTGAATCAACTCTATCTGCACTGAGGTCTCCTAAACAAGACGAGGTCCCAGAAAAGTTCCCTCTCTTGCCTCCATCCAGCATAATGGTGATCGACATGGCCTACCATTTCGAGCCTCATATGGTGCCATCTGAATGGCCTCCTAAAGGCTGTTGTTGTAGGAAAACTCTACAATAGGTATATGCTTCTCGCAAGAACCGCTGAAGTCAAGAATAAAAGATTGGATCATATCCTCAAGCACTTGGATCCTGCGCTAGGACTGGGCATGAGTCTGGGGATGGTATGCTGTACTCAAAAGTACCTGTGTACCCAAGGCCTTCTGAAGTCCCTTCCAGAACCGAGAGGTAAAGCACACATCCTTGTCTGAAACAATGGAGTGTGGAACATCATGTAGACGTATAATCTCTCGTATGTACAATCATCCTAGATCATCAACACTGAAGGTTTTCTTGATCGGCAATAAGTGTGCTACCTTCCTAAGCCTGTCGACGACGACCCAAACATCATCACTTCCCTGAGGTGACATCGGTAACCCGGTCATGAAGTCCATCGCGACATCGTTCCACTTCCACTCTAGAGTGGGTAATTGCCGTAAAATCCCTGCTGGTCATTGATGATCTACTTTCACTTGCTGACAAGTAGAATATCTCATGAAAAAACTAGGAACATCCCTCTTCATACCTGACCACCAGTACTGGTGATGAAGATCCCAATACATCTTGGTGATGCCAGGACGAACTGCCCAAACCGGGGAATGAAAATCCTGCATCAGCTCCTCGCGTATGTCTTCTGGCACCCATACGCGTCCCTGGAAATCAAATATCTCATCCTCTCCCACTATCTATCCAGGAAGAGGGTCCCCTCCTGACACACTCTCCCACAGGACCAAGGCCTCTGAGTCTGAGAGCTTCCTCATTCGAACCCAACCAAGAAGTGTAGAGGTGACAACCACAGAAGATAGGACAGTCTGTCCCTGCCTGCCGTGCACCTCTCGATGCATCTCAGAGAACAGAGCCATAAGCTTCCATTCCCTGCTAGCCTTCTGAACTGCCTGAATCTGAGTTCGTCTTCTCAACACATCTGCCACTGCATTTCCCTTTCCCGGCGTATAGGCGAGCTCAAAGTCAAAGGACTGAAGAGACTCAACCCACCTACACTATCTCAGATTCAGATCACGCTGAGTGAGGATATACTTGAGGCTCTTGTGGTTGGTGAAAACCACAAAGTGCTCTCCCAGAAGACAGTGTCTCCAATAGCATAAGGCACGAACAACTTCTGCCCACTCCAGATCGTGCATCGGGTAGTTCCTCTCATGTGGCCTCAACTGCCGAGACCCGTACACAACCACTCCATCTCCCTACATAAGCACGACTCTTAGCCCGATACCTGAATCCTCACAGTAAACAGTGTATCCCTTGCCCGACTCTAGAAAGAATAGTATCGGTGCTAACGTCAACCTCCCTTTCAACTCCGGAAAGGCTGGCTCACAACAATATGACCATAAAAACTCCCCCCCCTTCATGGTTAGACCTATCAACGGTGCTTCTAGGAGCGAGAAGTCCTGAATGATGTGTCTGTATTATTCGGCCAGCCCTAAGAAACTCCACACCTCAAAGATGTTCCTCGGATGCTCCTAGGAAACTACAACTCTCACTTTCCCTGGGTCCACTGACACTCCTATTTCCGAGATAACATGACCCAGGAAGTGAATCTGATCCATCCAAAAGTGGCACTTTGAGAGATTAGTATATAGCCTATGCTCTCTCAGTGTACTCAGAAAGATGTCAAGATGTGTGGCATGGTCGTGTCGAGTGTGAGAGTACACCAAGATATCGTCCACGAAGACCACGACAAAGGAGTTCAAGTATGGATGGAACACTCGGTTCATCAGTTCGATGAAGACTGCAGGCGCATTCTTAAGACTGAACGAACTGACTATATACTCATAAAGACCATACCTACTCCTAGAAGCTTTCAGAGGTATATTTGATGGTATAACGTGCAAATGATGATAACCGGACCTCAAGTCGATCTTCGATAACACCCGGGCTCCTCGAATCTGATCAAAGAGGTCATCGATCCTTGGCAAGGGATATCGTTTCTTGACCGTTAACTGGTTCAGATTCCGATAATCCACACAAAGCCGAAGGGTACCGTCTACCTTCTTCGCAAACAGGATAGGCGACCCCCAAGGAGAGGTACTGGGTCAGATGAAACCCTTTTCCTGCGACTCCTCCAACTTCTTCTTGAGCTCTTGCAACTCAGGTGTAGCTATCCAATAATAAGGAATGGGCACCAATGCCACTCCTGGAATGAGCTCAATCGAGAAGTCTACCTCACGCTCTGGAGGAAAACATGAAAATTCCTCTGGAAAGACGTCCCTGAAATGATCCACCACTGGAGGAAAGTCTAACTGTGAAGTCCCATAGTCATCAAGATAAAGACTGGAAATACGGGTCGTAACTTCCCCTAGCCCATGATGCTCTGGTCCAACTCTACCCGCCTGGACATCCCACTCACCTCTATGAAGGAAAGATCTTCCCTCTGGTGATATGAAACTCACCCTGTGGCGATAGCAATCAACGACATCCTAGAAGGGAACCAACCAGTCCATACTGAGAATGACGTCATAGCCTGTCATCTATAAGACATAGAGGTCCCATAAGAAATGACACCCCACAACCTCAAGAGGTAACTATCTACACTGACGTATGCTAGATGTCCTCGTTCACAACGGTGTGTAAAGAGTCAACAAGTCGGCAGACGAAATGATACAGAGCACAAGGCTCTCCACAACCGCAACAGAGATAAAGCTATGAGAAGCACTAGTATTGAAAAGAGCTGAAGATAAAACTAAGGCTACTAAGATCATTCCTTGAACTGTAGAAGGGCTGAGATCCTTCTCCTGATAGGTCTGATCCACGGTCAAGGACTGGCCTGCACTGCGGCCTTGTGCCCCTGGCTGACCGCTCTGATCTGATCCACTCTACTGTCGCTGATGACCTGGTGACTGACCACCATGGAAGCGACCTCCACCTCAGCCTGAATGGACGGAAGAACTCCAGTTCCCAGACTGATGGGAAATTGGTGAAGCATCTCCAGAACATGGGGTCATAGAGGAACCCCTACCACCACCTGAAGGTGAAAATATGTGACAAAAACGTTGAAGATGGCCCATCTTGCTGCAAGACTGGCACTCCATCAGATCCCTCTGGCACTGAGGCCTAGTATTCCCACTCCTACCGCACTGGTAGCATACAACCTGGCTACCAGAAGAAGCATCCCGCGAACCCCGATCTCCTCGAGAAGACTCTCTGCGACGCTTTCTACAATCCGTAGGAGGAACACCAGCTCTAGATATCAAACCGCTCTGGCTCACTGCTCTAGAATCTCTCAGATTGCGCTCTGTAATCAGCGCCTGGTTGATGATGGAGGATATAGAAGTCAACTGGAAGATATTAACCTGGGAATGGATCTCCTGCCTGAGACCGTCCTCAAACTTCCTAGCAAGAAACAACTCATCGCCTGCTGGGATCGGTGTGAAACGCTGCAGCTCAGTGAAGCAAGATGAGTACTCCATAACAGAGAGATTACCCTGCTACAGAATCATGAACTCCAGGGCTCGATCGGCCCACAGGGTCTCGGGATAGAAATAGTCATATAAGTTTCATCGAAACTCATCCCAAGACATATCATGTTGATGCCCTGACCATGAGATCACCTCTCACCACCTCTTGGAGGTGTCCCAGAGCATATAAGTAACCAGCTTTACCCTTTTCTCTGGAGGGATCTCTAGGTGCTCAAAGATGGTAAGTGTGGCCTCTATCCACGACTTTGTAGCCTGAGGTCCTCCATCCCCTGAAAAACTAAGAGGATGCTGCTGCTGAAAAACCCGCATCAACTCAGCCATCGACGGGGCAAGAGGTGGCGCTCCCTGGAAGGTCTGTATGATCCTCATCAAGTCCTCCCTGAACTTTGACTCGGTGCCTGCAACAGGTATGACAGCCGGTGCCAAGGTTGGCTCGACTGGAGGATCAGCAGGAAGTCCCTGATCAGCCATATCTGGCGTCTGATCACTACCTGACAACAGACGTACAACCAGAGGACGTCTCGGAGGCATAACTTTGAAAGATTAAAAGTATACCTTAGATTATAAAAACAAGGATAGAGAACACAAGAGTACAAAATAGGAACAGGGGAAGAAAAACACACAAGTTTACAAAACCCGACTACATGGCGTGTATAAAAACTACACGGCGTGTCTTCTTAAGCCACTGACATGGGCGTGTACCACTGCCCTACAGGTCGTGTAACACCTCAAACTACATGGCATGTTGACCACACACACAGCGTGTACTCGAAGACTATTCTTCTACCCAAGTCTCTTAACATGGCTAACTCACACGGTTCAAACAACCTCAGACTACACGGCGTGTTCCCTAGGGACACGGTGTGTACTAGACACTGACTTGGCGGCCCGTGTTGTTGGTTACACGGCCGTCTACATGGCTGGACCTTACACGGCATGTTCCGAACAAAAATGGCATGTATAGGGGAATTTGACACCATCTCGTGTTGTTTGTGACATGGTCGGGTACCTGGGCAAGAATACACGACGTGTTCCAAAAGCAACATGGAGTGTCTAAGAGAAGGTCACGCCGAGTCTTGTTGTTCGTGACACGGCAGGGTACCTGGAAAGAACTAAACAATGTGTTCCTTTACAACACGACTTTTTCTACTCGAGCTTCCCCGACCCATGTTGTTGGTGACACGGCTGGGTGTAAGGCTCTACACTACATGGCGTGTACATACCGTACACGGCGTGCTCCGTACGTCATTTTCACAACATCGTGTTACTGCACACACAGTCAGTATCACGGCCTAAAAACTACACGACGTGTAACTATAATGTACATGCTGTGTATTCTGGTTTTTTCTGGGCAGTAACTCAGAAACAACACAGAAGCCCAGAAACACAGAAAACAAGGAAAAGAGGTGCCAAATTCCGATCCTTGAGGGCCGATACTCCCCGTGAATCAAAGCATGGAATCCCCTACAGTCATGTACAAGAGAAAACAGGATCATGATCCACCAATTTCTAATTCAAGAGGGCCCATAACACCACAAGAATCAAAATTTGGCATTCATTTAAACAAATTACAACACAAACAATTCTCTAAGAAGCAGTAGAGATTCTATCAAGCATCTATCACAACAACATGCATAATCTGTTGAGTCAATAAGGTTTTCCTTATGACTTTTCCATTCCTTCTTGTTTTGAAAATCACAAACACCTTATCTTTAAGGAAAATTGCTTTTATAAGGAAAAATGCTTTCTTAAGGAAAAACGCTTTTATAAGAAAAATTTATCCTTATCATATTTTCATTAATATTTTTCTTAAGTATGAAATTCGGATTCACTTTCTCGGAATCATAAAAACTTTGATATAAAAGTATTCTGTTTAGGATTCGGTTCTGAACAAGAACTATAAGGAAGTTTCATTCCGAATTCCGGATATGAATTCTGACTTAGTTCTATTCCAGATTCAGGATACGAATTCTGAAGAAGAATTCTCATTACGAATTCTAATGAAGAAATCCCATTCCGAATTCTCATTACGAATTCTGAAGAAGAATTCTCATTACGAATTCCAATGAAGAATTCTCACTACGAATTCCAATGAAGAATTCTCATTACAAATTCTAATGAAGAAATCCCATTCCGAATTCTCATTACGAATTCTGATAAAGAATTCTCATTACGAATTCTAATGACGAATTCTCATTACGATTTCTGATGACGAATTCCTATTCCGAATTCCTATTCTGAATTCTCATTCCGAATTCACCTTTTAAACAGAATCTGATTATCATTGTTTTATTCACTCCGAACTTTCACTCCGAAATTTCTATTCCGAACTTTTTTGTTAGAGTTTAAAACGATGTCGTACTTTCTGTTACACTTGTTTTGTTATAAAACGATGTCGTCCATTTTGTTATAAACTAACCGTTGTCTAAGTGACACGTGTACAGGTCCCTCCGAACTGTAAGGGAAATATGACCGTTGGAGAAGGAGCCGACCTTACCTATAAATAGGAGCTCATTTGAAAGAGCTCGGTGCTGATTGCTGAAAAAGTGCTTACATGCTGTTGAAGTGATTTCTAGAGAGAGAGTCTCTTATTAACTCTCAAAGCTTCTTGCGACTCCGAATGTTGGTGATTACATTCGAGGGCTTCCGGGGATAGGAAGACAGAGGTGCCGACTACCTTAAAGATCGAGGGCTTTCTTGCTGAGAAAGACAGAGGTTGCCGACTACCTTAAAGATCGAGGACTTCCTTGCTGAGGAAGATAGAGGTTTCCAACTACCTTGAAGTTGAGGGCTTGCGGGGATAGCAAGACAGAGACTCCGATCATCGTATCGAGGGCTTACCCTGGTGTGGGTAAGACAGACTTGCTTGAAAGTATAAATCAAGGGACCTTTATCCAAGGTTGTTGGATACCCTTCTCTTTGGGTTAAAAGACTATTATCTTGTTACTAGTAGTTTTACTACTTGTTGTTATTCCGCTGCAATTTGTATCTTAAGGAAAGTATAACTTTCTTATACTTCCTTACTTACTCTGTTTCATTTAGATTCTATACGCTTTAAGGTAGAATCTCATATTGTAACTTTTGTTAAGTTTCAATTTCCGAAACCATATTTCCGGAACCTACTTTTGGAATCTCTTTCCAAGTTTAGTTCGGTGTTAGAGGTGTTGTGAATCTACTTAGTTTAACTTTGTTAAACTTAGTCCTTTCCTTTTCTTAAGGAAACTTTAGTTGTTCATAACTAACTTTAAAGGTTCCAAAGGAATTTTTAAAGTATACAATTCACCCCCCCTCTTGTATATTGAGCATCTCATATCATATTTCGATCCTACAATTGGTATCAGAGGTTGGAAACCTCTTACTCTATACCATTCTTACATTTGGTATCAGAGCCAAGGTTACTGAAATACTTGTACTCACATACAAGTTTTTCTTGCTCACTTTTTTATTCCGAACTTTGTCATTCCGGATTATCCATTCCGAACTTTTCACATTCCGAACTTTTTGATTACGAATCTTTTGCTATTAACAAGTTTGTTTCCAAGTTTTTTTAAGTATCGCAGGAATGAACGTTGGATCTATTGACAATATAAATCCTACAAGACCACCAATCTTTGATGGTAATGATTATGAATACTGGAGAGATCGTATGAAGACTTTTGTTATCAATACTGGAGTAGATAACTTTGTCATGCTTACTGGTGACTATAAAATTCCTGACAAGGAAGTCAGAACCTTTACTAACCAGGAAAAGCAAGAATATCAACTCAATTATAAGGTACGCAATACTTTACTGTGTTCAATGACTAGAAATATATATAGCCAAATTTCTTCTTGTGAAGCAGCTAACTGTATATGGAAGAAGCTAGAGGTTACACACTTTGGGACTTCTAAGGTGATTGAGACTAGAAGAGCTATGCTTAGAGCTGAATATCATGGCTTCAGTTTTCCTTATGGAGAACCTATCTGTAAAGTTCAACAAAGATTTATGACAATTGTCAACAGTCTACAATCTATGGGAGAGAAAGGTTTAGATGATGAAGCTCTTGTGGACAAGATAATTGATATTATGCCCAATGAGTGGGAATCCAAGAGAACAGCTATAGATGAGAACAGGAAGGTCACTCAAATTACTCTTGATGAATTATTTGGAACTCTTCTACAACATGAGACAAGAATGAAGAGAGATGCTGACAACATCAAGAAGAAGAATGGAAATGGAACAGTTGCTTTTACTACAACTTCGAATCAGATGAAAGCTAAGACTCCTAAGAGAGTAACCAGATCCAAATCTAAGAAAGTCATTTTCCAATCCGAATCTAGTGAAAGTGAAGTTTCAGAAAATGAATTAGCCAATCTTGCTCGAAGGATGAACAAGATAGCTGGGCAAAGAAACTTTCAATCCAAGTATAAGAAAAAGGACAGGAAAGATAAGAAAGATGGAGAAGTTACTTGTTATGAATGTAAAAGATCTGGACATATTAGACCAGATTGCCCTATGCTCAGAAAGAAAGAAAGGAAGGAAAGACATTCAGAAAAGAACAGGAAGAAGTATTACAAAGCCAAAGCTAATAAAGTTCTGAAAGCTAATGACACCTGGAGTGCCAGTGGTGGTGACTCTTCAGATGAATCTTCTGAATATGAATCTTCAGGACAGAAGAATCTTGGTCTTATAGCCAGATTACCTATTGAAAATCATTGTCTTATGGCTAAGGTACGAAATGCTGAATCATTGACCAATGTTTCTTTAAATTCGAATGATAGTAAGTATTATAACTCTTCTGATGAAGAATCATCTTCTGATGAGGAAAATACTTTACCTACTTATGAAGAAGTCTCTAGGTTTGCTGAACTTCTTGAGATTGAGAATTCCAAACTCAACAAGAAACTTGATAAGGCAAATTCTAGGAATTCTATTCTTACTAAAGAGATATCAAATCTTTCTAAAGATCTTGATAAGAAAAATGCTGATTTTGAAAATATTTCAAAAAATCTTGAGGAAGTAAGTTCTGAGAAGAACAAACTTTCTAAAGAATTAGAAAAAGTAATTTCTAATAAAAATGTTTTCGAGCCTAACTCTAGTTCAAAAACTAATGATTTTGAGGATAAAAACCTGGTTGTAAAACTCAAGTCCGAAATTTTTTCCTTAAATAAGTGTTTTTCAAACTTTACCCATGGTAAGGAAAATTTTGATAAGATGTATTCTCAAATACGACCTTTAAGAAATAAATCCGGATTTGGTTATACCCAAACAAAACCTGTTTTCAGCAACAATTATTTTGTTCCTCAAAGTGCCCCATTTTGCACTAAATGTCAATGTGGTGGTCACTGGGAAAGAAATTGTTCCTTAAAGAAAACCCAATCCTTAGGTTTTCATAAAGCTTACTTTTCTAAGAAAATGTGGATACCAAAAATTTTATTGTCCGGAAATCTCGGATCCAAACAAGTTTGGATTCCGAAAGTCTAACCCTGTTCTTAATTTCAGGAAAATAAAGAAAGTTTCAGCAACAATATTTGGTACATGGATAGTGGATGTTCCCGGCATATGACTGGTAACAGAATCTTTTTTGAAAAGATGATCAAAACGAAAGGAGGAAAGGTAACTTTCGGAGACAATGCTAAGGGAGAGATTGTTGGTACTGGTAATATTGTTCTTTTAGGTAAAACTTTGATTTCAAATGTTCTTTTTGTTAAAGGTCTTATGCACAACCTCATTAGCATAAGTCAGTTATGTGATGAAGGTTACCTTGTGAATTTTAGGAATGATAAATGATTAGTTCACAATTCCAAGGAAGAATTTATTCTCTCAGCCAATAGGCAAGAGAATGTTTACACCTTAAACTTAGAAGACCTAAGAAGCCAAGATTTACCTTGCCTAAGTGCAATGGAAGATCACTCTTGGTTATGGCATAGAAGATTAGGACACTGTAATCTTAGAAACCTATGTAAACTCTCTAAGAAGAAACTTGTTAAGGATCTACCGGAGCTTAGATTTGATTCTTCTAAAGTTTGTGATCCTTGTCAATATGGCAAGCAACATAAATCTAGTTTTAAGTCAATTGGTGAAGTCTCAACAACCGATGCATTACAGTTGGTGCATATGGATCTTTTTGGTCCAACACAAACTGGAAGCATTGGAGGCAAATACTATGTGTTTGTTCTTGTTGATGATTACACTAGATTTACATGGGTCTATTTTCTAGCAAGGAAATCTGAAGCTTTTTCTTATTTCAAAAGTTTTAGAGCCCAAGTTAAAAATGAGAAAAACCTTCCATTGAAAACTATTCATAGTGATCATGGAGGAGAATTTCAAAATTCAGATTTTGAAACTTTTTGTAGTAAGAAAGGTATTACTCACAACTTTTCAGCACCTAGAACTCCTCAACAGAATGGTGTAGTTGAAAGAAGAAATAGAATTCTTCAAGAGATAACTAGAACCATGTTGAGTGAATATTCTATTGCTAGACATTTCTGGGCTGAAGCTGTAAGTACTGCTTGTTATACTATAAATCGAGTTTTGATTAGACCTTTTCTTAATAAAACTCCTTATGAGTTATGGAATGGTAGAAAACCAAGACTTTCCTACTTCAAGGTTTTTGGTTGCAAAGTATTCATTTTGAATACTAAAGATAACTTACATAAATTCGCACCAAAATCTGATGAAGGAATTTTCTTAGGATATTCCACAACCTCTAAGGCATATAGAGTTTTTAATAAAGATACTTGTACTGTTGAGGAAACAATACATGTAAAATTTGATGAATCAGATCCTTTTGTTTTTAAAACCTCCCAACCTACATCTTCGGATGTGTTTTCAAAAACTGATTATCAACCGTTGATAGAAGAACCTTCTGATAAGGAAATTGTTCTAGAAGATAATTCTGAAACATTTACCCCAGAAGACTTTCTACCTTATGTTGATGAACAGGTTTTACAAAACCCAAATCAGGTGTTTCTTAAGAATCATCCCAGTGATAGTATCATTGGTGATGTAAATCAACCTGTAAGGACTAGAAGTTCCTTAAGAAATGAAGTAGAACATCTAGCATTTCTTTCTCAATTAGAGCCTAAAAGCACTGATGAAGCTTTAAGTGATGATGATTGGATCAAAGCAATGCAAGATGAACTAAATGAATTCGAAAGGAATAAAGTCTGGACCTTGGTTGAGAGACCTAAGGAAACTTCTGTTATTGGAGTAAAATGGGTTTTCAGGAATAAATGTGATGAGAATGGAGTCATTGTTAGAAATAAAGCTAGACTTGTTGCTAAAGGCTATAATCAGCAAGAAGGAATAGACTATGAAGAAACCTATGCTCCAGTAGCTAGACTTGAATCTATCCGTATTCTACTTGCCTTTACAGCATTCTTTAATTTCAAACTATTTCAAATGGATGTGAAATGTTCTTTTCTTAACTGTTATGTTCAAGAGGAAGTTTTTGTTGAACAACCTCCTGGCTTTGAAGATACAAAACATCCTGATCATGTTTTTAGACTTACCAAAGCTTTGTATGGCCTTAAACAAGCCCCACGAGCATGGTATGATAGACTTACTGGATTTTTGCTTCAAAATAACTATGTTAAGGGAAATGCAGATCCAACCCTTTTTATAAAGAAAGATAAGAAAAATGTTTTGATTGTTCAAATTTATGTTGATGACATTATATTTGGTTCAACTCAGCAATCTTTGACCGACTCTTTTGCTAGTCTAATGAAATCTGAGTTTGAAATGAGTATGATGGGTGAGTTAACATTTTTCCTTGGTTTTCAAATTTATCAAAAACCAGAAGGAACCTACATATCCCAACATAAGTATATTAAAGATCTTCTTAAAAAGTATGGTTATGACAACACTAAGAGTATAAGTACTCCCATTGGTACCTCAAACTCTTTAGATCTTGATGAAGCTGGGAAACCAGTAGATCAAACATCTTTTAGAGGTATGATCAGAAGTCTACTTTACTTAACAGCTAGTCAACCAGACTTAATGTTTTCTGTATGCTTATGTGCAAGATATCAATCCAATCCTAAGGAATCTCACTTAAAGGCAGTAAAAAGAATTTTTCGCTACCTTAAGGGAACCATGGATCTAGGATTATTTTATACTTCTGGAAATGATTTTGTTCTAAAAAGCTTTTCTGATGCTGACTTTTGTGGATGTAGAATGGATAGGAAAAGTACATCCGGAACTTGTCATTTCTTAGGAGATTCATTAATTTCTTGGTCATGCAAGAAGCAACATTCTGTTGCACTCTCCACTGCTGAAGCTGAATATGTAGCAGCTGGAAGTTGTTGTGCACAAGTGTTGTGGATGCAACACACACTCACAGACTATGGCTTGAGTTTTACTAAAACTCAAATTTTGTGTGATAACACAAGTGCCATTGCCCTAAGTAAAAACCCTGCACATCACTCCCGTGCAAAACACATAGATATTAGGCATCACTTTCTTAGGGATCACACACTTAAAGGAGATATTATTCTTCAGTTTATCGGAACGTAAGAACAACTTGCTGATATTTTCACAAAATCTTTACCTTCTGATAGATTTGAATATATTAAACAGAAGTTAGGAATGATAACTGTAAGGTAATCTTCCTCAATTAACTTTCTGTTGAAAAATCTCCTTACAGTAATAAACTCCTTTTCATAGGGGGAGTACATTTGTTTGTTTATTTAACAAAGTTTTTCAAATTTTGTTTTCAAACTTTTCGGAACGACAATTTCCGGAATGGAATTTCCGGAACAACAATTTTCCAGAAAGGATATTTTCGCACAGAATACTTCTGGAATGGAAGTATTCGTATTGAAAATTTCCGGAATGGAAAACTTTCGTACTGGTATTTTCATAACGGAACTTTCGTACTGAGTCTTCCGTATTGACTTTTTGTGTTTACCTTTTCGTATTGAGTCTTTCGTATTGACTTTTTCATATTTAGTTTTTCGTATTGAATTTTTCGTAGTCGTCTTTATATTACCCATTACGAATAAATTTCCTAAGCTAATCCGAAAGGTATGATTTCCTTACTGAAGTTTTCGTAATCATATTTTACTTGCTGACAATTTCTTATAGTTTGTTTTTGTTTTTTTTGGATTTCTTAATTCTTTACTTTATTAAAACCTCAAAAATATCAGATTCAAGCTTTCAACCGTTAGATCTGATCTCAGATCATTCTAAACCGTCAGATCAACCGAGGAAGTTGAACCGTCATCCCAATGCCTATATAAAGGGGACCCTATTTTCTCGTCCCACATCGATTTCAAGCTTTTTGCGTGCTGAAGCTCTGACTCTCTGATTTAAGGCCATTCCGAACTTCAGTCTTCTCAGTTCCGAACTTCTCAGAGACTTCAGATCCGAATGTCTGCAGAGTTAGCTTCTCAAGAGATGTCTTCAACCAAGCCCATTTCTCAGTGGTTAGTCTATAGAGAGCGGTTAGTTCATCCAAATTTCTTCAGCAATTATGATTCTATTATATCAAAGAATATCAAGCTGAATGGCTGGGAGGATGTTGCGATATCAAAAACCGGCAACCAAGATGAAGTCTACTCTGACTTGCTTGTCGAGTTTTATGAGACAGTTGCTTTCTTCGTGGAAGATAATAGAGAGAAGTTTTCCTTCAAATCGTATGGAAAGACATATAAGCTATCTTACACCAAGGCTGCAAGCTTGGTAGGGCTGAGTTATGAAGGGGAAGCTGAGTTTATCTCGCACGTTCTGCCAGACTCCTTGGGTAGTTTCAACAAGGAGAAAGCCTTAGAAATTCTCGGACTGGATGATGATAAGGCTCCGAAAATTGCAACCCTTTCTACAAACTTCCGGATTCTGGAGTTATGGGTGCAAGGGCTTATCGTACCGAGAAAAGGAGACAAGGACAACCTGAAGAAGAGTGAGATATACATCTTGGATTTTCTGATAAATCTAAGAAAGTTCAACCTGATGAAGCATATTCTTCTCAACATTGATAATTTGAAGAAGGGGAATCTGAGAGCTCAGATAGTGATGTACCCGGAAATATTGTCGAAGCTGATAGTTCGGTGCCTAGAATCCTTCAAGGTTGCTTGTAGTTCTAAGCCGAAAGTTTGCAAGATCATGTTGCTCATTGATGCAACTCTTAAAAGGATGAATATAGCTTTCAACAAGGAGTCAGGGAAATTCATTGATCTACCGCCTCAAGCAGAAGTGACTCCAAAAGTGGCTGATCCGGAATCATCAAAGCTGGTAAGGAAGAGGAAGCAGAAAGAAGTGGTAAGTGAAGCTGAGGAACCCAAGTCTAAGGAAGTCCATTCCGCACCTCCTAAGCCTAAGAAGAAGAAGACATATACTGATGAGGTTTCAGCGAAGTGGAGAGCTGACAAGGAGAAGAGGAAGGAAGGAGATCCGCAGTTCGGATTGGATCCTGCAGAGGCTAAAGCTCTGAAAGAAAAGGCTGCTGATGAGCTTGAGAAGCAAGCTAAGGAAAAGAAGCTGAAGAAGAAGTTGTCAGAAGCTGAGGCTGTGCAAGCGTTGTTAAAGTTTAATGAAATGGTTTCAGCAACCATTCCCGTTCCGAGATCTTTTTCTCTGGAATCTCTACCTGAGACTCCAGGAAGAAATCTTGTAACTCCGGAAGAGGCTGTTCCTACTGAAGAAGTAGAGCAAGTAGAAGAGGTTGAAGAAGCGGCTGAAGGAAGTGGTGAGACAGGAGATGTGCTCAAACAAGTAGATGAATATAAGGGAACTCCTTCGGAACACCTGTCGCTCCGAACATCTGAAGCTCAATCTTCAAAGCTTGCTACTCCTGCAATGGAAGAAGAAAAGGGAGAAGAAGAAGTTACTTGTCAAGAACATATTTTACTTGATGCTGCTCAGATGGGAAACGTGGAAGCCAATGTTCAAGAAGTTGCTGATGAGGAAGATAAAATTGTTCAAGTCTCCGATAGTGAGAACAGATCTCCGGAACAGGTTTTAATTCCGGAAAAACAAAAGGGAAAGAAAATTCTTGCTGATACCCCGAGTTCAGAAAAAAGTTTGAGGAAGGAAGCTGGTAGCTCTTCTAAGAGGAAATTGGAGCTTATTGAAGAAGAAAATTCTCCTAGCAAGATTTCTGATTCGGAGTCATCATCGTTGGGGCACGATTTTGTTGTACAGTCCTTGAAGAAGTTGGTGGGAACAATTCCGACCTTCTCCAGTATTGACTCTCGGTGCCAGATGCTCCAACATACAATGAATCAGAAAACCGACTCAGTATCCATGGTTATGGATAAATGTGTTGAGATAGAAGCCCAGTTCAAAAATTTCTTTATTGGTTACGAATCACATAAAAGATCGTGAAAAAGGATGACTAGCTGGTCGAAGAAGAATGTGGAAGAGATGAGGTTGCTGGATGAGTTTCAGGAGAATGTTAAGGATGCATTTCAAACCGAGGACAAGAAGTTTCATGAGATGACTGCCTCATTCGATGAGAAATTGACAGAGGAAAAGAACATTAGGAGTCAGGAAGTAAGAGATCTGAATGGAAAGCTCAACTCTGTTAATCAAAGTTGGAAATTTGAAAGGGATCATCGGATCAATTTTCTAGAAAGGATAAAGTCTCAGGAAGAGAAAATGGAAGCTCAGGAAGAAAAGTTGAAGGCTCAGGAAGAAATCATTGAAGCTCAGTCAACAAGAATAGTTGCCTTAGAAAAGCAAGCAGAGGAAGATCATAAGGATCTCAAGAAGATCAAGACAATTCTCAAGGGGCTCATGTCGAAGGAGAAAGATCCGAAATGACCAATCCGATCTTTTTGTTGTAATCTGTTTTTGTTGCTGACATTTCAAATATAATGAAAATTGTGCTTGTTGTTTCTATTGCTGTCGTTACTAATCTTTTCAGGTACTTTGTTATTTTGTTTCCATTCCCTCCAATTCTTTTTGAAAATCACAAAGGGGGAGAAGGAAAAGATCCTTAAGAAAAAGAGGAAATCTAATAAGTGCTTATCAAAGGGGGAGAAAGAAAAATACCCAAGGAAGATAGAACTCTAATAAGAGTTTGTTTAAGGGGGAGTTTTTCTTAAAGAAACATCACTCCGGAAATATGAATACGATCCTTAGAGACTCAAAGCCTAAGGGGGAGTTAGTCGTATTCATCTATATTCTTAAATCAAGGGAGATAAGCTTTAATATGTTTCTTTCTTCTTAGAATAGCTTTTTCGTAAGGATGTTTTTGCTCTCCAAAAAAGGGGAGATTGTTGAGTCAATAAGGTTTTCCTTATGACTTTTCCATTCCTTCTTGTTTTGAAAATCACAAACACCTTATCTTTAAGGAAAATTGCTTTTATAAGGAAAAATGCTTTCTTAAGGAAAAACGCTTTTATAAGAAAAATTTATCCTTATCATATTTTCATTAATATTTTTCTTAAGTATGAAATTCGGATTCACTTTCTCGGAATCATAAAAACTTTGATATAAAAGTATTCTGTTTAGGATTCGGTTCTGAACAAGAACTATAAGGAAGTTTCATTCCGAATTCCGGATATGAATTCTGACTTAGTTCTATTCCAGATTCAGGATACGAATTCTGAAGAAGAATTCTCATTACGAATTCTAATGAAGAAATCCCATTCCGAATTCTCATTACGAATTCTGAAGAAGAATTCTCATTACGAATTCCAATGAAGAATTCTCATTACGAATTCCAATGAAGAATTCTCATTACGAATTCTAATGAAGAAATCCCATTCCGAATTCTCATTACAAATTCTGATAAAGAATTCTCATTACGAATTCTAATGACGAATTCTCATTACGATTTCTGATGACGAATTCCTATTCCGAATTCCTATTCTGAATTCTCATTCCGAATTCACCTTTTAAACAGAATCTGATTATCATTGTTTTATTCACTCCGAACTTTCACTCCGAAATTTCTATTCCGAACTTTTTTGTTAGAGTTTAAAATGATGTCGTACTTTCTGTTACACTTGTTTTGTTATAAAACGATGTCGTCCATTTTGTTATAAACTAACCGTTGTCTAAGTGACATGTGTACAGGTCCCTCCGAACTTTAAGGGAAATATGACCGTTGGAGAAGGAGCCGACCTTACCTATAAATAGGAGCTCATTTGAAAGAGCTCGGTGCTGATTGCTGAAAAAGTGCTTACATGCTGTTGAAGTGATTTCTAGAGAGAGAGTCTCTTATTAACTCTCAAAGCTTCGTGCGACTCCGAATGTTGGTGATTACATTCGAGGGCTTCCGGGGATAGGAAGACAGAGGTGCCGACTACCTTAAAGATCGAGGGCTTTCTTGCTGAGAAAGACAGAGGTTGCCGACTACCTTAAAGATCGAGGACTTCCTTGCTGAGGAAGATAGAGGTTGCCAACTACCTTGAAGTTGAGGGCTTGCGGGGATAGCAAGACAGAGACTCCGATCTTCGTATCGAGGGCTTACCCTGGTGTGGGTAAGACAGACTTGCTTGAAAGTATAAATCAAGGGACCTTTATCCAAGGTTGTTGGATACCCTTCTCTTTGGGTTAAAAGACTATTATCTTGTTACTAGTAGTTTTACTACTTGTTGTTATTCCGCTGCAATTTGTATCTTAAGGAAAGTATAACTTTCTTATACTTCCTTACTTACTCTGTTTCATTTAGATTCTATACGCTTTAAGGTAGAATCTCATATTGTAACTTTTGTTAAGTTTCAATTTCCGAAACCATATTTCCGGAACCTACTTTTGGAATCTCTTTCCAAGTTTAGTTCGGTGTTAGAGGTGTTGTGAATCTACTTAGTTTAACTTTGTTAAACTTAGTCCTTTCCTTTTCTTAAGGAAACTTTAGTTGTTCATAACTAACTTTAAAGGTTCCAAAGGAATTTTTAAAGTATACAATTCACCCCCCCTCTTGTATATTGAGCATCTCATATCATATTTCGATCCTACATAATCTACACAACGTCTATCAACAGCATGAAATCGCTAATACACCCTAAATTTCAGGGCAAGAATGCATGGCATGTGATTTCTATAAGTGACTATATGATGCATGAGATGGAATACCCTCATCTCATAGGGTTGTGACAGAAATAGAACCATAAAATCAAAACAATAACAGTACAAACCTTGCGAATCACTCTAGGTGAAAGCGTATCAACTATAAAATCTAAAAACCATAAAACTGCAATAAAAGAGGTAGTGTGGCTATTCCCTATACATGGGTTAGATACTCCCGGGCATAGCTTATTACCAAGTACCGAATCCGTCCTAACCTTGAATAAGTCTCCAAATTGTAAAGCAAGAGAAAATAATTCATCTGATACCACTTTGTGACATCCCGGTTTCGGAAGGCACCCAGAGGCGCCCCATACCCAATTGGTCACATGGCCTCAACCGCATTTCCCCAAACGCCAGAGGCTGCCAACTAGTAGCGAGGGCCTTAGGTTTGACAGTGGGGAAACTATGCCCTCATTGGAAGAGTACACATCAGAAGAAAAAAACATGCAATAGCCGAAGCAGTAATAACCAACAATATAACAGTAGAAGACTAAATCATCAACTGCAGCACATATGTATATATGAAATGATGCATGATACATAACTAGGAAAGCATCCAAACAAGTCACAATGCTGGAAAAAACTACAATACCAAAACAAGTAAAAATAAAAGTAAACATCTCCTCAGCATCGCAAGCCAAAGCTTGGTCCCATGCTCCCCTGCTCCAAGAAATCATGTCCCAGAAGTCGAAGGGCACTTTCCCTTGTACATACCTGCAACAACATAGTCTTCTTGGGCCCAAAATCCTGGCCCAAATAGGGTGTGAGAAAAAATCCCAGTAGGAATTCACCTGAAGATCTGTGCCTAATATTCAGTGAGTATATGGCAGGTAAAAGTACAATAAACAGTAAACAACAACAAGAAGAAGTAGGTAGTAAACAGTAAGCAGTGAACATGATGATACATAGCAGAAAACAATCCACAACCAATCAACAGCAGTGAAACAAACAGTTAACAATCCAGAAAACCTCTGGGAAGTACTCGCAGCCATCCCCTCTGGTCCTATCCAAGAATTACCACAACCCTCTGGGCAGTGCACTCAGGCTAACCCCTCTGGCTTGGTCGTACCGATTTTATGAGACTCTCTGGGGAAGCTCACTTGGTCAATTCCCCTTATAGTCTAGGGTAGTTAGGGACTCTCTGAGGAAGATCACGTGGTCTAACCCTTTTAGCCCCAAGGTCTAGAGACTCTCTGAGGAATATATCTCGGTCAATTCCTCCTATAGCCTCAGGTATACCACAGAATCTCTGAGGAAGCTCACTCGGTCAATTCCTCCTCTAGACTGGGAAGGTTCTTAAAGAGATTCAAACAAAGTAAGACTCACTGAGGAATCTCCCTTGGTCCACCCTCCTGTAGTCTATAAAATCCTAGACTCTCTGAGAGCTCAGTAGGTCCATCCCCTCTGTAGTATATAATATCTAAGACTCTTTGGGAAGCTCACTCGGTCTATCACTTATAGTCTATAGGTCCAGGTTCTCTTACCCTCGTTCCAGTTAGTGCATAATAATTCTATAAGTTCAAAGTACACCTATAGAGCTAATTGGATAACCAAATTACACCTATAGAGCTACTTAGGTAAACTATCCGCAAGGCAACAAGCATGTCATGATTTTCACTTCTACCTATAACCGCAAAGTATGGAAATAGGTGTCGTAGCCAAAGGCAAATGAGAACCAAATGTATTAAACAAAACAAATCAAGGGAAAAAACATCCAAGAAAAAAAATTATCCTCTAACATGGTCAAATTATCTCTACACAATCATACAAGAAAGGCAAGAAAACAACGAGGGCAAAAAGGTAACACGCGATACCCCATTCACGGGTATCGGTGGAATTATGCACATAAAACTTAGATACTTTGAACGGTAAGGAACAAACCTCCTACCTCGATCCTAGTAGATCGATATAATTGAACCATGATGGCTAATTACCCCTAGAACATCGTAGATCTGAGAAAACACACAAAACATTAAACCTTAGAAAACTTGAGAAAGAGGGAGAATTGGAAAACAAGGCTCAAGCAGAAGGAAGAACTCACCACTGCGCTTCCAACGCAATCGAACGTGCTCGAATCTGAGAATGGATGGAGAGGAGGGGGACCAGGGAAGATCCGGATGTATGGGTCACTGTCGGACGAAGAACCTGGAGAAGGGGTGTGTTCTGTCTGTCTGGCGCAATCCCGGTGCGTTTAGTGAAAAAAAGAAAATTACCCAGCATGTACTTTTAGAGTACATGGTGTGTACTAGGTTTTTCCGTACTCTACCAAAAAAGGCCTCCATGTCACCCCTACACACTGTGTGTGTGCCCCAAGCACAGCCAGCACATGGATTTGAGCTGGAGAAGAGTACACGATGTGTACTCAGAAAGTACATGGCATGTACATTGAAATTTTATAGAAACTCCATTTTTATTAAAAACTCTAGAAAAAGGAAAAGAGTACCTGAAACAAAGATCTGGGTTCTAACACATGTATACAATAAATTATAAATTATATTCACGCATTCAAAAAAACTAATGTTTCAGTCTAGGTAACTTTAGTTACATATCTCAAACATGTGAAAATTGCTTAATTAATGTTTCATAATTAAACTATATGGGAAAAAATTATTTTTGTGGATGAAGAAACTTTAATACCCAATTATCTAATCTCTTTGTTCCTGTAGAAATTTTAAGTGTGTACTAGATATATCACTTGAGGCACACAAAAAAATCTTTTAGTCAGGAAATGAAACCTGCCTGGAATGGAATAATTCAAGACATATTAATCGTATAAGGTTCCTAAAATGATTTATGATCAATAATTCCATTCTGTATCAGGACTAGGAAAAAATAAAATTAAACGAAATAACAATAATAACATCACATATCTTCTCTGTTTCCCAATAGTGTAATCAAAACAACTGTTACAGGAATAATTTAAAACATTAACTCCCATCCTAGGAATTTTGGATTTTCTACCATACATGGGTTAGCTACTCCTAGGAATAATATTATTACCAAATATTAATAGTTCATAGTCTCCTTCATATCATCCCAAAATAGTTAGGAAAATAAAATAAATATATGATACCAATTCGTAAAATCCAAACCCATGAGCCACTAAATTGTTCCCTGAGCCAGTGGGTCATAAGGCCTTAATGTGCATCTCCTTGTACACCAAAGGCTTCCAATTCGAAGTGAGGTTCAAAGGTGGTACAATGGAGAAACTATACACTCATAATCAAAGTATCACATCAGTTAAATAATGGAATAATTAGAGGAACCATAATGATACCATATAAGATAACATAATTAATGAAATCCATATGATATTAATTATTAATCCATCATATCAACATTGAGTACCATATACACAATGATTTATTTTCATGTCTCTAAATTAAAAGGATGAAGAAACATAGAATCTGAAACACATACATGTAGGTATATCGAAAAAACCAATAAGAAGTAACATTATATCTCTATATAATATTTTGATTCATAGCACTGTCTCATGATACCATTCTCCCATGCAAAAAAAGATCAAGAATCACAAGCTGTGCACTTTCCCCTATCCCAACCTATATTAAAAAATTTGTTTGGGTAAAATTAAATGGACTTAATAGAATGTGAGATATACTTAGTAGGCCACCACTAATAGTCTCTATCAAACATCCATCATATGATTGTAAACCATATAAATGTTCAGGTATAAAAGGTAAGTTGTAATGTAAATAACAAAAATGAGAATTCCATCTGCACAAGCTGTAAGAAGTGCATGCTACAATAGGTGAACATATATATATATATATATATATATATATTAATATTAGTTAATAGAAAAATTCTTGGAATAATCCACATATGATAATATTAACAAACTTATATGGGCTACGTTCTAGGGTGTATAATCTGGGTGACCTATATCTAGAGATATAAATTTATGATGAAGTCATGGGTTCCATACCTTGACCATCCTCAATGGTTTAATATTATATATAATCAAACTTAGGGGTCACATGTTTCATACCTTGATACTCTATCTAGTTACATACCTTAAATTCATAGGTTCTATACCCTCATAATAATCCAATGTCATACCAAGATGTAATAATTTTTTTACCTTTCTAATAATTTGGTTACATACCATAATGTAACAGGATCCAGTAAAATAATAAAAACATAGGGTATATTTTACTATCCATACACAATAAAATTCATCAAAATTAAAACAAGGCAAAAGACAATTCAATAACCATTTCATTTCATGTTTCATGTATTCCAATCATTTAACCATTTTAATAGTACTTAATAACAGAGAAAAGGGTGAATATTCCTCTTAATTTATCTATTTTAATTTTTAAAGGAATCCACCAAAATGGTGGAAAGATCAGGCACCCAAATTGGTGTTTTTACATAGGTTAGAAACAAGAAAACACATCTTGGGTGGTTTGGGTTGATATTTACTTCCTCCAACCATGATTAGGTGCTTCAAGTGACTCTCAAAATATGTGAACAAATTAATACAAGGATTTTCTTTTAGTTTTGAAGAAAAACATAATGATCTGATGTGTGGAACAACGATGATCATAATATAGAGAACAAAAAAATAGGTAAAATATATAGTCCACCTACATTATCATGTTAGAGGAGTATTTGTTCACTATCAACCCTTGGTTTGGTCCATAATAAAGGAAAATTGATAAATGGAAAGATCCTCTTAAAATAGGGAATATGATCTCGCAGTAAAATAAATTCATCAATAAGAAGAAAGTGACAAAATTATTATAGGAATATAGATATTAGACTTTGTTACTAAACATGAAATATGACACTCAAATTAGAGTATAGGAAAAGAGATTAGATCTAATCCTAACTTTATTCTATGAATAATATCTGATGATGGAGCTCTTATGGGAGAGAGAATATATATGGGAGGGGTAAGGGAAAATAAATAAGTTCTTCCCCATAAAAATCATTGGAATTTATGTGGAATATAAATTTTAACACATCATGTAATGTTAGGGTTTCCCCCTCCCAAGGAAAAACTATTACACATCCTGAATTGCCCTAGATGGACAAATACACAACATGTAATGAATACATGAAATTTATTTAAATACACATTTTGTATTTAATTCATGGTCTGAGTTTGGCCTAGAGCTATCCACCATCTGAATTCTATCTCTCATCCATATACTTAATGGTTTAAGGGTGCAGTTTTTGGTTTAAATCAAAAATAGAACATACAATAAGGGTATAACTGAAAATTAAATGAACTATATCCCATATGATATACTACGATCTTACAATTTCAATTACCCATCCTTAAATCCTTTTATAAACAATGTAGAACATTCTTTGAGAATAAAAATTTCTTCTAAGTGGTTTTAAAAAGAAAAAAAAACTATTTTTCTAGTTAAAAACATGAGAACCCATGAAATTTTTACCATTATCTAAATTTTATTTCAGTGAATGAGATAAATATTTTCCAAATTAAAAACACACTAAGTCTTTTCTCTAATAAAATCACTAAAAAGAATATAAATCCAATAAAAAACCTTTTTTCATCTAAAGGCATCACATTCTATACCTTTTTTAAACCCATATTAGGAATAACTAGATCCCAGTTAAATCCATAGGAGAAACCCTTTGGTAACATCCTACTTATTTATTATTAATATAAGGAAAATTACCCATTCATTGGTGTGCAACTTGGATACACCAATCATATAAGCTATATTGGGCTCACCCGGTGCTATCTAGGCTCACCCATTGTATAAGCTTTATCGAGAACACCTGGTGCTATCTAGGTGCACCAATCGTATAAGCTGAATCGGGTTCACCAAATTCCTATATAATACTCAATTATTATATCATGAATTGATCATTTTATTCTTTGACCTTTTTATTATAAAACATTTTAAAATCACTTTTAATCATTATTTCAAATAACTTTCCATTATCCAAATACCGTTTTAATTTAAAACAAATTGTAAATACCAAAACACCATTTCATTTAAAACCCCATTTTCAATACCAAAATACTCATAAAATGGGAATATGTTTTTTTAATTATTAAAAACATTAAATCTTGTATGGTAATCCAAAAATAAAAATAATGGGTATGAATGTTATAAATTTAATTGTCTTCATATATGTTAAAATAGAACATTCCTTTTTCTATTTCTAAGAGAAAGTCAAAAATTACAAAAAATATTGTTTTTTTTGAAAAAAAATTAAAATAAATTAAAAAATATACATTTTAAAACTATCATGTTAAAATAAATAAATTATTGAAATATTTTTAAAAATAAGTATATGGATGTGAAAGAGAGTTTTAAGGAAACATTTCCAAATTATTTTGTAAAGAAAATAACCTTACCACCTTAGAATCATTTTAATTGTAAGACTCATGAAATAATAACATTTGAAACTCGTAAATATATTGTGAATATATAATTTTGTGATATAACTTGTCAAAAGGGTTGTATATACACCTCATATAATAATAAAGGTGTATATCATTAAAATATGCCTCAATAAAATGAAATTGGGGGGATGTCTCTTACATCAAGTCTGACTCATCACGTATATTCTTTATATTTATTAATAACCAACTTATGTTAATTGTTTACATAATTAATTTTTTTAAGTTTATTATTAATTTTATTCTATTTATATACATTTTATATAATATTACATAATTTATTACTTTTACTTTAGATATTTTGATGATATTCAGCTTCTAGGTGAAAGATGAATTTGATAGGTTGAATATTGTCAAATATTTCATTATTTAAACATCTAAAAAGTAATAATTATGTCATTATTATCATTTTAAAGATAATCTATACTTTAAAAATAAATTATTAAATATAGTTATGAAAAATGACACACTTTCCAATCATAGATATGATAGGTCTTACGTACGCATGAGTAACTTGTACATTTTTCAATGATCTTTATGGAATGGAGGTAAGTAATATTTTGTATTTACATATTGATTATAATATCATAAATAACATATTATTCCCATTAATATACATATATATACATATATATATATATCATCTAAGTGATGTAGTGGTATAAAAATAACCACACTACTTCATGGTCGCGGTAGTCCCCACATACGCAAGAATGACGTTATCATTTTTTAGGGAGTTGAAAAATAAGATATAAAATGCTATATTATCTTATATGAATGGTAATTATTTCATTAATTTAATAATTATTTCACTTATATTCATTAATGTTTCCTTTTTATCTTCCATGAAAAGCATTTCTGTAAATTGAATCACATCGCTTCAAGAGTCGGTAGTCCACCACACACACAAGCAATGTTATCGTATCCACCATGAAATTGAATGTAAGAAGAAATATGTGATATGATAATTTTAGAAGTATAATTATGTTTTAAATATCTTATATATAATATTAAATCCATCATTATAACAATCTGTGAGAGGAGATGATGAAAAATGATTGACATCAGTTCGTGAGGTGGTAGCATGTAGTACACACGAATAATGATTTCTTATCCCATTTAATGAAAGTGGAGATAGATTTGGGTTATTAAATTTAAAAAATAACATTTAAATACATTTCAGATACTATAATTATTATATTAGTACAATCGAATAATATTATATGGAATTTGGGAAAGAAATAAAATATGGACGCTCAGTTAAGAATAATACTCCTTCTTTGGATAACATCTTTAAGTTAGCACCAGAATCCATTTTAGAATGGATATAAAATCAAACCATGAATTATATTATGTAGGTAGGAAATCAATGATGGTATTTTTATAGGAATTTTATGATTAAAATTTCTTTCTTTCTTTAAATATGATAAGATATTGGGTGGCCTTTTCTAAATAAATTGAGTTCCTCACTTGTAATTTTTTAAAAGAAAAATGTATGCACAATTTTTTCACATGACAAAAGGATAAAAAATAGAAAATTATAGAGAAATATAATTATAAGGGCTAAATATTCCAATAAATATATTTCAGAATACTTTTACATCTTGTTAACCCATATTTTTTTAGGTTATACCCTTAGTGTATCTATTTTTACCTTAACTGTAATAAAATATATTTAATGTTTCTAGTATTACTTATGAAAAAAGGTTTATATTACTAGATAATATAAATTATGGTGATTAAAAATATGAAATTAATTTTAAATTATTTAATTCATATAATTGGTATAATTTAAATTAAAATGAAACCCGCAGGCATGATGAAAAATTGGTTTTTAGGACGTGTATTTTTCAAGCAAAAGACGATTTTATATTTACTCTATGACTAATAAAAATAATTACATGAGTTTAAATTAATATTTATTTTTATATATTAAATTAATTTAATTAAAAATAGTCCTCATTAAGTTTTTCATCAATTAATTAAAAAGGATAAACATTTTTTACTTTAAAATAGTTTATTGAAAAATTTCATTTTTAAAACTAAAAATGAACATATATTAAAATCCAATATAAATTTACCTCAAATGAAATTAATTGGATTAAATATAATTAAATAATACTTATGTTACCTGACATAATTTTTCAAACATAATTTTTTTAAATTAATTAGTTTATTGAAAATAAATTCCATGTTTTCAAACAAATTGTATTTTTTCACTATTCACCGAAAAATCAATATTTTCCAAAAAATCCCAAAATTTCATCCTAAGTTAATTTTTATATTCTTATATTAGAAATTTTATTGTTTTTTAATAAAAATTAAATAATTTAAACATTATTCTTTTGAATAAATCCTTATAATAAAATAGTTTAATTAAAACTATTTTCATTAAGATTTAAAAATTAAATGATATTTTTATAATTAATATAACTATCTAATTCATGTTAATAAACCTTAAAATTATTTATTATATCATTATATATGATTCTATATTATCTCCCCATTTGAAATTTCATTATCATAATTTTATTCATTTTCTAAAAATGTTGGGATATCATTCCCTCCAAGCATTTTTGGATTCCCATGTTACCTCTTTAGCTATATGGTTTTTCCATAAAACCTTCACATAGTGAATCACATTATTCTAAAACATTTTATATATATGGTAGATAATCTGAATAAGTTTTTACTCATATATAAGGTTCCCATTCTAACTATACTACGTTGTGGCATAAAACATTAGATGAATCTAGCACATATTTTATTAATATTGAAACATGAAATACATTGTGCACCATGGATAAAATTGGGAAAAAAGACACTAAATAGGAAACTGGTAAAACATTAAACATGATTTCATATCGTCTAAGGAACTAAATGATCAAATTAAATTTTTTCCAAAATGCATAACAATTTTCCATGGAGATACATTGAGAATGATATGATCACCTACCTCGAATGAAAGGCCTTTCCTATGATTATCTGCATAAATTTTCGACCTCGTCAAGGTAGTACTGAAATATTGTTGAATCAATATTACGTTATCATCCATATCTGATAACATATATAGTCCATCAAACATTTTTTATCCTACTTCATCCCATAAACCTATTATTCAACACTGTTTCCCATATAATGCCTCAAATGTTGAAATTTGTAAACTGTAATGAGAACTGTTGTTATAAGAAAACATAACCCAAGAAATATAATTACCCCAACTTCCATAAAAATATATTGAACATGAATAAAGAATATATTCTATATTCTGAATCATTATTTCATATTATCCATCATATTGAGGATGAAATTTTTTACTGAAACTTAATTGAATACATAAAGACTTATGAAGCCCTTTAAAAAATAGATGTGAACTTCGTATAATGGTCTAATACAATGGATAGAGGGAATCTATGTAACATGATTTTCTTCTTTATATACAGTCAAAAAAATATTAAACAAAGGCATAGATTCAACAATGCAATGAATTTTTGTAGTTTTATTTAATCAATCAATTATAACCCAAATCACATTGTTACCTCATGAAGTCTTCAGTAATACCACCATGAAATACATTAACATGTTTTCCCATTTTCCACTCTGATATTGGAAAATTTTTAATCTTTTAATTTAGTAATTTTTATTATTTTTTAAACTTTTTACAAGTCAATAATCTCATAGTAAAGTCAATAATATCTCTTTTCATTCCAGCCTACCTATAATACTCCCTAATGTCAGTATACATATTATTACTTCCAGAATGAATGAAAATAGGGAATTCTGATCTTTAAACTATAACTCTCACTTAAACTAAGAATCAAAAGGCCCATATAATCTTTTTCCAAGACTGATAACACCTTATACAGGATTATTAATCATTGGAAACTAACAATTTTTAATAGAGTATACCTTTTTCATAAAAATCATTATCTTCCCTATTATATTTCTTAATTATTTATAAAATATTTGACTATACTAAAACCTAAAATAAAATAGAGGATATCCTTTCATATAAAACTTCTCAGAGAAAAACATCAAATCCTTAAAAAAGGGGCATGCTCCAAACATAATATGGTTAATATATCCTCATTTACCCAACTCAAATAATTGAACAATTTATTATTCTTTTCTCAGATGGTAATGAATCATCAAATAATAAACCTTGATCAGTTCTATACATCTTATCTGTCTCAATTTTAATTATTTCTGAGTGAATATATACTTCAATTTTTTTTGTTTAATATGTCTCTCATGCATTACTCCACACAAATGATGCCACAAAATTTTTAAATAAAAAAACACAATAGCTAATTATAGATCATTTATAGGATAACTGAATAAATGATGTTTCAATAGATGTGATGCATAAGAAATTACATGTTTATTCTATATCTAGAATGTACCGATTCAATTTAATGAAGCATCATTTCATATGAATATTTCTCTATTTTTTTAGTTAATATCTAAAACCGGAGCATTCACCAATCTTCTTATTAGTTCTTAGAAATAATTTAAATTATTTTAATGTAAATTTAGTTAGTGGGATAGAAAACTGAGAAATTATTTCAATAAACTATCAGTACTAAACTACTAAACCAAGAATGGTATGAATATCAATGATATTTGTTCGTCTTGGAAACAAATTTTTTTTAGTATAGTAAAAATTTATTCCATATTTTGAAAAATAATGTCCAAGTAAAGAAATATTTTTCAATAAAAGTTCACACATAAGAATTTTCCCATACAATTTATTATCTTTTAATTTTTACAAAACAATCTTTATGTTTTTTTCATGTTACTCGTGAATTTAACAATATACCAAAATTATATCAATAAAAAAACCAAAAAAATACTCATGAACTCTATTAAAAATTAATTAATTAGGTATATAAATAGGTAAGGTGAATTAAAAAACCCAAAGTGATTAGATAAAAACTTGTAATGACTATATCTATTTTGAAAAGTCATCTTAGGAATGTTATCCTCCATAACCTTTAGGTGATGGTACTTTAACCTTAGACCCCCCTTTGAAAAATATTGATCCCATATAACTGATAAAATGACTCATTTGGAACACCCAAAGACATTAAAATAAATATTTTTTTAGAATAAGTTTAATTTTATTTATATCTTTCAATGAACACAACACTGATTTAGCTTTTATTACATGAAATAATTACTTTCTTCAATAACTTGTATTTCACGCAAGACCATGTCTTACTGAATACTGTTAATATTATTACTTAAAATGATAATTATCTATTAGCTATTAAATTAAATGTTATGAATATGATTAGATAAATTAAGAAAATATATGGTTTAATTCATTTGTTATCAATTAATTTGAAATGAAAACAAATACTGATTGAATATAATGGAGTTGTTTATATAAAGAATTTTTTTATGCACCCAAAGGTGATTTATATTAATAAATTATGTTATTCCATATTAATGAATGATATTGATGAAATTTATATATAATATATTCAGAAAAATATTTTTAAATTAATCAAATATATTTTATATGAATAAGTTATGAACACGTCAAATTTTATTTATAATAGCTATATTTTTCTAAAAGAGAATTTCCCTCCTTTTAATGGAGAAATTTTTTTAAAAATGAGTTTCAAAACATTTATAATTTTTTTGAAAAAATATACATTGCTTCTTAAATATAAATTTTAATATTATTTTATGTTGAATATTTGGAATTTTTATGGAATGTTTTGTTTTTTTGAGAAATAGTTGAAAATTTCAAATTTATTTGAAAATGAATTTTCCTAAAAATAATTTATAATGATAAATTATATTTTAAATAGGTTTAAAGATATATTAGAGTAATTATACATCTATTAATCAAATTTATGTCATTGTAATCAGTTTTATAGTGAATTTTGATATAAAAAAATTATAATGATTTGAATATTTTCACTTTAAACACCTTAATTGTCACCACATCTGTGAGATAACTTTTAAATTAAATTATACCATTTATAAATGTTGAATATGGTAATATAGATTCCATATGTAGAATAATCATAATTTATAATTCTTAATAATTTCATTTTATTTTTTAACTAGTTATTATTGAAAATACATAATTTTAATCACATCTATTATGGTAAAAATGAGTTTACTTTGTAGAAATTCAAAACATATAATGTATGGAAATGACCCATAACTCTTCAATTACCAATTTAATGGTCATATTTAAACCATATACCCACTTTTATCAAAAAAATATTAATTATTGGAGGCACATGAGGTAATAGATACTTAATAGTGTTTACTTTTCGATATTTACAAGAATGCCACTCATCCACTATAATGGGGCACTAACTCCACTACATTTTTCACATCTCCCAAGTTGTTTGTCTAATCCAAAACATACCCAATTAACTTCACAACATACATATTATGTTCATAGAATCCATCATTTTTTATGAAATTCAACCAAATAAGTTCTTTCGTGCAAACCAAAAGGTGGTAACCGAAGAAGAGTTAATGTTTATCAATGATTTTTTTTGTTTTATTTATTCATAAAAACCCTTTAATTATTTTAATATAATGTTTATATAATTACTTCAGTATCATAAATTTATTTTTATTTTTTATTTTATATTAAATATCTTAAACCACACACACAGTTTAATAAAATGGGTTGTGAAATCATCGTTCATGTGTATGGAAAACTACCGCCTCATGAACCGATGACTTTAATTTTTCCATTAACTCCTTTAAAGGTTGGGAATAATGATTGAGATACTGTTTATGTATGATATTTATGATATTTATGATGTATTAATTATTATTTAAATATTATATAAACCATTCCTTTATGGTTCCCATTTTATGTGAATGTGATAACATCGTTCATGTGTGCGGCAGACTACCACCTCATGAAGTGATGCAATTTGTTCATGATATACAATAAATATATTAAGGATGGTTTTAATAAATACATGTGATATATAAGAGATTATGATGATATTAGAATGATAATATACATGTATATATCATTTTTTTCATTGTTTTAATATATCAAGAAAATAGAAACATTGTTCATTGTACGTACGACCTACCATCTCCATTGATGGTGTGTTTAATTACCTATAACCAAATTTTATAGATTACACTAAATACATGTATAATGAATATATATAATAGTCAAATAAAGTTTTATATTATGGACATTATTACATCATGATTGATGTAAGTGGAACAAAAAATAACAAGTCAAAACATGCTAGAAAAGCATGGCAATTAACACTTGAAAAGATGAAAAAATGAAATATTATTAATGAGTCACAGTGATATGTCATAAAAGGGTCATTTTTGAAATCATAAATTTTATTATTTTTCTGGAATAAGTTGATGAAACTCTTAAAACCATTATAAAGGAGGTTAAATCATCTTTGACTAAGGTAAAGTGTAAGGTAATAGATTGCCACTACATTTATATTCCATTGAGACTTGTTTGTTATTAGGCACCAATTCACTTTTAAGAGGTTTATATATTTCTAATTTGATAGGTAATATCATGATTAATTAATTATTTATTTTATTTAATGTTCAAATTTTAATTATTTCATCCTAGGTGATTTTATTTGAAAATTAACAAGTGATATAATTTATTGTGAAATATCACTTTCATTTTATATTCTTAACATTATCATGAAATAATCAAATTATTTTAATAATTTTTAATTGGAAATTAAATTTTTCTTAAATATCTATATTCTGGTCTGGTGGGTATGATTAATGCCTACAAATTATTCAATTTTATAATGTTTTTAACATGAAATTTATTTGATTACCTCAGGAAATACTGATTAATATATATTATTTAATCAATATAGATATTTGAAGATATGTAATATTTTTAAATCGATTATTAAATATATTGAAAATGATTTAGACCTACAAAAATGGGTGCGGCGGGGTTGATGATATCCGCTTTATTCATCGATAGAATCATGAGATAAATAAGTTGGTTAATTAGAAGGGTTTTTACACAGTAGTTTTAAACTGTCTAGAGAATAGATCTTAATGGTAAGGGTATCATGTTCTTAGGAAACATGACATCCAATAAATAATAATTTCCTTCATTAATATTATGTTATTATTATCCATGATATTTTAATTATAAAAAAATCTATAAGTTCATTTCTTTATTAGTTTTTTTATCAAATTGAATCTGTTCTTAGTCATTTACATTTCCATATTGATTATACCTTATATATTTATTAAATGGATTTTTTTTTCTGTTATTTTCCTTAACATGTTGTTAATTAATTATCCTATTATGTAAATGGAATTTGTTTCTATTTAATTACCATTTCATCTTTATTATTCAAAATTGATTCATGATAGATTATGTTCTACTTAACCCATACAGAGCATTTTAGTTCACTCATATTTTCCTTCCTTTCTCTATGATATAAAGAAGAGATCATTGAATGAGTTTAAATTTAGACTTTGTTGTTTATTATTTTTTAATATATTTTACAAATGTAATATGGGTACCATTTTTGTAATATGGGTATTAAAAATCTACAAAAAATTTCAGTCCTTTCATATTTGAATCAAGTATATATGCTAATGTAGTAAATTAAGGCACAATATCTTAGATATTGGGCTTACGGTCATTATTTTTGGATTTAGAGGTTGTTTTTTTAGAAAATCAATAAAAATGATTTAGGATAATAGATATTATTGAATATTAACCTATGATAGACTTTGAGGACAAGTATATAATAACATCCTAATGTTTTGGAAAGTTAGAGACTATGTGAGTCTTTCTTGTAATATATCTATATCAAGATACCACAAGTGGAAGAGGTTTTGTTACATATGTATGCATGGTAACAACTTTGAAAACGTTTTGTTAGGATTAATTCATCCATAAAATAGTACATGGAAATGTCTTTTACTGTGTACCTAGTTTGACACTCCTTGGGGGATATGTATTAGATAATTCATATTTTCTTTACAAACCATTTTGAAGGATTTAAAAGTAATGATATTCCCAAATAAACCAACGGTTATGATTATAAGGTTCACAATCCATAATTTTTTAATTTATGATAAGTGTTACACTATATTTTTTATAATACATCATGATTTAAAATTAATAATTTATGAGTGAAACAAGTATATGCTATTGTTAAGAAATGGCACCTGAAAATAAAGTAATGGTATCAATACTTGCGGAAAATGATGAGATTTCCCTATTAAGTAAATCAATACAGGTCATATTGGAATGAATAAAATTATACCTATATTATAGATGCTTAATCATGTTATGATAAGTAAATTTTCTTATGCGGAGAAACTAGTTCCACAACTAGATTCCCATATACTGGATCTTTTTATTCAACAAAATACAAAGTCATTTAGTGGACTACAAATCCAATTGTAATCGATTAAGTCTCTATAAAAGATATTTATGAGCATCAAATGTGGTGAAATACAAAAGGATACACTTGTAGTGCATTATTTAGAAAGGATATACTGATCAATGGTTTTCATTGATCTTGAATACTATATAGGAAGAAGAAATATAATTCCCAGAATAGAAAGAATTTAAGGAGATATTATTTGATAAATAATTGCCTCATGAGAAATAAATTTTGATAAACATACAATTTATTCTCTTAAATAGAAAGAAGTGAGAAAATGTTGAGAGTTATGAAGACACATTTACAAGGTTGTCTAGGTATTCCATAGATTACATACTAAATACGAGTGCACGATTTACCACTTATTTGAAGGTCATAAGTGAAGTATTTGATGGGTGATTGTTTTTCAGACCTTTTATTCATATGATGAAATTGATTTATATTCCTTAAAACTGGAGAATTAATTCTCAAGATCAAACATATTTAGGCAAAAATAAGAGAATAAGAGTATATCTAAACATCCTGAGAAATAGAATGTATCAAAGAAAGAGACAATAATAAATTAATTTACACCTTGTGAGAACATTGGAAAGATTCACCCTGTGAAATTCTGGAAGGGACAATGAGTTTATTATACGTGTGCAGATAAGGTTAAAAATTCTAAATAATGAAAGGGGAGAAATAAATTTATGATGTCTTATGCTTTATCTGTATAGTGATGGGAAATTACTTGCACCATTTGACCAAGCATCAAAGGAATCTACCATAGAGGAGGACAAGGGAAGATCGCCAAGTGTATGTTGTTACTACAGTTCATGAATACGTACTCAATGATGTGGTGGTTGGAACATTAATCTTATATTCAAATTTATTGGATAATTTATTTGATTATAGAACATCACACTCCTTCTTATCTACCCAGTTTTCAAATAAAATTAGACATTTCTTTTCTGATTTAATTAGGGATATTTGAGTTAAAACTCTTAAGGGAAGTCATATTATAACAAATATTTATTAGTAAGTCCTTATTATAATAGATAAAAGTTCTTTATTTTTAGACCATATTATCACACCTATGTTTGCATTCGATATAATCCATGATATAGACAATCTTCCAAAATATGATGAATCAATTTATTTTACGAAGAAGGGAATTACTATTTGTCTGGAAGATATAGAATTTATAATCTTTAAGAGTAGAAAATTCACCATCTGATTATTATCTAGATCCACCCCTGGTAGATCTACTAAATAAAATTCTTCAAGAATTATAGAATACAACATCTAGGGATGAAGAAGGAAATCTTCATATTGAGTATGTACCTATTTTAGAGGAATACAATGATGTATATCCTTAGGAATTTCCTAACAAACCACAGAGCGAAAAGTTGAGTTTATCATAGATTTAATCCATGATGCAAGACCAATATTAAAGACTCCATATATAATGGCCAATGTGGAATTAGTGGAACTGAAGAAATAACTAGGGGATTTGGGTTATATAAAATTTATTTTTCCTAGTTTTTCACTATGGGGAGACCACGTTATCTTTATTAAGAATAAATATGGATCCATATGGATATTCATTGATTATAGGGAAATTGATGATATTATAATAACGAACAGGAATCATTTTACTCACATTAATGACTTATTTTATAAACATCATGGGCCCCAATAATTTACAAAAAAATAAACTTCTTTTTGGGTATCATAAATTATGAGTAATGAAAGTAGAAATTCCATATAAAGATTTATGAATGAGGTATGGACATCAAAAGTTTAAAGAAATGTCATTTTCATTGACTAATCCACCCTCTATTCTGATGGATCTCCTGAAAATAGTATTAAAGGAATATCATGATGGTTTTTTTGGTATTTATTGATGATCTTATGCTATATTCTAAAATCTATGAGGACCATTAAAATCACCTATGTATAAATATTAAGACTCATAGAAGGAAATAATAATATATTAAATTTAGTAATTGTTGTTTTTTTCTCCACTAAGTTTCTTTTATTGGCCATATTTTCTCCAAAAAATGGAATCTTAGTTGCTCATACGAACACAAATGAAGTAATAGAATTACCAACACCAATGAACATAACAAAGGTATATAGTTTCATTTGTATGGGATGCTACTATCGTTGATTCGTTTATAATATTTCATGATTGGATAACCCATTATCCTAACTTACACATAAAATGGTTAATTTTTTCTATACAATGTAATGTGAATAATATTTCGATGAACTAAATGAGAGATTGGCTAAAACTCTAGTTTTGACTCTAACATCTAGAAGTAATAGATTTCTGATATATAGTGATGAATAAAATAAGGTATATAGTTGTGTTCTAATTAATAATGATAAATTTATTTAATATACATTAGAGAAATTTCATTTTCACAAATATAGCTACCTGAAATATGATCTTGAGTTGGTAGTTTTATTATATTCTTAGAAGTTATGGAGACATTATATCTATGGTGGAAGATGTGGGATATAAATGGATCACAAAATCCTAAAATACATATTGTCAACGAAATAGATTAATATGAGATAAATGTGACCACTCGAGAAACTCAAGGATTTTAATTTCTCAATACACGACTTCGATGGAAAAGGAAATAAGGTAAAAGATGCCTGAAATAAATATTTTCAATTATTTCTAATCAAGATCCATTCTTTACATTGAAATTATGGAAGATTATTAAGAATGATCTTGATACTAAGCTTCACTTGAGCAATGTATACCACCCTCAAACCGATGGGCAATCTGAAATAACAATTAAAATAGTTAAAGACATGTTGAGTTCAGGATCCCTCAAATTTCAAGGTATGCGGGATCTGTATTTACATTTGGTAGAGTTTGACAACAACAATTGCTTCTATTAGATTATTCAAATAGTTTCATACAAATCATTATATGCAAAGATATTTCACACTCTAACTTGTTGGGATGAATTTGGTGAAAGTAAACATGGTAGACTAGGACATGTTGAAGAGAGAACAACAAAGGTAAGGTATATTCATGCTCATATTAAAGAAGTTCAAAGTAGGAAAAATTATTTTGTTGATAATTAGAGGAAATATTTGGAATTAAAATTTGGAGATATTGTATTCTTGAAGGTATCTCTATGGAAGTGTGTTATAAGGTTTGGAAACAAAGGGAAACTGGTCTATTGGTACATAACACCCATTGAAATAATTGAAACAATTATATTTGTTTCTTATCATTTTGAAATGATTCAAAGTCAATCAAAATATCATGATTTTTCTATATATATTTTCTATATAAGAAAATAAATATCCAACACATGTGCTCTGCTCTAGTGAAATAGAGTTGCAACCTGATCTATCATATTGTGAAGAGTCAATCTATGTTCCTAATACCATAACGTATGTATTGAGGAATCAGATAACTCATACAGATAAGGTACTATAGAGGAACTACAAAATGGATGATGCAACATGGGAACTAGAATTTATTATGAAGAATAACTACCCACATCCGTTTAGAAGTTAATATCCACGAAATTTTGATAATTTTTTAAGAGGGAATAATGTAACACCCCAAGACATAAAAATATATTTTCCTATAACAATAATTTTAATTTTCTTAATATCTTTCAATGCATGCAACACAGAGTTATCTTGTGTTACATGCAACAATGAATTTATTCAATAGTTTACATTATAAGAAAGACAATGTTTTACCGAATACTATTAATTTCACTACTTAAAATAAAAATTACCACTTATTTATTAAATTGCATGTTTTGAAAATGATCATGTAACTTATAAAAACATATTGTTTACTTCATTTTTTACTAATTAATTATAAATGAAAATAAAAACCTACTGAATGTAAAGGAAATGTTTTTATCAAAACAATTATTTGCCCAAAGGTGAATTATTTTAATAAATTAGTTTAATCTCTATTAGTTACTAAAATTAATGAAATTTATATATTATATATTAAATTTAATATTTTCACATTCATCTAATATATTTTATAGGAAAAATATAATAACAAATATAAATTGAAGCATAAAAATTTTGTATTTTTATAAAAGGTAAATTTTCCACCAATTAATAGGGCACTTTTTTTAACAATAAACATTGACACTTTTATAATTTTTACTTGAAAAAATAACCATCAATTGTTAAATTTTAATTTTAATATTATATTACGATTTTTTTTCATAGAAGATTTATTTGTTGATGAATAGTGGAAAATAATTAATTTAATTTAAAACTAAATTTTCATCTAAGTAATTTATAAAGTAAAATTAAATTATAAATTGATTTTAAACTTAAATTTTAATAATTATAAATATATTAATCCAATTTAGGTTATTGGAATCAATTTCTTTGTGTTTTTTTATATAAAAACATTTCAATATTTTAATCATTTTCACAATAAAACCCTACATTGGCATCACATCCGCAGGATAAATTTTAAATTTAATTCTTCCACTTCTATGAGTTGAACATAAAAAAATGGATTCCATATTTTGAATAATTATAATTTTTAAATTTTGATATTGTAAAATTTAAATTTCACTAAAGTTATTTGCTAAAAAAGTGTGTGTTAATCATATCGATTTAGGTAGAAATATGTTCACTTAGTGGTTAATCTTAAATGATAAGCTGTGAATATGAACCAAAACTTTTCCAACCCCCATTATATAGATAAATATAGACAATATACCCTATTTTATTGAAAATGGATCATTATTGGAGGCACATAATTTAGGGTATACCTCCCAATAGTGTTTACCTTTTGGTATTTATAAGAATGAAACTTCTCATCCACTATAAAAGTGCACTCACCCCCCTAACTAATTCACACATACCAATCCATTTTACTCCTATAAAACCTACCAAATTCACATAAAAATTTTCATCCCCTCATCCAATAATCATTAATATGGGAAAATTCAACTAAGGAATGCCTTTAGTGAAAACCAAAATGATGTACCCGAATAACATGTGACATTCATCAATGGACATTTTGGTTTTATTTCTTACTCAAACACATTATATTATTTTCATAAATGGATAATATAATAACGAAAATATCTCTAATATATTCAGATGTTGGTATATTAAATTTAAAACCTACAACCACATGCACATCAATAAAATAGTTTATGAAATCATTATTCATGTGTACGGAGGACTACCTCCTCGTAAACCGATGTCATTAATTTTTCCATTACCACATTTAAAGGATAGAAATAACGATGTAAATAATATTTATATATTTTATATATGATATTTAATATGTATTTATTATTTTGAATTATTATATAACACATACCATCATGACCTCCATTTTCGGGGTATACAATAATGTTGTTCTTGTGTATGACAGACTACCACCTTGAAAAGTGATGTGATTGATTCACACATTGCATGAAATGTATGAAGGATGGGTTTCATAAAAATATGTGATATATATAAAATAAATATTATAATGTAATTATAAAATAACCATATGTATATATATATGTTATTTAATTTTCTTTCAATCACTGATTTAAGAAAATAGAAACAATGTTCTTTACTATGTACGACATACCCTCTCCATGAACGATGTATTTAATTTCTTATCCCCAAATTTTATTAGTTTATGTTGACCTCACATGTTTTGATAATCCCAATTACGCGTTCACATACTTTGATAATATCAATTAATATTTATCTATATTCTAATTCGCTCAATCTATGACATTGTATCTGATAATAATATTTAAATAATCCTTGAAATATGTTAATCAATGTATATCTTTGTTTATATAAGTTTTGAAGTACTTATAACCCAATCAGATATGTTTTTCATAAAACAGAAGTGTTAGTCACTGATCTTCATATAGCTACTAATACAGAGCTACCGGTACTTAGTCTACCGACAGACTTAGTCTACCGATATACAGAGTCACCGACAAGATGAGGTCACCGATACGTAGAGCTACAGATATGTGCAAGTCCATCGGTAAGCATAGAACAAGGTCGCCGATACATATAGCTACCAATAGAACATGTCTTCCGATAATACAGAATGGAGCTACCGATATGCATAATTCTACCGATTCACATAATCACTGAAACTAAGCGAGCTACCGATACAGACAGTCACCGATACATAGTGATACTGAGAGACCATAGCTACTGATAGACCATGAGCTACCGATATACAGAGTCAACGATACAGAATGAAGCTACGGATACAAAGCAGAGCTACTGATAGATCAAAAGCTACCAACAGAATGAAGTCACCGGTATATAAAGTTATTGATACCAAAAGTTACCGATACACAGAGTAAGAGCTACCGATATTAGGAGCTACCGATACAAGTTCAAATAGCTACCGATAGAAGGTCACTGCTACACAAAGTCCACCGTACACATCTACCAACAGAAGGCTACTAATGATTAACCAACCAGTCAAACTCTATACTCTCAATATTATTTATTTATTAAGCTAATGGTTACATTTGATGTTTTTAATGCAGTTAATGTTATTTAATGATATTTGGTGGCATGTCAGGGAACCGTACCTTGTACCCATGAAAAAGTTAATCATTATTTTTTGTCAGATCTGAAATCAATAAAAGGAAAGATAAAGACCTATAAAAATAGGGAGAATCGGGGAACTAAGAAGGCACATGAAGGAAGACAAGGGCTCAACAGAATTGAAACGTGGTGTATTCACACAAGGATACATCCATACCTGGAGAGCACTGTACATACACTAATCCACTCATTCTAGAGGAGAACACAAGCTGCATCATGAGTGAAGAACTACAACAAACACTTCATGCACTCAGGCTGATAAGCTGAACCTGAGAACCAATGAAGAAAAAGAAACTCTGTTTTTCAGACAAAAACTAGAGAAGGACTCAGAAGCTTTTTTGACAAATAAAATGAGTCCAGAGCTACACTTCCAATCACTAAAGATTTTCTAAACAAATTTATACTTACTATAGTGATTCTTTTATTTACATTTCGAGCAGTGTGTGTACCCTGTTTATTTTACACACACACTGCCTCCTGAGCTAAGTTGGAGTATTCTTAAATCCTCATTCAAACTCTATAACTCCCCTGTATCCCACTGTGGATAGTGGTAGAGATCGAGTAAGACCTGGATAGTTGTGAGCTGTTGTTTGTTTTCCCATGTAGAACTTTCGTAGAGGTCTTTGAACATGGATAGTCATTGAACTGTTGTTTACCCCAATCTAGGGTGTGAATCAATTTATATAAGTTGTCTGAGAGGACTAAGTCTCATCTTGAGACTGAACCTCTGGGTTACATCTAATGTTATTTTTAGTTTAAGTCATAAGTATACTATATATTTCATATTCCACTGCTAACTAATTTGAAATATAATTTGTATTAAAGTTACTTTGATAGTTAAATTAGCAGGTGTTTATACTTATTGTAAACTAGTAAGTTAGTTACAAAAGTCAATTTAATCTTCATATTAAATCAAATGAGACCTAATAAATCTTTGAGAAACTAATTGAACATTTACAATCCGTATAAATTCACTACATTTTAACTATGTTTTTAAATAGGGGGATTTTAAGAGAAATATTTTTAATAAAAAATTTTAATTGGAACTCAGTTCACCCCCCTCTTGAGTATCCACTCTGACCAACATTTGGTACCAATCATTTTTATTAATACAAGTTTTAAAAACATTATATTTTTCAACTGTGATTTTAGTTTCATTTTTAAAGATCTTAAATTTCTGTTAGTTCTAAATTTTATATCTTTAATATATTTTCTAGAATCTAGTTATGGATAATAGACTAGAACGTGCTGCTACTAACAAGCCACCTTTATTTAATGGTACAAACCTTTCCCAGTGGAATATTAAGATGAAAATTCACTTAGAGAGTATGGGTTTTGATATCTGTACTGCTATAGAGTTTCATTATAAAATTCCAGAAACTGATAGAACCACTTGGGATGAACATACAAAGACTGCTTACAATATTAATTTTAAAGCTATGAATGCCTTGTATTGTTCTTTAGGAGATAAAGAGTTTAATATAATTTCTGCTCGTAAAACTACTTATGAAATATGAGACACTTTGGTGATTTCCCATGAAGGAACAACCAATGTTAAATAAATGAGATTGAATACATATACTCTTAAATATGATAATTTTAAAATGAAATCTGATGAACCCATTTCTGATATATATCTCAAGTTCAATGAGATTGTCAATACTATGAGATCTCTTGGAAAGGTTGTTCCAACAATGGAACACATTATGAGGATATTAAGATGTCTAATAGAAAGATAGAGTGGCACATCTGTTTCCATTAGAGAATCATCTGACATAATCACACTCCCTATTAAGGAATTAATAGGTAAGCTTATAATGTATGAGGAATAACTTAAAGTAAATAAATAGAAGATGATGAACCCAAGAGAAAATCAATGGCTTTCAAGTCTACTGCTTCAAACTGTAAAGACAAGGAGAAAATACATATACCTACTGAAAGTTCAATAAGTGAATGTTCAAACTCTGACAATGTTGAGGAAATGGCTCAAATAGCTAGGAGATTTAAGAAGTTCTATAGGAAGAAGAAATTTTTCAGAAAATCAAACTACAAAGGTAAGTATGACAATAAAGGTAAGTGGAAGAAGGATTGGAAGAAATTTGATAAGGAAGATGATATAGTCTGCAATGAATTTAATAGGAAAGGACACATCAAGGCTGACTGTCCAAAATTAAAAGTAAAAAAGAAATATGATTATAAGAACAAGAAGTACAAGAAATCCATGAAAGCAACCTGGAGTGCTTTGGAAGACAGCACAAGTGAATCTGAAGTTTTTGATTCTGAAAATAATCATGCCAACATGTGCTTCATGACTAACATATCTGAGGTACATGTTTCCCCTATTCTAAATGATTATTATTCTGTAAATAATAGTGATTCAAATAATTATGAAAATATGTCTAAGGATGAACTGTTTAAATATTGTAACATGCTGGAAGAAACATGTAATGAACTTAAGTACAAATATAAGTCATTAATGAAACAACATGCTCTCACTGCCAATGTTAAATCTAACTTTGATATAGAAAAGGAAAATAATTCTCAACTATTGAAAGAAAATAATGAACTAAATATGTCTAAAGAGAAACATAGAAAGTACATAGAAAAGTTAACAAATGGAAAAGGTACACTTACTCGAATTTTAGGTAATCAAGTTGCACCAAAGTACACTATTGGTTTGGGATACCAACCTGGACAGAGACAGTTTACCAAAAATCGATTTATTCCTAAATCTGGACAAAATTATACTTGTTTCAGTTCTGGAAATTCGTATGCTTCAACTAGTTATTCATATGGTTATAGATAAAATAAAGTTTATCTTTCAAAATATGTTGAATCTATTAATTATATGAGACCCATAAGACAAATTTGGGTACATAAAGCTTTGATTTATAACCTGTCTAGACCCAAGAAGATCTGGGTACCAAAATCATTTTCTGTTTAAACCTATTTTGTAGGAGACCTACTTTAAGAGTTCTCATAAGATGGTATGGTACATGGACAGTTGATGTTCAAGGAACATTTATAGAGATTACTCATGCTTTAAAAGCTTAATAAAGTTTTATGGAGCCTATGTCACCTTTGGTGATAATTCTAAAGGAAAAATCATCGGCCTAGGCCATATTGGTTACATTTATTCAGTTTTAATTTCTACAGTTTTATTTGTTGATGGACTTAAATATAATCTGTGGAGTATTTCTCAGTTATGTGATGATGGCTTTAATGTTAAATTTGAAAATGATTCTTGTAATGTTTTTAATTCTAAGAATGTTTTATTATTTTATTCCTTGAGAAATGAAAATGTTTATGCTGTTGATCTGAATTCTTTAGCTAAGAAAAATGTTACTTGTTTAAAAGATTTTCATAAAGTGTCTTGGATTTGGAACAGAAGATTAGGACACTGCAACATTTATTCACTTAGAAAATTAACAAGAAAGAACATAGTTAGAGACCTACCTAAAAATGAATTCCCATCAGACAAAGTTTGTAATCCCTGTCAAAAGGGAAAGAAACATAAAGTTTCTTTTAAATCAAAGAAAGAAGTTTCAACTTCTCAACCTCTCAAGTTGGTTCACATGGACTTGTTTGAACCTTCTAGAGTTTCTAGTTTAAATGGGAAGAACTATGTCTATGTTTTAGTAGATTACTTTTCTAGATATACATGGGTATACTTCTTAGCTCACAAAAGTGAATCTTATTATTACATTGTTAAATAATCTAAGTCTGTAGAAAACCTTAGTGGACTTAAGATTAAGACCCTAAGAAGTGATCATGGACGTGAGTTTGAAAATCAAAAGTTTGAATCTTATTGCTCAAAAAATGGCTATAGTCATAACTTTTCTTCCCCTATGACACCTCAACAGAATGGTGTAGTAGAAAGAAGAAACAGAACCCTTTAAGAAATTAAAAGAACCATGCTTAATGAGTATGATCTGCCTATTTATTTTTGTGATGATGCTTTGAATACAAATTGTTATATTATCAATAGAGTCTTAATTAGACCTGCTCTTAAAAATACCCCTTATGAGTTATGGAATAATATGAAACCTAAAGTTAGTTACTTTAGAGTCTTTGGATGCAAAGTCTTTATCCTCAATACAAAGTATAATCTGGAAAAGTTTGCTTCTAAAAGTGATGAGGGAATTTTTCTTGGTTATTCTTTAACTATAAAATCCTATAGATTCTTTAAATAAAGAACCAAATGTGTCGAAGAATCTGTTCACATAAAGTTTTATGAAACTGATTCGCATGAGCCTAAAACCTATCTTGAAAATCTTGAAGAAGACTTGACTTTTATGGACCTTAATGATAAAACTAAATAACCTGCTGTAAAAACATCCAGTTCTGTACATATGCCAGAATATGCTTCGGTTGAAACCGAACCTGTAGTTGAGCCTGAAAATTCTAGTCCTACCTTTTCTAGATGAACTAGGATTCTAAAGAGTCATCCTTTGGATGCTGTTGTTGGTAATATTGATAGAGGGACACAGACTAGAGCTTATCTAAAAAACCAGGTTGAACATCAAGCCTTTCTTTCACAGATAGAACCTAAAAATGAAAATGATTCCATCAATGATGAATTTTGGGAAATGGATATGCAAGAAGAGTTAAATCAATTTGAAAGAAACAAAGTCTGGGATTTAGTTGACAGACCCAAGGACACTTTGACAATAGGCACTAAATTGGTTTATAGAAATAATGTTGATGAGTCTGGAAACATAGTTAGAAACAAAGATAGATTAGTTTTACAAGGATATAATCAAGAGGAAGGTATAGAATATGAGGATACCTTTGCACCTATAGCTAGATTAGAAGCTATTAGGATTCTACTTACCTATGTTGCTCATCTGAATTTCAAGTTATATCATATGGAAGTTAAAAGTGATTTTATAAATGGTTTTATTATTGAATATGTTTTTGTGGAACAACCACCTGGATTTACTAATCCTAATTTTCCAAATCGAGTTTTCAAACATTCTAAAGATTTATATGATTTAAAACAAGCTCCAAGAGCTTGGTATGATAGACTTGGTAATTTTATTATTTCAAAAAGTTTTACTAAAGGGTTATCTGATCCAAATCTTTTTACTAAAATAATTTCTACAGATGTTTTAATATTAAAAATATATGTTGATGACATTTTTTGGATCTTCTAAACATTCTTTATGTACTGATTTTTCAAAGAGTATGCAAAATGAATTTGAAATGAGTTTAATGGGAGAACTCAAATATTTTCTTGGATTTCAAGTTTTCCAAAATGAAAATGGTATTATTTTGAATCAAAGTAAATATACAAAGGATATTTTAAAACGTTTTGGTTTGGAAAGTATTAAGGAAGTGATACTGCTATGAGTACAGTCTATAAATTGGATGCAGATGAAACTGGGAAACTAGTGGATCAAACAAATTACAGAGGTATGATTGGAAGCTTACTCTACCTTACTGCTAGTTGACTAGATATTATGTTTAGTGTGTGTATGTGTGCAAGATTTCAAGATAAACCAAAGGAATCTCATTTACATGCTGTTAAACGAATTTTTTAAGTATATTAAACACACTGTAAACATAGGTTTGTTTTACCCAAAATAAAAACCCTTTGAGTTAATGAGTTATTCAGATGATGAATTTGATGGTTGCAAGTAGGATAGAAAAAGCACATCTGGAACATGTCATTTATTGGGAAAATCCCTGGTATCTTGGTGTAGTAAGAAACAGAACTCTGTTGCATTATCTACTACTGAAGCAGAGTATATAGCAGCTGGTAGTTGTTGTGCACAAATTTTGTGGATGAAACACACTCTTTTGGACTATGGATATTATTTTAAGCATGTTTCTATCCACTGTGATATCACAAGTGCAATACACATTTCAAATAACCCTATATCTCACTCTAGGACCAAACACATCGATGTAAGGCACCATTTCTTGAGAGATCATTACCAAAAGGGTGATATTACTCCTGAATTTATAGGTACTGAACATCAATTAGTTGACATTTTCACCAATCCTTTAAGATCGGATAGGTTATGTTACATTAGGCATGAGTTGGGAATGATTAACCTTGATCGGTACGTACCTCACCGATGCGATGTAACCTCACCGATGTAACCTCACCGATGCGATGTAACCTCACTGATGTAACCTCACCGATGTAACCTCACCGATGTAATACCTCACCGATGTGATACCTCACCGATGTAACCTCACTGATGGACCTAACTGATATGAGTTCTCACTGATAGACCCTACATGCGCTGTTTTAAACTTCTGTCTGCCACCATAATCTGAATCGTTTTTACTTTATTTCATTTCATTTATTTATTTTATGATTCCTAAATGATAAAACAATGTCCTAGTTACTTCTCAATCTACCAAGCCTCAAACCTTTTACCCTCAAACCTTAGCTCCCAAATCTCTCGAAAACCCTAAATCCCTCGAACCAGAGATGGAAAAAACCAAACTCCCTACCATCAGAGATGACACTGAAGAGATGAATTCAAAGAAGCAGAAGTCCGAGCCAGAAGCAAGAGGTAGTGTTGGTAGAACTAGGTATGGTAGGAAATTAGTGAACTCTCATTTGAAAAATAGAGTTATTGTGATTGAAAAATAACTGTGCATGGAATGGTTGTTGCCTAGAAAATCGTTAATGCTCGAAGTGCTGGAAGATCATAAGTTGGTAGATTGCTTGTTGAACAACAATGGCCCATACTATAAAAAGATAGTGAAACAATTTTATGATTTTGTAAGCTTTGAGAAATAAGAAGATGAGAACCGAATGATTTCCTTTGTTAATGTAAAGAATGTGTCTTTTTCATCTGTTGAGTGGGTTGAATTCCTGAAGGTACCACATAAAGGTGTATATGGATATGTCTCGAAATCTATACCACCTACTAGTGATATATTAAATTATGAGACTGCCTTGGAGGTTCTCACCGGTGATGTTATTCAAAGATAAGTGGTGGTTGCTGAAATGGATGGAGATAACATATTGTAGTTCATGTTTGTTCAGCATGTCTTAATACCAAGGAGAGGGGACATTGAGAATTTAAGATATCAGGATATCTATCTCCTGAATCTCTTGAGACATTGTGTAGAAGTGAATCTGTGTAGATTGATGATGATTCAAATGGAAGAATTGACAAGGGCAAAATCAAAGACTAATGCCCAATTCTTTTCCAAGTTTATCTCAGTGATGATCAAAGTGAAAGGGGTAGCTGAGTCTCAAGATAAGACAGTGGTAGTAAGGAACTACTTCTGTATCACAAGCACAGTGTGAAAATACATGAAGATAAATTTGAACCCATGGAGAGGAGAGTGGGTTAATGATGACAAGAAGGTATATGATAAATTCAAACTTGTGGATCATCCTTCAAGACCTAAGGATGTGAGGGATCCAGGTCTATGACCTGATGAAGAAGAACCTGAGTATAGTGATGAGACTAAAGAAGAAGAGACTTCTATGGATGATGGAAGGGATCCGGACTTAACTCCATGTCCCGCTGCTGAAATTGTATCTTCTATAAAGGAAACTCTATTAGAGTAAGAGACTCCTGATGATGAGGAAGACCAGTAAGCCCCTGGGCATGAAGAAGAAAAGGAGAATGAATCTGAAGCCTCTGATTTTGTCTGCTTAAGTCTGAGTCCATTAATTGGAATCACAGTTGTGCCTACTAAGGATGTAGTAGAATAAATGGAAGAAGCTATACCTAATCCAGAGGACCCTCCTATTTTATCAGAGATAGAATTGATAATAGAAGATTCCTATGAGGAAGAAAGACCTACTGAGAATGTTGTTGCTGTACATGGGAATGCACCCATTGAGGGGGAGCATCCAACCATGTTTGGTAGTGTTTCAGTGTCTGTTGAGATTGAGGTCTGGGCAGAAGACCCATATTTTGTGGTTTGTGGATTAGACTATTCTGATTCTAATAATGAGGCATCTCTAAATAGACCAAAAATCATTTATGATGTTGAGACTGAGTTGTTACCTGAATATGTGGTTAGAATGGATGACCTGGATAATTTGAAGAAGAATCTTAATGTTACTTTTCGGGAAGAGACAAGGAAGATGGAAGTTTCACTGGTGTCATCAATTAATTCGATTATGAATGACTCAGTGGAAAACATAGCATCCGAAAGAGAACCTATTGTAATTGATCCTATTGATATGATCACTAGGTCTAACCTTGAATCCTTAAAGGATGAGCTGAAAGAGTCCTTTAGTGATTCTATTACTGAGTTGAAGCACTGCTTTATTGAAGAGATGAGCAGTTTGGAAAAATATTTTGAACTCTCTCTCGGTTGTAATATGTCAACCCTTATGGCAGAAATAGTGGAAGAAGTTACAACCTGCAAGACTCAAGTATCTAGACTGGAAGCGGATGTTGAAGATCTAAAAAAATCTATTATCTCTTTAGAATATTACATGAGTTCAAAATCTCAAGCAGACAAGGAATTACACTATGTTCAAAGTGTTGTGAGCCAGATGGTATTTGTCTTAGAAGGTTTTAAAACCTCTATGAATGAACATGTCAGCACCTAGGATTACCAAGTGAAAAACCTTTTTAGTGGGTTGACTAAAAACTTCAAGGAAAGAGTAACCTTCTCCACTGGTTCTCTTTCTTCTAGACCTTCAGTTGATTTGAACCAAATTTCAGCTGTGATGAAGGAGGAGCATGGTTCAGCATCAACCAGTGGCTCTGTGAACTCATCCGACCTAAGAAAAGTTGTGATTTCTACTAGAGATTAAGTTAGAGAAATAATGAAGATAGTCCAAGAGAATATGAGAGAAGCTTCTGCCTCTCAGAAAGAAGTGAAAGACAAGGTAGACTCCTATTTCCAAAAGGTTTACACAAAGAATCAACTCAAAAATCACTTCAAACTTCTATTGGAAAACCTAAAGTTACCTTCTGTCAATTAAGGCATTAGAGAGAAAGTCAGTAAACTAAGGTAATTGACTCCAGCCTTGGAGAAATTCATGGAGAACAAGGATGATTTCAAATCTTCTATGAAGATAGGAGGAGGAATAATTAGGGATTTTAGAAATCTTTTGCTGCCTTTCCTGCATGTCGATGCTAGGATAGTGAGTGTACCTCCAGCTTTACCTGCCTCTTCCTCAACTGCTTCTCTTGTTCATATGACTCCATATCAAGCCGTTCGAAGCCTTACACCTATGATCAGTTAAGGAACTACTCAGTAAAGGCCAAGCTATGTTTCTGTGGCTCATCCCCCTAAGATCATTTCTAGAATTCCTAAGCCTTCATCAGCATCCACACAATATGAATCCTCTTCTAATCTGAAGGGAAATCACACATTGAGGATGTGGATTGAATAGGTGGCTAAGATGTTTGATAGAATTCCCTTGAATTTTGTTTTCTTTCGATGTACCTTTTTGCAACATATAATACAATTGGATTTCTTTTATTTCTCATTTTGTTCCTCTTCTCTTTGTTGCTTCCCACTTTTTGATTATCACAAAGGTGGAGAAATATTCTCAAAGGGGTAGAAATATTATCTAAGGAAGAGATACCATGCTTTGCCCCTCGGATATCATTGAATTTAATTCTACCTTTGATACATTAGGTTCTATAACATACTATTTTCTCTGAGATAATTGAATTTAATGATATAATACTCTAATAAAACTACTCACTATTTTAAAACTATAATATCATAAGTTTTGATTATCAAAAAGGGGGATATTGTTGACCTCACCTGTTTTGATAATCCCAATTATGCTTTCACCTACTTTGATAATCTCAATTAATGTTTATCTATATTCTAATTCACCCAATCTATTACATTCTATCTGATAATAATTTTAAAATAATCCTTGAAATATGTTAATCAATGTTTTTCTTTGTTTATATAAGTTTTGAAGCAATTCTAACCCAATCAGATATGTTTTGCATAAAACAGAAGTGTTAGTCACTGATCTTGATATAGCTACTGATACAAAGCTACCAGTACTTAGTCTATCGATAGACATAGTCTACCGATATACAGAGTCACCGATAAGCTAAGTTCACCGATACGCTGAGCTACCGATGTGTACAAGTCCACCGGTAAGCAGAGAACAAGGTCACTGATACAGATAGCTACTAATAGAACAAGTCTTCTGATAATATAGAATGGAGCTACCGATATGAATAAGTCTACCGATACACATAATCACTGGAACTAAGTGAGCTACTGATACAGACAATCACGGATACATAGATCTACCGATAGACCAGAGCTACCGATAGACCAAGAGCTACCGATACACAGAGTCACCGATACAGAATGATGCTACCGATACAAAATAGAGATACCGAGAGATCAAGATCTGCCGATAGAATGAAGTCACCGGTATATAAAGCTACTGATACCAAAAGTTACAAATACACAGAGTAAGAGATACCGATATCAGGAGCTACCAATAAAAGTTCAAAGAGCTACCGATAGAAGGTCACTGCAACACAAAGTCCACCAAACACATCTACCAATAGAAGGCTACTAATGATTGACCAACCAGTCAAACTCTATACTCTTAATATTATTTATTTATTAATCTAACTGTTACATTTGATGTTTTTAATGCAGTTAATGTTATTTAATGATATCTGTGGGCATGTCAAGGAACCGTACCTAGTACCCATGCAAAAGGTACTCATTCTTTTTTTCCAGAGCTGAAAGCTATAAAAGGGAAGATAAAGACCTAGAAAAAGAAGGAGAATCAAGGAATTAAGAAGGAACACAAAGGAAGAAAAGGGCTCAACAACATTGAAACATGGTGCATTCACACAAGCCTGCATCCATACCTGGAGAGCACTAGAAATACACAAAGCCACTCGTTCTAGATGAGAACACAAGCTGCATCTTGAGTGAAGAACTACAACAAACACTTCATGCACTCAGGCTGATAAGATGAACCTGAAAACCAAGGAAGAAAATGACACTCTGTTTTTCAGTCAAAAACTAGAGAAGGACTCAGAATATTTTCTTACCAATAAAATGATCCTAGAGCTGAACTGCCAATCACAAAATATTTTCTAAACTCATTCATACTTACTCTAGTGATTCTTTAATTTACATTTCGGGAAGTGTGTATACCCTATTTATTTTACACACATTTTCTCCTGAGTTAAGCTGGAGGATTCTTAAATCCTCATTGAAACTATATAACTACCTTGTATCCCACTATGGATAGTTTTAGAGGTCGAGTCAGACTTGGAAAGTTATGAGCTGTTGTTTGTTTTCGGACGTAGAACTGTGGTAGAAGTCTTTGAACCTGGATAGTCTTTGCACTGTTGTTTACCTGATCCTGGGTGTGGATCAATTTATATAAATTATTTGAGAGGACTAAGTCTCGGCTTGAGACTGAACCTCTTGGTTTCATCTTCTGTGCTTTTTAGTTTAAGTCATAAGTATACTATATATATCATATTCCGTTTCTAACTACTTTGAAATATAATTTTTTTAAAGTTACTTTGATAGTTAAATTATCAAGTGTTTATATTTATTGTAAACTAGTAAGTTAGATTCAAAAGTCAATTTAATCTTCAGATTAGATTAATTGAGACATAATAAATATTTGAGAAAATAATTGAACATTTACAATCCATATAAATTCACTACAGTTTAACTTTGTTTTTAAATAGGGGGATTTTAAGAAAAATATTTTTAACAGAAATTTTTAATTGGAACTCAATTCACACCCCTCTTGGGTATCCACTCTGACCAACAGTTTATATAAATACATATATACTAAAAATATATGATATTTACATCATGTTTTACATTGCATATATCATTAAATCTTGATCAAATTAATAGGAAAAAAAATAAAAATTCCAAACATACTAAAAAAGATAGACAATTAACAATTGAAAATATGAATATAATGATAGAAAATTAAATAATATGTGATGAGTTGTTATAAAAGTATCATATATGTAATAGAAAATATCAACATGATTTATTAATAACTAAATAACATGATTAAAACCATTATATAGAATGTGAATTCACATTTGACTAAAGGAATGTGCGAGGAAAGGTATTTATTTCAATTTTCACTCCATTGAGTCTTAATTGTTATTATGAAACATTTCACTTTTACATCGTTTATATAATACCCCATTGAAATTAAATATCATGAATACTTTATTTTGGGATTTTTTACTTTCATTTGAAACAATAATTTAATTTTAATTAATTTTCATTAGAAATTACATTTCAATTAAATATAAAAATTAGTGTGTGATAGTTATGAATTTTTCTTAAATTGTATAACATTTTAAAAATGTTTTTTACTATGATTGATGTTTTATTAGCGTGGGAGATATTTTTTAATCTGTATTATTTATGAAATAAATATATTTAATGAAAAGACACACTATTAAATTGATTATTTGATAGATGAGGAATGATTTGGACATGTAGACATGGGTGGGGTCTAGTTAATGATATCTCGTTGGTGCATTAGTATTATCATGTGATGAATCAGTTGGATAAATCAGATAGGTTTCTACCCAGTAATTTTACGCTTTCCAAAAAATAGATATTGATGGTTAAGGTATCACGTTTCTTGGAAATATGACATCTTATAAATAATAATTTCCTTCATTTATAATTATTTATTATTTTCTAGGATATTTTAACATTGAAAAAATCTATATATGAAAATCATTATATGTTTATTTATTAAATTTCAGGTGTTTTAAGCTATTTAGTTTATCATATTTGTTATAGCTTATCCAATTATTGAATGGAATAGGTTTTCAATTATTTACCTTTCTATATTTATTATTCGCTATCTAGTTATTTAAATGGAATGTGTGGTCAATTAATTACCTTTCCATATTCATTATCCATTATTGATTTATGATATCTTTCATTGTACTAAACCCTTAGTGACTATTTGATCTCACCCTTATTTTTTTCATTTCCCATGTTATAATGAAGTGATCCTATAATGAGTTGAAAGGATGTAGATTGTTATTTATTTTATTTTAATTTATTTCACCAATGTAATTTGGATACCATATATATAATATTGATTTCAAAAACAGTTAAAATTTTTAGTTATTTGGGATTTTTTTCTTGTATCTATGCTAATTTAATAAATTAAGGCACCATCTTCAGGATATTCGGTTTTGGGCTGTTAAATCATTAATATGATGAAATCATAATTTTTCTTAACATAGATGTTATTAAATATTTAATAATAAAATAAAATTCTCATATAACTATATATTATTAACAAAAAAATGTTTCACCCTCTGGTGAAGTGATGGGAAATATGATAACTTTATCTATCAAATTCTATAATTCGTTTTTTTCAATTCTAAATGTTCCATTTTAGTCATTTGATAAGGGGGTTTTGAATTAGAATTATCATCAAGAACTATGTTAATAATAAAATCATCCTCTTTCTAAGCAATAATATGAGGAAAATCCTTAGGAAATATATATATGTATTCATTCACTACTAAATCCTCACTAATTGGAACAATTACAGTTTTCAATAATGTGATCAAGGTATCATTTACTACTATCAATGATCAATTTATTATATTATTTGTAACTTATCAAAGGTATGAAATCATTGATCATAACATTATTAGCTATAAAATATATCCTAGAATAATAAATATAAAACCTTTCCATTCCAAGAATGATATAAAATCTAATATGGGATGTTTAAAATTATTTTTAAGAGATACCATCCCACTGATAACAATAGGAAGATTCTTTTAAATTTTAGTTTCTTTAATATTTCCAACCATATTTTTCATTAAAATTTATATCTTTTTTCATGTGTTTATATTCCTATTTTAGTTTCAAATTTCTCAGCAATATATTTATGAGAAGATCCATACACAAATATGGAATTTTTATAATTTGAATAAACATGTATTATTCATTTCACCAATTCATTTGATGGTATAACATCAAATATAGTCATAAAAATGAATTTAATAGACCTTTTCATTTCTAATCCGGATGATTTCCATCCAATTAAAATAAATTCAAACACAATTTTGTATAAAAACCCATCTCATTTTAACTAAAACTCCTCATTATTATAGGGATTTCAGTTAACACATTATTTGATTATTCAAGAATATTTTCTTTACATTCATTAGCCCTATGAAAAAACTAACAACACTGGAAAAACATCCAAAATATTATAAATAATTCATTGAATTTTTCATTACCACACTTGGAACACGTTGTTGGATTATATCCATACTTATTATTTTGGTTTCATTAGTTTTCCCAACCTCCTTGAAGTTTTATTACAGTTTTTATCTCCAGGAACATATGTTCCAACAAACTCCATCTCAACTTTATTTTCACAACGATCAACTTTCTAATAAATTTTAAATTCTCATGTGGCCAAAGATCATCATAAACATGGTTTCAACCATGTATAAAATCATTAAGTTTTAATATAAATGAATTCAATAAATTATATTACATATTTTCCAATGATTTTATGTTTTTTATGTAAAGATATAGAATCATCAATAATTTATTCAATTCCAAAAAATGATTCTCCATCCTTAATCGAACAGCCTTAGGAAATATTTTTAGAGAAACATATTCTTGAATGTGTCTCATTCCAAGGAATTGAGATCATATTTATCTCTAGTATTCTTAACCAAATTTCACCATCAGTTAACCTCACCTTTAAAATTATAAATGGTAAGAGTTACCTTTCAGCATTTATTAACACCCGATAACATTTAATATCTTATCTTGTGCTTGATCCACCCTTTTTCAACCTCTGTATCTATGATTCCATTATAATATAGATGATTTTTCATATAAAATTATCCACTATCATCATTATATACTAGGGAAAATCCAGATACTATCAATAATGGATACCACCACCATTTATTGAATCTTTCAATTGATCGATCACAAGAACAAACTACTTTGTTCAAAATCTGACTATCTCAAGATGCTGTTTTCAAAGGATATTTCTCTTCTGGATCATTTTTATTATATCTTACATGTTTCCTCCCTAGAAACCCATTTAAAATAATCATATTTTTTATTTAGAAACATGGTTTTATAAAAATTACATATCATTTTAACTTAAAATATAAAGTAAGATCTTTTCAAGGAATGATATTAACAATATTTTAACCTCTAAAGTTTTTTAAACATTTCTATTGATACAAACTATAAGTAAAAATCCATAGACAATTAATATTATTGAGTTTTATATTATGTTTTTAGTCTCTATATTTCAGGATCATTTCAGGTTGATAGTTCTATAGAATTATGTCATAACTCATACAAAACAATACCATATAATATAAAGAAGAAACTTTTAATAAGTGTCTAATTTTTCCTTTATATAAAACTTTTAATATAAAATATTATTCCATTTCATGACATGTATTCCCAAAACTAAACTTGAACAATTATTTTACATTATCCGTATATAAATCATATGATTTTTTTAACTATGGGTGAGTATTAAAATTCCCAATAAGGGGTTTTAAAAAGAAATAAAAGCTGCAGTCCAGTGAAAATGTGAAAACCCATGAAAGTTTTACATTTATCACAATGTTTTTGAGATAATTTAATAAATCATTTCCAAATGAAATAACACACATTTTTTATTAGATAAAATCATTAAAGCCCATATCAAGGAAATCAAAACCCTTTTGCAAACATAGATCATCACAATCTAAACTCTTTTTAAAACCTTGTTAGAAGAAAATGGACCCTAGTTAAAACCGTAATATAAACCCTTTGGTAATTCCATCCATATTACCTATTAATACAAATAATATAACCCAATTTACAGTAGTACTCTCTAGGTGAACCTATCCTAAAATCTATATGGGGCTCTCCTAGTGCTATTTGGGTGCACCCATCATATATTCCATATCAGGGTCTCCCATTTCTCATATAATCCTCAAGAACCATTTATTGAATAAAAAAAATTATTTCATGCACTTTTTCAATATAAAACGTTTGAAAAAATATTTTAAACTTAAATGTAAACCATTTTTGGATATCAGAACACCTTTTTCTTTAAAAATCACTTTTTAAAACCAAAAATCCATTATTTCAAATAAAAACCAATTTTTACTACCAATTTACTCGAAAAATGAAAATCGGGTTTTCATTGAAGAAAAAATGAAATATTGTAAAGGAATCCAAATTTTATGTAATGGTTTATGCAATAAAAAATGTCTTTGTCAAAATATATAGTAATATAAAACATTCATATTTTTCTTTCTAAATAAATTAAAAAATTCTGTAAAAAAATTCCTCTTCAAAATAAATTAAAGGTTGAAAAAAATAACCCTTTTAATACTTCCATGAAAATATAATAACATTAATTCAATAATTTTATAAATATGGACATTTAAGAGAGAAATATTTTGAAGTAAAACTTAAAAAGGTGATTTTTTAAAATTAAAAGTAGTTTACCACCATAGAATTATTTGAATCAGAAGTTCCATAAAATAATAACATTATAAATAACATTAAATATAATTTATAATAGATAAATTAATTATATAAACTTTCAAATTGTCTATATATATATCTTATAAAATAATAAAGCTGAATTTCATCTAAATATTCCTTAATAAAAGGAAATTGAGGCAAAGTTTCTTACTTTAAGTCAGACTCATCATGTACGTTCTTTTTCATCCTGAATAATTAAACTATTTTATTTATTTAAATGATTATTAAAAAATTTCAAGTTTATTATTCTTTTTATTTGACTAATTACCTTGTTATATATGATTACTAAATCAATTAAATTTGTTTCAGATGTTTTAAATATATCCGACTCATGTGTAAAAAATGACTTTTGTAGGTTGACTCTAGTCAAATATGTCATTATTTAGACATATATATAGAGTAATAATCATCAAATAATAATAATATATATCAATAAATAATATTTGTAAAACCAATACTGAATTATAGATATAAAAAATGGACTACATTATGATAATGGAGATGGTAGGTCATTCATACGCAATAGTAATGTTTCCATTTTTCAATCATCATTATGGAATGGAGGTAAGTTATATTTTATATTTCCAAAATAATCATGATATCATAAATAACATATTATTACATTAAATATATGAATATATATATAATATTTTATGTTTTGGTGAAAAATATAATTGTATCTCTACATGGTGGCGGTAGTCCACACGTACGGACAAACGACGTTATCGTTTTTTTGTGTGTGGAATGGTAAGAAATAAAATTATATCTTGTTATTTAAAAATTATAAATATTCTATTAATATAATAATTTTTACACAAAAAATCATTAATTATAACTTTATTTACTTCCAAAAAAAACATTAGTGCAATACGAACCACATCGCTACACGAGGCGGTAGTCCATCGTGCACATGAGTGACGTTATCATATCCCCCATTGAATGAAAATTAAGAAGGTATATTTTATATAGAAATTACATAAATAAAAATATTTTAAAAATATCATATATATATATATTTAAATCCATCATCATAAGAATATGTGAGAGACAATTATGGAAAAAATGTCATGGGTTCACGAGGTGGTAGTCCACTATACATATGAATAGTGATTTCGTATCCCATTTGATGATAGAGTAGATGGTTATTAGTTTTTAAATTAGGATAATAACATCTAAATAAATGTTAAAAACTAGATTTATTATATCAATATAATTTAATAATATTTTATGTAGGTCAAAGAAGAAATAAAATAAGGTCTCTTGGTTAATAACAATACTTCTTCTTTGGACAACCTCTTTAGGTAACTACCAAATTCCTTCATAGGATGGATTTAGGGAAAAACCAAGGATTATAGTATATGTTTATTTGAGTAATAAATTTACTTGGTTTGGTCTTGTGTATGAAAATTTTATTTGAAAATGTTAATAGGAGATGGGAGTGGGTGGCCATTTATAAGTATTGTTAGTGGCTCACATCTATGTTTTGAAAATAAAAATGTATAACCACATTTTGAACATGATAAAATGGTTAAATATAGAACATTAATTTTTTACATTATATGGTTTAAATATGTCCATAAAATAGTTTTTCAAAAAGATTTTAGGTCATTTTAAACCATAGTTATTTAGTTTAATACCCATTAAATTTGTTTTTTTACCTTAACCGTGGTAAACAATTATTACTTTTTCCACTATTAATCATAACCAAAAATTAAGTTCAACATATTATATAATAAAAATCAGGATTATTAAAAAAATTTAATCCATTTGACCAAATTTAATTCACATAATTATTTGTATTTAATTTAAAATTAAACCCGCTGACGAGACGAAAAAAAGGTTTTTCAATAATTGTATTTTGAAAGGAAAAAATTGATTTTATATTAAATTTATGAATTGTAATAATAATTATATAAATTTAAATTAATATTTATTGGTATATAATATATAAAATTAATTTAAAAAATTCATAATTATGGGTTTACTTAATTAATTAAACTGGATAAAATTTATTCACTATAAATCAATTTTAAGAAAAATACTAATTTTAAAACCAAAAACAATATTATAGTAAAATCCAATATAAAGTTCATTGAAAATTGATTATGTCTATAAAATATAAATAAAGAATACTTATGTTACATGAAATCATATTCAAGTCATAATTTTAATTTTAAATTATTAAATTTATTGAAAAACTGACATTTTATCAAAAAAACATTACTTTCCACTATTCACTAAAAAACAATATTTTTATAAAAAATCCAAAAAATTACTATAAGTCACTTTTTAAATTATAATATAAGAAATTATATACATTTTTTCAAATTAAAATTCTATAATTTGAAAATTATACTTTCAAATATTTCCTTATAATAAAATAGTTTAACTACAACTATTTCATTTTTTATTTAAAAATTATATAATATTTGTATAATAAGTATAAGTATAAAATTATTTTAAATTAACATGGATTTAATTTATTCTGTCGTTACATCAATTATTACAGTTGTATTATTTTCCTATGGATTTAAATTAGTTTTAATTGTATTTTTTTTATTTCCTAATAGAAGATAATTAGATTATGATTAAAGGGGTGTTTGTAATCATTTAGTGGTGATGCATCTTTATAAAGGAAACTTTTCCATGTCTTATCATGTTTCTTATATAAATTTATTGAATGTATTATCTTTAATTCTTGATTATGAAATGCTTTAAGAATAAAATTTTTTATTTATATATTTATAAGAATTTGGATAATTGTTGAGATTAATATTATTATGTTAAAAGGTAAAATGCTTATGGGTTTAATAATTTTCTAATTTATTATCAATTTAAAATGTTTTTATGTCCATTATTGATATTTTTTACTCATACCTCATATATAAATGTTTATAACTGGGCTTAGGGATCAATAAGAACTATATTAAGGAATATCATTCAGTTATGGTGACTTTTCTGGAATGATGAAAATGCTTATGGAATTAAATAGGTGTGTAAACAAAAGAAATTATTTTTGGGGTAAAAAATATACAATGTATGGAAGTCTTTAATGTTATTTTTTAATGTATTATTTTGATATGTTATTTTTGGTCCCAAATCTCTAAAAATCAAAACATAAAACAATATAAGAATTTAATAGTGTGATATCTAGGATTTCAAATTAATACACGTTTTTATTTAAGATATGTGAAATTATAGATAGTATTAGAAAAATTATTAGATAAAATTATTGGTTAGGATATTTTCATGAAAAATTAACGATGGATATTAATCTATATTTATATTACTATGATATTACTTATGTGGGTTTTTGTTAAGATTTATCTAGTCTATGTATGATTTTTAATGGTTTTCCATAGTAGAAACAAATTAAATTATGTACAAAGGAATTAATAGATCAATATCCTTTTAAAAAAGAAACTTGGAATGGGTAGATGTAGATAATATAAGTCTATGTCTTTGTTAACACTATTGTCATGGGATTTAAATGGTTGTACACATACATGTGAGTGAATATATTCAATGTATATTAATATATAAATATTATGTCACATTATGAAGCAACACCCTATAATATTTCATGGATCATTATTTTAATTGGAATTTTGAGGACAGATGAGTTTGAAAAGATATTACATGATTTTGGTTTTTTAGACCATTATAGGGTGAATCCTAACATTTTTTGTTTTTATGAAAAATATGATCAGTAGTGGTCATTTTTTATTTTGTAAGATTTATTTTAATAACACTATTCACCATTGTATGGGAATGAATTTATTGGAGTTGAAAAAAATAGTAGGAATATATTTCCATTGGTCTAGACCCCCTCCCACCAATGATATTACAATGAAGGGAGATAAAAAATGAGTTTCTTCTAAATATAAAATGGGGCGTCTTGCTTGTGTGGTATTTTTCATTTAGATATGGTAGTAAATGCAAGGATTTTGGGATATGGTTTGTGTTTTTTTAACCAATAAGTTTCACTTGTGTGTAGATATATATATGTATGTGTGTTTATATTTTATATTCCTTGTGATTTTCTATACAAACCCCACCTCTATTGATCACTATCTCCTAAAACCCATACATTTATATGGGATTTTTTTATCAACATCCTGGTGATGAAGATTACTGGCTAACTACCCTTTCATTCCCTCTCTCTCTTCCAGGTGAGTAGATATTAATTGGCTATGATGACCAGAGGTCTTATAGTGCACTATGTGATGGATTGGGTGTCTTTGGGAATGATGTGATGTGACCGCATTGTGGGTTGGTGGCACAGGAATCTCTGGAAGATATTGTATATGATCGTCCTCTATAGTTTCTTATAGTGGGGGAATGCATGATAGTATGAGGGAAAATGTTTAATGCCATTTTTGTTCATCATAACCTACTAATTTTTTTGTGGTTGTGATGTAATGGACTACATTATTTCATATGACATGAGAAGATACTGTGATGTGGGGGGCGGCCCAACTATCTATGGGTATGATTTGATATGATCATGCTATGGTGCAATGTTATATGTTATTCAAAAGATATAAGTTTTTTAAGAAAAAATTGATGTTTGGATGTGAGAGTGAAAAATCAGTCAGAATGTAGTTTGGGGTACCCATTATTTATAGGATTCATATTATCAAATTATGGTTGGAATGAATTATTTAGTGCGTGTGACTTAGTGAGGTTAGGATTGATAATTGGGTTATTTAGGTGTTGCGGGTTTTACTATTTTATCACTAGTGAACTATTCTTCTTCTCTCCAATGTACATCAGAGAATTTGGATTTCCTACAGAGTATACTTGTATGATAACCCTATGTATATAAAAAAAATTTCAAGTTTCTCAGAGAATTACATGGATTGTTCTTGACGTTACTAGCTCATACCTTTTTGGATAATTAAAATGTCACTACTTTAGCTTTTCTTTTGGGTATCTGCTTCTAGATAATTTTTCTATATAATTTTTATTTATCCATGCATTTCTGGATGAATTCGGTTTATTTTATATTATATCATGGAGTTACCTGAGAATGATTCATATTTTCTCCCAATCCTATATTATTATTGAAGGTAATTCATCATATTTGAGGATACTTCTATATCCAGAGTTCTAGTTTCCATGTTGATGCCTACTAGAGGCAGGACTCGTGGGATCGTTATCTCTCTTTATTCAATAGGGTATCACTAGATGGAGGCTGTTGTGATAGAGTGGTATCATAGGCTTATGGTTGATATATAGGATGGATTTTGGAGTTATAAGTAGTTTGAATTTCATGTGTTTATATGAAAATTGTCCAAGTTGACCTTGGTGTGTAATAGAGGCCCGGGATACCAGCTAATACAAGGGATTTTAGGGCCCCCGTGATCTAGTCCATGGACTCTAAGATTATTGAACAACCATGTGAGGTGAACCGATTTGTAGTGTAAAGACCTATAATATATACTACCCTCATTATAACCAGTGTTTCTATTTGAGATGGGTTGTTTTGGGATGTTAAAATTAATCCAAATAAAATTCCATACTTCCCTGATTAAGAAATTCTTATTTTCTCTTTAACTATGGATCATGGATGTTGTTCTTGTGTGACTCTAGAAGTTAAGGAGAAACAAGTTAATCTAGTTGATCATCCAATGGATTATTTTCTATAAGAGTATGAGGCTTAATGGACAAAATTACATGATTTTCAAAGGAAGGATTTAGATATATCTAAGGGTAGTGTTTTAGATGCGGAGATAGAGATCTTGAGGGGCGGCTCAATAATTGTTTCAATTTTATCCAAGACTCAATGGGATATTATATCCCTTTGGAAGTTAGCCAGATGTGGGGATATATGCAATAATGGTTGAATTTGTATCTAGGTTAATTAAAGGAGATATTTTTTTGTTGGTTGAAATTCAAAAAGTGTTTCAAGAAGAGTTCCTTTCATCAACCATGAATTTAATGAAGAGGCATTAGTTCAATGTTAATCAATATGTGATGATGTTATTGTGGGAGTTTGGAATAAAATTCAAGGATATTATACATTTTTTCTGAAATCTTTTTCCAAATGATAATTATAATATGGGAAAACCTGGGGAGGAACTCCCTCCTTCTATTTAGTATGCAGTTACTCCTTTTACATTGAAAAGTATCTTTTACTTCAAAAAATGGTGTTGGTGTTTGAGAAGATACACTCATGAGGAAGTTTACCATTATATGGTAACTAAAAATGTTACTCATGGAGAATATTTTTTAGCGGATGTTCTCAGGCCCTAGGACCTTCGATGTTTCAACAAGTGGGGATTCAAAATCAGATAATTTTCTTTTGAATTTATATGTCATGTATTTTCCATTCTGTTATAAGAGATATCAAGATATTGTTCTTTTCTAAGGGGTCTGTATCCATAAAAATAAGTAGTGACCAGTGGATTCTCTTGCTAATTTTTGTTGATGTGTATAGGTTTAGTTCCAGCATCAGTAGTAGTTTATAGAGAGATTGTTTCTACTGTTGGAGCAGCAATCTTATGCTCTGTCGAGGAAATATGGAGTGGGCTGAGGGCGACCTAAGGATATTCATCATGGTTAGGGACCTATACTTGAATGTAGTTGTGGAGGTGAACATTAGTAGGGTGACAGAGGAGATGGGCATGATCACTTTCACATAGTAGATTTAGTAGTACCAGAGGTGCCAGAGATCATTTGAGGTACGATCATATTATCATCAACCATTTTTTATACCTTGTTTGATTAATAATACTAACACTCATTATTGTACCCACTCTAGTTTTCACTCAAGGAAAGATGCAGAGAGGTTTCCCACACCCCCACTGTTCACTATGATAGTTGGAGGTCATACTAGCTTGTTTGATTTGTGTCATGTGTGTAGATTGATGATGGGGAAACATCAGTCATGTGGAGATATTTTATTATTTCAGAAGAATTTGGGAAATGTTATCATTAGCATAAACTAATTGTATTCATACTATTTCTTATCAACTACATTCAGAGGAGAGTTGTGTTTTCAAATGTCGATAATCTAAATGTAATTTTAATTGGTGAGTAGTGTTTTAAGGTGGGATGATGGGGTGTAACAACCATTATTTCATTAATATATGAGTTATTGGTTGATTCAGTGAACCCAGGGACATTGGAGGTGCTCAGGGTCATTGGGATGTTTTTGGATTTTTTCTCCTAGGCGGTTGGGATGGTACCCCCTCAATGTGATGTTGATTTCAGTATAGAGTTACATCATAGTGTCTCTATAATCTTAATGGATCTTTATTAGATGATACCTTCTTAGGGTGGGATTTTCAGATTCAAATAAATGAGATGATATATAAGGGTTTTATCCAACTCATTGTGTTGTTTTAGGGTTCTCTAATGTTGTTATCTTTGAAGGAAGATGGTAGTCTGAGGTTGTGTATAGACTACTAGAGGTTGAATAAAATTAATGTCAATAACTATTGACCCATTCTGAAGATAAATGAAATTTTACACCAAATGAGAGGGGAAATTTTGTTTTATAAGTTTGAAATATGGTCTGGATATCGCCAGTTGAGTGTGAAGGAGGGAAGTATCCTAAAGACTAACTACAAATGCATGTTTGGGATCCTGGAGTATTTAATCATGTCATTCAGTGTCCCAAATGCCCATATGTATTCTTGGGACTCATGAAATTCATGTTCTATGAATCTTTGAACCATATCATAGTCCATTTCATAAAATAAATATAATTTTTCTCGAAGTTAAAGGAGGATCATGTTGGTTATCATAGACTTTTCCAACAGATTCTTCAATGCCACAAGATCTATGGGAAGTTATTGAAGTTTAGGGTTTAGAAAAAATATTTACATTTCATCGGGCATGTGGTGTCTCATAAGGGTGAGGTAGTGTTCCCATCAAATGGTGAGGAAATTATTTCTTGGAAAAAACATAAAAATGAGGTATATGTTCAATGATTTTGTTGTCTCATGAGATATTATCAGAAGGTTGTGCCCAATTTTTTTCGAGTTACAACTCATTTAACATAATTGAATTAAGGGGGCCTAGATTTTGTGTGGACTAAGCAGATCTAGGAAGCATTCAATTACCTGAATGAGAAGCTGGTCAAGGATCCAATGCTTTATTTTTCAAGGTAGGGCGTGATGTTTGAGTTGTTTCCTAACACTTCCCACCTAATAATATGATGCATGTTGATTAGGTATAGAGAATTGATATCTTATGGGTTAAGGCATTTACTGTAAGAACCCATATTTTCACTCAGGTATGGATCCTTTTAATTTCGGTCTAATCCATTATATTTGAAATGATATATATTCCTAATGTGTTTAAAAAGGTCTCAGGGACGTCTGGGAACTGTTTGAGGCCTAAAACCAGGCGTTATTGTAATAAAGATCCCTGGTGCATGGTTATAACAAATCCTTCGGGGAAGCCCATATGGTAAGATCTAATTGTGAAAATATTGATAGTGGGGTGATATGGGGAATTTTGTTTTCCATAACCATGCACCAGGGGATTCATAGTCATGCAATAATCTATAGAAAATTTGAAAAGGTGATTCACCGTGTTGGCATATATTTTCCCTAATCGTGTGGTCTAGCTATGCAAGTACCCCTATCCTACGTCAAACCATTCATAGTTGGTTCATGGGTTTCCAAAACGTGTGAAAAAATAACTTGATGCCTATATTTTGGGTAAAATTAACAATTTCATCATAATGGAATGTTTAAACCATTATTTATTCTCCATTTCCCATTCTAGTATACATCACTTCTTTTTCTCCTCATTTGAGCTCCTTTGAATGCCTAATCTAGAAATTGATCTCCTACATCTATTTGTAGTATGATTCAATCACAGTTCATCTCATTGGATCCACATTGGTATGATCCTAATTTTTTTAATATTTCTTTATTATTCATCTCATTGATGATTCTATTTAGATGCATGATTATTTTCTATATTTTCTTTATACTGAACTGTTCTACATATCTCATTCAATAAAGTCCAAGTTATATGGTAATACTATAAGAGGATAGTCTTATGAGTATGATGTAGGAGGTCTTTAACTCATCCCATAAGATTCATTGTTCTATAAATTATAGTGTGCATGCATCGATTTCATCAGGCATTGCATGTAAAATAAAAGTGTCTTGATTATAGTCATTAGAACCATATTCTAGGCCTCATGATATTAATTTTATCCATTATTATAGGTTCTAACCTCAAGTAGAACCACCCCTTATAGGGTGTTGTCCATAATTGGGCCTTTGGTGTTATGACATGTTTGTCTATGCTAAAGTTCAGGTGTACTTTGGCATGACCTTTCTATTAGTAATTCTATCATAGTGATATGAATTGTGAATTATTAAATGGATTGTACCATGTTTACTTTCACTTGAACCACCTAAGATAAGTTCATAAACATAATTAATGAATCATACATTGTAAATTATAAAGTATATTGTATATATATGACTTGTACTAAGTGATTATAATTTAATGTTTATTTGTACATCCATAGAACACTTTGCAACATCCAGTGGATGGTATCAATGTGATCCTTGTTAAATGATTATGATTTATATGAATTAATGAAATTTTTAAATTACCCTTGTCTTTTTCACACCGATGATAAGCAAGGATTGAACCAAATGAACTTGTCAAATGACATCCCCATCACATGAATTTATTTATTAAATGAATTTATTTTTAAGTTTCCTTGTCTATGGACTATGATATTACTATAGGAATGGTCAGACATGAGTTATCCTTTGTATTCTATAGGTAATTCCTTAAGAACTCACTGATTCCATTCTCATTCAAGGATGATAGTTGCTATGGTTGAGACCCACCTTGGAACCTGATCCTCATCTATCAGCGGATGCTCAGTATGACTCTTTATGATCCCTACTTCACTGGTATAGTATGCCTTGGATACACTCCATGGATCCAGCATGGCTTCTACGGAACTGAGGTTCCTTGTTTAGATCCTTGGGCCTAGCCATTTCTTATTATGTTTTAGATTCGATTTTTCCATGGAATCAGTTAGATTTATTATTGTGGAATTCCATGGACAAGGATCCTTCGATTACACTCTTAAACCCAAAGAAAGGATTTAGTTACTACTCAATTGGAAACCCTTCAGGTTAAGTTTTCCTTGGTGATCACCTTGGGAACTATTCATGACAAATAACATCATGGATACCTTCTTCACCTTGGATCATTCAATATTATCACCAAGTCACGATGTTAGTGTTGGAAATACATAAAATGTCATATTTATATAAACTAGGAGTAATTAATTAATGAAATGTTTACACATTAAGACACTAGTCGGGGGTTGAAGTATATACCTAGATATTTAAATTACCATATTAATTTAATTTTATATATGAATTCTTGTATACCCATTCAGTTTTATTACAAGGAAAAATCTTACAGATACCATTAGTGGTGGCCTACTAATATTTATCGCACACCCTATCCGGGCACTATTGGTAACTGAGAAGACTACATGTATGGGGCTATTGAAAAAAATAATGAATTTTTCTTCAGACACTTGATTGATTGATTTCTTTGGACATAGTAGGTAACAGATGATTGAGCTAGAGCTTGGGGTTCATGGGTTAGTTTTTGGATTAATTTTTCTACTTTTGTATCATATGTGTAGTTCACTTCCCTATATCCATGATTTTTAGCTTTCTAGAGACATAACATATATCATCATCAGATTCTATACATTTATATTAGTTGTACATGTTTTGTTTTTATTCATATCTAATTATATTGTGCTATCAGTCTACTTAAAATGATCTTGATATTTTCCATTTTTTATCATACTTATTTGTTGTTCTACACTCAGGTAATGAGGGAATTTTATTCCCACAGACACACCCTCGAACCTTGCTTCTTTTTTGTTTCCTCTAGAATATAGCGATATGTAGTTAAGGACTGATGACCCAATGAGCTCGGGGCACCCCTGAGTGGCATCCGCTCATGAGAAATCACAAAGTGGTATTATAGTGGTGAAATTCTTGATTTACTATTTTCATACAATAATTGTGATATTTAGAATGTTTGTAACATGTTCATAATTAGTTATTGAGCATAACTAACCCATGTTTAGGTCAAATTTCTACTTTCCTTAATTCTGATTGTTGTTTTTTCCAATTATAGTTGATATCATTTCACTATTGGGTGACACACATGTTTTTTAATGGTTAATATTATTATATTTATTGATGTCCCCATTCGTCTTTGGAATTATGACATGATTTCAAGGAGAATTGATACATGAATCATCATAAGCACCAAAAATTTACATTCAATGCATATTTTAATGCAATATAGGTAAAATTCACTTCTTTCATTTGCTGATATGCATGTGACTATTGGCTAAACATTATTTGTATATGATGTTTTTTTACTCTTGGATATGATGGAGTGATTTTATGATTCAATTAATGAGTTCTATGGGTTCTCATGGTTTGGAATGAGTAATTTACAAATTCTAACATTTAATTAGAAATTAAATAAGTGTTAATATTAATGATAAGGATTATGGTCCCTAATTCAGTAGGATTGGAAACCCAATTTAAATAAACCATGATATATGGAAATAAAAAAAGGAAACATGAAAATTTATGCATGTCTTGTAAAATGAAATGGTTTCTAGTAAATGAGGAAGTGAGGTTTAGTTGACCCTTCATCTATTAGAACTTCAATAATTTAATCAAGAGCACATACTAATACTTATCATTCTACAAGGGTAGTTGGGGTAGTATACCATCGGTAGAGAGACTTTTTACTTTCGTTCAACTTATTAAAAATCTTGATATCTTCTCTATTCTTATTTTGGTTCATTGACTTGGAATTTCTAGATTGATTCCACCATGACATACTTGTTTCATGTGCCATGAGTGTGGAGATGACCATGATCCCGACGTGGTGGTCCATGAGCCCCCAATCATACATCCATGAGTGCCACTTGAGGTACCACCTAGTATCATTTTTTTTGGACACAAACACTCAACTTCATGATAGTTTCCTACATCTGATGCAGTCCATGCAAGGTTCTCTACATCCTTCACCAATGATGGATAATATGGCTTCTAAGTTCTAGTAGTAGTAGTATCCTACCTTCTCAGGGGATGGAAGTCCACTAGCTACTGAGTCTTGGTTAGAGGCCGCCTTGTCTATCTTTGAGATTCTAGAGATGTTTCCATGTTAGAGGGTTATTCTTTCAATGTACATATTACAGGATTCAAAAAAGCACTATTGGGATGGAATTACTAGGATGGTCCCCATTAGGGAAAGGTATGTGATGATTTCTATATTGTATTTTATGAGTAATTCATTCCTCCAACATATAGAGCTTACTGAGCTAGAGAGTTCATTAATATAGAGTATGATTATATCTTTTTTATGGATTATTCATCATGGTTCTCTGAGTTATAGTGATTTTCAGCTCTTATATCCAGGGATGAGATTTAATGTACAAGATTCTTAGAGGATTGGCTTCAATATCCCATCTTGACTTAGGATAATATCTTTTTTCAACCTACCTATTATGAAATATCCAATTAAGATCTTATCAATGTGAAAAATATGATGGAATTAGATTGTACATGGCATATAGGATCAACGACATGGCCGACTAGTAGTTCGTAAAATAGCAGAAAGTGATCCCTCAAGGATTATTATAAAGGGAGGGAAATCCATGGTACCCATACTAGTAGCACGATGGTGTTTCATCAGTGTGGACAACGGGGTCACATAAAGAATTTGTGTGATAGATACCCTCTATAGTGTTAGGCTTGCATCTGTATTGTGTATATTCAAATATTATTTCTGACCTTTCCATCAGTATCTAGTGGAATAAGTTCTTCACTAGCTTCGCCTTCACGGAAACGTTCTTTTATATTGTTCCCAAAGGGGAGATGGAGTATCATAGATAGGACTAGCTTAGGAGGAGGTTGTGGCCATGTTATCAATAAAATAGATTATTAGAAATTCCTTAAGAACATTGGTGATTATGGTAGTCCAGTTATTTCACATGGTCGTGGATATGGTCTGTTTCATGCACTACAACTGATACTTGTGGATCAGGCTACATGACCATTTATAGTATGAGTTATTATTCAAATAGCCTCCTAATAATCATAATTCATACATGTAATTTAAAGTCATTTACCCAATTATTTTCATTAAAATATGTGATAATGCATGTGGTATTTGTCTAATTTTATAAGAATAAATGATTCACGTGTTTTCAAGAATGAAAAGGCAGAAAAAGTGAAAAACCATCTGAGTACACATCGTCATTCCACCATTCTCGTTGTGTACTCAAAGATCAATTCCTAATCCCACATCATGAACCCAATCATGAAGAATCAACACTACCAGCAAAAAAAAAGACTCTACCGGTGAGGACATACTTATAAAAGACATGACGACCAGTCAAAGCCTTGGGAGTGAAATCCGCGCAAAAATAGAATGAGTGAAGTGTACACTTCATTAACAATAGGTATGCATTGTGTACCCAGTAAAAAATCATAATGTGCAAGACCCACATGAAACACTAGAGATCCATAGGAAAATGGCTTGGATAAAGCATACACGTCATGAACCACAAGCACACATGATGGCCAAAATCACCTATATAAGCAGGGCAACGATAGAGAATGAGAGACAATTCCGAATTGCCTTCTCTTCTCTTTCTTGATCCCTTGCGAAATATTTCACCCTTTTGTCCTATAAAAATATTAATTCCTTCATATTATATGGATTTTTATTAATCCAAGAGCTGTGATGTTTCCATTCTTCAACTCATTCAATTCTTTCCGCCACATTTAGATTTGTGTTCCATTCATCTTTCTCAAGTATGTTCTTTTTATAAATGTGAATTGTTTCATGCATGTTTATTTCAGTTAACTTTTCCAAATCTTCTGTATGATCACGATTCCATTAATGTCTTTCGATCCATCAAATATGCTATCTCCCATTTATTTAATTTCATTTCACCCTGCAATGAGTAGATAAATCTTTAGGGGTAGGGATCAAGCTACATATATGATTAATTTCAGTAAAACATTAAATATAATCTTGGAAAGTCTAATTTATGCCTTAATTAGTATATTAATTCATGTTCCATCCCATTTGTGAGAACATCTCTGACCATGGGACAATCAAACGAATGATCTGGTCCTAATTGGAGTATAACGAGCTACGACCACTATCTCCTGAAGACTTCTTTCTAAGAATCCAAACATAATGAACTTAGGATGTTGGTATTTCCTTACCATGGAATGACTACTTTTGATGTAGAGCTAGGAGACTAACACCAAAGTCAACTAGTGACCCATGTTTTCTTCACTAACTAACTCAAAGGATCCTTCCAAGGTTATACTTATAGGGAATCCTTCACCTAGATACTCGACATGATCCCAATCCCTCATTTATTAATTTAAGACATCCCAATTATAACTGATATGAAAATTCCCTAAAAAAGATTTCTTAAATGGACTAATTTTTAGAAATAGAGAACAAAATTCATGAAGGAAAATGGAAGGCTCCCTGTGGATTTGACCATGATCTACCCCTATACTACACCCTTATTGTTAGTGAAGGTTTAAGAAAAAATATAATTTACTCATTTGATCCTTTCGGAGGAAGTAACGACACCACCACACAAGAGGCCATCAAATTTATAACACTATTTTCCGGGAGGCAATGCCCTTTTTGAAGAGCTCTATTTTTTGTTGACCAAGGATTTCCTTTCCCTCGTCCACTTTCTTCTTTATAGACGTGTATTTGTGACTTCTTCAGTGAATATACCAAGGTCCCTTGACCTGATCATGTAACCTTTAAACATAGGAACCTTTTTTCCTTTGATCCTGAGATTTAAAGGCATCTAATTTCACTTCATTGGACAACAATATCGGAGCAACATCACAACATGGGACCCAACCTGCAAAATCATCATGTTATAGAACACACAATGCAAATAGAGAAGACCATCAGGAATTATGGTTTACCATCAATCCATGGGGATATACCAATCATTTTTCACATTCCAATTCAATCCTAAACAATGTAAATTAAACATTGGCTCGTCCATATGATCCATAACACAAGGAAATTTAGTGCTCTTCAGAGAAAAGATCCCCAGGAACATTTCTCCAACTTCCTGGAAGTATGTGATACCATTCACAACTAGGGAGTATAATCTTATTCTATAAGAATTTGTGTCATACCCATTTCACTTAGAGACTGATCAAAATATTGGTTCTAAATCCTAGCTCTCATGTTTATTAAAACCTAGTACAAGATCACCAAAAAAGTTTCTCAATAAATACATTCCGCCAATAAGTACCTAGAAACTTCGAACTGACATTCAGAACATTGTAAAAATAGATGGAGGGTCCTCATGGGATGAATGTGATCTATTCAAATAACTCAGGAGGAAATATCCACATTACATACTTGAAACCTGGATTCAAATGCAATCATTTTATCAAGGACTCTAGTGAGTAGCAAGAATAGTGGTCGATGCTGCCGCTGATGGAGGTTTGATGTTTTAAAACCCTAAAATTGTAAGAGCTATTCTAAATGAAGTTTCCCACCATTCTAGTATATGGAAAAGTGACCGAGGACCACCATTACATATAATCCACCTAGTTGATGAGACCACTAAGTTAGCAGCGCATGTTTAGGCACTAACCAAAAATGCTCAGATCATTTCAAATACATAACACACAAACCCCTACCCCCGTCACAGAGATCTAGTCATGTGAGATATGTGGTATACCGGACCAGTATGAAGATTGAAAAGTAGGATATGAGTAACCAAAATATTGTAATTATGTTAATTACAATCAACCGAATCAACCATTTCAGCAGCATCAACAACAACAACAACAACAATCATTTTATCAGTAGAGGTCTTCTCAAAAGTAGCCTCAAAACAATCAAGGAAATTTTCAAAAGTGTAGTGGTCAATCTTACTTTAGAAATTAGGGACCACTAGGGTATCCACCAATAAACCCTTTTATGAGACTACAACAGTAGACATATCCACAACAACACTTTTTGAAGTCCCAACAACAATAATTTCACCCACCCATCCAAGACCACAACAGGAACCTCCCCCACTCCAATGCAACATGGAAAATCTCCTAACATATTTTTTTTTTCAGAAATCCAATCAACAGATGACTATACAATATATTGAGATGAAAAATTAGCAAGAAACTTTGAGGAATTTGGAGATTCAAAAGATTCAAATCTCGAAGACCTTATCTAAGAGAATACTAGGCACCCAACCAGGTAACAATAAACATACCCATGAGAGAAGGAAAAGGTTGTAGTATTGAGGGAAGAATAGTGTATATCTTCCAATAACTAAAAGAAGCAATGTCACATGATGAACCAAAGAAACCATCAGAAAAGGTTGAAGAAGTCATCCCTACATCATCACTAGAAGAAGTTCCAGGTGAGAATAAGCAAGCCCCAGAAAAACATAAGGAACCTGTTTATGTATCCCCACATCCATAAAATCCACCCCTCCCCTTTCCAAAAAGAGAAAAGAAAGGTAGGAAGGAGGATCAATACAAAACATTCCTCAAAAATTTCAAGCAATTGCATATCAACATTCATTTTTCTGAGGTAATCGCAAAAATTCATGTGTATGTGAAATTTCTAAAGGATTTTTTATCAAATAAGGGAAAGATAAAATATCTAAGAGTTACATCATTAATTAAAGAATTCTATGCTATTTTACAATAGAAAACCCCAAAAAATATGAGAGATCCTTAATGCTTTTCAATTCCTTGTGCAATAGGAGAGTGAAATTTTAGAAGAACGCTTTGTGATCATGGAGCTAACAATAACCTAATGTCAATGCATTTTCCCACAAACTGGGACTACAAGATCCTAAGGCAACAGGAGTAGCATTACAGTTGTCCAATAATTTATTAAAATACCCACACAGTATTCTTGAATATGTTTTGGTTAAAGTCAGATAATCCATTTTTTCATCAGAAATTATTGCATTAGACATGGAAGAGGATGGAGATTTACTGATCATTCTCAGAAGACCATTCATAGAAATAGGGAATTCATTGATTGATGTTAATCATGGACGCCTCATCTTCATAGTCACTAAATAACAATTAGTGTTTAATTTGATATAATATGAACAACATCCAGATGACCTGGTTGACTGTCATTCCATCTCTCTTGCTCAAGAAGGGGAGTAGATGGCTATTGAGGAATATATCAATGATTCAAGATAAAAGAAATAATAAGACTTTGACTTAGTGGATTTATTTTCTATTTAACCACTTACTAGAGACACCGTACAACAATTTATCTTATCCATCATTAATTCACCCAATTTGGATTAAAATCCTTACCATTTACATTGACATATGAGGGTCATTTTCTTTACCTATCATTATCAATTTCGAACTGTCTTAGGATTAGGAAGAAAATGTGGTTAATGTCTTAAAATGACATAAGCAATCAATTTCCTGGGGAGTGGAAGATATTAAGGGAATCAATCTTTCAGAATGCACCCATTGTGTTTTTCTCGATGAAAAAGAAAAACCAAAAAGACAACCTCAAAGGCGGCTCATGCCACCAATGAAGAAGGTATTCAAGAAGGATATTTTTAAGATTATCTATGCTGGAATATTCATTCCTATATCAGATAGTGAATGGGTGAGTCCCCTCCATGTCGTTCCCAAAAAATGATCACTCATAACAAGAACAAATGACAATGAACTTATTTCAACTTGCACAATCACTAGATTGAGAGTTTGCGTGGAATGTTGATGTTTGAATACAACAACAAGGAAAGATCATTTCCCCTTAAAATTTGTGGATCATATTCTTGAGAGGCTACCAAGACATGATTTTTACTATTTCCTAGATAGAAATTCATGATAAAATCAAATTACAGTAGACCCTATTGACTATCCCAAAACCACCATTGCATTCCCCTTCGGTACTTTTCCATAGAGATGTGTGACATTCGCTATGTGCAACACAGAAATGACATTACAGATATGCCCAACACAATTCATTCATGATATGGATGATTAATTTCTAAAAATTTTCATGGACTATTTCTCTATCTATGGGAGATCATTTGATATCTATCTACGAAATCAAGAACTTCTTCTCTAATTCTCTGAGGAAAAGTCTTAGTTCTGAATTGGAAAACATTTCACTCCATGGTGCAAGGATGAATTGTGTTGGGACACAAAATCTACAAAGAAGACATTGATTATGATCACACTAAGATGATGGTCATTAAGGATCTACTAGAACCATCAACAATAAAAGGGATCCTATGTTTCCTTGGGCATGCTAGGTTCTACCGACACTTTGTAGAATATTTTTCCAAAGTCGCACATACATTGATTCACTTGTTGTCAAAGGAATTTCCTTTAGAATTTAATGATTATTTCCAAAAAACATTTTAAAAACAGAAAAATGGTTTGATTTTTTCTTTGATTATCATTTCACCAAACTGGGAAAAAGAATTTGAGCTTATGTGTGATACCTATGACCTTACTGTCAAAGCTATACTCAGACAACGTACATAAACCATTTTCTACCCAATCCATTATTTCAGCCACACATTTAATGATTCCCATATCAATTATATGACTACATAGAAGGGGCTCATAGCCATCGTATATGACTTTGAATAGTTATGTTCATTCTTCATTATATCAAAATTCATTGTCCATATAGATCATGCCTCCCTTCAATACCTGATGAAAAATAAATATGAAAAACCATAATTGATACACTGGATTATCTTACTAAAATAATTTGATATTGTAATGAAGGACACTAAAGGAACATAAAATGTGATTGTTCTCCACCTCTCATGGTTCCCCCTAACCATCATTAATGAACACAACATGACAAAAATTGAAGTAGATTTTCTAGATGATACATTGTTTAGTGTCAAAACCTAACTCTAGTTTTCAGACATGACCAACTATATTTCCACAAGGTATCTTCATCATAACCTCTCATACCGGTAATGAAATAATTTTCTTTATGATTCCAAACACAACTTTTGAGATGAACCATTGCAATTTAAGCGTGGTGTTGAAAAACTGTTATGATGCTACATCACAGAATAAGAGATACAAAATATGATCAAAATGTGCCACACATCACCAAATGAAGGCCATCATGGACAAGAGCGCACTGTGGAAAAGATTCTAAAAGTATATTTTTCTAGCCCTCATTACATCACGATGCTAGAGGATTCTATCATCGATGTGAAAAATGTCAATGAACGGAATAATCTGTAAAATAAATGAGATTCTAAAAAACCCCATTCTGAAAGTCAATGTTTTTTACGTCTGGGGAATTGACTTAATGGGACCATTCCCTTCATTACATGGCATAAATTCTATTTTTGAGGTAGTAGACTATGTTTCCAAGTAGGTTGAAACTGAAGCCACAATAGATGTCACAAAAAAAGTAATCATGAATTTTCTTCAAAAGAATTTGTTCATGTGATTTGGATTTTTCGAGTTACTCATCAGTGATCACAGAACACATTTCTGAAATCATCCAGTGCAAAAAATTCTTGAGAAATATATAATTCGCTAAAATGCCGAAACTACCTATCACCCAAAAACAAGTGGGTAAGTGAAATTTTGAAATACATAGGTGAATTTTTTTTAGAAAAAACTGTCAACACAAGAAGAAGTGATTGGATCCTGAAACTGGAAGATAAATTATGGAAGTATCAAACAATATATAAAACACCCATAGGAACCAAACCATTTATACAGGTTTATGGTAAACGATGTCATCTTTTGGTGGAATTTGAACATCGATCATTCTGGGAAATTTATAAAACGAATCTGGATCTAGAAAAACAGGAGAGGAACGATTATTTCAATTAACCGCATTGGAAGAAATTAGGAAACATGTGTATAAAAACATAAATATTTACATGAAAAAATGATAAAGTGGAATGATCAATGAATTCAATGACATAATTTCATTTCAGGGAATATGGTTTTTCTATTTAATTCAAGATTAAAACTGTTCCCAGGGATGTTGAAGTCACGACGGTCTGGTCCTTTTAAGGTCATCCATGTTTTTCCTTATGGAACAATTGAAATTAGAAGAGATGGAAAACCACCATTCAAGGTCAATGGTCAAAGATAAAAGATATTTCAAGAACCAATCCATGAATTCTATGTCGTCATCCTCATGTTCTACAAAACCTTAAAAGAGTCAATCTCTTGATGTTAACGAAAGTGCTGAATGGGAGGCATCCTAGGGTAGAGGATTTTTTAGAGAAGTTATATTAGGATTATTTCCAACAATATCATGAATAATTAATGGTGTGATGTGGAAGTATCAAAAAATTGGCCCATACATCTCAGTACGCGTCATGTACCACTGGTACATGTTGAGACTCATTTTCACCGCAAAAATACATTTCCCTCCCCATACACAATGTGACTCATCTGTACACATAGTGTATAGTGGTTTGTTGGTTTTTAAAAACATTAGTTCATGACCCAAATAGTCACAGACCACATCACAAGAAACCCCCGAACCCTATTTTTCCATGACCCCCTTCCCATTACACCCGTCAACACCTCTCACACCCCCCTTCATTTTCAAACCCTCACTGGACCCCTCCTCCTCCATCCTCCCTTACCGTCGCATTACCCCTGACCCTCTACCCTAGACAAGTGCCCGCTCTCTACTCTCTCCCTAACCATCACACCACCTACTTTCTTCAAAGGAGTACACCAAGAACCCACAACCCTTTTTCCACCTTATCAACTTACACCTCTTCGTCTTCACCATCCATGGAACGACCTACCTACAAGCATCTGCGGACCGCCACAGATTCACTGTCTGCACTCGCCACCACAAATGCATCACCATCTCATCTGGTGTGATTTGACACCCCCACAACATCCAATGATGATTACCAATACTTGTACCCTATATCATGTTTTTTCAACATAATTAACTTGGTCAATCTTCTCATGTTACAGGTGAAACCCATGCGTACTAACATGACCTTGGCATGCAGACACTTTCCCACCTGAACATTTCCAATGCTGTCATTGACCTCCTAGACACTCTACACATTGGAACCATTATTGAAGTCCCTGAGGAGACGTTATGAAAGATATTTTTGGAGTTTTTGGAAACTTTCGAAATGGGTGTCAACAATATCCATTTCCTCCTCGAGGGTCACCCGTAGGAGTTGTCTCTTACTAATTTTGGGGTCAGTCTTGGAATATATACAGACAAGTTTGACATCTCTGACATTTATCTGATGCTTTAGAACCATCCACCTCATGATATATCTATGTAGTTATGGTAATTGACAACCCGTGACCCCTAGTCACATCATGATCCTTGACTCAAGAAGTCGACCCATCTCAGAGGCCTAACTTTTTGTATCTTACATCTACCCCTAGCATATGGTTAGTTCACACAAGGAGAGACCCATGGAAGCGTCATCCTGATGGATGTGATGATTTTAGTAGCTTCCATGGGTGGTTCACCAATAAATATGTCCACCTAGTTCGCTTCCTACATCAGAGACCCGACATAGAAGAATTAGGGAACACTAAAGGGTGGACCTTTTATCACCATATTAGACAGATATCATAGCGTATTCGAGTCCTCTATACCCCTAACCTCTGTTAGACTAGTGGAGCTAATAGATCTTGTGCTATGACACAATATGAAGATTCTACTAAAGGAGGATGTTAATAATTTTTGGGCACTAGGTGTACAAGCACCCGCACCTCATGAGGAGGCAAAAGAAGTAGTAGTAGCGACCCCACCATCCCAGCAACCTCCCTCCACCACACCTCTTCCACCCAGGCCATCCTCCAGCCCAGCTACCACCCCTATAACCACCCATCCTACACCAACAAATATATGAAGTCTTCATAAATGTAATCTAGAAAATGTTCACAAGATCATTGCCCATTCTCTTTTACCGTTCATTGAGAATCCCCCTTTAACCACATCACCCTCACCCACCCCAGGTAGTCCTTCATCATCCACCATTCACCCACCCCTACAAACTATACTATCCTCCCTTCCTATTTCATGGGCCATGCCATCTACCAATGGTTTCTGGCAGAGTAGGCCCAGAGGAGGAAGGGAGTCACCACTGAGCCTACACCTCCAAAGGTACCATTCATTGATCCTACTCTCAGATCCATGACCCACGTATAGATCGTCACATCCCCACCACCCACTGCAACCTACCTCCCAATATTTGTTCCCACACCCTCCACCATTCCTACCACCCCACCACTGACTCCTGCTGCCACTTCTTCGATGGGATAGTTGGTTGAGACACCTGGTAGTGGACCGACGCTGGAGGATATCTTTTCCAAGGACCCCTGATCTAACATTTGTCCATATTTTGGGAATTTCAAACACTTTCATGTTTTTGGGATGGTTGTTGACTATGTCATTATTTATTCCATTTTTGTGTACACTGTGGACAATTTTATATAAAAAGAATTTCTTTTTCACTTCTTATTGTGTTTTGTTTTCTGTGTCTTAACATTCTGTCTATAGCATATCAATCTCCTCTAAATCCTATTTCATCCTCGATAGTCCAGTTTCACCACATGTATTAGAACACAGAGTACTCGAGCATTTCATATATCACCAGCACTATCAACCACAAAAAACTTTTATTATAATCTTACCACATCTCATCCATGCTTACATGGCTGCACTAAAACTGATTAATGCACCCAAACAACCATGCACACTCTAGGAAAAAACCACTAGCATATATAAGATGTAACAGAGCCACTAAGACTTTGGGATTCCCGAAGATAGTTCATGTCCGCCTTGAAAATATTCTATTTTATCAAGTGATCATTGATATTTCCTTTTCATGTTTCTTATTTTTTTTCATTTTAGGTCTTTTTTGGAACTTTTGTGTAAATATTCCAGTAATTGAATAAAATATGCATCTTAGTTTCTCATTTTTCATGTTTTCATTATTCTTCTATTCAAACTAACTTTACTTGTGAACTAATGTTTTTTATCCAGTGCATGAATTAAATTTTCAAATAATTTGTAGGTACATTTTCATACTACAAAATCTTCTATCATCCCCATGGAATACCACATACTCAATGGAGCTCTCAATTCCCTTTTATTTAAAATCTTTCCATAATAATTCCATTTTCAATTCTTTTTAAACTCAAATGCTAAACCACTCCCACTTTTATTTCACTAACTATGTGGACATTATCGCATTCTAAGTGTGGGTATTTTCTCAGTCCTTTCTAGACTTTTTTAGAATTATTTTTGAGTTTATAGGATTAATTAAAATTCAAACATGCAAATTATGATTAATTAACCCACTAATTAAGGTTTATGCCCTTTGGGATTAACAGTTTGGTTTCGACTCCCATTACCTGTGAAGAATATCATCCTACGATTGCATTTTCTTGTCTGATTATATTTCTTGAGACATACTTGGGGAATGTAAACATACTAGAATTATCACTGAGATATTATCAAAGCGATGACTGAACATGTGTATAATTAAAATAATTGAGGCACTTGTTGATAGACACTTACCTGAGGCCCACCTAACATCTATCCTTTTATCATCCCATAGTTTCCATGAATGACCTCTTAAAATGAATCTATTTCAAGAATATTTCTCCTCTTACCCTACTCCGTGTACAATTCTTAAAGATTACCCTGGAACAAGTGTGGGGGAGGTACTCAGACAACATGATACGATTCCACTTCTAGAGATGTACGATGCACTTTCCTAACAACTAGGTTGTGATCCATACACCATTTTTTGTATTCCATTTGAATTATATTATTTTAGAAAATAACAAATGAAAATAATGAAACAAGATTGATATGGGTTGCATACTATGTAGGTAAAAAATCTCCATTTTTCCAGAATGATTAATCCCTAGAAGGATGATATGTGGTTATGTGATGGCCATGAGATCTATCCTAGGCACAACTTCAAAAATATTAAATAAAAAAAGAAAAAGAAAATGGAAAAGGAATAACATTAAGGGAATAAAATTATTTTCTATTTACAAACTTGTTATACATATGGATCCAACCTGAGCTAATAGAGTACCAACTTGATTAACCAGAAGGAGGAACAACATAACACTTGTTTGGACACAATTTTTGCATGTTACTGTAGATATTAACCTCTTATTTGACCTTTATTTTCACAATTTTCTACCTACCCACAACCATAGAGTCATCAGAACACAAATTTCTGAAGCCCTCAAGATTAATTTTACACTTCTCATTACACATTAGAGATGATAGAACCAGTGAAAGAATATGGTTAGGAACATGTACTCAAGCTACGAGTATAAATATAATTTATTTTCCACCCTGAGTAATGATATAAATAGTGAACTAAATTACAATTGATCATATAACATATGGAATAGTTAAAATATTTCACTTAAAAAAGAAAATTTGTTTTAATAATCCGAACTACGAGGCATGACAGAATTTCCTTCCAATATTGATTATGGAACTTAAGCCTTTATTTTCTTCAACCTAATTTAATTATATGAACATAATGAATATTTCTATATTTATAGATCACATAACCTTTATGAAATGTTTTTTGAGACATTATTGTTTGAGTACAAGAAACATTTTAAGAGTGGGGGGATTTGATAATCCTAATTCATACATTTAATTTGATGTCGTTTTCCCATTTATTTTCATTAAAATATGTGATAATGCATGTGGTATGTGTCTTATTATAAAGGATAAATTTCATTATAGGTTTTCAAGAATAAAAAGGTAGAAAAAGTGCTAAACCAACCAAGTACATGTCATGATTCCACCATTCACATTTTGTACCTGAAGCTCACAGATTGATACCAAGTCGTGAAGCTAGTTGTAACCAAGCAACGTAGCCAGCAAGAAAAAGTAGCTACAAATCAGGACCTACTCATACATAATGTGATGAATAGTCAAATCCTCAAGTAAGAAATCTGCAAGGAATCGGCAAAGAAAAATGAATGCAGGGTACACGTCGTTAACAATAGGTACACATCGTGTCCCTGGTAAAACTTTTTAACGTGTGAGACCTGCATGCCATGTTGGAGATCCCTATCAAAATGACATGGATCAATGGTACACTTCGTGTAATATAGGTACATGTCATGAACAAAAACATCTATATAAGTAGAGCAATAGAAGATCATTAAAGACACTTCAATATGAGCTTCACTTATCCCTCTCGATCCCTTGTGAACTTTGTCCCCATTTTTTCTCTCAAAACATCAATTCCTTTCTATTCAATGAATTTTTATTAATCCAAGATCTGTGGAGTTTCCATTCTTCAGTACATTCAATTTCCACCATCACATTTATATTTTGGTTCCATTCCTCTTTCTCAAGTATGTTATTTTTATAAATGTGAATTGACTTGTGCATGTTCATTTTAGCTATATTTCCCAAATTCCTTTCATGATCCTGATTCCATTAATGTTTATTGATCCATCAAATATGCTTTCTCTCATTTATTTAATTTCATTTTACCCCAACATGAGTAGGTAAATATTTAGGGGTAGGGATAAAGCAACGTATCTGAATAATTTAAATACACACTTAAATATAAACAAGGCAAGTCTAATTGAAGTATTAATTAAGATATTATAATCAAGGTCTATCCCATTTGTGAAAACATTCCTGACCATGGGAAAATAAAACGAATGACCTGATATTAATTGGACTAGAATGAGATATGACCACTAGCTCAGGAATATTTCTATTTACGAATTAAAACATAATTCACATAGGTTGTTTCTATTTCCTGACCATGGAATAGATACTTCTTAGGTAGAGATAGTGGACTAATGCCAAAGTCAACTAGTGACCCATTTTTTCTATGAAAACTAAGTCATAGGATCTTGACAAGGATAGAATTATAGGCTATCCTTCACCCAGATACTTGACTTGATCTTGATCCCTCATTAATTAATTTAAGTCATCCCAATTAGAACTCACACAAAAATTCCAAAACAAAGGACTTATAGAAAGGACTTATTTTCTGAAATAGAGAGAAGAATTCTTGAAGACAAATATAAGTCTCCCTATGGACTCAGCCCCGCACTATGTCTATACTACACACTTATAGTTAGTGAATGTTTGGGACAAAATATAATTTCTAAATTTGATCTATATAAGAGGAAGTAAATACACCACTACGCAAGAGGCCACCATCTCTATTATAGTATTTTCCTTGTTTGATATTGGTTCTTCACACTCATTCATATCATTATCAAGTGTTCATAGTCTATGTTTGAAAATGAATTTTCACTATGGTGTAATGACCCATGATACACTATTGGGAGTACGGTCAGAGAGTCTATGCCAGTGCAAGGACTCCCCCCTTGAGGTAAAAAGTTACACTTTATTATGGGACCTATTTTTTCTCTTGATGACAGGCTTTGAATTCATTCTTAGGATGGATTTATTGGTTATATATCATGAATTTTATAATTATATTGATATAGGTTGTCATTAACATCACCATAGGGCAGTAGTAAAATAAATAAGGGTGAGTGGGATCTCTATGCCATCTGAGATGGAACAGAGCATCATGGGCTAGGTGGAGTGACCACCCCAATTGAAAATCTCTACTTAAAGTTTCAAGGTTTATGTAAGGATTAATTAACTATGCTAGTAGATCATTTTAGGGTTTCATTTCCCAATGATTGTTCTAGATTACCTCTAGAGAGAGGGAGGTTGAATTTACAATTGATCTTATTCTAGGAGTAGCTCTAGTGTACAATCCTCCATACATGATCAAAACTACTGAATTCTAGAAATTCCAGTGGATGTTAGATGATATCGAGGCCAAAGGTTTTATACAACCTAGTAATCCATCTTGGGGTTTACCCATGTTATTTTCCAAGAAGAAAGATGTGACCCTTCCTCTATGCATGGATTACAGTTTGTTGCAATAGTTTACAATCATGAACCAATTTACACGACCTAGAATAATTGATCTATTTGACTATATTTAGGGAGAAAATGGTGTTTACTTAGATTGACATGAGCTCAGGATATCATTATGATAATGTCAGTATATCATACATACCATGTACAACTTTCCATAGAAGGTGTGGTCTATATGAGTATCTCATTATGCCAGCCGGTCTTATGAATGTGCCCTCAATTTTTGTGGCTATGATGAATAGGGTGTTCTTCACCTATCTCGATTATTTTTTATGGTCTTTGTAGATGTATTATTGGTTTAATCTCACACTCGTATTGACTATTATAATAACCTTGAGATTGTTTTGAGTACACTGAGAGAGAATCAACTTTATTTCATGCTTATTATATTTCACTTATAGATAAAAAAATTCCATTAGTGGGTCATATTATCTTGGAATTAGGAGTCTCTCTTGACCTAGAGAAGGTCAATGTTTTTTCCTATATGGTCCATCCCAAGAGCATGTCTGATATATAAATTCCCTTAGGTTTGGTTGGATAATACTAAAATTTCATATAAGACTTTTAATTCCCTGTTTAAACTCTTAATGGTCTTAAAAATATGGGTGCCAAGTTCCTATAGTCAGATTACTGTGAGAATGCCTTTCATGAGATAAAAGGAATTCTTATTTAAAAACATTTTCAAATTATTCTAGAGATTATAAGAGTCCATGTGGGGTTCTATGATGCATCTATAATTTTTCTAATAGTACTAAAGATACATGAGGATGGTGTTTTTTCATACAGATCTTTGCTGGTGGGGCATCATGAGAGAAATTACCAGACACACGACCTTAACCTAGCAGGGCTTGTCTATACCTTACATTCTTGGAGTTATTATCTATTGGGTGAGAACATTATTGTGTACACAGACCAAAAGAGACAAAAATATATATTTATACGGCATGACCTAAATCTCATATTGTTAAAATGGGTTGAATATCTTCAGTCCTTTGATTTTGAGCTTTCCCATACTCTTGGAAAAGACAATGTGGTAGCTAATGCACTAAGTCAAAAAAACTCAAGAACAAGTTGTACGTGAATCTAGTGAAACATGTAAATTTATGGCCCTCTTCTTTGAGTTGCATCTAGAGTTTAATGATAGTAACTAGTAGTATTATCTCTCCCCCCTTGATAGTTACCTCCTCCATCCTTGATATGGTGACGAATAAGCACTTTTTAGATCTTAAAGGCTTGGTTATTCATGAGAGAATATCAAGAGATGACCCATAATTCTTAATGGGCATATAATCCAATAATATCCAAAACATATAATAACATGTGAAACCAGTATTGGTTGCATAGGATGAAACATAAGATTTCGTGCTTTATCACTATCTGTTGGTCAGAGTGAGTATCTCAAGAGAGGTGAATTTTGAATCCAATAAATTTTTTTGTTTAAAATGGATTTAAAAATAATTCCCCTAATTTAAAAAAAATCTAGTTTGTTAAAATATTATTTTGATAGAAGACATGATATTTTAGAATACATCTCAAAGATTTGATTTGATATCAGGTAAAACAATATACAATATTATTGTATCCTTTGAAATAAATTTACAAAATCTTGTTATACTAAAAATGCTAATTAAATACTAATATGAAATTAGTGGGTTTTCATTAAGGTAAAAAAATATTTGGTTTTAACATAATGAATACAAGTCATACAAAAAAAATCAATCCTACAACTGAATTTTGAATACAGGATGTTTAATATCTAGCTGATACTTAATCTTCTCCAATTAGAAATCAAATACTACCATGTAGTTTATATAATATAAACTTTTGATCTGCAAATTGGATTATGTTTTACAACAATATACCAACTATCAAGACCACACATGGCCTTACCCACAATTTTTGAGGGAGTAAAAAATACAAGAAGTTATACAATACCTCTGCAATAGATATCATGTAATACTAGATAAAATAATGTATGAGATGATATCATGAATCGTTCAGTTTATGGAAGGTTATAGTGTTTGTAGAAAATAGAGTAACACACATAGCTCGTAATGTAAATATAAATAAAACAAACAGAGTATGTGAGAATGTAAAAAGTTCAAGTTTCTCTAAATGATATGATCTGCTGCTCATGACTGCGTGAAAGTGATTTAATCTGAGGCTCTAATAGAGTTTTAGATGTTTTAGCAAAACATAGTGTCGTAGACTCTTTGTTCTTGACTACAGGATGGAACTAGAAGTAAGATGTCCTTTAGCTTCCACAATTGATTGGAAGTATGATGCTCTAGATATGCTCTTTTGTTTCTTTCAATAATTCCCATATCTCTTTAAGTGTGCATATCTCTATGTATATTTATACATTATTGAAATATTTTCATTTTGAAATTTTCACTATCTCTTCTTCTACACGAGGGATTCTACATCATATTTTGAGAAGTATAGGTATTGAGAATCATCCAAATCCTATAAATCCTCTTACTGCATTTCATACACATACATCAATTCATTCTATAGATATATTAAGGAACAATAATTAAAATAATCAATTAAATTAAATTCAATAAACTGTATTTAATAATTATTTAAATCAAAATAAATTGAAATAGTTGTGGTGAGTCAATGGAAATAGCAGTCTCTAACTCTGGTGATGAATCAGAGTGTAGTAGTGACTTGGAGTCTGGTGGTGAGACATTAGAATAGTACTTCCTTTGAATGGTGACACTTCCTTGGCGGTATGTTATGATGGAGGTGTGTCATATTTTTATTGTGTCTTGCTGGTAGTGTTTCATCCCAAAACAATGTTAATTTTTTATTCACATAGTATGAATTCCATTATAGAGTCTCAAGGTGATGGTGAGACATCAATAGTAGTGAGTTTTCTTGGAAGTGAGTCATCTTGGTGGGGTCTAATACTTAGGGAAATTTTACCAATCTACCTCGTAATATAAAATAAATATAGAAAACATGAAACAGATTAATTTTCCTAGTAATCACAATTTGGTGATCACTATAACAAGGAAGTCAAAAATCTCCCCTTTTTATGATCAGAAATCATGTAATTTTCTATTTTGGGAATTAAAGGTAAATAATGATAGTTTTAGACATATTTCATCATAGATAATTAATGATTCAACGAATGAATGTGAAATATACGGTATCTTTGGTAACACATAGCATTATGGTATCAATGGAAAAGAAGGAGAAGAAAAAATATAAAGGTAAATTCCATATATATCTTCTATCCTTTTTGGAATATCAAAAAGTGCACAATAAATTATTATTGTTATTAATAAAATAAGAATAAAATATGAAAATCAATAAAAATTGATTTAATAATAGAATTAGAATTTTTATGAATAAAGATAGTGAAAAATATATCCCAAGAAGTACTCAATAAAAAGTAATATAGAATATATTTTAAAAGAAACTAATTCCATTCAATGCTTCTTCTCAAGGTCGTTAGAAGGATGAAATAGTGATTTTCCCTTGACCTTGGCTAGTGCAAATTTCTTAGCAGCAAGTTCTGAAGAAACTGGTGGAGTGGTTAAGGGTATTGAATGGATAGATGGAGGAACATCCGAAATAGATGGAGGAGGTTTAAGGTCTTGAATGAGGATTGGATGAAGATGTTGAAAATTCTGTCTGGGAGTTAAGAAAAACGTCTAGAACATAGCTAGAAAAATGGGAAGAGGGTCTCTGAACACACTAGGCCTGAAATAATCTGGCATAGTTGTAGGTGGATTTATGTGGGAAGTCACTATGATGGATTCATGAGCCACAAAAATAATCCCATACACATGGGGAAATAGTTTCATAAGATGTATGAATTCCATTATAATATTTCTCCCTCACTCAATGGCACTAAATAAGTCTATATTTTCTTCTATAAAAATATTTTATAGATGATCCAATACATTCAAATCATAAAATTGTTCCCTAAAAAATACAATCACAGGAGGAATCCTCAAATTTTTTCCAAAACCTTAAAATGAGCATTAATCTCATGATTGGTTCATATCCAAGAGAGATAATACATGATATCCTTTCTTATAGTCTCTTGATCAAACTTCATGCCTGTTATATATTCTGTAGTCAATTTCATAACATGATCATTATTATACTTTATTCTTATTAAGGTGTCTTAAGGATGATATGAAACAACACCTGAAGAACCAGATGAAACAGATCTGATCTCTTCACTAACTAATGATCATAGTAACTCAACATTAATGATAGATAAAGGAGGATCACATGAACTGCAATTCAAAGGGGTAATATTTCCATCTCTCATTAATAAAGAATCTATCATTTCTAGAAAAGAAGACTGCATCCCTTCCATAGTAGGTCTTAAATACTCAAACTCATTGAAAAGTATTTCATTCTAAATTTCCACTTCATGAATATGTTGCATCATCTCTAGTACAATGGATTGAATCAACAACTCAAATATATTTCTAGCATACTTTTCACTAATATTAATAATAATTGGTTCTTGATTCCTAAAAATCAAACCAAAATATGACACTATCTTTTATATGAAAACGTCCAAGTCACCCATGGTGACTACAATAATAGAAATAGTTTGGATAGTAGGAGTAGGTTTTCTCACAGAAGAAAACATGTATAATAAACTAAGATTATCAATTTGAGGAACCTACGATCCTCAAGATCTCTCTCTTATCTAATGGAAGGTTCACCATTATATGGTGACCTTTAAAAATTATTCGAAAAAAATCACATTCCTCTGACATGGGATCAATACATCTATCAAATATTTTTCCGAGAGCCTTAAACATAGAAGAAACAACAAATATAGATACCACTATAGTAGGTATACCAATAGAGGTCTCAAATATTCCTTGGTCTCCATAAATAATATCATCCTTCATGTTCTCGTCAAATTAAGGATTATCTAATGTAGTCAAATCTCTTAATTATTCATCAAAATCCTTTCCAAAGACAAGCCCATCAACAATCTACTCAAAATTATCAATTTCCATTACTTTAGACACATGCTGCTCTACAGAAGTAACAATTATCATCTACACAACTACAACGTGATCTGAATCATTCTGATCACCAAGAATTGATACAGGGTTTCCATCAAGGTAAACATATACTTGATGAATATCATGACATGGGGATTTCTCCCCCTCAATAGATGAATATCTATCTTTTCTAGTAGAAACATCCATTTATCCAATAAAACTGGGTCCCTATTTCAATATGGAAACATAACATTTAGGAGAAACAAGTAGATCTTAACGAGTCTCAACCACATATCTTCTATCATTACCATTGAAACCATCAAGATCCAAATCTTCATCCCCATCATAATTTTCATCTTCATTTCTATTCACAATATTCATTGACTCTTTTTTTAACATTCTTTTCTTCATTATCATCTTCATCTTCACCATCATAATCTTCTCTATTTGTATCAACTGATTAAGAAACACTTTTAAAAATTTCTTCTCTAGAGACATTGGTCTCTTCCTATTCACTTTTTACAACCTTCCCTCTTTTAAAGAGAGTCTTAGGTAGGATAGAAGATCAATAAGTGATAGTAGTATAATAGGAGATAGGTCAAAGTCAATAACCTCATCTACTACATATTCATATTTTTCTTTTCCACAAACATAAAATTCTTCCTTCTCATTAGAATATTCAATAAATTCATAGGTTCTAGATGAGGATCAACAATATCTATTAGTCTAGATAGGTGGTCCATTGGGTTTAACTCTACATATAGTTTCTCATTATCAACTACCCACTACTTTTTCCAAGGGATCCAGATGATCTTCATTCTTTTATAAATTATCCTTGTAATACAAAAGACACCATATGCCACATCTGACTCATCATTTTCACCAACCAGACATCATGATTTCAACGCAGAATAAATATTCTTAGGATGAATCAGGTAATTTTATCTAGAGGTTGGTTTCATAATTTCTATTATATAAATCATGAGATGTCTACAATGTTTTATATTTTTTCCCCTTTTCATAATAAAAAAAATAAACATATTGATACCTTAAGGTAATAATATCACCCTTCCTTGGGCATAGTGTGTGCTCTATGAATTTGAAACAAAATATCCACTATATAACTATCTCTAAAGAAACTATCCTTTTCAATGTTCTATCACCTTTCAACTCAATAAGGGAATATTCATAAATAAAATTATCACCATAATTAGGATGGTTCCTTGATAATCATTAAAAACCTTCATGTGGGACTTTCAAGCACTCATCCCATTGTTTTGGATAAAATGAAATTTTGTGAACTTTAACTCAACTTCTTACCCAGAACTCTTCATTTAATTCAAAACAAAACTCCACATATTAGTAGAGCTCATACCATAGCTTACGATAAAAAGGTATATTATTTGAACAAAACTAATCCATAAATCCTTGGTTCTATATAACGTTTATCACGAAGGATCTTATTGAAATATACCATTCTGATTCAACTTTGATTTTCGGTAAAACAACTCAGTTTGAAAACTCTGGGATAACTGGTTCAATTATAGCTCGATGGCTGGACTCCCCTTTATGTTTCTTTGTAGAATGTGCCTTCTCTAGAGAAGAATCTGAAGGTCACTTCACTCTTGAAATGTAAATCATCTCAATAAGCTTTGGGGTGAATGTAAGGTTGAATGTTTGGTAAGATAAGGATCTCATAAGGCTTAAGAGAAAAAGGAGATAGGAAATAGATGAATTGAAACTAAATAAAGATCCACATTTATCATTTGGTATTTTTAGGGATTTGGTAAATCAAAATTGGGAATATGGATAAATTCCAAAATGAGGTAAAAATTTCTAATAAACAATAGCTTAAAATAAAAACTAGTGGTTCAAAAGTAATAATTGATTTTTTTAAATGGGAGAAACATCTAACCATGAGACAAACCAATGGTGTGAATTCCAATGGTGAGAAGTCTAATAGTGACATATTTAAAATAGTGATACATTTCCTATGGTGAGATATAAAAAAATGAACCTATCCAAAATTGATCATACCTAATTCATGTTTGATGTAATTAATTTTCTCATTATTTAAAGGCTTAGGGAATATATAAGAAAGATGATTTTTTGTACCATTTTATTTAATAGTGATATCTAATTATTGAAAATGATCTCTCAAAAAGTGATGTCTTACACCAATATGAATTTTTCCAGAATCTGATATAGAATTTTGTAAAATATTTATAGCACTTTTATTATAACTATTTAAAGGTCCACATTGGAATTGATATCCATTGTCTAGTAATGAGTTTTTTATCCCCAAAATTTATGGACATCATCTACATATAAATATTTATTAAACTTAAATAGTAGATAGTTCAACAAAACATTATTTCTTACTATACAAAGATACTAGTGACCTTGCAAAATGTGACATGTTCTAGAGGTTATTTTTTTATCTAACTTATATCCATAAAAATCAATATCTAAATAACTAACTAAATCAAATGATTGCCCTGTGAGGTAAAACAATCCAAAATAAGAAATATATAGGAGGTGTTTGAATATTTTCTGTACATATATAGGATATGAATCTTTTGGATTATCTTGAAAATGATGACACCTACATACACTAAACAAGATATTAGTTCGACTAGTATTAAGGTAAAGAAATATTCAAATCATACAACTGTAATTGGTTTGTTCTACTAGTTTCAAAGCTTCATCATGATCCAATATTCTGGTGCTACTCATATAAGTATCAATATTGTGAATTTTGTCCATGTGAAAACATTTTAAATGATTTTTGGTATATTTACTTAGATTTTAAGTGATTCCTTATTTATTTTGAAAAAATCAAAAACCAAAAAATAATTGTAGTTCTCCCATTAAACTCATTTAAAATTCAATTTGCATCATTTTAGAATAGTCAATATATAAATAAACTTTTTAATATCAAATAATAATAGCATCAATATAAATTTGAACAACTAAAGTATCATTGAGAATACATTTTGTAAAAATGGTGTGATCAGCTATACCTTTTAACAAACCTTTTGAAATAAGAAAATTGATGATAATGTCATACCAAAATCAATGAGGTTGTTTTAAACCATATAAATCATTAGTTAATTTGAAAACACTATTCGTAAAATAGATACTTTGAAAACATGGGGTTGTTAAACAAAAACACCATCAACAATATACCCATTTAAAAAAAGCACTCTTAACATCCATTTGATAAAGTTTTAATTCTAAATGTTTTGTATAAGCTAGAAGTACTCTAACAGATTCATGTACAGTTATGGGTGAAAAGTTTTCATTATATTTTATTCATTATTATTGACTATAACCTTGTGCAACAAGTCTAGCCACATTTCATAATATAGTGCATGATTCATCTATCTTGTTTCTAATCACCCATTTAGTTCCTATAGTGAAGGTATCTTTCGTTCTATAAGAAATTTTACATATTTTATTTCATTCAATATGATTTAACTCTTATTTCATTTAAATTGTCTTGAATTAATCATTGATTTCATTATAGTTGTTATTTTATTCTAGCTAAGACAAGAATACTTGATCTTTATCACGATTTCTAATAGAACCTTTTTTCTGCGTACCTCTATCCAGGTCTCTAACTACAACATCTAAAATATAGTACTTAGGGGTCCAAATATCTATAGAACACGTCAGTCTAGTTACTTTAGGTTCTTCTAGAGGTTTAGGTTCTAGAAGGTCCTGAAATTCCTCTAAACTAGATGGTTTTTCTAATTATTTAATAGTAGCATTAATAGGTTTAAAATTTAGTTTTTGAGTTGATAGATTGTAATCAAAGTTTTCTAAAGAGGTCTGAGGCTCTTTTGGATCTGTATCATCAAATTTTATGTGAACCAAATATTCCATAGTCATAGACCTTTTATTAAAAAAATTATAGGATTTATTAAAGGTTGAATATCCAATGAAAATTCTTTCATCGCTTTTGGGAGAAATTTTTTCAATGTTATCTTTAGTGTTAAGAATAAATACTTTGAAACCAAAAACTATAATTAATTAATGTTATGATTCTGATTATTCCAAACTCATAAGGGGGATTCTTTATGATTGGTATAATTAAAAATCTATTGATTATGTAACAAAATTTGTTTAAAACCTCTTCCAAAAAATTAATAGGTATGCCAAATTCATTTAGCATAGTCCATGCTATCTCTTAATGTTTTATATTATATCATTCAATAATTCAATTATAATGGGGTCCTCAGAGCATTGAAGTTATTACTATAGCTATTTTTTAATCAAAACCATTCAAATTATTTATTTTCAAACTCAAAATGGTGGTCACTTCTTATGGCCTTAATCCTAAGTCCACTTAAGTTTTATATAGTTACAACATACTTGGAAAAGTGAGAACATGCTTCATTTTTATGAGCTAGAAAGAACACCCAAGTATTACTTGAAAATTAATATATAAATACATAGACATAGTGATTACCATATAGAATATAAACTCTAGATGGTCAAAAAAATCTATATAAACCAACTCAATATGTTGATAAATTGAATCTTAATTCTTTAATTTAAAAGAAATATAGTGTTGCTTCAATTTTTTATAGGGGTTATAGATATCATCATTTGGGAACTTTAGTTTTGGTAGATCCTTGACTAAGCCTTTTTCTAGTAGGAATCCTTAGTGACTGAATATTTAAGTGTCCTAATATTATATACCAAACCCAAGATTTATTATGAAAAGAACTCAAGTAGGAAACATGTTGAGAAATTAAAGAATTAAGATCAACAACATAAACATTTTTATTCCATAAATTATTAAAAACTAAAACATATTTAAAATAAAATAACATTACATGTATTATTATAAAATTTAAAATGGAAACCATCATCACATAATTTTGAGATTATAAGAAGGTTATATTTCAAACCATCAACAAATAGTACATTATAAATTAAAACAAATTGTTTTTATCGATTTATCCAAGGTAGATGATTTTTCCTCTACCATTATCACCAAAGGTGACATTTCCACCATAAAAACTTATTATTCTCTTAAACCTAGAATAATCTCCTATAATAATCCATGAAAACCACTATCCATGTACCATATACTTTTATATGATGCTTTCAAACTATTTTCATTCAAAAAAATACAAACAAGAAATGATTTTGGTAACCAGATTTGCTTTGGTCTAGAGGTGTTAGTAATTAGGGATTAAGAACCGTTATTTTTTAACAGATCTCTTGTAAATAGACTGGAATATTTTTTAATTAAACATATTGTTTTTTTCCTTTATTATAATAACTATAAGAAAAATATTTAGGTTTATGCATTGGAACAAATGTTCTCTTTACTACTATTCTTTGTCCAGGTTGGTATCCTATACTAGTAACATACTTTGAAGCGACTTGTTTTCCTAATATCTGAGTAGGAGTTTCACTACCATTGTTAAAATTTTTAAACACTTGTTTATTTTATCATTAGATATTTTATGTTTAGTTTTATCCTTTAACAACTAATCATTATTCTCTTTCTCAATAGATAAATCAGTTAAAATAATGGAAGTTAAAGAATTATGTCTCTTAAAAATTATATATTTCCCCATGAGTTCATTAAAAGTGCCTTATATCATACATTAATATTCAAACATCTCTTCCTTCTTTATATCATCATCATTATATTCATTCTTATAATTATCTGAATTAATCACAGACTAAACATTAGAAAGAGCAGGTACCTATGAGACACTAGCCATGAACCATAAGTTGGATTGCTCTGAATTTTTTTTGGGAGTAGATTCAAAATCATTGGATATGTCCTCCTAATCACTCAAAGTGACATTAATTTAATTCATATACCTTCTATCCTTTTCATCATATATCTTTTTTTTTATTTTAAATTTTGACAATATACTATCACAGGTCTTTTTATTTTACATTCATAGCAGGTAATTAAATTTGTGTTATCATTATTCTTCCATTCTATATTATAGTCCCCTTTTGATTAATATATACCGCTATAAGTAATATTTATGAAAATTTTCTTCTTTCAATCGAATCTCATGAATCTTATGTTTAGGTGGGCCATCTTCTAATCACTGTCTGAAGGTGAATCACAGTAACTTTATATTTCAGCCTTTATCTTTTCCTTTTCTCTTTGTTTGGATTCAGTAGTCTTGAAGGCTACTGACTTTATTTTAGGCTCATCATCTTATTCTTAGTTAAATTTCAGTTTTTATTCACACATCATTAGCTTAACAATCAGCTCCTTGACTGAAAGTTTTTTTATGTCACATGACTCTCTAATTCAAATAGACATGAATCTTTATCTTTCAAGAAGACATCTTTAAAGTATCATGATTTGGTATTTTTCAAACACTATACTTCCAAGATAGCTCATAATGTTGAAAATTTAATTAATACTATGATACATGTTAGATAAAAGTTCATCATGCTTCATTTTAAAAGTATCATATTTAATAGTATATGTGATTAATCTTATACATTAGTTGTTCCTTCATGATAAATATCTAGTTTTTCTAAAATTTTAAAAGTAGTTTTATAAGACCAAATTATAATTAATTTTCCATCTACAAAATAAAAAACAAGGAATTCATGGATTTATAGTTATGCTATAAGAAATATTTATAGCATCAGATTAATATTTTATATGAGTCTTTAGTAAAGCATACTTGTCCTCAATGTCAGACCAGCATTCAAATATTGTAAATTCTATATACATTTTCATCTTGATAATTCACTGAGCATAGTTGTGACCATTGAAAAAAGTATGTCTATTAGTAGTAGAACATACCATTATATTATCCATTTATAGAATTTAAATCTAGAACCAATAGAAATTTAAGATCATTATAACAAAAATAAAATCATAGATGAATTTATTTTGAAAAATGTTGAAACCAAATCTCTACCTCTGATACTAAATGATGATTGGAGTTATTATCTCAAGAGGGGGGGGGGGGTTAATTGAGTACCTAATAATAATATTAGATTAAAATGGATTTAAATAAAATCCCCCAAAGTAAATAAAATATACTAGTTAGTTAAAAAAATTATGATATAAGAAATGATCTTTTAAAATGATTATCAAATATTTTGTTACTTCTATGGTAAAATATCATAAAATATTATTTTATCATTTGAAAAAAATTTACTAATTCAAGTTTTAATATAAATGATAATGAAAACTAACTATCAAAGTGGTGGTTTTATTGAAGGAAAAAACATATTTAGTTTTTTCATATATAATATAAAGAAAACATTACAAACAAAACACACAACATACATTTGAATACAAGAGGTTTAGTCTAAAGGAAAGACTTAATCCTCTCTACTTGACAATCACATGTTTCTAGGAAATTAATATAAAATAAAATTTTAATCCACAACTTGGATTAGGTTTTAAAATAGTATACTAAATGTTCAGAACATGTAAGGACTCTTCCATATATTTCATGGAAGTTAAACAATAAAAAAGGTCACACAACACCTCTAAACTTTTTATTAAGGTACAAAAAGATAAAATAATGAATGATAAGATACCAGGTTTCTTCTAGTTTAAGGCATGATACATTTTTTTGTAGAAAACAGAGTAACACACACTGATCATTATGTAAAGAAAAATAAAAAAACAGAGCATGTAAGAAAGTGGAAATTACATGTTGTTCTAAGTGACATGATCCATAGCTCGTCACTCCATTAATTTTATTTGAACTAAGGATTATGTTTAGTTTTATATGTTACAATAAAATAGTGTGTTGTATACTATTTCTTCTTAACTATAGGAAGGCACTGGATATAAGATGTTCTTTATCTTCTTCAGTTGAGTGTACACAGGATGAAGTAGGTAAGATCTTATAGTTCTTGAAATATTTTCTAGATCACATGAAGTTTGAATATCTCTTAGTTTATTTCCATTTCATTTAGTTCTTTTCATTTAGCACTTCTCACTATCGGTACTTCTTTATGAGTGATTCTGCTTCATATTTTATTTAGCATTAGCAGTAAAGAGAATCATCCAAATCCTTTGCATCCTTATACTGCATGTATGACACATACATCAATGCATCATTTTGTTAAATTAAGGGAAAATCATTAAAATAATCAACCACATTAAATTTGATAAAATATCCATTATAAATATCTAAATAAAAATAAATTGAAATAGATTCTATGAGTTAGTGACACTGGAAGTGTCTAACACTATAAATGACACGTAGTATGATGGTGACTCAAATTATGAAAGTGGGACATTAGAACAATGTTTCCTTGTAATGGTGACACTTTATTGGTGGTTTTAATGGAAAGAGGCATGTCATGATAGTGGTGTGTCATGATTTCAATGTTTCATCCCAACGCTTTCTTCAATTTTTCATTCTGGTGGTATAACCTTCTTAACAGTGTCTCAAGGTGACAGTGAGACATCATTGGTGGTGAGTCTTCTTGGCGGTGAGTAATATTGGCGGTGTCTCATACATAGGGAAATTTCACAAATATTTATAATAATATAAAATGGAAAAAAACATGAAACTCATCAATTGTCATAGTAATATTGACATGGTGAACATTAAAACATGGATGTCAACACTAGGTATTCCAACTGTCAATAGGTGAATGTGGACCACCATAGACCTACTGTCTTGTTATAGCCACAACCAGTCCCAGAATTGAAATGGGAAGATGTTTCCATAGACTATATTATTCGGTTATTGATCTCTTAAAGAGGTAGAAACTATGTATGTTTCTTCATTGATAGACTGGAAAAAGTAGTCCTCTTCCTTCTTTTCGGGGAGTCATTCAGAGTTGATGAGATGAGAAGATTCTATGTCTTTGAGATCGTTCGACTATATGGGGTCCCTCATACTATCATTCCCTATAAGGACACTCATTTCATGTCATTATTATAAAAGTGGTTTTATAAAGCTATGGTTACATAGGTTCTTATGGTCATATCTTTTTACCCTCATACAAATGGTCAGTCAAAACAAAAAATTAGGTTTTAGCGGAAATGCTCTGAGCATGTGTCCTAAACATTGGAAGATCTTGGGAGAATCACATACCTCTCTTTGAGGTAACCTATAATAGTATATTACATGTGATGTTTCAGTTGAATACATATAACGCCTTATACGGTAGGTCATGTCGATCACCCATGTGCTAGTTGAAGGCATGAGAGGAACCCCTACTAGGTCCTTGTCTTGTGTTGGAGACTTCAGAGAAGGTTCAGCTGATTAAGAAGCATATTTATACTTCTTAGTCTATATAAAAATATTTTGTCAATCACCATAAAAAACCTCTAGAGTTTGAGGCCAGGTATTGAGTTTTCCTTCGGGCATCACCCTGGCTAAGAAATAGATAGATATAGAGGAAATGGAAGATGTCGTAGTGCATTGTCAGTCCATTATAGATTCTGGAGAGATTCAGGCTAGTAGCTTATCAGTTTTTATTACCTTATAGGTATCGTGAAATGTGTGGCATCTTCTATGTTTAACATCTTTTTCGATATCATTATAACCCATCTAATACTTTTCATCCATAAGAAATTGAACTAGATGACAATTCTTGATATGAGGATTATCTTATACGCATTAGTGACCAGAGTAGGAAGGCTCTCTGGGGTTATTCTATCCCTCTATTATGGGTTTTTATGGTAGTACAACCATGTACATGATGATACATGGGAGTGAGAGGCCAACGTACATTCCCAATAGCCAGGGTTTTTCTTAGACAATGTTTTGCTTCCCTTAGAAGGTGAATATGGGGATTAGTTCATCTAAGGGGTAAGACTGTAATAAAACAACTTTTCACTCAGGAATAGATCCTAATTTATTTTTTCAAATCCCTTACATTGGACATAATATTGATACCTAATGAGTGTGCAATGTTCTTGGGGATGTATGTGGTTTTTTTAGAGCTCAGAACCTAGTTTTTTTTGGGACAAGGTGGCTCAATGCATGGTTATAACAAACCGTGATGGTCAGGACATACATTTAGATCTAATTGTTAAAGGATAGACAATGGGGTGATATGGGGATGATCGTTTTCCCTAAACATGCACCATGGTCCACATACTATTAATTGAAACTATACACAAATTTCAGAAGTGATTCGTATGGTTGGAACATGGTTTCTTTAACCGTGCATCCTAACAATGTAGGTACCCCCTTCTAAGAGTATATCATTCGTGGTTGGCACACGGTTTATCAAGCCTTGATTCCAAACTATGTGATGCCTAATAGTTAGGTTAAATTACCAATTTTACCTCAATGAAATGTTTAGAAACCCTCTTTCTTATCAATTTCTCATTCTAGTGGGTGTACCTCCTTTTTTCCACTTCTGGTCTCATTTGATGTCATCTTCTTGGAATTGTTATCAATCATCCTTTCAGAGACTGATTCGATCGTCTTTCATCCTTTTGGATTTGTGCGGGAATGATCTTAATTCCTTTTTAATGAATATTCATTATTCTTTCCATCAACAATGCTATTTTCATATAGGATCATATTCCATATTTTTATGGTGTTCAACCATTCTTCAGAACTATTCCAATTCATTCCAAATAAGAGGCTAACACTGGAAGAGGAGAGTTGTATGTGTATTATGTATTTGCTATATAACTCAACCCTCAAGATTAGTTGTTTCCTTAATTGTTGTGTATATACACCATTTTCATTGTGCATCTTCTATTAAACTAATGTGTCATCCTTAATTTCATTAGAACATTATTCTATGAATCATGCTATTAATGATCTCCATTTTTTGAGGTTCTGACCTCAAAGATGACTACCCCTTGTGGGGGTTTGCCTATAATTTTGTTTTTTTATAGGTTCATCTATGCCATTATTCAGGTTTGATTAAGCTTACCCTTTCTAATGGTAAGTCTCCATAAATAAAATAAATTTTGAATTGTTAAATGGATAGTACCAGGTTTTCATTCGCTGGACCCACCTATGGTGAGTGATTCAAATTAATTATTGTGTATTAAATGGTAAATTGGAATGAATATTGTATATATATGACTTTTCCTAATGGAATTTACATGAACTAATTGGTTGAAAATATATAAAAAACCATTTTCCATATCTCGTGGAAGGTATAAGAGTCAACCTTGTTAAATGTTTACGAATTATTTGAATGAATTAAATGGTTGCAGACCCCTTTTCTAGAAACACTAATGAAAAGAAAGTACTAAACAAAATTAATTTGTTAAATGACATAACAATCACTTGGATTAATTTTTTATATTAACTTATTGTATGGTTCCTTATATATGAACCTTGACATTACTATATGAATTTTCAAACTCAAGTTAGCTTTTTCTATTTATTAGGGAATTCCTTGAGCACTCATGGATACCCTTCCAATTCAAGGATTCCATTTTCCTTGGTTGAGACCCACCTTGGGAAAAATCCTATTCTATTAGTTGATTCCTAATATGACTCTACAAGATCCTTCCATTAATATTATAGTATACCTTGGATATAGTACTTTTATACATCATAGATTATACATACATGAGTTTCCTTGGTTATATCATTGGTCCTAGAAATTTCATATCCCTTTTTTACCTTGGGTGTTTTCTGTGGACTCATTTTGATTTATTATTGTGAAATGCCTTGGAGGATTCTCCATGGATTACACTCTTACCCCTAATTCTAGGAAGTAGTTACTACTCAGTTGGTGAACCTTGAGTTCATGGTTTCCTTGGTTATCACCTTGGATCCTCTTCATTACTAATAACATCGTGGATGCCTCATTCACCTTGGGTAATTAACTATTATTATCATTTTAGGATGTCACTTATTTTTATACTGCATTTGACTTATTTATATAAATTGGAACTACTTAATTAATGAACCAGTTACATGTTTAGACACCAGAAGAGGGATATATCAAGTACTTTTTTAAGTTATTATACTACTTTACATTTATATATGCAGTATTTACCATAGTTTCAATTTATATTACACATATAGGATGTTATAGACACAAATGGTGGTTGAATACTGAGAATTATATCACACCATATCTGGGAGAAATTGGTACCCGAGAAAACTAAATGTATGAAGGTGTAGGCAAAGGGAAGTGTCTAGCTTCAAAAACATGATTTCTTGATTTCTTAGGATGGATTTGGTAGCAGATGAATGAGTTAGATATCATGATTCTTGGGATTGTTTTTTTATTTTTTATTACATTATTATAGAATGTGTTTCATGTTTCTCTGTATCCATGTTTTCCAACTTTCCAGACCCATGACATATATCATTATTATCTTTTGTTTATTTATATCAGTGACACAAGTTTTATTATTATTCTTGTCTTCTTCCACTATGCTCTCAGCCTATTATAGTGATTACTATATTTAATTTATTCTAGCATATTTATCTACCATTACACACTCTTGTAATGAGGGAATAGTCTTGCCATAGACACACACTAGGCCTTCAGTCCTAGTTAGAAGCCTCTAGTGTTCAGGGATATGTGCTTGAGGCCTAGTGACCCACCAGGATCAGGCCACCCCTAAGTGGAATACGGGTCCACAACATCACATTTAGGTCTAAATGATCATAAATATTCCACCAATGATCTGGATCTTACAATAGTTGAATTTTTTTATTAATTTTTGGAGACATTTCCTCATTAGGGAGCACTTTTGGTCTTCACATATCACAATATTTGGAGGTATATATTTTGTCAGTGTGATTTGAGTCTGTGGAAATGAGGTGGATGGAGTATTATTCAGATTATAGTTTTGAGATATCCTATACCTTAGTAAAAGGTAATTTTTTTCAAAAACATTTATAATAAATCCATGGAATTATGTTGTTAATGTTTCTAGTGATGATTATAATGTATTGGAGGAGTAGGTAGCCTTGCACTTAGATGAAATTGTGGGCGGTGGTATAGGATGTTAGTTTCAGATGACGATGTAGTCTTCTCTAATGTAGTAGGTGGTGGAGTCTTAGTGGGTGGACTCAGTCTCAAACATGATGTGTGATCGTTTTGGTTATGGTTATGTTCTCTATGGTTGGTCGGAGGATGTTTAGAACAATATGTTATTTTTGGGAGTTTTTTTATTTCTGTAATAATGTGTGTGGTATTCCTTCATTATTTTCATAGTTCACCTTTGATGGAATAACTAGGAGTATCCAAGATGTATACTGAATTGAGGATATATTTTTGGTGTCCAAAGATGAAATGGGTGATGGAGTTGTTAATGGAGAAGTGTTTGGTTTTCCAATAGGTGAAGGAGAATTATCATGTTCCTAGAGTATTATTTCATTTAGTTGTAATTACTAAGTAGAAATGGGATGAAATATCAATATATTTCATCACAGGTTTACCAAAATCTCAAATAATTTTGTGATTTTATTTGGTTAATCATTGATTAGTTGATGAAATTGTATCACTTCTTAGCAATCATGTAGTTGGTAGAATTGGATTCATTGTCTAAGAGGAATATGTTTGAGGTAGTGAGGTTTCATAGGTTTATGGGGTAAATTGTATTATATTGGTATGAAAATTGTAACTCATAAATTTGGATTGGATTATAGAATTATTTTAGCACTCAGTTACATATCATCACTATTTTCCACCCTCAGACAGAAGAGTAGATAGAGCGGAGTATACAGACCTTGGAGTATATGTTGTGGGACTGAATCCTAGACATTAATGGATCTTGGACCTGAAACATTCCCTAGTTTTAGTTTTTATTTAATAATATCTATCACATACCCATCGACATGGACCTATTTGTGTATTTTTATGGGTGATAGTTTCATTATATTTCGTGTTGTGAGATGGATGGAGAGGCTGTATTTCTTTGTCGTAATATGGTTAAAAGAATAATTGATAAGATTAATCTTTTTTGTGGGAGGTTGAAATCATGAAAAGACTGATAAAGTAATTATGTCAATCATAAGAGTAGGCCCTTGGAGTTCAAGGTTTGGTACCATGTGTTCTTGATGGTTTCTCCTCGACATAAGAAGTTGAGGTTTGGTAGAGGGAGTAATCTTTTCACATGTTTTTTGACCCTTTTGAGGTGTTTGGTTAATGTGGCATATCGGTTGGTATTTACACCATGGATAGAGGTGATCCATGATGTCATCCACATATCTCAGGTCCCTTAGTATCATCATAATGACCCCCATCTAATTTACTATGGGGAGATACATATCATGGATTACACAATGTTTGTAGACTAGCCAATAGAGATACAGGATCTCTAAGAGAAGGTGCTATATGGACTTCCCATTAACTTGGTTTTCATATTGTGAAGGTATAGTGATTTGAAGGATAATACTTGGGAGTGAGATATGTGAATGTGTGACCAGTACCAAGAGCAGTTTTTCATTTCCCCTAACACTATTTTTCTTATGATGTGATGTTTGGATCTTGTTGCGTTGTGAGATATTTTTTCTTGATGTGTGATGTGTTATATTGTATAAACATATGAAACGGTGTATACTTTTCTCGTAATCAAGATTCATTATATTGTGATGTGATAAAACCTATGTGGGTGAGTAGGTAGAACTTAGAGTGAATATTATCATGACATGAAATATTTAATTACTTGAATTTTGTGATATTGGTAGTGTAGTTTGTTAGTATTACTAGTTGTTGTTTTTCTCTGCATGGTAATTGAGATTGTTGTGTGGTAGTCTGGTTCTATAAAAGGATACATTTGTGTATTTGAAAAAAAAATTGGGTGTTTTGGTTGGTGTGTTTTGTTGGTGGTAGCATTGAGGAGTAATGAGATTATTGGGATGTATCACATGTGGTGGTTTTTTGGACCTCTTTCCATCTAGGATTTTTTATGGATTCTAGATGACGATAATAATTTGAGTGGTATCTTATGTAATGTAATGTGCCTTCCAGTTCCATTACATTGTTCTTTTTGGGTGTTGGAAATGTTTTAGAGGATGCTTGAGGAGATTCCATGGTGGATGGAGGGGCATCAAAAATATAACAGTAAATTCACATAATGAAATGGGTACACAATTTGAATTAGTGCTTGATAGATTTTGTAGGTATCCATTTTCAAGGCATGAATTTGGATCAGGGGTGAACCCATGAAACAAATTCATGTCAGTAAATTAATTCATAACAATTAATTAATTAATGGATGAGGTAACTGAATTTTTAGAAAAAACTAAAAATATGAGGATTTCCACTTGAATTCACATTGGGGATGAGATTCACAAAGTGAAAGTGTCGAGTTACATGTGGTAAATTGGTCTTTTGACCAAAACCATCATCATTTGTCTATAGTTACTTCCTTACTCATTTTTGGTGAACCCTATGCGGCTTTCAAAGAATCTTCTTCACCCTTCCCCCAATATTGATACATTGGTTCTATTGGATCCCCATTGGAAAACCATGATGGTTCTTCTCTCTATCCTACAATATTATCTTGTTATTCCCTTGGATATCTACTAGGGTTGGTGCATTTTTGGTTTGGGTATTGATTTGGCCTCCTTTTTTATAACCCTTGATGAGGTGTAGGTTGATTAATGGGGTTTTTAGGCAGTTGTGGTTTGGGGGTGTTAGTTCTTCACCCTGTAGTGAACTGCAATATCAGAAAGCTATTTTTGAGTTAGAAAATTCATTTTTTTCACTTTTTTATACATTTTGTAGGGTATTACTCTTATTATCTATAGGGTATGGTTATGTGGGTCTAATAAAGATATATTAATCTATTAATTAAAATTTAATGGAAATGGGGAATGACTCGAATGATTTTATACATTTGACATTATTGTGATATTGTGACTATATGGGATGAATCCCAACTAAAAATTATAGTCTTTGGGGATTTTTTGGGACATATTTAAATGTTTTTTGGATCCCTTTTATTATGGTTGTTCTGATATAACCATAAAATGAAAATTGGGTAACAATTTAAATTTGGTTAATGAAATGGATTTTCTTGGATTTATGGCATGTATGATAATGCCAACAAAATAATGTGAAATTTAATACAATCCCTGTTTTTAAATATATAAAATGATCTTTGATGCATTGTAATGTGTTTTCATTATATTTGGTGAAGATATGTAGTTTTGATGTGGTCTACCTTGAGGTGTGCTTTTTTCATTCATTTAGTGTGGTGAGGTGATTGGTTGTTTGGTTGTGCTTTTGGGGAGGCGATGTGATGTTTTATTTACCCATGATTTAAGGGTGTTGAGGTGATGGTTTTTTTGTTCATGTTTTGGGGAAGCGAGGAGATGGTTTTTTTGTTAGTGATTTTTGGATTGTGAGGTGATCGTTCGATGGGAATGATGATCTTCTTTTGATGTGTGGTTACATTATGCATGATGCATGTGTAGTGATAGAATGAATAGTTATTAATATTTTAAATGTATTGATATGGTTTGGTCAGTGGGATGGAATTGATTAATGAGAAAAAAAATTTTGAGTTATGTGGTTAAACTCAACTATTGAAGAATAGTGAAACGAATGGGATGGATGATAGGTTTCATTGGAAATGTAAGATGGTCCTTGTGGATTGTGTGGTGTGTTTCAATAATAAGTGGTAGAAAAATAGGGATGATGTGAGTTTGTTATTGTTTTCTTATGTAACAATACAATTTACATGTGCATGGATATATGTATATACATATTGTATATTTCTTTTTTGTTTCCTATATAGATCACACTCACATCGAACTCTATATCCTAACATCCATACATTTATAAGTGGGTTTTTTCCAACATCAATTTGATGATGATATATGGATGGATAACTACTGTTTCCCAATAACTCTAATAATAAATTAGATATTCATGAGTTTTGATGGATTGAGGACTGATAATGCACTAGGTGATGTACCAGTTTTCTTCAAGTGTGATGTGATATGACCATGTTGTGGGGCAGTAGTACATGTTAATTTATGTGATATGTGATACAACTGTGTTTCAGAGTGGCTTATAGTGGGTTCATTTGTGGTAGGAGGAAAGAAAAAGATTGATTTCTTTCATGTTCACGATACCCAACTACTCTATTTAGGGGCTTAATTTGATGGCCCATGTGTTTTTGGGTGATTTGAGGTGTAGCTCAGTTATGGAGCATATGATCAGGTGTCTATGGGTTTTATGTTATATAATCATGTTCTGAGGAGGTGGTATATATAATTTTGAAGATATAGTAGTGGTAGGACATATGACATTGGTGGTGTGAGAGATGAAAATCATTGGGAAATAATAGTTTCATACCATGTATTGATATGATTCATATTATGTTATTGTACTTGGATTTTTTTTATTTGGTGAGTGAGCCTTGCTAAGGTGGGATGGATATCTCTCTTGATTAAGTGTTGTTGGTTCTTCTATCTTCCCATGGGTTCATTGGTATGATTCTTTCACATGTGCATGATAGATATTGGGTTTCCTACTGAGTATACTTGTATTCTCACTCTACGTATATAAAATATTTTTTAGTTTTCTAGGAGAATTATATGAATATTGTTGGATGGTACTAGCTTATAACATTTTTTATCTTTTCTGTCACTACATTAACCATTCTTTTGGGTATTTACATTTTGATATTTTTATTTGTATCAATTTTATTTGTGCATAAATTGTGGGGTGGTTTTGGTTTCTTTTATATTGTGACATGGTTTTTCATTGGGATGATTTATCTTATATCTCAATCCTATATTATTATAGTGGATAATTCCTTTAATTTCTTCATATTTTAATACCCGTGTTGATGATCTCAAACATAGGGCCTATTAGAGGTAGTACTTAGGGTGTCATTATCTCTCTCCCTTTGTTATTGTATCATTGGTGATAGGGGTTGTGACACCATCCATGAACCAAATTTTACCATACATTCTGAAGGTTCATAAAATATAATTTTATCCCATTACATTAAAATTTAAAGGTTCTCCTCAATGTTGAGAAAAAATTATGATGATATTTTATTAGTCATTAATTGAGGAGTTATGAGGACATTTTTTGACGTCATAATAATTTTATGAACATTTTTTATTCAAATAATATATATATGATGTGGTCTATGTGAAAGGTGATAGGAAAGAATCCTTTGAAGAAATACATTGGTAAGAGGATTAAATTATAGTCTTTTTTTGTGCTTCATAAGAATAATTATATGTAATTTCTTATGAAATCTTGAAATTATTTCATGTGTTGTGCATTGGTACTTCTAGATCTTTTCAGCAATGAAGGGTGTAATGGTAATAGTTAAACCAATAATGAAAAGCTTAAAGTGAAATCATATAGTTTTAGTGATATATTCCATTATGAAAATTTTTGTCTAATAATAATCATGATTTAAAGAAACCATAATGAATTTAAAAAGGTGTGGAATTATCGTTTTCTATAATATTAGAGAATTGAGTATGGGAAAATAAAGTGGAAAAGGGTAGAATAACTACTTATTCAAATTATGTCAATATTTTATTTCACTCATGATGTATATATTACATTATATCTGGGAAATTTTCTAGTAATATATAAGTATTTCCTCAATATATGTATAAATAAATTTCATTAGAAAAATATACTAAAAGTATTAATGAGACAGGGGTTTAAAGGAATCTTCACAAGACTATCTATAGAATTTTTTCCTAAAAATCATGGTATTTTTCGATAGTAGAGTTTGATGTTATTTTGGGACTATATTGGATGATTTTTCTAGTGTTATTCTGAATTAACTAATTTAATTCAAAATTTACTTATTTCGAGAAGCTAATCCAATTTTGGAGCCCCCTTATTTAATAGATATACTTGGGATATTAGAGTTAAAAGAGAACTAAAATGATTTTATTAAGAAGTGTATAATTAATATTAGAACATAACCTCAGGGTGGTTCTGGGTTTACTATTAAAATCATGCATTAATATATAATTATTTATATATATTTAATAAAATTCAATAACATTTTAATTTTGAACATGTATCATTTGATGCATTTTGAGGACTTGGTTGATTCAATCTAGGGAGTCTAGAAATTATTTATGATTGAATGAATGTAAAAATATGATGATAAAAAAGTAATAAAATAATACACTTCTGGGATAGTATTAAATAATATTAATGAACAATATGAGCTTATGGTTATTTCTTCTGGGTGAAATAATACACTATTTTAATTTATCGATCATATAGATAGATTTTTTCATGAGTATTTTGATAAATTCATGGTAGTTGTTTTGGAATATTCTAATATATTTTAAATTTTACGTGAATTATGAGATAAATATAATTATTTTTATGTAGATTAAAATTTAAATTAATTTATTTAAAAAATTACAAAATTATGAATTATGGTTACAACGGATTTCACTCTATAGACATATCATATCAAAATCTAGCATTGCCACTGGTCCTTCTATAAATAAGGTGGTGTAAGTGGTTATAATAACTACTAATTCCACAATGAATCATAATTTTCAAATAATAGTTGGTTATTTGTGAATGATTGTTTAAAAATTTCTTGGTTAGTTATCCCATGAAAAAGTATGCTGTAAATAGAGTTCAATTCAACTAGAAAAAGTTTTATGATGAATTATTTCAGTTATTAAAAATAATATTGGTTAACACACCAATATTAACCATACCATTAGTAAATGGTAAATTTTTCATTTATTACAATGTTTCATTGAATGGTGTTGGTTGATTTTTGATGACATACAATCTGATAATTTCTTATAACTCAATCAAAATGAAACAAAATGAGCATAATTATCATGAACATGATCATGCAGATGCATTAGTGGTTTTTTCTTAAGAATTTTGTGGAATCTTTATTATGGATTGAAATTATAAATATATAAGGATCATAAAATTTATAAGTGAATATTCTCTCAATGAGAGTTCAACATAATTCAGTTAACTTGGATGGAGCTAATAAAGAATAATGATTACACAACTCACTATCATCAAGATAATGAAAATATGTTAGTATAATGTTTGGGTTAAAAATATAATGAATCAAAAACAATTATATATTTTCAACATGATACTATAGTAAAATATTTAATGAAAATTAGACTAGAAATTATGCATGCTGAAAACTACTCTCCTTTATCTAAGTTATGAGTACTATAATCTATGTCAAAAACAATTAAAAAAACTCTGGAAGAAGATTATGGTTTATAAAAAATAAAAAAATTGATTAAAAAGTTTATTTTCTTGAGTTTAATATTAAAAAAGAACATGTTTTTATATTTGGAACATGTTATGTTTTTTTGGTAATATTCTATTAGAAAATGAATTTTTGACTAAGGATCATTTTTCAATTTTATTATATTCAATCATGTGGAATTAATATGTATAGATACCTTTGTAAATATTTTTCATGGGAATAAATGGAGAGTGATATTGCTAATTTTACCATTAAATTATTTATTTTTCTAGAATTTAAAGCTAAATGAAAACAATCAAAGGGGATTCTGAAACCATTCTTAGGATTTGTTTTGGTATATAATAGTATTCATTTAAAAATAAATTTTACTAAAAAATTTAATTTTAATATAATTTTATGTATTGTAAAAAATATAACATATTCATGTATATCCACATTTCAGAAAAATTATACCTCTATCATAATATCTTCTATCTTGTGAACCATTTCATCAATTAGATCTGTCATCTTCTACTCCTGTTTTTAATGTAGTCATTAAACTGATAGATCATATGTAATGATCTTCATGTTTTTCTTTGATCATGAAATATATGATAATATCATAAACCAAGTATTTAACAAATTTTTCAATGTAATCTATAAATACATTATTAATTATTTCTGAATGAATAATGATAATCTTCACGCTATAACCTATAAGACCATGAAACAAAAAATTATCTATATATAAATATATTTTCAATGAATTATAATGCCCTAACCATTAAAATGTACCACTAATACATACACTATAGTCCATAAATACAAAGTGATAATTATCATGCACTCTCCTACATATGTTCAAAGCAACCAAATAACAGCAGAACACTTCTCAAGGTATCATGGCTCATGATCTCAACTAACATTTTAGTAAAATTAATAAGTATTTTAAAAATTAATAAAAGTGAACAAATATAAAATATATTTATATATTTTCATGGGGGTACTATGAAATTTAGTTTAGTAGCACCATTTCCTTGGCCATGAAGGATTTTATAAAGGGGTCCTATTAAAATTTTCATAGATTGTGACTCCATTAATAGTATTGACCAGGAATGAATGAGAATTAGTGTTGATTGGTCAATACATGGATACATTAATGTATTTTAAGGATATAAAGTATTATTATAATTAATATGAAACATAATTATCCATGTTTTGAATAAATATTGAGATTAAGATGTTGACAATAATAAAAGTGTGTAAGTATAGAAGATAAAAACATGGAAGATGATATCTAATGTGAATTTAAGGAGTTATAAATAACTTGTTCAATATAAATAGAATTAATTACATGTTTGGGAAATAAATTTATACACTTTTAGTTTAGTCCTCTTCCATGACATTAAACATAAAATTTATCACTAATTTCATGCTATTAAATCGGAAGAACTGCTTCTCATATATTAATAACTTTTTCATATATTGTGAAATGTGAATAGTAATAATTTTAATTAACAATCACTACTAGGACTAATAATATAAGTCAAATTCTTTTATAAATTCAAGGTATCGAGAATAGAGGATAAAAAACTATAGTTCCATAGTGATATAGGTAGAGTTTCCTTAAGCCACATCAAGTTAACCTTAATCCACTTGAGAGTGGCCTCTCCTCATCTACCATTGTTTTTTTAAAACTTAACAACCATTCCATGGTGATTTATTTGTATTCATTAAATTGAGGGACTAATGTTTTCCCTAAACCTACACTCTTGAATTAATTAATACATAGAATATATTAAAGGTTATATATCAATATCAAAGTGTTCATAGAGAGTGAGTTCTATTGAATTAGAAGAATTATATAAGAATACCCACATAGTCTTTTACATTTCATGTTTTTATGATGAAATTATTCATATAAATTAATCTGTTTGTTCAAGAGTACCCACCACTATCAATTGATAATGAATAATTTTTTAAAATATTTTCATCCACATGGTTGTTCAAAAATTCTATAACATTTTCAATACAAAAAAAATAGTGCAAGTCACTTTTTTTCTTATTAAAGAAATTATAGTTCAAAAATATAATAAATTATATGGTAACATGGATTTTTCATCCTCTAAATATGATTTTTAGGGTTTTTATTGAATTTTAGGATTTTTTATAGATTCATGTAATTTCATGATCCAATACATCATTTTTTTTAAAGATAAGGGATAGTTTGAGAAATAGTTATACATTAGTGAATGCACATTTAATTAAAATAGCCATGTTATTCAATGAAACCATAAAAAAACAATACCAAAACATCCCCATAGATATTTTCATTTATTATATTTTTACTGATTATTTAATGATTTTTATTTTTTTTAAATTTATTAAAAACTAAAATAATATAAGTTAAATAATTTCTTCTTCCACAACAACGATTACTCCCCCTTACATTCACATTGGGGAATATAGAAAATGAATTTGAAAAGAAACACAGTAAACACATCTAAAATGATTTATAAGGTTTTTAAAATAAATAATGTTGGATAGAAATTAGTGAAATAGAATTATTATGGTATCCTTATTAAAATAATATAAATAATATGAAATCATTATAATTTTATTAGCATTGAATAATTTATAACTATTGGTTGACCTATCCCTTTTCCTCAAAATAATATTTTATTATACCATGAAATTACAATCGTATATATTTGAAATTTATCAAATTATTCTATTAATTGAGAATCAAATAAAAATAGTTTACTATGAAACCTATCCATATTAAGATAACATTATTCAATGAATAAATCTCAATCTAAAAACATCAAAACTCTTTTAAATTTTTTTTTTTGAGAAAGAGTTAGGGTGAAGGGGTAGGAAAGAAATTATGGCACCTTGATATATATGTAAATGATATTTAAAAATTAAAATAATATCTTAACTATAATTTCCCTTCAAAAATGATGTCTAATGGAAACTATATTTTTAAAAAAATCCCATTGAATTTATAAAATTTATCATGTGATTGGTCTATTTTTACACCCTTTGGAATAAATTTCCATAAAAACACATCAACTGATAAAGGATCATCTTGGGTGTCTCCATCTTCCATTATCCAACTAAAATGTGAGGATCCTAAGGGGGGTCAATGTAGGAAATTTTTTTAAATTACTAAATATCCTTAATAAAAAATATATTCCAACACCTTGATCGCATTTAGAATTTGAATCGAATAATACTTTTTCAATGAAGGTCATTGTCAAAAATAATATGTAAATTTAATTTTTTGATAAAATACATTTGGATCTTCTAATACATGAAAAATAGATAAAAAATATAACTACAATCTAAATTATAGATCTCCCAAACATTCTCCCACATAAAGAAGCTCCATTACAAAAATTTGGACCATGATATTGACGATGTAGTTCTTCCCCTCAAAGACTTCATTTTGTTGAGTAGTCCTCATCAACGAAATTTGATATAGAATCCCATGTTTTTTTATTATTCATCCTATAATTTTTTTATAAACTATATAACATTTTATATGAATATAATTTGTTTAAGAGGATATTAATGAACTATAAGGTGATTTTACAATGTAGAAAAATGAAAAAAATTAGGGTTCCCAAGAATCATTCGAACTCTATATCTTATTTTAAAAAAAACTTATGTTGAAAACTGTATCATATATATTCTATAATAATGAAATATAAATACATTTATTAATCTCATCCATTGTTATATTTTTATTTTTAAGTACATTAGAGACATATTCTTATAAATAGTTATTTAATTGGGTGGATTTGGAAACGGTTTTATTTTTTTAGGATGATAATAGTTTTATTATAAATTACATCCACATATAGAAATAAAAATGAAAAAAGTTCTAGAGAATAATATTAAATAAGTGGATGAAAATATGAGGAAGAGAATAATAAATACAACAACAATAACTAAATTGAAAACCAAACATAGAAATATGAAAATTATTACAATAATATAAAATCATTTGAAATGTAGTGATTGGTCAGAAGGTAGTATTGTGGGTGTCATTAAGGTGATAACAAAAGATGAGATATGAAACATATGAATTGAGAGAACTAAAAATCCCCCTAAGGGAAAAATCATATAAACAAGTCATCTATAGTTAGATTACGAACAAATAAGAGAACATTTATATAAGGCCCCAACATTAAAAATTACATAATCTTGATTTATTTCAAGAATTCACATTGAGGATCTTTTTAGGTTTAGAGTTTTAGAGAATTAAATCATAAATCATGCATTACATTCAACATTTAAACAAGGTGGTTACATCAAAGATTGTATTCATTTTTTTTCATCAAAAGAAACATATTTAAAATAAAACATGGTTTCTTTATTGACACTTCCTTGACATTATCATCACATCATGTACCATTCTTTTGACCTGTGAAAAACATTTCAAAAACATTGGATGAGCATAAAAAGCTTCGTAAGGGATATAATAATACTAGAAGAAAACAATAGTCTGTATATACAAAAAAAATCAATGAAATCATACTTTACTCATAAAACATAAGCTCTTTAACAAACCACATGAAATCATAAGATTTATGAATAACTCATATAAATCATAAGACATAAAGGTAACTTAAGGCATTCATAACATTCTTACGTATGGAGTAACCCTCATTGTTACGTTTGGAATTCCCATCACAGTATATTCCCTAAATATATTTGGAGAAACCTTAGTTTCTAACTCCTTCACGTTACCCAATGCATTAGAGAGCTATCTCAGGCTCACCCACCCTTAGTTTATCACGGAACCACCCGTCTTCATAAACAATGCCCAAGAACCATAACATAATCGTATCACATAAAACATGCATAAAGGAAACATAACATTTCCCCATTTCAATAACAATATATCAATACAACACATTGATATGATCAAAAATTATCAAAACCATTTTCAATACCAAAATAAAATAAAATTAAAACATGGTATTTATTTATCATTTAAAAAAAGTTTATTTCTTGTAGAGGAAGCCGAAACTCCAATAATGGTCACAACGGCGGAGAAGTCATTGTCGCCGCATATGTAAGACAAAAACATTCCTTTTGTCGTTTAGTAAAATTCGTAGTGTAAAAATATTCCTTTTTAATGAAATTAAAAGACCAATGGGTTTATTATACTACTAATAAAATAAGGTCGTATATAAATTGAATTATGCCTCAACGAAAGGAGATCGAGATGAAATCCCTTACCTCTTGTCCGACTTGACTAGATTGTTAATTAATATCCTGAATAATAAACTAGAGTTAATTTCTAATTGCATAAGAACCTTTTTCAAGTTCTTTATTCATTTAATATCACTTATTACCATGTTACGAACATTATGTAATCATTTATGCTAACAATGGTCATTTTGTCGATATTTGGTACTTGAGTCAAAAATAAACTTCTTATAATTACAAGTTGTTCATGTGGTAAAATATCCACTATATCAAGAATTATATTCATGATTTAGATATCATATATGACATATATATCCATTATATACATAAATTTATAATATTACATAACATTTAGAGGTAAGAAATGAAATGCACCGTTCATGGAGACGGTAAGCCGTACGTACGCATGAACGCTACGTTCATTTCTATTTTGTATTTAATGGAATGAAATCATAATGATATAAAGGTATATTATAATTCCAGTATAATATCATATATAATATAACTAAATCCATCCTTTATACCTCCCACATATGGCATTAACGATTCAAATCACTTTGAGGGGGCGGTAGACCGCACTTCCTAAAATGAAATTATCTCGTTTACCCACAATGGAAACCAAAAAGGTATGACATAAATGAAAAATATAGAAGTATAAGGAAAACATAAACATAATATATATCATATATAAATACAGTGACATCTTAATGGACACCATTAAAGGTGTTAAAAGAAGATTGAATAATCATCGTTTTGTGAGGCAGTAATTCTCCACCCATAGAAACAGTATGTTCTTTAACCATTAGACGGAGGTGTGTGTAACTGTAAATAAAATAACTCTCATAAAAACATCCTAGTAAATTTAATATACTGTTTTTCATACAAAATAATGGAATAAAAATAGTTTAGGGGGTTGGATAATCATAATAAAAGAAAATAACATAAGGGAAGACATTACTATTAAATCGGGTAACTCCCCTTGGTTTGAACCAAAAAGGTTTCTTGAAGAGATTTCTGCCTAAGGTAAGGCCTCTAGGATGAATAGAGGGATCTTGGGAGCTTATTTGAGTAGAGTTTGGACAAGACAAAGGGATTTATAAGTGTGGGTAAGGGGGTAGAGTTGGGGGCTTTTTATAAGAGGGAGGAGGGGCACTATTGGAAATTCATGAAATGTTACTTTAGTATGAAATTCTTTTTGGATTTTAAACGTCCCAAAATTATATATGTCTAGGATAAGGTGATAAGGGTTCGAAATACTCCCATCCAATTGGTTTTCGACAAGTTTATGTCTTATATGATACCTTATCTTTTAATTTTATTTAAATCGTTCATTAATGAGTTAATCACTGCATCATCATGTGTCATAAATAAATTTATTTATTTGATGTATAAAAATTATAAAAAAATACCATTATGTATGAAATATTTTTTTATTTACAATGACTATTAATATTTTAAGATACCATTTATGTAAACAAAATTAAAATTGTTTTACTTAGGTGATATATACTTTGGTTATATTTCCCTTTCTTTAAAAATAATATGATAAAAGGTCAATATCACACTAAAGTAATTCCATAGGGTCCCACAGTTAGAACAAGGCATCTCATGGTCGGACATGACTTAAAAAAGGATTTAAACACAATTTGGGGTCATTTTATGTTATTATGATATTATTTTATTACCCTTAACTACCCGATTACTAATTAATCACGATAATTAAAGATAATTGTCTTCATTACTATTCATAATATTCAAAAACAAAAGACTCTTAATTCCATAATTTGGACCTTCTGATTAAAAATATGGACTCTATTTTACCAAATTATAAACACATGAAATTTCATTAATTAAATTAAAAATAATTCCCGTTGTGAAAACAAATAGCGTGTTTTTTAGAAACAATATCTATCAAAATATTGAAAATTGTTTATTTCCAATTTAAAAGTTCCAATGACCACCATTGTATTAAATGGTAAAAATATATTCTAATTACACTTTAAAACCAACTAAAAAGTTAATCTAACCATATAATTAAAATAGATGAAAAAGAATTTTTGAAGTAAAATGCAGTATTTTTCACTATTCATTAAAAATGAACCTTGTTAGAAAAATACCAAAAATTTATCCAAAGTAAATTTAAATGTCCCAATTATAAAGATTAAGTTTATTTTGACAAATAATTCTCATAAAAGTGTCAAATGTTAGATTTAAATATGGTTTGCCATCAAAAGGCGGTAAAATAATCATTTAAAAATATTTGAGTATTCTATGCTTAAGATTGGAATTATTCTTATTTTAAGCCTATAAAACACAATATAATTCATAAATAGACATAGATATGAAAATATATTAATATTTAATTACATGAGATGGTACATCCTTCCCCAATTTACAAAATTACATCCCGGGAATTTATTTACTTATCGAATAAGTAGGGGTATTTATCCCTCATTCCATTTTCAGATTCCAATGTTGCCTCTTCGATCATGTGGTTTTTCCAAAAAACCTTTACATGATGAATCACCTTAGTCTGCAACACTTACTCCCTGTGGTCAAGAATCTAGACCAGTTTTTCCTCATAGGATATATTCTCTTTCAACTGAACTACCTTTGGACTCAAAACATGAGATGGATATGGCATGTCCTTCCTTAACATTGAAACATGAAAAACATTGTGTAACTGAGATAAAATCGGAGGTAAATCCACTCGGTATGAAACTGGTCCAACTCTCTCTAGAATTTCATAAGGTCCAATGAACCTTAGACTCATCTTTCCTTTCTTACGAAATCGCATCACACTTTTCCATGGTGAAAATTTGAGGAAGACATTATCACCTACCTCAAAAGAGATATCCTTCCTCATGTTGTCCGCATAACCTTTCTACCTGCTCTGAGCTGTTCTCATGTGTTTCTGTATCAGCTGAAATTTTTATGACAACTCTTCTTCCAATTTTGGTCCCATTAACTTCTTTTCACCCACTTCATCCCAAAAAGCTGGAGTTCAACAACGCTTCCCATATAATCCCTCAAATGGTGCTATCTGTATAATGGAATGAAAACTGTTATTATAGGAAATCTCAACTAATGAAAGATGTTGGTCCCAAATTCCCTGATAATCCATCGAAATAACATGTATCATATCATCCAATGTATAAATTGTTCATTCTGACTGCCCATATGATTGAGGATGAAAAGTTGTACTATCATTTAATTTAGTACCCAACGAATTTTGAAGGCCTTTCCAAAAGATAGAAGTGAACCTGGGATCACGATCAGATACAATGGAGAAGGGAACTTCGTGTAACCTGACTATCTCTTTAATATACAATCGGGAAAGTTGATCTAGGAAAAACTTATCTCATATAGCAAGGAAATGAGCATATTTAGTCAAGCGATCAACAATAACCCAGATTGAATTATTTCCTCGAGGTTTCTTCGGTAATCCCACAGCAAAGTCCATTGATATATTATCCCATTTCCACTCTGGCACTGGTAAAGGCTGAAACATCCCTTTTGTTAACTACTACTCTACATTAACCTATTGAAAAGTCAAACACTTCATAATAAATTCAGCAATATCTCTTTTCATTCCATCCGACAAGAAATACTTCCAAAGATCTCTGTACATCTTAGTACTGCCTGGATGAACTAAAAATGGCGAACTATGAGCTTCATATAACAATTATCTCTTGAACTGTGAATCACAAGGCACACACAATCACTTCCCAAATCTCAAAACACAACCATTATCAATTTTGAATTCTGGTAACATACCCTTCTAAACCAGCTCTACCTTTTTCTGTAACTCACTATCTTACTTTTGTGCTTGCTTAATTCTGTCTAATAGAGAATATTACACTGATACCTGAAACAAAACAGAATATTTTCCTGCACCAATAACTTCTAAGCCGAAATTAATCAAATATTTAACCAAAGGATCATGTTCCAAACGTAACATGGTTAATGAAGCATTACTTTTTCGACTCTAAGAATATTCTATTTTATTTTCTTTTCTTGGGTGGTAGTGAATCATGCAATCATAATCTTTGATTAATTCTAGCCATATCCTATGTCTCATGTTCAATTATTTCTGAGTGAATATATACTTTAAACTTTTTTTATCAGTATATATTTCACACTTTACACCATACAAATGATGCCTCCAAATTTTTATAGCAAAAACAACAACAGCTAATTCCAAATCATGTGTAGGGTAATTTATCTCATGAGTTTTCAACTGATGTGAAGCATAAGCAATTACCTAATCATTCTACATTAGGAAGCAACCAAGTCCTTTCAATGGAGCATCACTATAGATAACAAACTTACCATTCCTGAAAGGTAGTTCCAAAATCAGATCATTCACCAATCTTCCTTTAAATTCCTGAAAACCATCTTCACATTCTTTTGTCTAGATAAACTTAACAACCTTCCGAGTTAGCTTAGTAAATGGACTGGGCAACCATGCAAAAATTTTAACAAACCTTCGGTAATAGATTGCCAAACCAAGAAAACTACGAATCTATTTTACATTTTTGGGTCTTGGTCATTATTTAAAAACCATTGTTTTTGTTGGATCAACAGTTATTCCAACTTTAGAAACAATGTGACCATGTAAAAAAAATTGTTGCAACCAAAACTCACACTTGCTGAATTTCCCATACAATTTCTTTTCTTTTATGGTTTTAAAAATAACCCTTAAATGACTTTCATTCTCCTATTTACTTTTAGAAAATACCAAAATATCATCAATAAAAACAACCACAAACTTATCTAAGAACTCATGGAAAATTCCATTCATAAGGTCCATGAATACAGCAGGTGAATTGGTTAACCCAAAAGGCATAACTACAAATTCATAATGGCTATATCTTGTACGAAATTCATTCTTTGGAATATCTACTTCCTTTACCTTCAACTGATGGTACCACGATCTCAAGTCAATCTTTGAAAAATATTGAGCTCTCTAGAGCTGATCAAACAAATCATCGATATGAGGCAAATGATATTTGTTCTTAACAGTGATGTTATTTAAGGCTCTATAATTAATGCAAAGTCTCAATGAACCATCTTTATTTTTAACAAATAAGACAGGAGAATCCCATGGTGATGTGATAGGTCAAATGAAACCTTTCTCTAATAAATCTTGCAATTTATCCTTCAACTCTAAACGTTCAATTTGGGCCATTCGATAAGGGGGTTTTGAAATTGGCTTAGCATCGGGAACCAAGTCAATAGTAAATTCAACTTCCCGATCTGATATTATTCTAGGAAACTCATCAGGAAAAACATTAGGATACTCATTTACCACTAACACATCATTAATATGAACGGTTCCTTTTTTAAAACAATATATGCAAGGTAACATTCATTTACATATTTTATAAGTTTATCGGCCTCCTGATATTTATCAACAGTAAAGGTTCAATCTTGAACAGAAACTGAAAGTCTTTCTGAAAAGAAACTTCTTTAGATCTAAAGTCATTGTTAGCATGGTAAACAGAGAGCCAATCCATACCCAAGATAACATAAAACATTACTAGAGGTAAAAGAATATGGTTTGCAAGTAGCATCTTCCCACGGATAAGTATATGAAGATTCTTATAAATTATTTTTTCCTCAACATCTCCCCCATGTGTTTTTACCAATATTTCAGGAGTCCTTTCTTTAGGGGGAATTCCTAATTTACTAGAAAATTTTTCAGAGAAGAAAGAATGTGTAGACCCTGAATCAAACAACACATTGGCATAATAGGAAAAAATAGACAAATTACATGATACCACTTCATTTGATGGCCCAAAATCTGTGGAAGTAGTTGCAAAGGATTTCACCACACCTTTCTTCTTGTAGTCTGACTACATCCCATCATTAGATCTCTTTGTCGAACACTCGTTTTCATAATGACCCATCTCATTGCACTTAAAATATTTCACTAAATGTAAATCAAATTTGGTCTTACCATTACCCTGATCTTTCCAGTGCAATCACAAGCCTTATTTCCCATCTTACCACATCAGAAGCACATTCTAGAATTAAAAAGGCATTCCCCAGTATGCTTTTTACCACATTTATCACAAAACACAATCTTAGTTTTCATACCATCAAACCTTTTTGAAGGATTCTTTCATTTCTCCTGCCACCTCGATCTATTCTTCTGTTGGTTTTCATAGAACACATGATCATCAGAAAACTCCATTTCCACCTTCTCAGTACATCAAACAAGTTTTTAATAACTTTTTAACTCACAAGAAGCTAATGACCTTCGATATTTTTCCTTTATTCCTGAGTGAAAATGATTGATTTTAATATCAACATCACAGATAAAATTTGGAGCATACCTTTCCAATCGAGTGAATGTTTCTTTGTAAGAAGCCACAAAGTCGTCCTATTGCCTCAATTACAAGAATTGTATTTCCATCCTAAGTCGAACAAACTTAGGAAAATATTTCTCAAGAAACAAACCTTTGAATTCATCCCAGTCAAGAGCATCAATCTTATCAGCATCCCTGATATTTTTAACCATCGACCACCACTGATCTGCTTCTCCCTCCAAACGGTAAACAACAAGACTAACCTTTTGATTGTCTGAACACCCCATGACATAGAAAATCTTATCTAGTGATTTAATCCACCCTTCTTCTAGCACATGGTCAGATGATCCTCTGAATGATGGGGGATGTTGCCTCATAAAATGCTACACTACTGACATGTTCCTCTGCGGTTGATCTGGCTGATCTCGTGTATGGACACCACCACCATATATAGCCTGAGTCAACTGTTCCATTACTACAACAAACTATTCAGTTCCAATTCCGACCATCTCAGGATGCTGATTTGGAAGGTCATTTCCTTCTGTATGCCTTCCTAGCACTACTTCCATGTTTCCTCTGAGGAAAACTATTCTGAACAAACATGGCATAGATGAAGCAACATGGTAATCTTCAAATGCTATATCATTTCAATTTTACCATAAAAAAATATTTTTGGATAATCATTTAATAGAATTATAACTCCTAAAATTATCTAAACCGACCTCTGATACCAACTATAAAGCCCTAGCCTTAAACATTACTTAATCTTGAGTTATTTAAAGAATATACACTGTGGATCTTTTCAGGTATAGAGTTTTAGAGAATTAGATCATAAATCATGCATTACATTCCACATTTAAACAAGGTGGTTACATCAAAGACAATATTCAATTTTTTCATCAAAGGAAACATATTTAAAATAAAACATGGTTTAATTATTCACACTTCCTCGACACTATCATCACATGATGTAACTTTCCCTTGACCTGTGAAAAACATTTCAAAAACATGGGATGAGCATAAAAAGCTCAATAAAGGATATAAAAATACAGGAAGAAAACATTAGTCCATGTATACATAAAAATCAATGAAATCATAATTTACTCATAAAATATATGCACTTTAACATACCTCATGAAATCCTATGATTTATTAATAACTCATAGAAATCATAAGACATAAAGGTAACTTGAGGCATTCATAACATTCTTACGTAGGGAGTAACCCTCATGGTTACGTTTGGAATACCCATCATAGTATATTACCTAAATCTATTCAGAGAAACCTTAGCGTTTAACTCATTCACGTTACCCAATGCATTTGATAGCTATCTCGGGCTCACCCGCCCTTAGTTTATTACGGAACCACCCATCTTCATAAACAATGCGCAAGAACCATAACATAATCGTATCACATAAAACATGCATAAAGGAAACATAACATTTCCACATTTCAATCACAAGATATCAATACAACAAATTGATATGATCAAAACATTATCAAAAAAATTTCAATACCAAAATAAAATTTAATTAAATCATGGTATTTATTTTTCTTTTAAAAAATGTTTATGTCTTATAGAGGAAGTCAAAACACAAATAATGGTCACGACGACAGAGAAGTTGTTGTCGCTGCATACATAAGATAAAAACATTAATTTTGTTGTTTAGTAAAACACTTAGTGTAAAAAGATTCATTTTAAATGAAGTTAAAAGTCAAAAAGGTTTATTATACAACTAATAAAATAAGGTCTTATATAAATTGAAGTATGCCTCAACAAAAGGAGATTGAGACGAAGTCCCTTACCTCGTGTCTGACTTGACTCGATCGTTCTTAAATCTCCGGAATAATAAACTAGAGTTAATTTTTTACTTTCTTAAGAACCTTTTTCAAGTTAGTTATTCATTTTATATCACTTATTACCATGTTATGAACATTATGTAATCATTTAAGTTAATAACGGTTGTTTTGTCGATATTTGGTACTTGAGTCAAAAATAAACTTCTTATAATTAAAAGTAGTTCATGTGGTAAAAGATCCATTATATCCAGAATTATATTCATGATTTATATATCATATATATCATATATATCCACTATATACATTAATTTATAATATTACATAACATTTAGAGGTAAGAAATGAAATGCACCGTTCATGGAGACGGTAAGCCGTACGTATGCATGAATGAAACTTTCATTTCTATTTTGTATTTAATGGTATTAAATCATAATTATATAAAGGTTTATTGTAATTCCATTATAATATCATATATAATATAATTAACTCCATCCTTTATATGTCCCACATTTGGCATTAACGATTTAAATTAGTTTGAGGGGGAGGTAGTATGCACTTCCTAAAATGAAATTATTGTGTTTACCCATAATGGAAACCATAAAGTTATGCCATAAATGAAAAGTAAATAAGAATAAAGAAAAAAAATATAATATATATCATATATAAATATAGTGACATCTTAATGGCCACCATGAAAGGTGTTAAAAGAATATTGAAAAAACATCATTTCGTGAGGAAGTAATTCGCCACCCATAGAAATAGTTTGTTATTTAACCATTAAGCAGAGGTCTGTGTAATTGTAAATCAAATACTTCTCATAACAACATCCTAGTATACGGAAGATACTGGTGTTATTACAAAATAAAGGAATAGAAAGAGTTTAGGGGGTTGGAGAATCAAAATAAAACAAAAGAACATAAGAGAAGACATTACATTTAAATCGGTTAAATCCCCTTGGTTTGAACCAAAAGGGTTTCTTGAAGATATTTATGCCTAATTTAACACCCTAATCTTCTATGGTATGCTTCACTTTTAATAATACTGTAGCGTGTGTTGTACGCAACTTCGAGTTCTAACACACACCACAACCAATCAAACTAGCCGTTATGAATACTAATACCCACTTTTTGAAATTTTATACATTTTATCTTTCAAACTGGACTTCATTTTTGGATTCAAAATATCTAAATTATTTTAGGGTGAATTTTTTGTACTTTTCTGATAACTTTTATATTTTGATGAATAGTGAAAATTACTAAATTTTAATTAAAAACATCCTTTTTAATCAAAATAATTAATAGTGATAAATTATGAATTTGAGTGGTTTTAAAGTATATTTAGAATATATTTTTACCATTTAATAAAATTTTGGTCATTGGACATAATTTCACAATTAAACTGGACATAAAATAGTATCAATCTTTTGATAGTTAATATATCTTAAAAACACATTTTTTGTTTTGACAGCAGGAAGTAATTTTAAATTAATTTCTGCCACTTTTGTGTTTTGAATTTGGAAAAATGGATTCCATATTTGGAATCAAGATTTACAAATTGTGTAAATAGGTAACTTTTATTTTTATACATTTTGAATAATTACTTCGGTAAATATTTTATTTACCATGGTTAAAGGGTAAATCCGGTAAATAAGGGTTAAAAATAAAATTATAATAATAATAATAAATTACCGTAAAACGTGTCCTAACCTTATTGGTGGATACATGTCCGACCATTGACATCTTTGGGTCGATTTTAGGACCCCATGGAGCCACTTGTAGGTGATAGGGACACTTTATACTAATTATGTTAAAGTAAATACAAAAATGACATAAGCTTATATCTTTTATAAAAAAAAAATTTACATAGGGTAATATATGTTATATTTTCGACTATAAATATTCATTAGAAATCTAAAAAGAGTTACTACATAATGGTATTTTATTTATAATTTTTAGTTATTGAAAAATTAAAAATATATATGACAAAATAATGATGCATTATTTTCCTTATTAATGAAAGAATCAAATAATTGATATTATAAATGTTAAAATAAGTATAATTTGAATGTTTTGATGACATAAACGAATTTTATTGGTTAATATGACATGTTATGATTTCTTAAATGAATTTTTTTCGAATTAATAAAGTTTTTATGACTTTAAAAAAAATCAGATGTTGAGTAGTGTCAAAATTTACATAAATGAGTTTTTAAAACAAACATTATATTATTAATTTTTATTCTATTCCTAAAAATATAAAGTTCGGCCAAAAGACTTATATCATGATAGTTTTATCATTAATGGACCACTTGGGGGTCTCTTGGAGGTATATAGTATGTTTATTAACTATATAATATAAATATACAAAGTGACATGGAAAGTGTCAAACTAATTAACTAAGAATTAATACTAAAAGACAAGGTTAATATAATGACCCAAACCTATCTAAATTCTATAGGTTGAGTGATTTTCGACCCATACACACCTTAAACTCTAAATAATCCACTGTTTAGCCATTAGAAACCGAATATGAATTTATTACAAAATAATATTTCTATATTTTCCTAAAGAGCCCCTCCTCCCCCTTATAAAAGGACACCACTTCTAACCAATTACTCATACCTCTAAAGTCTTTTGGATCATCCAAACCGTGCCTAATTAATCTCCCTACATCCCTAACCTCCTCTTAGAAGTCTTACCCTAGGAAGAAGACACTTCAAGATTCCTTTCTTGTTCAAGCCAAAGGGAGTTACCCAAATTAAAGGTAACAATTTCTCTTAGCTTCTTTCCTTTTATTTTACTTCTCCAACCCCTAAACTCTTATTATTAATTTATTTTCTAACAAAACCAGTATCCTAAATATACTAGGATTTTTTATTAGAAATTATTAGAACTACACATACACACACATCCATCTAATGTGTGAAAAACATAATGTTTTTGTCGATGGAAACCAAACACCTCACGAAACGATGATTGTTCAATTATCTCCTACCACCTCTCATGGTGGAAATTATGATGGAACTATAATTAAATATGATATTAATGATATTTATTTTAATTATAAGCTTCTGTAATTCCATTTTATGCCATACCATTATAAGTTTCATGTTGTATATATATACGATAATTTCATTTGAGGAAGTGCGGACTACCACCCCCTCAAAGTGATATGACTCGTTTATACCATACATGGAACCTATAAAAGATGGTATTAATGAACTTAAGTAACACATATAAGATATTATATTATACTGTAATAATAATATACCTATGTAATATTTGGTTTTGATTCCTTTTAAAATGAAAAATGAAATTGAAGTAGCGTTCGTGCGTACGTACGGACTATCGTCTCCACGAACGCGATGGGATTCATTCCTTATCGTATCCATTGAAGTATAATTCTCATTTTATGATTACAAATATTGTTTAAGGACTTGATATAATTCTGGATATGTATAAGATACAAAATATCCATAAAAAACATGGCTTATGTAACAAAACATATAAAATAAAACGAGTAAGTTAACACATGAAACGACGATAATACTAAGATATTATTAACAAAGAAATGTTAAAAGATCATATATGATTTAATATTAATGTATATTATTATTTTAGAATTTAATAACAATAATTTAACCATTATACAGGAGATTACCCTACCCTCAACAATGTAAAATTACAAGGTAAGGGGTTTTCATCTCACTCCTTATTCCCGTGAGATTCATGTCATATTGCCACTATTACCTTTTGAGTGGTGTATGTACTGTCCATAATTGTATTATTTGTGTAATACACTTTAATTTATGTTTATTTACATATTCATTGATTGATACCTCTTTCATGGGGTGTTTGTTTCATAAGTTACCAAATTGGTAAGGGTTAATTTCACAATCTTTTTATTATCCGAGGTTGTTTTTACATAAGTATCTATTAGGACATATTTATTATCCATGTCCATAAAAGAGTTTTAAAAGTGATTATTTTTAAGGTAATTTTTACTAAAACATAATTTTAAAAGTTTTAAATATTTATTCTTTTAAATCATTCTCATTAATTTTAATGTTTTAAAAATGGTTTTTAAGGATTTATTTATATAGACATGAATGTTTTTAAAATTTTAATTCCTTTCAAAAGTTTCAAAGTGGTATGGAACACTTTGATTAAAAAATGTCTTTAAATAACTTATTTTCCAAATTGTGTGACATTTAAATGTTTTCAGGGAAAGGGGTATTTCTATAAAATAGGTTTACAAATCATTTATATCTATGTAAAATCCTTTAATGGATTTTAAACTTGTTTTGAAGTTGATTTATTATGATACAAAACATCCATATTGTATTGAAGGTTTTGTGATATGTTTGAATGTGGATGTGTTATTTTTATACCATTCATGGTTTATGGTTAATGTATCGACATTTCGTATCCTAGTTCTTATACGAATGTTTATGTTAAGTTTCATCCTTTTCATATGAGGAATGTATTGGAAATAGTAAGTGACGGGTGGAGCCTGCTATAGCTCCTCGATGCATCGGTAGGTCTCATGAGACAACTACAAGTGGAATTGGCCAAGGCCGTTTCCCATTTTGATTTATGGTTTTGGCCGAGGCCTTAATCATTTTAGACTTCTTGGCCGAGGCCTTGACAAAATGTTTTAGAATGTCTGGCATTATACATTCCCTCATTATGGAAATAATATTGATGGTTCATGTGGTTATTAGACTAGTAGAATACCCATGATTATGTTTTATTATGGCATTATATACTCAACTCATATGCATGCCATAAAATTATTCATGTTTATTATTGGTAAAGGCATGTGGTTTCAATTATTCACCATGCTTAATATTTATTCCATTTCCACTGTATTTCATACCCTTACTGAGCGCTTGAGCTTACCCCTTTCTATGTTTTATTTTTTCCAGGATTCCAAGAAGTGTATTATAATTGATATGAAGGGTTAAGATAAAGAGAATAATGGCATTCTCAAGGAACTATTTGTGGTGTGTTTTATGTCTGAAATTTTAATGTAATGTTAATGTACGTAATCTATTTTCCAAGACCGGTAAACCGATCGGTCCTTCGGGACTTGATTCCTTGTAATCATGCCAATGTTTTGTAATAATGCACCGACTCTAGGTAACTGGGGTCAGGGCATTACAGTTGGTATCAGAGAAGTTTAGAAATAACCCTGGAAGCTAGATTTAGATAAACTCTGATTATAGCACATAACCCTAAGATAGAATTTGAGGATTAGTAGAGAAGAAATTCCTAGAATTTTGATATTGTAGAGATTTTGTGAGTTTTCCGAGCAATACATCCCTGTCTGGATATGTGCAGGTAGAGGTGGCTCTGGCACAGATGTACCAAGGGGTAAAACCCAAAAACACCACTTTGAGCTAGACTCGAACGGGAACTGGTGCACAACAACGGACCTTGCTGCACTCTTGGTTATGACACTCCTAGGGGATATGATTAAGATAATTCTCATTTTCATTACAAACCATTATGAAGGGTTTATGAGTATATAATTTTTCAAAAAAGACATTTTTATGATTATGGATTATATCCATAAACTATTTAATTTATGTTAAGTTTTTTACAAGTTTGGGATTAGGTCTTTCTATTCACAAAATAATTTAGTGTATGCCATTGTATAGAAATGGCAACCAGTAGAAGGAATGAGAACTCTAGCAATACATATGATCTGAAGAGTATGAATGATCATATCTTTCATGGTATTAAGCCAGAATTTAGAAGGGAAATAGTCTCCCACGTATTCTCAACATATGAAGAAATAGTATCATGTGTCAATAAGATAAGTAAATAATTCTCCGAGTCCTATGGCATTGAAGGCAATCAAGAGAAGAAAAAGAGGACGATGGATAAAGGGAATATGGAAAAGAATAATTTTCCCATATGTGATAACTGTGGAAAGAATCACCATGGAAAATTCTTGAAGGGAATGTGAGTATGTTATAAGTGTGGAGAAAAAGGACACCATGTACGTGACTACAAGTGTAAGAAAAAGGATTCAAATGTACAATGCTTCGTCTGCAAGGAGTTTGGACACTACGCGAACTAATGTCCCAGTCATCAGAATATGCCGCAAATTATGCTATTGGATAATAATCAAGTTATGAAACGACCTCAGATGAAGAGGAATGACTAGTGTTCTTATGTTGTAATTATATAATTGTTTTATTTGAGTGTTTTATCAACAGTATACTGGTTACATGATTTATGGAAATAAATAAGGATTGTACTGCAGTACTATTTCATTGAGGATTTGAGATTCTATGGTACTAAGAAATGTGACACTACAGCGAGTTAATTTTTTTGAAATTATATGGTTGAAGGAATGATAAACCTTAATATGGTCCTAATATTGAGGTACTGATTTTGGAATAAGATATGGTTGATTTTGGTAAATTATATTGGATATTCTTGACTGCCTTGAAACTGATTAAAGATTTGTATATTCCATTATTGTTGGGGTTTACAACATTTTTGGATGGATGATGTATATCCAGTATTCTATAAGGAATAAGGGAGAATGAATTTAATCAATAAGGATTTTTGGTAATTCAGGATGTTTCAGTGTTTTAGAGGAATACATTATGAATGTATTCACAAGCTATTATGGGGTAAAAAGGATCTACATTATGTTTACCTTTCATATAAATTTTATACTGAGAGTTTAAATAAGTATTTTGGATAAGTATAATAGTTGGAAAGGATTTAGTTTCAAAGGTTATTTTCGGATTTTTATAAAAGGACAACCCGGAGGTTGGGCGGAAACCCGTCACATCCGGTAAGGCCGCAAGACTTGAACCCACAACCAAAGGGCGAAAAGGGTGTATCACTTACCACTAGCCCACGTGATGTCCTGGATTGAATAATGTAGTTTTTTTTAAAAGGTTCTGATATGTGAATTATAAATTCATTATTTTTGGATCCCTGTACGATTAGGATAAATAGAATATATATATATATATATATAAAATCTTTTACAGTAAAAGATGAATTTTAGTAGGAATTAGTTGAAGGATGAAACTCTACTTGTCATGTATATATAAATACATATATATATATATATATATATATATATTTCCTCTTATTTTACGGATAAATTAATTATTAAACTTTAGGGAAGGGATCTTAAAACCAAAAATGTATTATCCTAATACCTTGCGTTTTGGTGAACCGACGGTATTTTAATTCATCATAAATTGGTGGCTTTGAGGCCCACAATTCTACAATTGTTTGTGATTGATGACCTCAATAACTCCCTATAAATATTTACAATTATTCTCCAATTACATGCCTCTAATTTCCACCAATTTTCTCTTAATTGAGATCATAATTTGGTGGTGACCCTTTCATTTATCTTTTCCTCTTATTAAGAATAAATTTTATTAACCCAATTTCCGATGTGGGTTTTCCCACAAAGATACTTTCTATTTTAAACCTTTTATTTTCGAAGAACAATTTAAAAATTGAGAGGATGCAATTTATTGAAGTAGGGGAGAATGTAACATCCCAATATTCCATGTTACGCTTCACTTTGAATAATACTATAGCGTGTGTTGTACGCAACTTCGAGTTCTAACACAAACCACAACCAATCAAACTAGCCATTATTAATAGTAATACCCACTTTTTGAAATTTAATGCATTTTATCTTTCAAAATTTACTTCATATTTGGATTCATAATATCAAAATTATCTTAGGGGGAATTTTTGGTACTTTTCTAATAACTTTTATATTTTTATGAATAGTGAAAATTACTAAATTTTAATTAAAAAAACCTTTTTAATCAAAATAATTAAAAGTGATAAATTAGGAATTTGAGTGGTTTTAAAGTAAATTTAGAATATATTTTTACCATTTAATACAATTTTGGTCATTGGACATAATTTCACAATTAAATCGTACATAAGCAAGTATCGATCTTTTGATAATTATTATATCTTAAAAACATGCTTTTTGTTTTGACAGCGGGAATGCATTTTAAATTAATTTCTGCCACTTATGTGTTTTGAATTTGGAAAAATTGATTCCATATTTAGAATAAGGATTTCCAAATTGTGTAAATAGGTAATGTTTATTATTAGAAATTGTGAATAATTACTTCGGTAATTATTTTATATACCATGGTTAAAGGGTAAATCCAGTAAATAAGGGTTATAAAATTATATTATAATAATAATAAATTACCCTAAAACGTGTACTAACCTTATTGGTGGATACATTTCTGACCATGGGCATCTTTGGGTCTATTTTGGGACCCCATGGAGCCACTTGTAGGTGATAGTGACACTTTATATTAATTAAGTTAATGTAAATACAAAAATTACATAAGCATATATCTTTTAGAAAAACAATTTTTAAATATGGTTCTATATGTTATATTTTCGATTATAAATATTCATTAGAAAGATAAAATTATTTCCTACATAATAGTATTCAATTTATAATTTTTAGACATTGAAAAAGTACAAATATATATGACAAAATAATGATGAAGTATTTTCCTTATTAATGAGAGAATCAAATAATTGATATTATAAATGTTAAAATAAATATAATTTGAAAGTTTTGATGAAATAAAAGAATTTTAATGGTTAATATGACATTTTAGGATTGCTTAAATTAATTGTGTTCTAATTAATAAAGTTTTTATGACTTTAACAAAAATCAATTATTGAGTAGTGTCAAAATTGACATAAATGAGTTTTTAAAACAAATTTTATATTATTAATTTATATTCTATTCCTAAAAATCTATCGTTCAGTCAAGAGACTTATATCATGATAGGTATGTCATTGATGGACCACTTGGGGGTCTCTTGGAGGTATATAGTATGTTTATTAACTATATAATATAAATATACAAAGTGACATGGTAAGTGTCAAACTAACTAACTAAGAGTTAAAACAAAAAGATAAGGTTAATATAATGACCCAAACCTATCTAAATTATATTGGTTGAGTTATTTTCGACCCATCCGCACCTTAAACTTCAAATAATATACTTTTGAGCTATTATAAATCTAATTTTAATTTATTATAAACTAATATTTCTAGATTTTCCTAAAGAGCCCCTCCTCCTTCTTATAAAAGGACACCACTTCTAACCAATTCCTCACACCTCTCAAGCCTTTTGGCTCTTCCATACTCTACTTAATTAAGCTCCCTACATCCCTATACAACTTTTAGAATCATTAACTTAGGAAGAAGGCACTACAAGAGTCCTTGTTTGTTCAAACCAAAGGCAGTTACCCAAATTAAAGGTAACGATTTCTCTTAGCTTCTTTCCATTTATTTAACTTCTCCAACCCGTAAACTCTTATTATTATTTTATTTTGTAAAAAAACAGTATCCTAAATATACTAGGATATTTTTATTAGAAGTATTATAAATACACTTACACACACATCCATCTAATGGGTGAAGAACGCAATGTTTCTGTGGATGGCAACCAAACGCCTCACGAAACGATGATTGTTCAATTATCTCTAACCACCTCTCATGGTGGCCATTATGATGTAACTATAATTAAATATGATAGTTATGAAATTTATTTTAATTATAATCTTCTTTAATTCCATTTTATTTCATACCATTATTCGTTTCATGTTGTAAATATATAAACGATAATTTCATTTCAGGAAGTGCGGACTACCGCCCCCTCAAAGTGATATGACTCATTTATACCATACATGGATCATATAAAAGATGGAATTAATGAACATAAGTAACACATATAAGATATTATATTATACTGTAATAATAATATACCTATGTATTATTTGGTTTTGATTCCTTTTAAAATGAAAAATGAAATGGAAGTAGCGTTCGTGCGTACGTACGGACTACCGTCTCCACGAACGCGATGAGATTCATTCCCTATCGTATCCATTCAAGTCTAATTATCATTTTATGATTAAAAATAATTTTTAAGGACTTGATATCATTCTGGATATGTAAAATATACAACCTATCCATAACAAACATGGCTTATGTAGCAAAACATATAAAATAAAACGTGTAAGTTAACACCTGAAACGACGATAATACTAAGATATTACTAACCAAGAAATGTTAAAAGATCATATATGATATCATATTAATGTATATTATTTATTTATAATTTAATAAAAATCATTTAACCATTATACAGAAGATTACCCTACCCTCGACAAAGGAAAAGTACAAGGTAAGGGGTTTTTATCTCACTCCTTATTCTCGTGAAATTCATGCCATATTGCCACTATTACCTTTTTTGTGGTGTATGTACTGACCATAATTGTATTATTTGTGTAATACACTTTAATTGATGTGTATTTACAAATTAATTTTTTGATACATCGTTCATGGGTTGTTTGTTTCGTAATTTACCAAATTGGTAAGGGTTAATTTCATAATCTCATTATTATCCAAGGTTGTTTTTATATAAGTATCTACTGGGACATATTTATTATCCATGTCCATAAAAGTATTTTAAAAGCGATTATTTTTAAGGGAATTTTTACTAAAACATCATTTTAATTGTTTTAAATATTTATTCTTCTAAATCATTCTCATTAATGTCAAGGTTTTCAAAATAGTTTTTAAGGATTTATTTATATGGGAATGAATGTTTTTAAAATGTTAATTGCTTTAAAATTTTCAAAGTGGTATGGGACACTTTGATTCAAAAATGTCTTTAAATGACTTCTTTTCCAAACTGTGTGACTTTTAAATGTTTTCATGGAATGGGGTATTTCTATCAAAAAGTTTTACAAATCATTTCCATCTATTCTAAGTCCTTTAATGGATTTTAAACATGTTTTGAATTTGATTTATTATGATACAAAACTTCCATATTGTATTGAAGGTTTTGTGATATGTTTGATTGTGGATGTGTTATTTTTATACTATTTCTGGTTTATGGTTAAAGTATTGAAATTCCGTATCCTAGTTCTTATACAAATATATATGTTAAGTTTCAACCTTTTCATACGAGGAATGTATTGGACATAGTAAGTGACGGGTGGATCCTGCTATTGCTCCTCGATGCATCGGTAGGTCTCATGAGACAACTAGACGTGGAATTGGCTGAGGCCCTTTCCCATTTTGATTTATGGTTTTTTCCGAGGCCTTAATCATTTTAGAAGTCTTGGTAGAGGCCTTGAAAAAATGTTTTAGAATGTCTGGCATTATACATTCCCTCATTATGGAAATAATATTGATGGTTCATGTGGTTATTCGACTATTAGAATACCCATGATTATGTTTTATTATGGCATTATTTACTCAACTCATATTCTTTCCCTAAAAGTATTCATGTTTATTATTGGTAATGGCATGTGGTTTCAATTAATCACCACGCTTAATATTTATGTCATTTTCCGCAGTATTGCTTACCCTTACTGAGCGTTTGAGCTCACCCATTTCTATGTTTTATTTTTCCTAGGATTCGAAAAAGTGTATTATGATTGATATGTAGGGTTAAGATAAAGGGAATAATGGAATTCTAAATGAACTTTTTATGATGCGTTTTATGTTTGAAATTTTTATTTAATGTTAATGTATGTAATCTATTTTCCTAGACTGCTAAACCAATCGGTTCTTCGGGACTTGATTCCTTGTAATCATGCCAATGTTATGTAATAATGCACCGACTCTGGGTAACTGGGGTCAGGGCGTTACACAAAGGTAAGGATTCTAGGATGAAGATAGCGATCTTGGGAGATTATTTGAGTAGAGGTTGGAGGAGCCAAAGGGCTTGTGAAGAGTGGGTATGGGGGTAGAGGTGGGGGCCTTTTATAAGAGGGAGGTGGGGCACTCTTGGAAAGTCATGAAATGATACTTTATTATGAATTGATGTTTTGATTTTAAAGGTCCCACAATGATATATTTCAAGGATAAGGTGATAAGGGTTCTAAATAAACCCATAAAATAGGTTTTAGAGAAGTTTAAGTCTTATATTTTACCTTATCTTTTCATTTTATTTAAATCATTCATTAATGAGGTAATCACTGCATCATCATGGTGTCATAAATAAATTTTTTTATTTAATGTCTAAAAATTTTAAAAAAATAGCATGATATAGGAAATATTTTTATCTTTCAAATTTCTATTTATAGTATAATATAACATTTATTTAAACAAAATTAAAATTATTTTACTTAGGTGATATATACTTTGGTTGTATTTCCCTTTCTTTAAAATTAATATGATAAATGGTCACTATCACACTAAAGAGATGACATGGGGTCCAAATGTTGGCACAAGGCATCCCATGTTCATTCATGACTCCAAAAAAGGATTTGGAAAAAATTTGGGGTCATTTTATATTATTATGATATTATTTTATTACCCTTAACTACCCGATTACTAATTAATCACGATAATTAAAGAAAATTGTCGTCGTTCCTATTCATAATGTCCAAAAATAAAAGATTCTTAATTACATAATTTGGACCTTATGATTCCAAATATGGAATCCATTTTACCAAATTCCAAACATATAAATTGCAGTAATTAAATTAAAAATAATTCCTGTTTTCAAAACAAATATCATGTTTTTAAGAAACAATATCTATCAAAAGATTGACAATTGTTTATGTCCAATTTCAAAGTGAAATTTATTCCGATGACCAACATTGGATTAAATGGTAAAAATATATTATAATTACACTTTAAAACCAATTAAAAAGATAATCTAACCATATAATTAAATTAGATGAAAAAGAATTTTTGAAGTAAAATGCAATATTTTTCACTATTCATTAAAAAAATGAAGATTGTCAGAAAAGTACCAAAAATTTATCCAAAGTAAATTTAAATGTCCCAATTATAAATAATAATTTTATTTTGACAAATAGAGATTATAAAATTCTCAAAATATATATTTTAAAATGATTTTCTATCAAAAGGCGGTAAAACAATCTTTTAAAAATATTAGAGAATTCTATGCTTAAGATTGGATTTATTCTCATTTTAAGCCTCTGAAACACTATCTAAATCATAAATATACATAGATATGAAAATCTATTATTCTTTACTTACTTGGGATGTTACAATTTAAATGGGAGAAACACCTCATTAAAAAATAATTTGTCATGCCAATGGAAACAACATGCCCAATAAAGGGAGATCAATGATAGACTTTTTTACCTTTCTAATGTTTAAAGAAAAATTATTTATGCACATAATGGTGGAGCACCAATGTAAAATTTTTATGATGAATTTTATTCATAATAATCACTAATAAAGGCTGGTGATGTGTAAGAATATTTTCAAGAGGATGTATTGTGCAAAATTTAATTTCCATTTGTGGTTTTAGAGTTAGTGGAGTTTATTTTTTAAATGTGGGAGTAATATATAATAATAAAAAATGAAATTTTTTATTGTAATAACCAAAATATAAAATTTTATTCTGTTACATAATTTTTTTTATTGTTTTTATAAATTCTCATCAAAAGATATTCCCATATTCAAAAGTCTTTATGGACAAAACATATTGTTCACATGAAATTGATAATGTGCATAAAAAAGTGTGAAACACATGTTACAACCAATTTAATGATTAAATAAATTGCTTTCATTTTTATTAATATATTTATATTCTTTATTAATATAATATTACTTTTTTAAATTAAAAGGGACATATTTTAATTAAATGCTATTATTATGAGGTTTTCATTAAAATTTGAACTTATAAATTTTAAAATATTAATTTGAAAATCATAATTTAATTTTTTAAATCATAATATCAAATTTTAATTAGGGTTAAATATTTTTTTTAATATATATTTTTTCAATTCAGAGTGAAAAATTCGATTTTTTGTAAAAAAAATCATTTTTTCTAATAAATTACATAATTTAAAAGTAAAATTATATTTTAAATTTGATATTGAGTAATTTAAATATTATATAGTAATATTTAATACACTTAATTTACTTTCAATAAAATTTATATTGTATTTTAATATAAATATGTTTTTAGTTTTAAAAACTATATTTTACTTATTTTTTATAAACTGATTAATGTTTTTTTGTTTTAATTTATTAAAATAATCAATAACGAGGAATGATTTAAGAGAAATTTACATATTATTTCTAAATAAATAATAATTTATATTCGTACAATGAATATTATGAATCATCACATTAATATAAAAGTATCTTTAGCTTGAAAATTTCACTTCCTTAAAACCTCCTTTTTCATTATGTTTGTTGGTTTAATATTAAATTAAAAATTTCAAATTATTTGAATTGAATGTTTTAAAATGGATTAAATTGTTGTAATCATCATAATTTATGGTATCTAATTAGTTAAAATTATTTTTTGGCCATATAGAATTGTGAAAATTGTAAAAATGAATTACTGCATATAAGGTAAAAATCGATTTACTAGAGGTTAAACTAAAAATTTTAAAGATAAAATGACCTAAATACTTGTATAATGTTTATTTTATTTCTATACTTATACCTGATAATTCAAAAGGCTTGATAATGCCCAATTTTGTTGAGTTTAATTATGTGAAAAATTTGGGTACCCCTTTTTCATTTCAAAAATTTCAAGTTTGTCACTCACCTCGCTTATAAAAGGTCACCCCTTTCTTCTCTACTTAACCCATTAAAAGACCTTGTATTGGATGATACCTACCAAAAAACATTTATAACTTCTATCCCCATGACCCAAATCTTCTTTTCTATAAAAAAATTCCATTCTATTATGGATATTTCTCCTTACCTAAGGAGTTTTCCAAAAATATATGTATTGTGCCTCACCAAGTCTCTTTATTTTATTTCTTCTTATACGTCCTTGAAATATTTTTAAATTTTTATTATATAATAAAACCCATATTTCTGATATAATTATATTTTACTATTTTAATTTTATAACCAAAATACATCTCCTCTTGCATCAAATAGTATATGAAATCATCATTCGTGTGTATGGTAGACTACCGCCTCGCAAACTGATGTAATTTGTTTTCCCTCTTCACCTCCCATATCTTGTTGAAGTGATGGATTTAAATTATATATATTTAATATTTAACATATTTATTCTTTTTGAGTTATTATATAACACATACCATCTTACTTTTCATTCCATAGGATATACAATAACGTCGCTCTTGTGTTTGGCAGAAACCCACCTAGCGGGGCGATTTTATTCATTTTTCAATAAAAAAGAACATGGAACTTAATATAGATAAATTTAATGAATAAAAGTTATATATAATATATCATTTTCCATCATACACAAAATAATGATAATTTCGTTTGTGTACATGTGGTCTACCAACTTCACAAAGTGATGTGGTTTCTTCTTTTTCATCACCACATCACATGAATTATATATATAAGTATTTTTAAGGAAATAATACGCTATATGTGTCATTATTATCATTTTTTGAAAGTAAAATATTACATACCACGTTTTCATAATTATTTTTAAAAAAATGGTAACATTTCTCATGCTTATGTACTACCTACTATCTCCATGATCGTAAAATAGTTAATTTTTCATTACTATATTTCATTATTAGTTATAAAATTATAATTTATGTTTAAATATGATAAATATTTCGCATTATTATTCTGTATATGTTGAAACGATTACCTCTTTGACTTATATTCATCCTACCAAAGTCATTTCGACACATAATTCATATATCATTGAAACATACGATGTAAACATAACTGACAATGAAATTGTATATAACATAGTAATAAATGAAATAAAATGACCAATAAAATTGAATATGTTTCATAATTAAGTAAATGATTTACATAAGTTTATTATTCATGGGTGTAAAGAACGAGTGTGACGAATCAAACTCAAGGTATGAGACTTCATCTCATTTTCCATTCGTTGAGAAGTATTTTGATGTTTTCAATATATATTATTTTATGAGGATTGTATAAAAGAAAATTGACATTTAATATCATTAGTCTATCTATTCACACGGTAGTTAATGTTTTTTTTATTCTTTCATGGGGCTTATTATTCAAATGTTTCTAAATTGATAAGGTACTTTTCTATAAAAAAATATATTTTAATATTTTCATTAAAAATATATTTTTCTTCCTTACCCATGTTTTAAAAATTATTTACTATGAAAAATATTATTTTATAAAGAATTTTTTTCTTTTAATTTTTTTCAAAAAAAACGGGAATCTTTCTATGGAATGTTTGACATTTTATACAAATGATAAAAGTATTGTTCTATTTTAACATATAATGCGACAATGAATTTTACTGCTACTATAACCATTATTTAATGTTTTTATTATTTTAAAATATTTCATAATTTCATCAAATAAAAACTATATTTACCTATTTCTAGATATTATGGAATTGAAAAAATATTTTAAAAGAAATCATATTTTGACATCTGAATGTGTTTTTTGCATATGGGTCCAAATGTGTTTTTAAAAGGGTGTTATGGTGAAAAGTTACAAACATAATTTTTTTATTTAGGATATGGTACTTGAAAATTATATGAAAAATGGGTGAGTCTAATACATTTTATATAATGGGTTAATCTCCATTATAGCTAAAGGGTGAGCTTGATATAGCTTATACAAATGTTTGAAAACCATTATAGATTATGAAACATAGACAGAATCTATAAATATTAAATGAAGGGTGGTCTTCATTATAGATTTCCAATGATTTGGGTCATTATTATGTTCTATAGATAATTTTATTGCATATTTTTTATGTTAAATAAGATTTTTGAGATAATGTTCCAAGGCACGTACATGAAGTTTTTTCTATTTTCTAATGAGTTTTTAGGGAATTTCTTTATTCAATATGGAAATATTATTACATTTTTTACTTAAAATGATTCCCATTTGTGGGAAAAGGGTATATATCATTAAGAAAATATAATTCTTGGGTTACTATATTTTTCATTGGACTAACGAACTTCTTATTTTTTATGACCCTAACTAATATTTTTGTGCTCATACTATGTATAAATTTTTTATGGGATTTAAGAAGGGGTAAAGGAAAGTAATAAGTCAAAATTAACAGTTGTGAATATTTCTCAAGAAAATAAATCATTCTTTATTTTAAAACATTTATATTAAGGGATTATTATTACCTCTCAGAAGTGTCTAATTGATAATTTATATTATTTATATATGAGTCATAACTTAATTATCTAAATATATAAAACTTTAAAGATCCAAAAATGTAATATAATGAATTTTGGACTTTAATGTAATGATTATGTAATATTTAAGGTTGGTTCATTATAACTCAAATGGCCATGATATAAACTTAGAGTTATATCTTTATGGATTTCATAAAACCTATAAAAACATATCATGGATCAATTAGAGAGACTAATATCACATATTTAAAAATGTTTTCTTAGGATTCATGATAAATGTAAAAACTATTTCACATCATTAAAAATGATAAATAATTAATTCAATTAAGAATATTAATTTAATTAATTTATTCTTCTAAATGGTTGAATGTATTCAAGGTTTTTACAGAGTGGAGACTTAGGAATGAATTAAATAATTCTATACTTATTTATACAAACTCATTACTTTATTAGTATATTATCATGATAATAAATAGGTAAAAATATTATGAAAATAATATATCTATTATTTAAACATCTATGTCAATATTTAATTATAATATTCAAAAATTAATAGTACTTACCATTATTATATTTTGGAAACTCCTTAGATGACAAAAGATGGTGTCTAAAATATTAAAAATAAGGGAAATATTTTAAACCACCTAATTTAAATGAAACCATATTAATTTATTGAAATGAACATATAGGTTTCAATTATAAATAACAATATAAAATAAACATCTCACAGGAATTCAATGAAATTCAAACCAATAGAAATACGAGAAATCAGATTTTATTATTACATATAAATAATTGGAAAAAAATTTAGAAATCCATAGGAGTAACATGATTCCTAATAATAAAAAAATAAATATACACTCTGGCATAATTTGGTATTAGGATTTTACTATATAAATAGAAGTTCTTTTAAACAAAACATAATTCATATATACCAAGTATTCATATATTAATTATTAAAAAATTGTTTTTTGTATATATTTGATTTATAGATCTCAATATATATGTACAACTATATTTAATGAAAATATTTTAAATAATAAATTAATTTACATTGAAAAAATAATTATCCATGCTCATTTTTTAAATATTTATATATCTATTATATATTTTTAATTTAATGAGTTTCTATTAATGGAAAATTTAAATTAGTAATAAATATACAATATAAACTAATTTTGATAATTTATTCTAACAATAATTGATATTGAATAATATTTTTCCCGTTCATGTACAATCACAATGAATTGGAATATTCAAAATATGAACTTTCTATATACTAAAAATAATTATTATTCACATTATTTTTCGATATTATTTGTATATTAAATGTGTAGTTATCATATATTCAAAATGAACGTATTAAGAAGAAGTATATCTATGGAAATATGTTTATTTGGTTTATTTTCCATTCAAATGTGGATCTCATACCCTTGGTCTATGTTTTATGAATTCCCTTAACTTTGGGATTAAAGGTTATATTGAAACCCTATTCTATTGAAAGTTCAAACGAATAATTTGGGTGACAAAAATATTACTAAGTGGAAGTCAATTTATAGGGACTATTTTTATCCCAATAATCTTGTTTAATAATTATATTACATGTTGGAGTTCTGTTACAGCTTTTTCATTAGGTTCTATAGTTTTTACAGTTCTAATTTATACTCTTTTCACATCAAAGAAATGTTTTCATATTTCTGGATTCTTTTTACCACACCAATTAAAATTTCATGAATGGATTATGGTTTATCCATACATATTTTACATAAATCCCACAGTCATTCCTTTTTATATGATTCTTATTTCATGTATCATTCATGAGTGCATCAAGACAACATGAGTTAGTTATAGTTTTTTTATTCACATGAGATATTCTTATTTTCAATAACGTTGGTTATAATTCAATTAAATATTTTGAGTTTTATTGTACTATGTTCTGTTGGTTTACTTATTATTTAAATTTTATAACTCATAAATTGTGTTTACCATCTATGTTATTGAAAAAATCATATAATTACTTGAATTCAATATAATATATTTTCTTATATCTCTTTAATCGTTTTTAAAATTCTCATAAATTTTGTGATCCAATTTCTTGTAACTCTACTTATAACACCTCAAATTCCTATTACATAATTAATTTTATTAATTCTGTCACTATGATTATAACATATAAATATTACCTCAAATAAAATTCATAATATTTCTTATAATAAGTTTTCAAACATTTTCTTAATAGATTCTCATTCTAATATAGTTTATTTCTTCCATTTTAAAATAGATTTTATCCTTAAAAGTCAGGATGTTTCATCAAACTATTCAAATAAATTGATCGTATTGTTTACAATATTTTTATTATTAAATAAATATTTATTTTTTTAACATCCCTCTGTAATAGTATTATTAATTCATCCCATAATTTATCACATATCCTATAAGTTATATGAACACATTCATTATATATTACCTTGTTAAGAATGTAATTATGTTAGTAATGACTAAAAAAGAAATGTGTGTCATGTCTAGGGATAAAAATGGTTACCCAAACATTAGGTAAATAGAACTAATCCTGCCCAAAAAATATTGATAGAGTACTCATGAAATAGAACAGGGTAGGATTTGAGTCTTATATGGCATAAACAATAATAATTAGAACCTATTTTATATTTTATATTTTATATATTTTTTTCAAAAAAAATGACTTACTCCACTATAGAATAGAACAAACGAATTTGACTTGTGTTGTCTTTGAACAGAGGTTTTTTAAGGGATTAAGCAACATGTGGGATTATACACCACTACATCCCTCTAAAATTTTATAGATGTGGGATTACACCAACTATAGTGGAAACTATCCCAGATCAGATTCCTCCTTCAAAGTGAGAGGTATTATAAGCATATACACACCCACTTCACTCTAAAAACCCCATGTACGACTTTTCTTGTTCCACTCCAGTCCATCATAGCTCCACCATCCACATACATATCCCATGTTAAATTATTATAAATTTTACAAATTAATTAAAAAATATTTGGTGCAGGTGTTATATCAGTTTCATTTAATTAATCAAGTTGGGGATAGGGTATTAATTAATCAGGTATATTTTTGTAATATTTAGGGACTTTATAGGAATAATTTAAAAGAATTATAGTTTTTGTACACAAAATAACCGGGTGTCATTATTATTATCAACCCTAATCATGGAGCATGAAAAATAGTACCACTTCTATGGGTTTGTAAATTATTAATTAATTATATATATATATATTAATTTAATATATTAAATTTTTGAACTCCATATCTTTAAACATTACTGGATGATTATATTCGGTCTAAAAAATAAGTACCCATCAGTAGTGAAAAAATCATTCTTAATTTTTCCATTTTGGAAATGTTTATAAATTATATAAATTTAAATTGTTTTATTTATTTATTACAATTTTTCCTAATTTAAAAATGGTTACATAAAAATATATAAACAATGTTTTCATATTCATTTATTTCATCTATCAATGTTAATACCATAGTGACAAATAATAGTACTACCACAAAATATATGAAATAAAGATTATGTGTTTTAATAATTGATCATATCCCTAACTCAATGGATCATATTGTTTTTGATTTTTTTTATTTACAATAGGGTTCTAATATTTTATTAAATCATGGTATTCAAATTAATTTATTCATTAATAAATTCTCTATATACCTATTATAGTTGGAATGGAACATTTTTTTCAATTATATATTCATCTTGGAACACATAATACGTAATAATTTTTAGTCTATAAATATTCCTATGTGTATGAAATTACATTGACATGATACGATTATAATATACATAAATTACAATGTATTTTGTAAAATTACACTTTTCATAAGTTTAAAAATCATTAAAAAATATTTCATCATTTCTGGATGGTGACTTCATGAAATATCTAATTAAGGAACACTTGTTCAAGGATGTTATATGAAAATTGATATGTAAATGTATTTAACTTTAATAATATGTCATTATTATGTATAGATGAACAAGATAATTTTCTATTTGACAATACCTAAAAACTAATTTAAGAAATTATTTCCATTTTCCATCATTTAGTGAAAATTACTTATAATAAATTCATGTAATTTTTTTAAAATTTAAATAAGTGATTTTTTATCACTTAATTAAGTGTCCTTTTTTAGAAATTTAATTTGAAGTGTGACTTATAAAGTGTTCAAAAGGGCCTCTGAAATGAATATTAATTCTAAATATCCATAATTTCATAAAATTCAATGATGTTTCTATTTAGTTTAAGAAGTTTATCATTTTCTGGGAGACTATAATATTATTCTGTTGTTTTATATTCTGATCAATATGATGGTGTTTCATTTATAGTGGTAATCCCTCTCTTAGTGATTTGTTATTTATGTTTTATTATGTGTGTTCGTTTGTCTGTATATTTATATATATTTATATTTATTTATTTATAATCATACATAATTATAGATATCTATATGTATTTAAGTATATTTTCTCACATTTGAAAATATTTATATGTAATTAAATTTATATTTATTTATAATTATATGTTTTTATATTTATATATATATTATATACCTATATATATATTGATATGTGTGTGTCTATAAAAATAATTAAATATATTTATTTATAGATATATATTTATATATATATATACTTATGTATATATATGTTTATATATATTACGTGGTTATATATATGAATATATGTACATATATATTTATATGTGTTCATAAATGTATTTATATTCCTATATATTTATATTCCTATAAATATATATATATCTCTGTGTGTGTGTGTGTATACATTTATTGATGTAAATTTTTGTATGTGAATTTATATCTATTGATATTAAAATCTACTTATGAATATTTATATGAATTTAAAATTTTTATTTATGTTTATATTTCTTTACTGTGTGTGTATATATATTTATATTTAAATCCACTTATGAATATTTATATAAATTTAAAATTTTTATATAAGTTTATATTTCTTTACTGTTTCTGTATATATAATCATATATAACAATATATATTTGTGTGTGTGTGTGTATACATAAGTAAATTTATTTATATTAATATATATTGGACTATATTTATATTATTTAAAAAAATTAAATTTGAATATGTTTTTATATGTATGTATGTATTCCTAAATTATGAATAGAAATAAAAATGCATATGTATGTATCTATATGTGTGTGTGTGTGTGTCTACTGAGGTTTGTTTACTTTGAACAAGAAGTGCTTCCTATAATGATAAAGGCATTATAGAATAACCAAGTGTTAAAGGGTTTATATATTAGCCTACACATGTATATGATTAATTTCTCTAGGTCTAATATGATAAATATATAACTAATAAATAATAAATAATGAATTTTTAAAAATAATAAATAATAATTAATATAGAGAATCCTGAAGGAACTAGAAAATTATAAAACCTTTTCTAAATGATCAATAACAGTGTATGAAAATAATCATGAAATGATTCAAAATATGAGTACATGTTTGTGGTTTTTAAAAACAATCATTGGTAATTTTTTAGTTTTGTAAAAAATCATTGGTAATTTATTAGTTTTGTAAACAATCATTGATATTCAAATGTACTACTGTTAATTGGAAATTTAATTTTACATTATAAATATCATTTTCTGGAGAACCAAATGAATTATAAGGTTCTAACCGTAAATATTTTATAATATTGAGTTTTATGTTAAGAATTCATTGTCTTACATTTGATATTATTTTTTAGGTTTATAATTTTAGAGAACTAGTTCATAAATCATACATAACAAAACTATATATAATAAAGTGGAATCCTATAATCAGTACCCATTTTCCTATAATGTAAAAAATTTAAAATAAAACATGATTGATTTTCATGAAAAATAGTCATGACATTCAATGTGACTTTATCCATTCCTTTACCCATCCTTAAACCCTTTGAAAAACAATTTTAAAACATGTAATGAAAAAAAAAATTCCAATCAAGGGACATAAAAAGAATAAATTATTTGGTCATATGAAAAAATAAGAAAACCCAAAAAAACCCCTTTTATTAAATACATTCATTTATACCTAGAAATGGAATCAATTTTCTCAAAAGAGATCATTTTTCTTACCTTTTGAAATGAAATGGTTTCCATGGAAACTTGTTAGTAGGCATAGAAAAGTCATGTAGGTTCCTTAGGACATCATCTTTATAGAACTCTCACAATTTAGAATAACCATGCACCCTACTTACATTATTATTTTATATAGAACATAATCATTACCAAATTTATTAGAGAGCTATAATGGGGCTCAACCATCATATGATGAGCTATAATGGGGCTAAACCCATCATATATTGTGTTATAATAAGGTTCAACACATCATATCTTGAGCTATAATGGGGATCAACCTGACATATATTCTTTATCGAGCTCACCCAATTTCAAAAACCATTACCAAAGACCATACCATTAAAAAAATTACAATATTACACCTTTTCATCATAAAACCATTAAAAACACATTTAAAATGTTTGACAAACTCTTTCAGATATCAAAATATAATTTTATTTAAAAAACCATTATTCGTAACAAAATACATTGAAAAAGTAAAATAGGTATTTACCTGAATAAAACATCGATTCTTCTTAAGTAATATAGACATATGATAAAAATAATGGTGGCTAGGTGATTATTCATCACAAAATAAGTTTAAAAAAATATTCATTTTTTTAAAGAAAGTCAAAAATTCCATAAAAATATTCATTTTTGTAACCCCTTTGATCATAAATTATTATTACTAAAAATAATTAATCTATTTTAAAAAAATTCAATTCATATATATGAAAAGTTTAATTTAAAATTAAACTTGTAGACGCAATGAAAAAACAGGTTTTTGAGAAACATATTTTTCAAGCGTAATATCATTTAACATTAACTATATTACTAATAATCATAATTTTATAAATTTAAATTAATATTTAAATATTTTTTATCTATATATTTCATTCAAATCATAACTAATTATAATATTTTTAATTAATTAATATGGACAAACCTTATGAACCTTAAAAAAGTTTTTAGAAAAATGTGTCTTAAATCTAGAAAACACATATACTAAAATATAGTATAAAGATGATTAAAATTTTATTTATTGGTTTAAATAAAAATATATAATAATTATTTTACTTTAAACCAAATTCATAGTGTAATTGGACTTTTATATTCATTAATTTATTGAAAATAAATGACAGTTTTAAATAAAAATTGATATTTTTTCAATATTCAATAAAAAATATGTATTTCTTGAAAAAATACCAAAAATTTCACACTAAGTTAATATTGATATGTAAATTTCAAAAATGATGTTATTTCTTCATATTAGTGTTTGATAATTTATAAATTAAACTTCAAAAAACATCATAGAAAAGTGTTTAATTAAAACTATTTTCTTTTCGAATTTAACATTCTTATTATTTTAATAATTAATATACTATTTAATTCATTAATAAACATGAAACTTATTTATTTTATAATTAAATGGTTTTTTTCGTTTATTCTAATTTTTTAAATTGTGTCTTTACAATTTTTTTAACTTATTAAACATGTGGTTGTGTCATTGCCTCATAGCAATTTCAGATTCCCATAGTGCTTCTTCCAAAATATGTTTTCTCCATTAAACCTTAACTTGGTGAATTACCATATTTCATAACACATTATATCAATGGTTAATAATTTGAACTAACTTTTTCCCAAAATAAACATTCTTTTCTAACTAAACTACATTGGTGCTCAAAACCATGAGATGAATTTGGCACATATTTCTTTAATATTGAAACATGGAATATGTTTTGCACTTGGTATAAACATTGAGGCAAGTCCACTTGATAGGAAACTGATCTAACAGTATCCAATATTTCATATGGTCTATTAAATTGTATACATATCTTTCTATTTTTACCAAATCATGTAACACTTTTCAATAGAGACACTTTGAGAAAGACTGGATCACCTACCTCCAAAGAAACATATTTCTTCTATCTATCCACATAACATTTCTTCTCACTAAGTAATCCTCATATGTTTCTGAATAAACTAAACCTTCTTAAGAATTTCTTGTACCAACACTAGTATAATAAACTTCTTTTCACCTAATTTAACACAAAATCTAGTGTTTGACATCGATTTCGACATAATTCATCAAAAGGTTCCATATGTATACATTAATGATTTTTTAAATAAAAAACTCAACCAAAGAAATATAATGATCCCATCTTCCCTAGTAATAAATTTAACAAAAATGTAGAATATCATTCAAGGTAGACATCAATATCTAGCACTGTCCATTGGATTTTGGATGAAAAGTGTATTGAAATTTATTCCAATGAAAAAATATTTCTAAAGTCTTTTCAAAAACATAGATGTAATATTTGGGATCATTAACTGATATGATGGAGAGTGGAACTCTATATAACCTAACTATCTCCATGAGATATAGTCGATAATGAAAATTCAAAGTCATAATATCTTGAATGGTATGGAAATGTGTAGATTTATTTTATCAATAAACAATAACACACATAACATTATTACTTCAACGATTATTTTGTAATCCCACCATAAAATCCATGTATATAATATCTAATTTCCACTCTGTTACTATAAAATGTCAATTCATCACCTTCAGTAATTTTAGTTCTTCTTTAACATATTTAATAGTTTACAATTTCATGGTAAATTCACCAATATATCTTTTCATCCAATCCTATCTGTAAGACTCATTAATCTCTCTTTAAATCATAGTTATTTCAGTAAGAAGAAAAATTGGGAACTATGGGGTTTTCTCCATAATCCGTTGTTCAATTGGGAAACGCAAGGAACACATAATTTATTTTGAAAACTCAAAAAACCTTCTTTTTTAATATTAAATTTTTGAAACTTACCCTTCTTAATTAAATCTTCTGTTTTCTATAAAACATGATCCTCATTCTAAGATTTCATAATTTTTTATAACAATGGTGATTGTACTAACAATCAAAAAAACATTGAGGACGTTTCTGCATGCACAATCTCAAATCCAAAAATGATTAAATCCTTAACCAAGGGGTTTTTTTCAAATGTAACATGGTTAATAATTCATGATCGTTTCAACTCAAAACATTAAATACATTTGTTTACTATTCTAGGATGGTAATTAATCATGTAATTGTAATCTTTGATCAGTTTCAATCATATTCCCTATCTCATATTCCATTCATTTATATTAAATATATAATTCAATATTATGTTATTAGTATATATTTTACACATTACTCTATATAAATTATGCTTAAAATTGTTTATTGTAAAAATCAACGTAAACTAATTCCAAACCATGCTTAGTAAAATTTAACTCATGTGGTTCTAGTTATCATAAATAATAAACAATTAACTGATCTTTCACCAATAAAAAACAAGTCCCTTCGAAGAATAACCATTGTAAAAGAATATTTTGAAATTTATAGAGAGTAATTCCAAAAATAGATCATTCACTAAACATATTTTTAGTTCCTAAAAACAACAGTTACATTTTTTAGATATAAATTTTACTCCTTTTCAAGTTAACAAAATCATTGGGAAAGACGGTTGAGAAAGGTTTTCAACAAACTATCATTAGTAAACTGATAGTATAAGAAAAATATGAATCTCCATGATATTTTTGGGTCTTTTACATTTTTAAATAACTTTTTTTAATAGGTTCAACTATTATTTCATCCATACATGTAAGACACAGTTATATTCCCTCGCGTTTTCATTAGATTTTCTTTTCCATTTTCTTTTTTATTTTTTTTTATTGTGGGCTTCTATAGAAAGAAGAGTCCTTCTTGGGGAAAACTACCTAATGTTAGAGGATTTATGTTTGTTTTAATTGATGGAGTCTAGGTATAACTCTATAAAAAATCTCAAAACTTCCTCATTTGTAGTGAACCATCTTGGGACAACTAGACAAGCCACCTAAGTAAGCCTATTACATGGCTAGGTAAATAAAATATAATAGAAACAAGTCTTGAATGTATCCAAAACAATAAAAGAATCTATAGTAAAATTAAAAATAAATAGTCACTAAACAATCATACAACATAATAAAAATAGGTTAAACTGGAGATGTATGAATAGAGATGACCAATTAGTCACCATGTGAACAATTATCACCTCCAAATGATCCCGTTATATAGGGAAAATATGAAAAAAGAATATACATACTACATGACTCCCTTAAGATTCCTTATGCCATGAAAAACTGGATTTATAGCCACCCAAAGGATAAATTAGGGTGTTATATCATATCCTAATAAGATACATTGAAACAATTTATACATGTTTTAATACCAAGAATTTAAAAATTATAGCCTAAAAAATATAGTTATATGTTATTATCATAAAGAAAACCATTTCAAAGAGAATATTTTGGTTCCTATAAATAAATATGATATTTTCTAGATAAGAATATATCAAGAATAAAATTATAATAGGTAAATTAAACATGTGAGAAAATATCAATGAAATAAACCATCATGCGGTAAACTAGTTATGAAACGCAAATAAAACAGTTTGTGTTCTCACCTATGGGAATACATATTAGACATAAAATAATCATAAAAATATAAATATAAATTCCATTCATGTCATTTTCATATCATAAAATCAACCCTATTGGTTCCATATGCACTATAGTAACCTATTTCTATTTCCCAATGCCACTAAGGTTCTGAATGTGCCAATCTTGTTCAAAAAACTACAGAATGAATTCTCATATTTAATAAACCATTTATCCATTCAATCCAATCCATTTAGACAAATATATATATATATATATATATATATATATCAATTTTTTAAATAGAAACACTTTCATATATCCACTTACTTCAAGAATGATATAAAATTGTCTTCATTCGACAACGAAGATCAACAAACCACAGATTGGACTTCAATAGAGACGGACTAACAAGAAACTACAATGGACTGATAGAAAACATAAATTGATCATTAATATAAAACAAATCTACAATGAATGTCATAGACACCACCAAATCCGAAGAACAAACAAAAGTATTCTTACATAAAGAAATGAACCACAACCACAATGACAATCAATCATTGAACGAATAATCCAAAATGAGAGGAGATCTCCAAAATTACCTTGGATGATCTGGGATGTGATGGGGGAGGCATCACAACAAATTAAATTACATTTATGATATTCATACATTAGAAATCATTGAACTCAAGAATTACACTTCATGAACACATTTCACGAAGTGCAATTCCATAAATTACAAAGTCACCAAAAAAATGTGTCAACTCAGATAAAAAACATGAGACAGAAATTATCACAAGATTTAAATAAAAAACATCATGTAAAACTTCACTTCCCTAATAAATTTCGTGGAATTTATTTTTTGACCAATACATGATGTGAACTTGATTCACAATGTGTAAATTATTCACACCTTCATCGAACTCGTGACATCAACCTGATAACCAATACATGATAAGAACTTGATTCAAAGAGTGTAAAAATTTTACACCTTGAATAAACTTAGGTAATATTATCAACAAAAAATACATGACTTATAACCCTTTCACATTATTAAAAATTTTAGCATATAGAAAACATATCAGTTTCAATAAAAAATCAAAAAAAAACCGCCTCTAGTGTTCTCCAAAACCAGTGATAAACCTATAAGTATTTTGACACATTTATATATAGACTTCCTTAATTTAAAAAAATATACATCCTGGATCTTTAGGCGATTTCCCCTAGAAAAGGATACACATTATTGAGTTTCCCACAATAAACCGAAATTAAAATGGTAAACCACAAACAAAATCTAAAGCATACTTGAGGGAAGATAATGGGGTGTTACAATCTCCACACCATAACCTCTTTCTGTCCCTTAAAATTCCTCAGATTCTTGGACTCTCAAAAAGTGTGGTCTACATTATCCTCATCATCATTTCTTAATCCCACAAATTATTACTATCCCATCCAGGCTGTGACAATAATTAGACCGCAAGAATAATTATTTTCATGAAGCACCTTCTCTTGGTGATACATAATTTGAAATTGTTGTTCAACCACATTGATTTTGATCTAAATATTGACATCCTCCCATCCAACTACATGTTAAGTATTTGGTTTATACATCCTCAACTAAGAAACATGAAACACATCATTGATAGAAGTCAAATGAGCTAATAAATCCAATTGATAATCCACCTTCCCAAATCATACAAGGATGTCAAAGGTGACCAAAAACCTTCATTCAAACAAAACCTTCACACCCAATAGAAAATGCCTCAAGCGAGGTGAAACTACAATAAATACTAAATCACCATCAAGAAAATTTAGCAGATGATGATGACCATTTGAATAAGATTTATAATGACTCTCTACCATGATCAATCTCTTCTATATCAAATCCACCATATCTGTTGTCTCCTAAATAAAATTTATCTCAACCAAGGACCACTCTCCCAACTCTACCCAACAAACGGGAGATCTAAATGACCACCCACATAAATCCTCTAAGGGATCAACTCTATTTAAGAAAAAATAACTATTATTATTATAAAACATGACTAAAGTTTGAATAATTTCCCAGGAATCACCAAAATTAAGCACACAAACTTGGATCATATCTTTAGAACCTATATAACTATCTTTCTCTATCCATCCATTTGAATATGATATTTAGGGCTCAATTTTATCTAGGAATTCGTATCCTCCATTAAAACTTTCCAAAACCTGGATTTGAACCTCAAGTCCCTATTTGAGACAACCATATAGAAAACCCCATGATGTCTCACAACCTCTCAAAAATAGAAGTCTTCATGTTGTTCCACCTTCATCATCACCTTGATAGGTAGGAAATGATTGAATTTTATGGGTCAATCAATGATCAACCTATTCAAAACCTTCCAAATAGAAAATGGTAGTGAACCAATGAAAAAATACCTATAAATATTATCTCATTTCTTTAACAGAATCAGTAAAGTCTATAATAAACCAGCAGACCTCAGGTGTTCTACCTTAATTATCTAACATGTTAGACACCACAATAGAAAATCTGAAATTGAAATTATCATCCCCTGCCACAAATATTGATTCCTCAAATCATGTTACAAATTTTTAGTACCTGGGTGAACAGACCAACATGAATGGTGTCCACTTTTCATCAACTCCTACCATAGAGAAATATAAACAACCAACCAACTATAGAAGCACAAAGCTATATTACGAGACTGAGACCACTCACCCATGGTCCCTACATTGAAAAGGATTTTTCTAATTCTCTAGGACATGGGGTCAGACATCTTCTCAAGAAAATATATCTCATAAAATGATGATCCACCCTTCATCAAAGACAAACATAAATAACTACCATCTTTTTCTATTACCAAGATCAAATCAGAAAACAATCACCTCAAGGAACACTCTTCCACTAATTTCGTTACTTATTATGTCAGTAATTTTATATTCAGTGCACCAGTGACCAAATTCACATTCCCAATAGTATAACCAATGTCAAAATCAAATGTCTACAGATACTCCACCCAGCATCCCTATATCATGTTTTAATCCTAAAAATAAAAATATAACTTAGGATTTTGTGATTAGAATATAGCGTAAACTGTTATCCAAGGAGGCAGTGAAACAACTTTTTGAGTGTATTTGTAACCACTTCCAAATAAAGATCATAAGTTGGATAGTTCTTACCATTAGGGTGTATCTATCGTGGACTATAGGATACCACTAGTCTTACCTACATCAAAATGCTCCCCAAAACCATTCTTGATGAATATAAAAAATAATCCTAACCCAAACCTAGTTCTTGAACAATAAAACTGAATTTGAATTCAATCTAAACTTCTATTCTTAAAAATTTATCTGATCATTTTCAATACTCTACAATTTTACACCCACACAGGGTAAATCTATCATTAAATATGCAATATTGGAGTGTTATCAAACAAACCTAATGTAATAACTAGCCAACACCATGGTGATTTAGATTTCAAACACATTTATGGCCCACTCTTAGGGAATACCATCCTATATCTTTTTGGATCCACTGTGATGACCCTCTTAGATATGGAATACCTCCTAAATTTCACTTCCCATAACCAAAACTCATATTTGGAAAGCATGCCTTACATATGATGTTCATTCAATGTTGGATGAATAATATCCAACTGAACTATATTATCCTTCTTTATATGGGAGTATGCCAAAATATCATCCACGAACACAATAATGAAACAGTCCAAGAACCGATGAAATATTTTTTTCATCAAATCCATAAATACCGTAGGAGTGTTGGTTAGACCAAATGGAATAACTTGAAACTCAAAATCCACATGCCCACTCCTAAACATTATCATAGGTATATACTATTCTCAGATTCTCAAATAATGGTACCATAAATATAGGTCAATCATTAGAAAATGAATTTCCCTTCTAATATGATCATAAAGATTATCAATCCTAGGCAAGGGATTTCTATTCTTGATAGTCACCAGATTTAGTTTTGGATAATCAACATAATGTCTGAGCCACCCGTATGCCTTCTTAGAAAATAATATAGGTGAATCCCATGGCGACACACTAGGTAAAATATCGTAACATCTTTAGATTTTGTGAATCATATTTTTTTAATTAATTAAATCTTTTAAATATTTTTTTTCATGCAACACTTAATATAGCTTGTGATATACAATAAAACTAACTTATGCTTTCTTTATATGAAAAAACAAGTTTAGATTGCACTACACTAAACACATAGATTATCTTCTAGTACATGCATCACTATCTTTTTCTTTTGTAACAATCATTGTCAAGTTCTTTTGATGACTGGAATAACATTAAAGACCTAGTTTTACTAAACTACAATGTATTATTAATAGTATTGTTAAAATAATATTTTAGTTTTTAACTACCCATTTGAATTGTGGTTATAAATAAAAATAATTAAATTATGGAAAAATGGTTTTCACATGTATATAATAATAATTATTTGGGGACCAATTAATCAGAAATGAAAATAAAACACTATTGAAAATATAGTAAATCTTTTTTGGGAAAACAATATTGTTGCAATAAAACATGTTTTACCTCAAAAGATCAATTAGACCAAATTTTATTAATTATTTTAATGATATATATATATATATATATTCAATTAACTATTTAATTTTCACATTTTTTATTTTCTAGCCAAGATATAAGACTATAAAAAATTTATACATAAACATATATATTTTCTTAAAAATAAATTTTATAACCATTTAATGGAGGGATATTCAAAAAATAAATTTTGACACTTATAATTTATATATGAAAAAATAAAATTTATTTTTAAATATGAAATGTCAAAATTATCTTTTGTTATTTTTTGGTATTTTGTTGAGAACTTTCATTTTTGGTTGAATAGTGAAAAATACTGAATTTTAATTCAAAATTTAATTTTACTCTAATTTTTAAAAATTGTTAAGTTATATTTTATATTTTTTAAAAGTTTAATAAGATCATTTATATATAAATTTATCTAATTTCGATATTTGTAACCAATTCACATCTCAAATGGATATAAAAACATCTCAATATTTTGAAATTTTCACATTACCAAAACATTCTCTCATCAAATATATAGGGTAAATGTAACACCTCAAGCTTCTACGGTAAACTTCTTTTTGAATAATACAGTAGCATGTGTTGTACGTAACTTCGAGTTCTAACACACCACAACCAATCAAACTAGCCGTTATGAATAGTAATGCCCACTTTTTAAAATTTTAGTAATTTTATCTTTCAAAATGGACTTCATTTTTGGATTCATAATATCAAAATTGGTTAAGGGGGAATTTGTGGTATTTTTCTGAAATCTTTCTATTTGTAATGAATAGTGAAAAGCACTGAGTTATAGTTTAAAATAGAATATTTATTTAAATAATTATTTTTTAAATTTAAATTTATTTTAGGTCAAAATAGTTACATAATACCTATATAAGTTCAATGATATTTATTGGAGTTAGTTTATAATAATTTTAGATATATAAATATTTTATTGAACTTTTCACCGTCTTTTACCCACCTCCGAGGAAAATTTCAAAATTCACATAAAACATAATTTTACCTCTTTTATGAGTTTAATTTCAAAACTCCGAGAGACATGGTTAATATGAAGGAGTAAAATTTGGTTCAATAAGATAAAAAAAATTTGGTGAATGGTATGTTTTTACTTTTATTTACTATAGTTAAAACTAAATAGGTTAATTAAGGGTAAAAATGATATTATTATTACCGTAAAACAAGACCTAATTATATTAGATAAGTATAGTTCGACCAAAAAAACCATAGGAAAAAAATATGAACCTATTTGGTCCACTTGAATTAGATTAAGCCACTTATTATTATTTTATTTAAAGAAGAGTTAAAAGAGTTAAAATCAAATTTTAATAATTAAAACACTTTTAATATAGGGTTACACATAAGATAAATTCGACTATAAATATTAATTATAAAGATAAAAATATTTCATACATAATGGTATTTTATATATATTTTTTAGTCATTATATAATTTAATTTATTTATGACACAATGATGATACAATAATTACCTAATTAATGAAATATTAAAATAATTTATATTATAAATATCTAAATAAATGTAATTTGAGACCTTTTACAAATTCAACTAATTTTATATATTAATATGACATATTAGGGTTTTTATATGATTTTTTTTCTATGAAATAAAGCTTTTAGGAATTTAGAAAAAATAAAATACCAAATAGTGTCAAAATTGACAAAAAAGAGTTTTTTAAAAACATATTATATTTTTAATTGATATTATGTTCCTAAAAATCTAAGGATCGGAGAAAAGACTTATATAATTATAGGTGTATCATTAATTAACCATTTGGGGTTCTCTAGGATGTATATAGTAAGTATATAACCATAAAATATAAAAATACAAAGACACATGGTAAATGTCAAACTATTTAACTAAGTGTTAAATCTAAAAGATAAGTTAATATAGTGAACCAAACCAGTATAAAACCTATTGGTTGAGATATTTTAGACCCATAACCACCTTAGAGTTTAAATAATCCATTTTTGAGCCATTATAAATAGAAAATGATATTATTATAAAATAATATTTCTAGATTTTCCTAAGGTGCCCCTCACCCCTCTTATAAAAGGTCACTTCCCCTTCTCTCTAATTCACACCTTGAAAGCCATTTAGATCATCCAAACTAAACCCAAATACCCTATAAACTATCCTCCCTTCATCTTAGAGACCTCAATTTATTCATAAAGACAACCTAAAGAACCCTTTTGATCAAATCAAAAGGAAGAACCCAAAGAAGAGGTAAATATCTCACTACATCTTTCAAGTTTCTTTCTTCTTCCACATCCTTTATCTTTGTTGTTTCCATTATAAAATAACAACTCCAGTATATTCTATATAATTTGATGTTATTATAAATATGGTACAACCAAATTCATCATTCTATCCATCCTTTGAATGACATGTCACCGTACGTGTGTACGTACGGCTTACCATCTCCACGTCGTGGTGTAATTGTTATTCAATACATTATTATTTGGATGGGTATAATAATGATGTGTAATTGATGTAAATAATAAATATAACATTATAATGATTCTTTATATATGATATACCATCTAATTATATATTATTTTAAAAACAAAATAATGATATTGTCACTCATGCGTACGTACGGATTACCGTCTCCACAAACGTGATGAGATTCAATCCTCATAGTATCCATTTAAGAATAATTTTAATTAAATATTTAAAAATAATGTTTAATGACTTGATATAATTCTGTATATGAATAAGATAAATCTCATCCATAACAAATATGAATCACATAACAAAGAATATAAAGGAAAATGAATCCGTTAACACCCGAAACAACGATAATACAAATATATTATTAACAAAGCGATGTTAAAAGATCATATATGATATCATATTAATGTATATGATTATTGTATAATTTAATAACAATTATTTCACCATTATACAGGAGTTTAACCTACCGTCGACCAAGGAAAAGTACAAGGTAATGGTTTATTTCACAATATCTTCATTATCTGAGGTTGTTTATATGTAATTATCTATTGTGACCTCTTTATCATCCACATCCATGTTTCTTAAAAATGTATTTCAAAAAATTATTACTATTTTATATAATATGGGGTAAAGTAATTTATACCCTTGATTGACTTTTTATAAGATGTTTATAAAGTAATATTTATGTCGTTTTCCAAACAAGGTCCTTTTTAACCTTTTCGACTAAATTAAAGTAAGAATGTCTTTTTTAACTTATACGGCAGGTGTGGCTATTTTACGCCATTATAAAATCGTCTAATCTTCCCTTAAAATATTATAAGAATATGTTCGAATTAAATGTTTTATTTTATAATTATGTGACATTTAAAGGATTTCAAAAAAGGAGACATTTATCTCAAATAGTTTTGATTTCATCTATGTAAATATCCTTTGATGTATTTTAAGCTCATTTGAAGTTGATTTATTATGATACAAAACTTCCATATTGTATTGAAGGTATTGTGATATGTTTGAATGTGTATGTTTTATTTTTATACCATTCATGGTTTATAGATAAAGTATAGAGCTATTGTATGCTAGTTTTAATACAAATGTTTATGTTTTGTTTTAACCTGTTCATATTAGGAATGCATTGGACATAGTAATTGACGAGTGGAGCCCGATATAGCTCCACAATGAATCGGTATGTCTCATGAGACAAACTAGTGTCTTGTCACAAGGCCTTGACAAAATATTATTTGTAGTCTTGTCATAAGGCCTTGACTATGTGGTTATGATAGTCTGGAATTATTCATTCCATCATTATGAAAGTGGTTATTGATATTGATTATGATTATTCAAGTAGTAGAATATCCCTGTGAATAACTAAATGGAATTATTTAATTTTATTTTTTCCATGTTATGATGAAGTTCAGGTTTAAAAGGATTTTGTTTTAGTTATATATTTCCTTAAATTTTTATAATTATTTATGAAAGTTTCCTCTATATGGTTATCCTTTTTGAGCATCTGATCTCACCCCTTACTATGTTTTATTTCTTTACTAGGATGTGAAGAAGTATTTTATGAATGACCTATAGGGATAGTCTGATGGGATATGAGTGTGTAATATGGAGACTATGTTGTTGTTGTTTTCCATTTTATCATGTAATGTAAGCCCGATGAATTTATCTAGTGTTTCCAAGGCTAATAAACTAATCAGTATTTCAAGACATGATATTTTGTGATCATGCCAATGTTATGTAATAATGCACTGACTTTGGGTAACTAGGTTCGGGGCATTATAGTTGGTATCAGAGGAAGTTTAGTACAAAACATAAAAGCTAGATTTATATAACCTCTGATTAGAGCACATAGACCTAAGATGGACTTTGAGGATTAGTATAGAAGATCTTCCTAGAATTTTGGTATTGTAGAGATTTTGAGAGTTTTCCAAGTAATACATCCATGTCTTGATACGAGCAGGTATAGGTGGATCTGGAATAGATGTACATAGGGGTAAAATCCTAAAACACCGCTTTGAGCTAGACACAAACAAGAACTGCTACATGACAATGGGCCTTGTTGCACTCTAGGTTATGACACTCCTGGGGGATATGCTTAGGATAATTCTCATTTTATTTACAAAACATTATGAAGGGTTTATGATTATATACTTCCACAAAGAAAACATTTTTTTTATGAATATGGATTATATCCACAAACTGTTCAATTTATGTTAAGTGTTTTAGAAGTTTGATATTATGTATTTTGATTCATAAACTAGTCTAGTTTATGCCATTGTTTAGAAATGGGTCCTAGCGGAAGGAATGGAAACTGTATCAATGAACACACTCCATGTATGGATTTCCCTCCTACTAAAGATAATTATCGTGGATCTGTTGATACAACTGGTGTTGTTCAGCTTATCACCATACTAGGAAAACTCACTCAGGTTATGAATAATAACCTTACCCGTATAGAGCACCCTGATCCACAACATGGATGATCAATGTTAGATCGCTTCATGAGGAAACAACCACCAACATTTAATGGGAGTAAAAATTTATTTTTATCTGAGCAATGGATAAGTTCCTTTGAGAAAATATTCCATTCTTTGGGGATTAGTGAAAGGGAAAAAGTTATCATGGCAGTTTACCACCTCACTAGAGATGTTGATCAATGGTGGTCATTGATTCAAAACACAAAGGATGATGATGAAGTATCAAATATAGAATGGAGGGAGTTTAAAGAGATTTTCTTAGCAAAATACATTCCTCTTGACCATCGATCAGATATGGAAAGGCAATTTCTGAGTCTGAGGCAAAAGGAGGATGAGAATTTCGCAAAGTATGAGGATAACATTACAAGGATAGAGAGGCATGTTGCAGATTATATACGTAACCCATGAAGTAAGATTGATCGTTTATTTAATGTGTTAAAACCGTTTCTCTGTCGAGAATTAGTCTCACAATCCTTCTCATCGTATGAAGTTATTGCATCATGTGCTATCAAGATAGAAAAATAATTATATATTTCTTACGACTTTAATGAAAAGAAAGTGAAAAAGTGATTTGCGGATCACTCTAGAAATGGAAATAAGGGGAATATGGGAAAAGTTGAATATCAATCCTACAAAAAATGTGGGAAGAAACACCCTGGTACTTTCTTGAAGGGAATGGGAGTCTGTTACAAGTGTGGTGAAAAAGGCCACCAAGCTCGCAATTGCAAGGGGAAGAAAGAAGCTACTGATGTTCAATGCTAAAATTTTAGGGAGATGGGACATTATGCAAATGAATTTCCTAAACGTTAGGGGAACTTACCTCAGAAAAGGCCAAGGGATCAAGGTTAAGATTATGTTATCACTACTACTTAGGTCGAAGCATCAAAAGACGTGGTGGTAGGTAATTTAATGGTTTCCTCAAGTTTAGACAATGTTTTATTTGATTCTGGATCATCACATTGTTTCATATCTTCCCTGTTTTCTAAGAAAATTAGATATTTAAAATTTTATTTAACAAGGGAGTTGTCAGTAAAAACTCCTAAAGGAAGTATCATTGCAATAATGTTTTGTGAATCAGTCCCCATTAGAGCATATAAATGTTCTTTATCTGCTGATCGCATTGTCGCACCCATGATTGAATTTGATAAAATACTCAGTATGGATTGGATTTTGTAACACGATGCGAAGATTTTGTGTAAGAAGAAAGAGGTTACAATTTTTTATGATGATGATAAACAACACCTTATCTTTAGAGAAGAATCTTCACCACCTAATTCTTATCTCGATCAACCCCCAATTACTCAACTAAATTAAATTATTATGGAGGAAAGAATGAAATAATTGTGGGTGACGAAGGGAATATTCAAATAGAAGATGTACATATTGTGAAAGAATATGTTGTTGTGTTTTTATAAGATTTACCTAGACATCTTCTAGAATGAGAAATTGAGATTTCCATTGATTTAATTCCTGGGTAAAGGCCCATATCGAAGACCCCTTATAGAATGGAAACTGTGGAATTATTGGAACTAAAGAAACAAATAGAGGAATTGAGTAATAAGGGATTTATTCACCATAGTTTTTCTCCATGGGGAGCCCCTATCCTTATTGTTAAGAATAAAGATGAATCTATGAGGTTATTTTTAGACTACAGGGAGATCAAGGCTATAACAATAAAGAACAAGTACCCCTACCATGAATTGGTGATTTATTTGACCAACTGCATGGAGCTCGATACTTTTCAAAGATTTAACTTTGATCTGGATACCATCAGTTTTTGTGTGAAGAAGGAAGAAATTCTGAAGACATCATTTCGAACCAGGTACGAGCATTACGAGTTTACAGTAATGCCTTTTGGATTGACTAATGCACCCTCTGTCTTCATGGATCTAATGAGTAGAGTTTTCAAGGAATATCTTGATGATTTTATAGTGGTATTTATTGAGGATATCATGGTATACTCCAAAATCTATGAAGATAAGGAAAATCAGTTTTTCATTATCATGAAGACTCTTACAAGACATGAATTATATTGGAAGTTTAGAAAGTGTGAATTCTGGATTCAGGAGATTTATTTTCTTGGCCATATTGTCTCTAAGGATGGAATTTACGTTGATCCTTCTAAGACAAGAGCAATCCAAGAATGGCCAGCACTGACGAGTATAACTGAGGTGTGTAGTTTTATTGATTTAGCAGGTTATTATCGATGTTTCATCAAGAATTTTTCCTGGTTGGCTAAACCATTAACAAAGCTCACACATAAAGGGGTTAAATTTGTTTGAAAAAAAGAGTGTGAAGAAGGTTTTGAAGAACTGAAGAGAATATTATTCAATGCTCCAATGTTGACTCTACCATCGGAGAATGATGGGTTTGTTATTTATAGTGATGCTTTAAAGAAAGGACTTGGTTGTGTCCTTATGCAGAATGATAGGGCTATTACCTATGTATCACGACAGCTGAAAATTCATGAGAAAAACTATCCTACTCGTGATCTTGAGTTAGCAGCTGTAATATTTTCTTTGAAAATTTGGAGACACTATCTGTATGGTGAAAAATTTGAGATTTATACTGATCACAAGATATTGAAGTATATTTTCTCACAAAAATAACTCAACATGAGGTAAAGGAGGTGGCTTGAACTACTCAAGGATTAATATTGAACGATACACTACCACCCGGGGAAGGAAAATAAGGTAGAAGATGCTTTGAGCAGGAAAGATCATGGAGTTTTGAAAAATATGAGATTTGAAAAGGATCCTATATACATGAATCTAGTATGGATGGATATGAGAATAACCATGGAAGGTGAAACATCAATGCTTTTTCAAATGGTTTCCAAACCATCTTTACTAGAAAGGATAAGGAGTTCTCAGAATGGTGATGAAGAGTTTAAAAAGAAGATTAAAGGTGTGAATGATGGGATATTGAGTGACTTTGTGTATGAAGAGGGGATTTTGAAACTTGGGAAGAGGCTTTGTGTTCCCAATATACCTGTTCTAAAAAGGGAATTTTTTGGATGATGCTCATAGTTCCAATTTCACTATACACCATGGGAGAACCAAAATGTATAGAGATTTGAAGGATCATTTTTGGTTGGACAACATGAAGAGGTATATTGCTGATTTGGTGTCAGTATGTATGGTTTGTCAATAAGTGAAAGCTGGATGGAAACATCCTGGGGGAGTCATGCAACCTCTTCCCATACCAGAGTGGAAATGAGATAATATTACTATGGACTTTGTCGAGGGACTACTAAAGACTCCTAGAAGGAACGATGCAATATGGGTCATTGTTGATAGTCTTACCAAGTCATCAAATTTTCTTGCTAAGAGAGAAGATTTACCACTTTAACGTCTAGAAAGACTGTATATTAATGAATTTGTAAGACTTCAAGGAGTACCCATATCGATTTTTTCTGATCATGATCCACCTTTTACTTCAGGATTCTGGAAAAGTCTTTAGAAATCCCTGGATACTGAACTTTGTTTGAGCACTGCCTACCACCCCCAAACTGATGGAAAATCATAAAGGACAATTCAAACCATAGAAGACATGTTGAGATCATGATCACTTGACATTAAAGGTATGTGGGATCAATATTTACCTATGTTATAATTTTACTATAATAATAGCTTCCAATCATGTTTTCAGATGGCACCATATGAATCTTTATATGGAAGGAGATGTCGCACACCAACTTGTTGGGATGATGTTGTTGAAAGAAAACATGTACGCCCAGAACTTGATAAGGAAATGATGGAAAAGGTAAAGGTAATCCAATTCCACATCAAAGCATCTCAATGTAGGTAAAATAGCTATGCCGATAACCGAAGGAAGAATTTGTAATTTCAGGTAGGAGTTCATGTTTTCCTGAAGGTATCTCCATGGAAGGGTGTTATATGTTTCAGTAAGAAGAGGAAATTGAGTCCCAGGTGTAGAGGCCCGAAGCTTGACGTACATGGACATTACATTACTTTTGTGGAATACTTAATACATAACAAAAAACAGACACACAAGGACCGTAATATTTTAGTGTCTTTGGAAACTCGGAATAAAATCTTCTAATCATGGTGAAAGATATTCAACATCTCCCAATTAAGATCTTCCACTTTTTTTCTTACCTAAAACCTTTCTTTATATTTTGGGGAAAATAAAACATAAAAGGGGTGAGCTCAAATGCCCAGTAAGTGTAAACATAGAAACATATAACAATCCATCAACATTTGAATGCAAAAACTTGAACATAAAATCTAAACATCAAAATTTTGAGCAAAGACATGAATCTTGGAAGGACGTAAGGCATATATCATAAGGGAACATCAAACATGATAAAATAGCATAGGAATAAAACATGTAATTGTGGAAACCATTAAACACATGATATGATTTCCATAGTATCCAAGGCATTACTGCTAAGACCATCTTAGTGGACAAAGTCCCTTTCTGAATCGAGTTCACTCCTCATTCCAGTCCTGTATTACTGAACCGGTTTAACTTGTCGTTCCAGCCATGTCTATCTCATGAGAAATAAATCTTACCCAATGCATTGGAGTGAGATATAGGTCCCACCCATCTCATAATGAAATCATTATTACTTGTTCCACAACATAAACATAAATCATTCATCGTAACCCAAAGAATAAAATGGGTTTTATAAACATCATCCCATCATTTCATAATCCATATAAAACAAATGGACATTTCATCATAAGAAAATTGAACCATGTAAATTGTAGATACATTAAACTTGAAACATACACATATCAAATAATGTCATCTTATATGGAAAATGGTTTTGATAAAACATTTGAAATGAATTCTTGAGGAAAATATCCTTTCTTCATCAAAATCATTTTCTTTTCAAAAAATGCCATGCACTTTTAAAATAAAAGTATTTTGTTGGAAATAGTCATAAAATAATGTAGAGTAAGCTTCATGAAAATGAGGCGTTATGAAACCGTGAAAATCCGTTCACACCGTATAAGTTAAAAATAACATTCTCCTCATACTTTTGTCGGAAAGGTAAAAAAAGTACCACATAACGTAAAAAAAAGAAAGATTCCTTACATACCATGTAATAAAATTCATAAATGGTTAAAAAGGACATTAAACATTCATGAAATAACTTTTATAAAACATGGACATTGATGATATAAATAACCCCATTAAATACTTATAAATAAGCAATCTCGGATAAAAATGAGATTTGAAAAATTATCCCTTACCTTGGGTCTGATATGCTTCGTATGGTTCCGAACCTCTTGTATAATGATTTAAATAATGTCATTGACTTATTAAATAATCATATTCATTGTTATGATATCATATGTGTTTCAATTATGACTTTATAATACCAGTTCTTTTGTAAATTCCATGTTAAAGTAGTGTTTTGGGTAAAATCATTTCATTTATCGTATGTGTTTCGACTTGTCGTTTCATGATATTATTACTTATATCCTGATTTACCTAATTTTAGAATGTAAATCATGATTTATATATAATATATATTTATCATATACATATATATTATAGATAGATAAAACTAATGAAATACACCGTTCATGGAGACGGTAGGCCATACGTATGCATGAACATTGTTTCTGTTTCCTTAATGAATTGAATGAAACTAAATAGATGACATACATATATATATATATAAAAATCCAGTAGCGTTATTATTTCATATATTTCATTATTATTCATTATATAAACTTTATTATCATTCATGTATGGTTAATCATGGAGAATGAATCTCATCGTATTGTGGAGACGGTAGTCCGTAAGTACGCACGAGAGATGATATCGTTCCCATAATTATAGAATTGGAGTGGATGGTATAATATATCAGAATCAATATGATGTTATAATAACCGTATATAGTTATTCTTTACACCATTATACTCATCCATGTAAGGTGTTGGTGAAAAAACAGATTACCCCATGGCGTGGAGATGGTATTCCGTACGTACGCACGCGCGGTGATTTTGTTTTCCGTACGATGGATAGAAGGTGAAATAGGGTTGTTTAATATTTATAATGAAATATCAGTATATGATGGATACTGATGTTATTACTTCATAATGAAAAAAATAAATAAGAAGAAGTTGAAGAAGAAAGAAAATAGAAATAATCGGTAACAGATATTACCTCTTCTTTGACACGCCTCTTTGAATCCTCCACTTAGGGTACTAAAATTGGTCTTTGAAGAAGAACAGGACGTCTAGGATGTTTCTAGGGAAGTTTAGAAGGGAAATGGTCAGGGTTTGGCTGAGCTTAAATGCTCAAATTGGTGTGAGGAATAGAGGGAGGAGGTGCCCTTTTATAAGGGAGGGGAGGGGCACCTTTGGAAATCTTAAAAATATTAATTTGTAGTAAATCTAAAACCACTTAAAAACCTCCATAAATTACTCATATTAAAATATTAGATGATATAGGGTTGTAATATTATCAGAAAATAAAATTTAGACATGTTAGGAATTTATTTTAAACATTATCAACTTGATTTATCCTTATTTAATCTACTTAATTTTCATTGTGGTAATATCATTATAAATTTTAAATTATAACAAATAATTACTTATTTGTTGTGAATTGTCCATAATTGAATACTTTATAACATTTTAGACCATATAAATTTAAATTTATAATTTTTAAATAATTTTGTGATTTGTAAACAATTTTATAATATGTTATTTTTATAAAATAACAACAATGTCAATTTTGACACTATTCATTTATTTGAATTCAAATAAAATATATAAAAAATATATGTTAGAAATAAAAGCTTTAATAGATTCATAAAAAGTCATATGTATCTAGAAAATTAGTGGAGTACATTAAATAGTTCATATAATATTTATTTTATTATTTTTAAAACCATTTATTTGGTTTATCTCTTAATAAAATAATTACTACAACATTTTTGTATAATTATTTAATATACATATTTGTTGCATAAAAATACAAAATAAAATCCTATGATGAAGATACATCTATTACCTTTCACAATAATACTTTTACTAGAATTTATCATCTTAAAATCACAATATTTAAATTTTTTTATTTATTAAATTATGAAGGTGACAACTTTGTCATCATTTAAAATAAAATAATATAAGTGTCATAATCGCCTTAATAAGGATCCAAATGGTCAAAAATTCGGCCAGTGGATGATTAGGTTTTATATATATACTAATAAAAAGTTTTTTTCCGATTTTGGGGCCTTTTGATATGTATTACTATTTCAATAAAAACTATATCACTAGATAAACAATTTCTGCATCACTATTTTGTCCAAATTAATGATAATTATATAATCCCTAAAAATTATAAATAAATTCATATGATGTAGATAATTTAATTATATTTCTGGAGACTATTCATGTTCAATGTTTCATGAAGTTTATCACTAAATTAAAATTAATATACTTATAATATTTAAGAGAGTTACATGTTGTCACTTCCTTTGGTTTTAATAATAATTAAATTATTTTCATGGACGAAAGTCCATAAAATGAATCTAAACCAACCCTTAGGTGATATGGGTCTACGTTTAGCCATAAAATAGAATTTTGTCATGTGTTAGGGTAATTTTATAATATTATATTTACCCTTAATTGCCCGATTTACCTTTAACTATGGTAAATAAAATTTACTGTAGTTACTATTCATAATTCCCAAAAATAAAAAGTAGCTTATTAACATAATTTGGACCCACTGATTCCAAATATGGAATCCATTTTTCCAAATTCAATAACCAAAAGTTTCAGAAATTAAATTAAAATTAATCCTGTTGTTGAAAGAAAACAGGGTTTTCTTTAAAACATTGCAAAAGATTGAATTGATTTAACCTACGAATCTAAGATAAAAACAATGATAATGACATACATTATATTAAATGGTAAAAATATATTCTATTTATACTTCAAAACCATTAAATATTATAATTTAACCACATAAGTTATTACGATGAAAAAAAGTTGTTTTTAATTAAAATATAGCGTGTTTTTACTATTCATTAAAATATGAAAGTTATCAGAATAATATGAAAAATTTATCCAAGGTAAAATTTTATATCCTGAATCCAAAGAATAATTTTATATTGTAAAATTTAACTTATAAACATGTCAAAAACTATATTTAATGTTGGTGCGCCATCAAAAGGCGGCAAAACTGTATTTTTTGAAAAATACTTATTTTACCCGAAAACTTTATTTTGTTCTTATACCATGTTCTAGAAAATGTGTAAGATGAATAATAATGTTATAAAATTTAAAATATAGTTAATACTATTCATTACAGCTATTTCATAATAATATTATAATAACATATCATTGTTTTGTAAAACCCAGTATTGCGTACAACACACGCTATCGAAGAAGGTCGCGATTACGTGTAATGCAAGCCAAGTCAGGGTTGCGTATAGTGAAAGACTCATTTGTTGTTTCGTTATAACAGAATCCATCCATTTTTTCATTTATACATTTAATATATATATTTATAATCAATTTTTCGTAGAATGACTATTATCAAACGAACTTGAAATTATGTGTAACACAATCTAAGAATAGTGTTGCGTATACTGCATGCTAATACAGTGTTGTGTATAATGCAAGATAATCTGGGTGTATCGTACAACAGAAGATATGAAAGAAATTAAAAAGAATATATCTTATAAAATCTAAGGTTATTACACTAGGTACATCGGACCTTTCGAAATTCTAGAACTAATTGGGGATGAAGCTTACCGTTTGGCAATGCCGCCAAATCTCTCCAAAGTTCACGACATGTTCCACATATCACTGTTGAGAAAATAAATGTCTAACCCAATGCATGTACTCACCTATGAGGAAGTAGAACTGGAACCCAACCTATCTTATTGAGAAGAGCCCGTCAGGATTCTTGATACAAGAGAACAAGTGTTGAGAAACCAGACGACTCGTTTGGTAAAATTTCAATGGAGAAACTATGAGATGGAAGAGGCAACGTGGGAACCCGAGGAACTTATGATGAAGAACCACCCAAGCCTTTTCATGTGGTAGTATTCTAGAAATTTAGAGGATGAAATTTTTTGAAAGAGGGGAGAATGTAACACCCCAATCTTCCACGGTACACTTCTCTTTGAATAATACAATAGCATGTGTTGTACGCAACTTCGAGATCTAACACACCACAACCAATCAAACTAGCCATTATGAATAGTAATACAAACTTTTTAAAATTTTATAAATTTTATCTTCCAAAATTGACTTCATTTTTGGATTCGGAATATCGAAGTTAGCTTACTGTGAATTTTTGGTATTTATCTGAAAACTTTCAATTTTTGATGAATAGTTAAAAACACTAAGTTATAGTTTAAAATCGAATTTTTAAATAAATAATTATTTATTTTATTATAATTTATTTTAGGTCAAAATAGATACATAATACCTATATAAGTTCAATGTAATTAAATAGAGTTAGTTTATAATAATATTAGATATATCAAAATTTTATTGAACTTTTCACCATCTTTTACCCACCTCCAAGGAGAATTTAAAATTCACATAAAACATAATTTTACCGCTTCTGTGAGTTGAATTTAAAAAATCCAAGAGACATGGTTAATATCAAGGAGTAAAATTTGGTTCAATAAGATAAAAATAATTGTTGGTGAATAGTAACTTTTTACTTTTATTTACCATGGTTAAAAGTAAATACGGTAATTAAGGGTAAAGATGATATTATCATTACCCTAACACATGTCCTAATTCGTTAAGATAAGTATAGTTCGACCAAAAATAACCTTAGTAATAAAATATTAACCTCTTTGGTCCACTTGTATTAGATTAAGACACTTATTATTATTTTATTTAAAGAAGAGTTAAAAGAGTTAAAATTAGATTTTAATAATTAAAACATTTTTAATATATGGTTACACATAAGATAAGTTCGACTATAAATATTAATTATAAATCTAAAATGATTTCCCAAATAATGATATTTTATTTATATTTTTTAGACATTATATAATTTAATTTATTTATGACACAATGATGATGCAGTAATTCCCTAATTAATGAAATATTAAAATAATTTATGTTATAAATATCCAACTAAATGTAATTTGAGACTTTTTATGAAATAAAATAATTTTATAGATTAATATGACATATTAGGGTTGGTTATATTGGTTTTTTTGAAACAATAATGCTGTTATAAATTTACAAAAAACAAAACACCAAATAGTGTCAAAATTGACATAAAAGAGTTCTTAAAACAAATATTATATTATTAATTGATATTCTATTCTTAAAAATCTGAGGTTTGGCCAAAAGACTTATATAATGATTGGTGTATCATCAATGAACTATTTGGGGTTCTCTAGTATGTATATAGTATGTTTATTAACCATATAATATAAAAATACAAAGACACATGGTAAATGTCAACCTATTTAACTAAGAGTTAAATCTAAAATATAAAGTTAATATTGTGACCTAAACCTGTTTAAAACCTATTGGTTGAGTTTTTTCCCACCCATACCTACCTCATAATTTAAATAATCTATTTTGGATCCATTAGAAAGTGAAATAATTTTATTATAAAAAAATATTTCTAGCTTTTCCTAAGGTGCCCCTCACCCCTCTTATAAAAGGGCACTCCCCCGTCTCTCTAATTCACACCTTCAAAGCCATTTTTATCAGAAAAACTCTTCCCCAATACCCTCTAAACTGTCATCCCTTCATCCTAGAGGCCATACTTTAGTCATAAAGCCAACCTAAGGAGCTGTTTTGTTCAAATCAAAAGAAAGAACCCGAAGAAGAGGTAAATATCTCACCACATCTTTCAAGTTCCTTTCTTCTTCCACTTCCTTTCTCTTTGTTTTTTTCCATTATAAAATAATAACTATAGTATCTTATATAAAATTTGATGTTATTATAAATATGATAAAACTAAATTTTTTATTCAATCCATCCTTTGAATGACATGTCACCATACGTGTGTACGTACAGCTTACCGTCTCCACGTTGTGGTGTAATTTTTATTCAATACATTATTATTTGGATGGGTATAATAATTATGTATAATTGATGTAAATAATAAATGTAATGTGATAATGATTCGGTATATATGATATAACTTCCAATTATATATTATTTTAATAACAAAAGAATAATTGTGTCGCTTGTGCGTACATACGGATTACCGTCTCCAAGAACGCGATGAGATTCATTCCCCATCATATCCATTTAATACTAATTTTAATTATATGATTAAAAATAATGTTTAAAAACATGATATAATTATGGATATGAATAAGATGCATCCCATACATAAAAAATATGACTCACATAATGATTAATATAAATGAAATTGAATATGTTAACACCTGAAACAAATATTATTAACAAAGCAATGTTAAAAGAACATATATGATATCTTATTAAGGTATATGATTATTGTATAATTTAATAACAATTATTTAACCATTATACAGGTGGTTAACCTACCATTATCCATGGAAAAGTACAAGTTACGTGTTTTTTTCACAATCTCTTCATTATCTGAGTTTGTTTATATGTAATTATCTTTTGGGACCTCTTTATCATCCACATCCATGTTTCTTAAAAATGTATTACAAAATATTCTTAATATTTTATAGAATATGGATTCAAGTAATTTATAACCTTTTTTTACTTTTTATAATATTTTTATAAAGGAATCTTTCCGTCGTTTTCCAAACAAGGTCCTTTTTAACCTTTTCGACAAAATTAAGGTAAGAATGTCTTTTTTAACTTATACGGTGGGTGCGGCTATTTTCCGCCATTATAAAATCATTAAAGCTTACCTTACATGCTTATAAGAATATTCTCAAAGTAATTTTCTTATTTTATAATTATGTGACTTTTAAATGATTTAAAAAAAGATATATTTCTCTCAAATAGTTTTGATTTCATCTATGTCAACATCCTTGGATGGATTTTAAGCTTATTTAAAGTTGATTTATTATGATATAAAACTTCCATATTTTATTGAAGGTTTTTTGATATGTTTGACTATGGATGTGTTATTTTTATACCATTAATGGTTTATGGATAAAGTATTGACATTTTGTATGCTAGTTTTAATATGAATGTTTATGTTATGTTTAAACCTGTTCATATGAGAAATGCAGTGGACTTAGTAAGTGATGGGTGGAGCCCGCTATAGCTCCTCGATGCATCGGTAGGCCTCGTTAGACAAACTAGTGTCTTGTCACTAGACCTTGACAAAATTTTATTTTTAGTCTTGGCACAAGGCCTTCACTATGTGGTTATTATAGTCTGGCATTATGCATTCCATCATTATGAAAGTGGTTATTGATATTGCATGTGATTACTCGACTAGTAGAATATCCATGTGAATAAGTAAATGGCATTATTTCGTTTTATTTTTTCCATGTTATGTAGAATTTCATGTTTAAAAGTATTTTGTTTTAGTTATACATTGCCTCAAATTTTATTCTTATTAATAATATTTTCCGCTATATTGTTATCCTTACTGAGAATCTGAGCTCATCCCTTTCTATGTTTTATTTTCTTCCTAGGATGTGAAGAAGTATTTTATGACTGACCTGTGAGGATAGTCTTAGGGGATATGAGTGTGGACTATGGAGACAATGTTGTTGTATTTTTACATTTTATCATGTAATGTAAGACTTATTAATGTATCTAGTGTTTCCAAGGCTACTAAACAAATCGTTCTTTCGAGACATGGTCTTTTTTTATCATGCCAATGTTATGTAATAATGCACCGACTCTGGGTAACTGGGGTTGGTGCGTTACAATATATTTTAGAATAGTTTATACCTAATATACGTTTAGAATTTGGACAAATGGATTCCATATTTGAAATCAGAAAAATTTATAATTTCTAATAAGTTCTAATTAAATTCTTATTAAAATTATTAATGAAAGTAATTAAATATAATTATAGTGATTAAGGTAAAAAAGATTAATTAGTGGTCAAACATTATCATTATAGGAAAAATAACATATAAACTTGTTAAAAATAACTTTTCTTGAAATATTTTGACTATATACTCCCTTGGATAAAAAATGTACCAATATTAGAGGCACATGATGTAAGTAATACCTCTTAATAGTGTTTACGTTTTTATATTTAGAATAACACCACTCATCCTCCACTACAAAAGGGAACTAACCCCCCCCCCCCCAAAATTCACACCTATAAAGCCCTTTGATTCATCCAAATCCATCTAAAATAAGATCCAAAATTCCCTCCACTTATCCTAGAATCATAAATTTTGGAATAAAGTCAACCAAGAAGCCCTTTGGTGCAAACAAAGAAGAGGTAACATCCTTCAACAGGAACTTCTGTTTTATTCCATTCTACACCCCTTAAATTATTATTATTCCATGATTGTATAATAACGTCAGTTTACTCAATATATTTATATGTTTTTATGTTAAGGGTATTACCTACACTCACTGAAACTTCCATAAAATGGGATTCACTATCATCATTCACGTGTACAGCGGACTAGCACCTTGTGAACTGATGTCATTCATTATTCCATTACAACATTTTAAGTTTGGGAATAATAATGGATTTTGTGTTTTTATATGATATATACTGTATTTATATTTTATTTATTTTTAGGGAATTATTATATAACACATACCTTCATGCTTTTTTCTTTGTAGGAATATGATAACTTTGTTTGTGGGTGTGTGGAGTACTGCCTCCTCAAAGCGATGTGACTCACTCACACATTATATAGATTCTATAATGGACAGTTTTAGTAAATTTATATTATATATATGTAATAAAATTATAATGTAATGATAATATATATACATATATTCTATTTAACTTATTTTTTTAATACAACAACAAACTGGAAACAACGTTCATACATATATACGACCTGCAATCTCCATGAATGGTGCATTACATTTCATATTTATATATTTTATAAATTATTATTAAAACATATACACTAAGTATATATGATATTTATATAATGTTTTAAATTATTGAAATATTTAAATCATGATCTATGTAAGATGATCAAGAATAAAAATTCAAAACATATACAAAAAACAAAGCAGTTATTACCTAAAATGTAACTTTAACATGAAATTATTAATAAATGGGTAATATAAAGTCATAATAAATTCATATATGGTATTATATTTAATAAAATGGTAATGTGTTATATGAATAATAAAATTTTATTTATTATACATGATTTTTGAATGTGTACGAAGAAATTCAATCCTTATGTTAAGGGTTTTCACATCTCACTTTTATTTCTTTGAGATATATTCTATATTCACCCCTTATTATTGTTTTTTTCTGTATATACTAACCTATGAAATTTTATATCATTAATTTAATTTATTTATTGATATTAAAACTTATAATTTATTTTATTCATTGACGGATCCCATGATTCAATAGTTACTCAGGTCGTAAGGTTATTTCTAATCTCACTTTTATTTTTGAGAAACTTATTTCGTATTAACAACTCATATATTTTGTGTGGTGTATATAATTCCTATGGATTTATTCTATGATTATTATCCATAAAGTTATGTTTATTTATATATCCATTATATTATCTCACTTTCAAGGGAGTTATGGTTCAAAAGGTACCAAATTAGTAGGGTAATTTTGTCTTAATTTTCATTCTTCAAGACACATGTTGTGTTATGAACCTGTATTCTTTGACAATGTGTATATAATAAATTTTGACATTTTGTATCATTAATATATTTATTTGAATGATATCTCATGATTCATTTAATGTTTTTATTTTATGGGTATTTTGATTCAATGTTACCAAAGTGGTAAGAGTTTGTTTCTATAATCAAATCATTTTCCACGATTGTTAATGACTTTGCTTCCATTGATGAAATATTATGATCCATCACATAATAATTATCATTAATTTTTATATACATCGTTTATTCCTGATTTATTTAAGTAATGGTTTCATTTTTTTACTCTTTGTTACTTTAGATAATTAAGATATTGTTTTTATGAAAATATGATAATATTTCACTCTTCATTTGGAAATCTGTTTTATTCGAAAACCATGTTTCCTAAAAATGATTTCAAAAATGATTCTAAATGATATTTTAAGATAATTTTCAATTGAAAGGATTATATATATATTTTATTCCTTAAAAGGTTTTCAAAAAAATTTCAATCTTTTATTATAATTTTTCAAACATATTTTTAAATAAAAGGTTTTCAAAAAAAAATCAGTATTTATTTATATGTTTTCAAATATATTTTAAAAGAAAAGGTTTTCAAAAAGTTTTCAAGAATAATTTATATGTTTTAATATTTATTTCTAATGAAAATAGTTTAATTGATTTTAAATTTTCCTTTATATATTTCCAAAGAAATTTTAAAAGAAAAAAATTTCAAAATGTTTTATGTTTTAAAAATATTTTTTAAATTGTAAATGATATTTTCCACAAGAAATGTTTTAAATGATTTTTAAATATTATATTATATTTTTTCAAATCAGATTTCGAATAAAATGATTTGGATATTGTTTTATGCCATACAATGTGATTTTCAAATAAAGGTAGTTTTTCTTAAGAAATTCCCCATGCTATCTTTCAAATTCCTTCTCTATCTAAGAGGATGTCCTTTGATATAGTTTATGATTTACATGATATATGATCCAATGAAACCATAATTATTCTTTATTTTAATGGGTTATATTTAAAATGAAAATTTCTTTATGAAACCCTTTCCTCCTCTATAGGTTATTCCATGATAAAATGATTGTGAAACATGCTTCCTTTCATGGGTTATTCCATGATGAAATAATTATGAGACCTAAAAAAATTTAATAGGTTATGATATTATGAAATTTTTAAGATACTCATTTCATTTAAGTGTTTTTATATGAATTTTATAAAACCCATTACTTATTATGGGCCATGATATGATGAATGTTTTATTATCTTCTAGAACATGGATGTATGATTTTATTATGTGATGGTTGGGACCTACATCTACATATAATGTACTTTGTATTGATCCATGGAAGATTATCTCAAAGGGTAAAAAGGATTTATCCCATGCATAAAAACAAGAGGGCATAAGGGTTTTAGCCCAAGAATAAAAATAAGAGGGTAAAATGGTTGTCTCCAATGCCTGAAAACTAGAGGGTACTTGGGTTGTATCCTGATCCTAAAAAAACAGTGTACACAGGTTATATCCCAATCTCAAAAATAAGAGGGTACATGAGTTATATCCCCATCCAGAAAACAATAGGGTATACAAGTTGTTTCATAATCATGAAAATAAAATGGAACATAGGTTATAGCCCAAGCCCAAAAACAAGAGGGTATATAGGATGTACATCATGCCAAAAAATATGAGAGTACAAAGTTGGTTTCTTAAACCCCTAAACAAGAGGGTACATGGGCTATAGCCAGGTCCCATAAGCTATGGGGTACATGGGTTGTATCCCAAGCACAAAAACCATGGGGTACATGGGTTTCTATCCCAATACTCGAGTAAGTACATTGGTGATTATCCAAAGACTAGATTTTTATGAAGGTCTTTGTTGGTATCCTTGAGATACCATTTTCTATCCTTATTTTCATGCGAAAATTCAATGTCTTATGCTAGTTTTCTTCTCACATTACCCATGTTCTTTGATTTCTTTATAATTCATGTCTTATGAACTTCCAATATTTATTAATTGACTCTAGATTATGATCTTTTATATGTTTCCTATGATCTTAAAATTTTATTCTCATTTTTTCGTACCCTTTTTTCATGTTATTATTACATATCTTACTTTTTTACCCTTACTGAGCATCTAGTCTCGCCTTTTCTTATGTTTCCTTTCCACATGTTATAAAGAAAAATTTTATATAGGAGTTATAAAGGGGAAGATATTTGTGGGATACATAGGATATATTTCACCAAGATAGAAGATTTTGTTTCCAGGTTTCCAAATACACTAAACAATTACAATCCTCAAACATGTACTTTTTTAATGTTGTAGTTATTCATCTAAAATGATTTAATATCTATGTATTCTAAGCCCAGGTCACTATATATGGTATCAAATGAAATGTTTGTTTAACCATTGGAGACTATGATGAGAAAAATGTAGTGTTATCCCTCGGTATATTTCTAAGTACATGTTTAGGGATGTCTCTAAGCATAATTATAAGGATGAGTCAAAGTTTAGGTAAATGTCCCAGAATTTTGGTAATGGATTAGGAGTGTTGTTTCTATAAAATTACATCGTTTTCTATATTATAAAAGTGCATGTGGATATGTAATGGATTTATATATTGTAAACACTTCCCCCCCAAACACCATATTGATATAGGCTAGATCGTGAACTAGTGCACATCAATAGGCCTTACTGCACACCTAGTTTGACACTCATAGTTGGTATTCTTTGTAAATTCACAAATTATTTACGAACTATCATGATGTATTTAAATAGTACATGACTATGAATAACCTTTGATAAGCCTAAGGTTTCATAGATTAATGAAGTAGGTGTATTGATTTACATATCTTATAAGTTATTTTCATGATTATTTGGTTTCCCACAATGAAAAGTGTTGCTCAAACTATCTTTTTTGTTCTATTCAATGGATGGAATCCTGAGGAAATTTGTTAATGATGAATTAAATGGATAATGAAATGATTTTATTCCTGAGAAACTAAATTTCATGGGAGCTTAGATGAAAACCATTATTGATATGTTCAAACAACATTCTCAAGCTATGAATCATGGTGAACATCTAAACAATCAAATAAGGTGACAATGCTCTTTTAAGTCTTTCATAAGGCAGATCCCACCTTCTTTAAATAGTTCCCTTAATACATTATTTACTGATCAATAAATCCATTCTTGTAAAAAGATATTTTATATTATCTAGTTTTCTTAGAATTAAAAGATAACTTTAGTTTTATACCATATAGTATGTGAGGTGGATCAATGGGGGAATATTATCAAGAATATAATGTGAAAATATGAAATCTCCTCCATGTATTGGGATGAGTTCAAGAATTTATTTTTTAATAAGTAATTTCATCATAATATTCCTATGAATATGTAAAAGGATTTAATATATTATATAAAGAAGGATGATGAATTTATTGGTTCCTATAAATAAAATTTTATAAGTCTTGTGAGGTACTCTTTTGGTATTATCATCCAAACTGAATGAAAAATTGATCAATCCTTTGGTGGCCTAAAACCTATTCTTCAAAAGGACTTAGATATAAATGACATTGTTAGCTATAGAGATGTTGTTTGATGTGATATCATGGTGGAAATGGAGGTTAGAGTTTCATATCAATCTCATGGTTCTGACAAGAAAAGGAATATGGGGTTCAAAGGTAAATCTAATCACTATGGAGAATAAAAAATGGGAATTCCATTATTCACATAGTGCGGGAAGAAACAAGGAGGGAATTTTCTTAAGGGGACTACTAATTTTTTTAAGTGTGGAAGGGAAGTCCATCAAGTGTATGAATGTTGGAGGGATTGGAAAAATGTAGATAATGATATGAATAATGATAAATCTCAATAAAATTTACCTCCCACACATCAATGTTTCAATTGCTATGGATTTGGGAATTATAATAGAAAGTTCCAAAATCTAATGGTTAATAATGGTGATAAACTCAAAAAACCTCTATAGACAAATGGAAAAAGGAAATTCTTATGCAATCACAATGGGTGAAGTGAATAATAATTATAGGGGCACTCTATAATGGGAAATTTCTGGTGATAGTTTGTGAAAATGTGTTATATGAAAATATTATTATTCATCCTTTAGTAGAAAATGTTTTGATTCTAATCATTGATTATCTCCCTATCCGTGGATTCTATAAAGAATGACATCACATTGATATTAAATAGGTGTTGGGATGAAACCAAGACAATAACAAATTTTTTTTGATAAGATTCTATTTATGGAATTTTGGGTGAATGAAGCATAAATTGTTTCAATAAGTAAATATGGTTATTACCATATTTTAAGATAATATATTATAAAAGTACACAAATATTTGGTATGTGATATTCAAGAGATACAATATGTTATTTGGAGGATCAATTTTAAGCTGTTTTTGAGAAATTTAGTGAACTTATTTATAATGGTATGGATTTTCATATTTCGGAAGGGTTATAAGGATATCGATTTATGTAATGATTTATGTTATTCTTTAGATGTAATTTTAGAGAGAAAAATATTATCTCTCCATAAGAGAATTTATGAATATTATTAAACTTTTACAATACATTTTTTATGATGTTAAATAAATATAAATGGAATGACCCATTCTTATAGTTCGGGATCTCATGATCTTCTAATGCTTCGAGAATTAAAAATTCAACTTTATTTCATGGAATAAGAGATGAAGTGGAAATTGATCAAGGTATAAAAATGGAGAATATTTTCTGAAATCATGAAAGTATATCTTCTCATGAAAATTATTTAACATTAGGAAAAGGGTCTTAAAGTAATTCATTGTCTTGTTATCATCATTTTTTAGGATAAAAGAATATTTTCCAGCCACTCTAGGTTATGGATTTTTTATCATTGAATTTCTCCTATCCATGTTCTATAATGCTCTGCATTAAAACATGATGGATAGTTTTCCCTTCCATGTACATATTTTAACTTTCCACATTTTTCCTCTTATATGGAAACCTGTTTGTGAGATACATTGGGTAATAGTTATGTTTACAACTTTCCCTTTTTAAAGGATGTTTTAGTATTCATTTTTATGATGTGAGTTTCTATGAAATGAACTTCCAAGTATTAAAACAATTATTCGCTAAATGAATTTCAAGGGTGATATTAATTTTAAGCGGTTAGAATGTAACACCCTAAGATTTTGTGAAATATTTTTTTGAATTAATTTTATCTTTCTAATATTTTTCATTTCATGAAACACTGAATATCGTGTGTGTTATATGAAGTAACCAAGTTCACTATTTTTTTTATGAAACACCAAGTAAATATTCCCCAAAAGAAAAAAAACATTTTATTTTTTTAGTACCCAAAACACTATTGTTTTCTTGTGTAACACATATTTAAAAAGTTCATTTGATGACTTTAGTGAAACACAAGACCTAATTTCACCAAACGACAATGTACTATGAATTATATAATTAAAATATTATAATAGAGGTTGATTAACTATTGGAATGGTGTATATTAGTAATATTAATTAAATTATGAAAATATTATTTAGACACATGTATGAGAATAATTATATAGTTACTAATTAATTATAAATGAAAATGAAACCCTATTGAAAATATTGGATATCTTTTAGTAGAAAACTATATTTTTGAAATTGAACACATTTTACATCAGTAAATTAATTAAACACTTTGGATAAATGATTTTAATTAATAATATATATATTATGTTAAATAAACTACTTAATTTTAATCATATTAGTTTTCTATAAAAGAGATAAAAATAAAACCAATTTTACACATAACGAAATATAATTCTCTAAAAGGTAATTTTAACACCTTTTAATGGTGTGCTAATATTAAATCAAAATTTCTTCACCATTATAAATTATATATTAATAAATAAACATCATTTTTTAAATTAATAATTTCCATGTTATCTTAGAGTTAATACTTTGTATTTTTCTATGAAATTTAATTTTTAGATGAATAGTGAAAAATAGTAAATTTTAATTCAAAATTGTATTTTAATATAATTTATTTATCTCGTTAAATCATATTTTAAATTGGTTTTAAAGTATAATTAGATCAATTTTACATAAAAAGATCCAATTTAGTACATTTTAACTAATTTGACATTGAAATTGGAAATAAAAACATTTCAATATTTTGATCATTTTCACTTTAAAAACCAATCATCTCGTCCCATCTGCAAGATCAATTTTAAATTAATTTCTCAAACATATGTGCTTAGAATATATAAAAATACATTAATTTTTTTAAATTATAATAATTTTTTATTTCTAATGATTCCAATATATCATTTCAACCAAAATATTAACGAATGTAATTAAAATTAATTATAGTGATTTACGTAAAAATGAGTTTACTTGGTGGTTAAACATTATCTTAAGGGTCCAAATAACCATTATTATTTTCCAAAATCCATTTTTATGAAGTATTTATTCCATATTATCCATTTTATTTAAAATTTATCATTATTGGTGACATATTGTGTAAGGGATACCCCTAAATAGTGTTTACCTTTTTATATTTACAAAAATGTCACTCGTCCACTAAAAAAGGGCACTCAGCCTACCTCAATAATTCACACCTATGAAGACATTTGAATCATACAAAACCAACCAAAATAATCTCTAAAATTCCCTCCCTTCATCATATGAACCTCTATTTTGGAAAAAAACCAATCCAAGGAATCCCTTTGGTTCGAACCAAAAGGAAATTCTCAAAGAAGATGTAACATCCTTCAACAAGAACTTCTGTTTTATTCATTTCTACATCCCATAAATTCTTCATATTACATGATTATATAATAACTTAATTATAATAAATATAAAAATATTTTTTCATGTTAATATTACACCCTAAACTCACTCACATATCCATCAAATGGGATACACAATCATCATTCATGTATAAGACGCACTACCACCTTTTGAACCGGTGTCATTCGTTCATCCATTACCACCTTTCACATTTGGTAATAATGAATAAATATCTATTTTTATATAATATATTTGATATTTATGTTTTATTTATACTTATTTAATAATTATATAACACATATGTTTAAGATTTCCATTTTTTGGAAATATGGTAACTTTGTTTGTGGACGTGTGGACCACCACCTCCTCGAAGTGATGTGATTCATTCAATGTTAACATTGAATGACTTAATAAATGGTCTAGAAAATATATAATATGTATGAAATAATAATTATACATTAATTTAAATATATATTTATATATATTCATACATTTCATTTACTTTATTTCAATATAGAAATAAAATGGAAACAACATTCATTCGTATGTACGGCCTATCATCTCCATGAACAGTGTATAATATTTTATATTAATATATTTTATAGATTACTAGAAATACTTATACAATGAAAATAAATGATATTTTCATCATGTGTTACATTCTATAAATAAGAGAATCATGATCTATTTAAGATGATCAATAATAACAAGCCAAAACATATATGAAAAACAAAGCGGTTATTAATAAAAACGTAACCATAACAAGAAATTATTAATAAATGGGTAATATAAAGTAATAATAAAATGAAGTATGGTATAATATATAAAAATATGGTTCTTATTTAGATTTATGAAAAACATATTTTTTTATACACGAGTTTTGAATATACATGAAAAAATTCAAGACATAAGGTAAGGATTTTTTCATCTAACTTTTATTTCTATGAGATATATGTTATATTCACCACTTGTTCTTATTGTGTGGTTTGTATACTGAAAAATGAAATTTTATATCTTGAATTTACTTCATTTCATGATATTAAAATTTCCAATTGATTTTATTCTTTCATGGATCTCATGATTCAAAATTTACTCCATTGGTATGGTGATTTCAAGTCTCAATTTTATTTTTGTGATACTTAAGCCATATTCACCACTAGTTTCTTTTGATTAGTTTGTATACATACCATGGATGTATTATATGATCATTATACATAAATTTTTAGGTATTTACATATCTATTTTATGATCTCTCTTTCATTTGTTTTGTAGCTCAGTAGTTACCCAATCTATAAAGTAATTTTGTCTCAATTTTCTTTCTTTGAGACACGTGTTATGTTATGAACTAATATTCTTTTATGAGCTGTATATAATTAATTTTTACATGTTTTATCATGAATAAATTTATTTTACTGATTTTTTAATCTTTATTTAATCTTATTTTTATTTGGATTTTGATTTAAAGTTAAAAAAGTGTTAAGGGTTGACTACTGCAATCTCATCATTTATCAAGACTGCTTACGATTATAATTCCATTGATTAAATATTATGTTCAATGTATCAATAATTTTCATGAAGTTTCTTATACAATGATTAAAAAATATATATTATTTTAATGGTACAATTTTTCCACTCTTTGGTACTTAATATAATTAAGATAATGTTTTTAAGAAAATATAAAACTATTTTTTCTCTTCTATTAGAAATTTGTTTTATTCAAAACCCATCTTCTCTAAAAGAATAAATAAATTTATATTAATATTTAATATAATTTTCAAGGCAAAAGATTTTAAATGTTTTTTATGTTTTAAAAACTTTTTCCAAAAATTTCCATGCTTTTATTATTAGTTTTAAAATATTTTTTGAAAGAAAAGGTTTTCATTATTTTTTCAATATTCCTTTATATGTTTTGAAATTTTTTAAAGGAAAAGGTTTCAAATTTCATTCATGATTCCTTTATAATTTTAAATGTTTATTTTTAAATAAAATATTTTCAATAATTTTAAAGCTTCTTTTATATGTTTTCAAAGTTATTTTCAAATAAAAATATTTTCAAACTATTTTATGTATTAAAAAGTGTTTTTGAAAGTGGAAATGATATTTTCCTCAAGAAATTTTATAAATGGGTTTTAAATAATATTTTATAAGTTTACATATAATTTTTAAAAGAAAAAGATTTTGAAATGATTTTATTCCTTAAATATTTATTTTTAATGAAAGGTTATTTTCTTTACGAAATTCTCCAAGTTACCATTAAAATTCCTTCTCTATATAAGATAACATCCTTTGATATAGTTAATTATTTACATGTAATATAACCCACATGTACTCTTATTATTATTATTTTTAAAGGGTTGTGCTTCAAATAGAATGTTTTCTATAAAAATTGTTCTTATTTTATGGGTTATACCAAGATAAAAATCTTATGAAACATGCTTCCTTTCAAAGGTTATTCTTGATGAAATGATTATGAGACCTATATCTTTTCTATAGGTTTTGATATGATGAAATTTGTAATATACCCATTTCATTTCATGGGTTAGGATTTGTTGTTTAAGGAACATATCCCTTTTTTTAGTTCAGGATATGATGAATGTTTTATTATCTTAACAAACATGGATTTATGATTTTGTTATGTGAGGGGTAGGAACTATATCTCCCTCTAATACATTGGGTAATGATAAATGGTACATAACAAAAAAGGGTACACGAGTTGTATCTCAGCCACAAAAATAATAGGGTACATGGGTTGTATCCTAAGATCGAAAAAATATGATACATGGGTTGTATCCCAAGGCTGAAAACTAGAGGATACATGGGTTTTAGTATAAGTATGAAGAAAGAGGGTACATGGGTTGTAACCCAGGATAGAGAACCAGAGGGTACGTGAGTTTTAACATAATCCCAAAAGTAAGATGGTACACAGGTTGTAGCCTAACACCAAAAAAAGGGTTTGTAGGTTATAGATGCATGTTATAAACAAAAATGTATTTTCTTTTTAGACCAACCAAAAAATATGAGGGTAGACAAATTTTATCTTGATCCCATAAACAAGAGGGTACAAGAGTTATAGCACAATCCAATAAACAAGAGTGTACAAAGTTATATTCCAAGACCAAAAACAATATGGTACACAAGTTTTTAGACCATGCCCAAAGTAGATAGATGGGTGATTATCCTGATCCTAACATGTCATGAATTTCTACGTAGTTATCATTCACATAATATTTTTTATGATTATGTGAATGAAAAAAATATATGTCTTATTCTAATGTTATTTTTTCCCTCGAATCTTGTGTTCTAGTTAGGAATCACTATTTTCAAATGGTTTCTAATGGATTTGTTTATGGAGTCAGAAACACCCAACAGTTCTTTATCCAAAGGGACCTACTTTCAAATGGCATGTGCTATTTGAGGATTTTGATCCATTATGCTTAGTAACTCACATTGGTTGAGAGGATGGGAGGTTGGGCACATCACAGTCTTTTGAGGTGAATTATTGTTTACTCTGGGACTATCTTATAGATTTAAGATTTGTTCATGAATCCTTATTAATTTACCAATAATTATATATGTTTCCCTATAAACCTTCACTAAATTATTCGCATGTGTGGAAATAAATATCATCTATATATATTTGAGGGTCTTCATCAATGGAGGTATATATACATATTCGAGGTTCGACATCAATGGTACCATCCCATATAATACTTATAGATTCTTTGTTCATTATTATGAAAATTCTAGGTTTTAAGACACTCATTTGGGAACTTTAGAATTTGTGGTTATCTAGGTAAATGAAAACCACATTGGATTTTATTGTTATATAGAGAGACATATGTTGTTTATATTTAGGATCGAACCCATAAACGATATTCCCATATATCCTTGTGAAAGAAATTGGAACCCACATAGTTCAGTGCTGCTTAATGGGACACATCATACCCTTTAAGGTCGTGTAACAAGGACCCAAACTTAAAGTTTAATGACATTTGGCAAGGAAATCTAGGCAGAAGATGACTAGTAAAAGTTTGGAGTGGGACTTATACCTATGAAATCCAAGGATCCTGGAAAGGATATAAATTTACAAGTTGGATTGGACCCTAATAGTAATATGACATGGATATAATATGGATGATTTGGTGGAATTGGGTTTGAACCTCAGGAAGGTTTCCTGTGTTTCCTTTTTATATGGGAATCAAATCCCACATAGTTATGTATGTCTTGTAGGGGAATATTTGAGAGAAATGGGTTGGGGCTTTCTCCAAAAAAAGGTTTCCCTTGTAACAGGGTCAATGAGAGATGTCTTAACTCATCGAAATTTAAGGACTTAATTCAAAATTACTTCTGAGGAGGATTCCCCGACTAAGGTAACTAGGTTTTCATTCTAGAGGAGGATGTCTATGGATCTCAATCCTTATATAAAGGCTTCTTATGTATCCCAGTTACAGTGGGAATTAGATTTATCATACTTCATTCTATTTAGGGTATACACTTAGAAAGAGACACATTTTAGGGGGAATGGTTTCTCATTTCAAGTATTAGATTATGTGGGGATCAGGCCTTGAGAAGGCTTCCTATGTATCCCAGTTATTGTTGGAATCATAATTCTTGTAGTTCATTCAATTTAGGGAATACACCTAGGAGGAGGCCCATTGAGATTGTTAATTTGGGTCTTACTCCAAAATGAATTCCCTAATAAATTGGGGTTTTGATTGGGACTATCTATTGTGGAGAATTTCTGTTGAGCTTGGACCTGATTTAGGCATCCTACATATCCTAGTTATGGAAGGAATCAAAGTTCTCGTAATTAAAGTTATGGGGTGGATTGTGTAGATGTTGTGATCATCAAAAATATATAAGATCGTGTGATTCATTATCTATGTGAGAAACAAGAGGATGTGAAATATTTAACAAACCGTGATTTCTTCTCTACTGATAGAGGAGGCCTAGCCTACAGCCAAATAAGATAGGGTGATAATGGATGAGGTCACAGAACAATGAGCCCTTCAATGTGAAAAAAAGAAGAAGGTCATTGGTTTCGGCTGAAAAGGCTAGGGGATTATTCCAAGAGGGATGCCCTAAAATGGATCACTTATTGATAGGCGGTTATTAATCCCTATTGAAGAGAAAACCATGTGTGATCCCCAACCTTTCTATTGGGGATCAGAGGCTCTAGGTCTTAGAGATAAAGAGGGGATGATAGATTCCTATCCCTAGAATTTGAGACTGGGAACTTCCCAACACCATCCTTAGTGTACGGGACCATGTGAGAATAGATATATAAACCTATAGAAATCAAAATGATCCTAACTCCCTTATAGGAAAAATGTTAGCAACCTCTAACTGTAGAAATATGAACCCATATGGTAGACACACTGATGTGTCATTCTCAATGGTTGGATAAATCCGGGGTATTGGTGGAGGTTTAAACTTAGTCTATTTCGGATAAGGGATCCAAGGAATTAGAAAACCAACCATGAGTGTCATAAATGAGGGATTAAAGGATAGCTCGTATAGGTGGTCTGTACAAGTATGTCATTATTGACACTCCTTAAAAAGATTCAAAGAGTACAAAGGAAACATCAACAAATAATCTGAAGCTATACACAATGTAGTAACATCCAGAAACTTTGCAAGTGAGGTTCACGGCCTAGCTACATGGGAGAGCTACGCGGCAGAGCTTCGTGTGAGAGCTTTGCGGCCGAGCTTCATGAGAGAGCTATGCGTCCAAGCTTCGCGAAACAGCTACGTGTACGAACTATGCGTGAGAAGATTTGGGATGCCTCTACATGGAGCACCTGCGTGGTGGAGCTACACGAGATACCTTCATGACCAAAGATTATTCATCTAGGCCCATTCGTGCCTATAAATAGGACCCTTTGGCTCCCCATTTTCCAACTAAAAATGTGAAAGATTCTCTGAAGTTCTCATTGCGTAGCTCTTTCACCTAGATCTCTCAAATGGTCTCAGGTAGTTCTCTAAACTACAAAATAAGGGATAATTAAAGGGGATAGGCATGTTTTGAAGTTATTCACATTCTCTTCTATCCTAATCCATCCCTATGTGGGATACCTATGTGACACACATGTGCACCATACCAGCACAATAGGGAAATGCAAGGTACCTACGTGGCACAACTACACTAGGTACCTACACGACCTGTTAAAATATCCTTTAAATCCTTTCATGGCGGGGTATCTCTTTCCTTGGTTCCTTTATTCAAAAGGGGATATGTTAATGCCTCCCTCAAAATCTCCTAACTTATGAGACCTTTGGGTAAGGCACATCATTGTGTCTCCAATTTGGGTTTTTATTTCCGCAGTCAGAGGTTTCCCATATTTGTTTCACAATTGGGTTAAGATTCATGGGATGTTTGTGGGTTTGTATATCCATAGTCATATGGAATTTTATCCCAGAAACAGTGTTGGAATGTTCATGGTTTGTAATATAGAGGGCTTCCATCCTCGCCCTTTTCAATTTGGTGACCTGTGACCTCAGTTCTCTAGTAGGGAAGGTACACTTCACACTCTCTATTCTGCGCATGTACAAGAGAAGTATCCCTCCCCTACCAGAACCAATTTCTGGGTAGCCATCCTGGTATAATCCATTCACCTTCACCCATTCTTCCTTACATTGGACCCTTATACAATTTAAATAGAACATAGGGAAGTCTCGTCGTCCCACCCTCTTCCAGGATCGACGTGCCCTCTTCCATCAGTGGAGGAGGAGTAGTGTGAAGTGTCATTGTTGAATCTTTCACATCCTTTTTTTTCACACCAAGCATGACTCACGTGGGCTTAGAGATTTGGGATGCTTGTAGAATGTGCACAAACACTCACTAAATCAACTATGAGAACTCTGATTCATGTTTAAGTTAGGATATGTAGGAAGCCTTTTTAGGGCCTGAGCTCAGTTGATATCCTCCTCAAGAATCCAACCTTAATTCACCCAATTTGGGAATCCTCCATAGGAAATATGCCCCAAATTCAATCCTCAAATCATCAAGGCATACATTTTCAAGAAGTATTCCCAAACTAATCTTTCTATGAGGACTATACTCTCCTATGAGATTCATCGAACTACGTGAACTTTGATTCCCATCCACATGGGATACGTTGGAAACCTCTTTGAGGTTCAAATACAACACTTCAAATCAACCCTGTTCTCTTTGGGCCATATTCCCAATAGGGTCTAATCCTACATGGAAACCTATATCCTTTCCAAAGTTCCTTGATATGCTTCAACATAAGTCCCACACTATGTTTCAACAAAGCACCTTCCGCTTAGAGGTCCTTATCACATGACCTTAAAAGGTATGATGTGTCCTATTAAGCAGCACCTAACTATGATGGTTTTGATTCCTTACACAATGATATGTAGTTAGCTCATTTTATTAGTACGATCCCAATATTAAATAAAACTTTCATCTCCCTAGATGACAATAAATTCTAGAGTGCCCCACATAGTGGCTTAAAAACCAGTATCATCATAATGAAGATTAAAATAATTTTTTTTAGATAAGTGATTGTAAATTCCAAGAGATAATTATGATATACTTGGTGAATTAATAAGGATTCATGAAAAAATATTTTAATTTTACAAAGAGAGCCCTGGAGTAGACAATAATTCCCCCCAAAAAGGGTGTGATGAGTCCAACCTCACATCCTCTCGACCAATGCACGTTCTTTAGTATTGTAAAGTTCAAAACATAACAAACGCATGCCTTTGGAAAGCAGGTACTCTTTGGATAAATAAATATTAGAAGTCTCCATTTATATGAATAAATCCAATGGAAGCCTCCTGTAAAAAATGATTCTTAAATCTAGAACACATGTTTCGAGGAACTACGAAATAAAAATGGTGATCCCGACGTGAATCCTTAACCATGTTAATAATGTTACCCACATGTTAGGCCCTTATCAATTGATAGAGGAATTCCAGAAAAAGGAATTAATCATGCATGTATCCATTGGAAAAGATTTCACTTTAATAGAACTTGTTGTTGTTATCAGTTTTCCATAGAATTCCCTTCAATCCAAATAATGGATTTCTCTAAGACAACATTTGTGGACTTCCCGACTGTTGCTCAAGATGGATCTCGATCCACGAGAAGGATGTTATCACCATCCCAACATCTTCAACATTGGGTCTCCAATGTGCTGATAAAGGAATATCACTAGAATGGTACAATTTTGACTTTGGAGGCTGCTCAACAGGGCCTCCAGGTCTACAATAATCCTCGATCATCTGGCCAACAATGACCAGTGATCAAGAAAAAAATGGTGGCAACCACTGTCTCCAACCGTTTCAGGTCTTTATCCCCATAATGCAACAATCAATCTCTCCCATACTATCGGGAGGTAGATCAAGAGGTCACTGAAGGCCTCACTTCAAGAATATAGGAGTCCTTCCTGAGGACTCCCATTAGAAATCGCCGCCAGAATCATGCGGTAGTATATCCCCAACATGATGGGGGTGTTTCCTATGGATGTTTGGCCTAGGCATCTCAGAACCATGCACACTATATAAATTTCCAGGGACAACTTCCAGTTAATAGTAAGCAGGTTATCACCTCTACCTCCCCCAGAGAAGTCCATCGATCAAAATTGATGGCAAACAACGAGCGAGCACATACACCCGTTCGTCCTAATTTTGTTGCTCAATAGTCTCGTTTGACAGCATCCCACCAATACCACCAGGTAAACCTGGTGGAGTACTATGAACAGGAACATATACCTGTTTACAAGTTATCATCCAGTCAGCAGCCTCGTCTGACCGCATTTAAAGAAATCCACCAATCAAATATGGTGGCAACTGGTAAGTAGGAACATACACCTATTTACAATCCCCAATTCTAGCAGCAGTCTCGTCTGCCCATATTAAAGGAAACTCATTAACCATACTCGATGGAGAATATCTAGTAGGCACATACACCTTCCATTGTTCATCAAGTCTACCAATAGTCTCGTTTGGTTGCACCTAGAGAAGTTAGTCGGAATGCTCCGACGAAAAATTTGGAGCAGACCCAACACTTTGCCCCTATGCATAAGTACTTTCAATATCCATTGATAGGAAAAGGAGGACAGAAGCAGGAACATACACCAACTATAGATATGTAATGGATGTATATTCCCATTCTGGCCGCTAAAGTCACTAAACAGATCTTGTAAATGGCCAAAGGGCAGACTCATATCCCTGCCCATATTCTGGAAGCATGTTGGGATATTTTAACAACTACTTCAGCAGTTTTAAGGGACCAGACATATAAACCTGTCCCTACATATGGGATAACACATCATCATGCCATCCCAGAGCAGATACACACCTCTATTCTAGTCCAGGAGGGTCATGGGGCATTCTCACCCATATCATACAGACAACAAGATCAGTAACATATACCCTTTCCAATTGGAGGTAACTGGTCGGTTCCGGTAACTAATCCAAAACATGCATATATACCTTCCCATGATAACCTCTTTTCCTAGTAAGTGGCCCCAACTCAGTATAAGAGAACATCCAAGAATAAATCTCACCCAATACCATTGGAAAATCAAGATTCATGCTTTAATTTTGCTTCTCTGAATGATGAGTTCTTGAATTCCTCAGACATTTATCTGTTGCTACTCAAGATCCTACCTTCACATTACGATATTTTGGGAGTGGTAATTGTAGTTCTGAATTTTCTCACTGGACAATTCATCATGAAGGTTTTCTTCATGAAAATTCTGTCAATCCAGAGTGTCTATCTTTGGATGAGAGCAACGGAAACCCGCTGTGTGGACAGAAGACAAAAGAGCAAGAAGATTTATCCCTTGTTTTAATATATCATGGTGATCCTACCCATAGTGGAATTCTTTGTAAAATTCCTCTTCGCAGTAGTATTTCACACTGTCAAAAAAATTCTATAATTGACAATGTAGCAACAAAAAATCCCTCCTATCTCGAGGAACTTGCAAACACAGGGTCAGTCATGTCTGATGCCTTATCATTGACAGGTGAAACACTTTCTCAGTAATAAGACAGATTAAGGGAATGGTCATTCTATAAACCTCCCTTGGGTCATTTATCCTCAAATGCAGAGCATCCACTTTGGTTAGACCAAGTGGTGAAACCTTTAGTAGAAGATGATGGAGATGTGTTGAACATGAGGAAACAATTAGCTAATGGAGAAATACTATTCATGTTCTGGCATTCAGTAAATTCTCTATTTGATATTCCAGAATTGATGATAGAAGATTTCATTCATGATATTCTTCTCAACTTATGGAAAAATATTCATCATTTGAAAACTAAAGTATTATTATATGATTAATACCAAAATCATATAAAGGTAATATAAGGATTACAATGCTAAATTGACTTGGCATCTATTTCAGTTTCCCAACATCCAGGGGTTGAAAAACAATAGAGAACCCTTTATCATGCATGTATCGATGCTCTGAAGAGGCTATGCCAATTATTTTTTAATTCCCCATATAATGTTCGCATCAGAGGATGGGGTGCATATAGATCATTTCATTTCACTACACTTCAAAAAAAGAAAAGTCCACCCAAATTGGTTTCATGCAATGTTATTTCCCATTGCTGACCATAGTTAAAAGGTTTTGTGTGTAATAAAATGTACGCTCAAGAATAGGCCTCAACCAGTTCTCATCAGTATCAGGCCAAAAGAAAAGAAATTTTTGAACTACTTCTACATCATGCCTCTGAGAATCTTGAGAAGGCATCCCGTTTAAGGGATGTCAGGCCTCAGAGGATAAAAATGTCTGAAATAGCACAACGATATTTTGAAACAGGTCATTTATGTAATTTCTAGATGATGCATAAAGCTAATGTCCGAACCAAAATCCACAAATCAGAAGTGCAGTTGCTCTAATTTCAGTTGTAGCATTTCAAGAATCACACCAGCTTTCCGGGTTGGGGGCTCATTTAATGCAACCTTCAAACTCTCGTTAAAAAATGTTCAAAGATTTGAAGAAGAAGAATAGGATTTACCCCATCCTGCAAGGCTGGGGGCTATTTCGCATCTTCAATACCCTCCTCAACAGAAGTCAGTTTTCTCCCGATTAGGGAAGAATCCACAAGGAAAGCATACAACTGAACAATCCAATGATTCCCTTCATGTTACTGTCTGTCAAATAGTTCCATGTAATTCTTCATATATAAGAATAGATTTTCATGAAAGAAAAAAAGGGAGATGATCATCTAGAAACACTGACAGAATTCCATTAATGTGCTATGCATCAATGAATGTTATTAATACCATTGCAGAAGATCCTCCAAAAAATAAGTCCAGTTCAGTGGAATCAGAAGATGAAGTTCTTTTCCACAATGTGGTTTACACTGAGAAAAATGAAGAAGGTGTGCGTACCCGAAATCAAAGGCTTACCCAGAATCTTCATATAACTTCAAATAACCAACTCCCCCTCTTCAAAAGTAGTCCAACAAGGGGAAAGGAAAAAAGTCAAATTGTATATCAATTTTTTGTTGTAGAAGGTCAATATCATTCACTTGGAGAGAGACTTGCACAACAAGAAGAGGAAATAAAGGAGTTAAAAAGACTCAACACAGAGTTACTACGAAAATTCATTCCTATTAGATGGTATCCCTAGGAATGTCCCCAACTTTCAAATCCTGTAGGAGATCCTCGTCAAAGAGGATTTGAAGTAACTACAGATGTAGATAATCAATTCCCTTCATTGGGTACACAATCAAGATAGGATCATGTACATCCTGATAGATATATTTATGTGGGTTATCCAAGATAGATATCAGCACCACCTTCAGTGGTCTTACTAATGATTTCCCCATCTCGAGTTCTAGTTGCAATACCTACACAGAATCCAGCTCATCCAAATATTCTCAAAATTCTTATGAACACAAGTGAGGCATTAACAACTCGATAGGAATCTATGGAGGAATGACGTGCACTAGTTCAACAGAAAAAGAGATCTTACCCTGAATGGGTGGATGCAATTCCACCCCCATCAAATTTTGGGAATACCACATTCCCAATTTTTAATGGTTTGGGAGATACGAAACAACACTTAACACATTTTGTTTCTTGTTGTGATCCTATGACGGAAACTCCTCAACGACAAGAAGAAGTTATGCTCAGGTGTTTTGTGCAGTAATTACAAGGACCTTATTTTGTCTAGTATACAAGTTGGAAATCTCGATCAATTACTGGGTGGGAAGATCTCCATCAGAAATTACTTCTTCAATTTATCTCAACATTACCAAAGACGACAATTTTTGATCTTACCAATTGTAAACAAAGGGAAAATGAAATAGTTTCAGATTTCATTGCTCCCTGGAAGGGATTAAAATATTCCCTATGTTTATAACTCCCTCAAGAAGAGTTTCTGCTAATATGTGTGTAAAATCTATGCGATGAATTACGCACACCATTGATCCATGTGAAATACATTGGAGGGTTTCGAGACCTTACTTCAATCGCTCGGCAGATAGAAGACTCTCTTATAGAGACTAGTGCTAAAACTCATGTAATTCCAGCAGTTACTGGAAGGAGAATAGGAAAGGTAGATGATGCTACAATTACACTCAAATAGGCACTTGAACCTGCTTCTGCCTCAAGACCTTCATCATTCTGAAGGGTTCCACTTCCTAAGAATCAATAGCAACGACCACCTCATCATGATGATCAAAGTGATCAAAGGTTGAAACAGTTTGAGAAATTAAAGAATAAAATCTATTCTTTCAGGAATGAGAAAGTTCTTGGATACTTCATCTCAGCCTTAGAAAACAATTTGGTTTAGTTTCCACAGCTGAAAAAGCCAAATAAAAACAGAGATGCCGATTGTCCGAATTATTGTCCCTTTAATCAGATGTTGGGTGTAGCGGTCTGGAATTACTTCCAGTGCACTATAATTGATACCTATCAGGGCACTTCATGGGAAGCTACACCCCCTGGGTGGGACACACCATCATCCCCAGTGGTATCCATTTCCTCATGAAGCCCTTGGGCGGAGATCCATGCTTCGTCCACCGCTCACATGTGAGAGTTCCCAAGGATCAGATTCATTCCTACCTCCTTTTCCTCTGATACCAACTGTAGAGGCTCGAAGCTTGATGTACATGGACATTAAATTAATTTTGTGGAATAGTTAATACATAACAAAAACAAACACTCAAGGACCTTAATAGTTTAGTGTCTTTGGAAATTTGGAATATAAACTTCTAATCATGTTGAAAGAGCTTCAAAATCTCCCACAACGATCTTCCACTTTTTGTTTCCTTACCTAAAACCTTTCTTTTAATTCTGAGGGAAATTAAAACTTAAAAAGGGTGAGATCAAATGCTCAATAAGGGTAAACATGGATAAAATAAAACATACTGTATATATTTGAACTTAAAAAAATGAACATAATTTTTAAACATCAAAATCTTGAGCAATGACATAAAACATGGAAATACATAAGGCATAGATAATAATGGAACATAAATCACGATAAAATAGCATGGGAATAAAACATGTATTTGTGGAAACCATTAAGCACATGATATGATTTCCATAGTAGCCAAGGCATTGCTGCCAAGACCATCTTAGTGGACAAAGTCCCTTTCTGAATCGAGTTCACTCCTCGTTCCAGTCCTGTATCATTGAACCGGATTAACTTACCATTCCAGCCATGTCTATCTCATGAGATATGAATATTTACCCAATGCATTGGAGGGAGATATATGTCCCACCTTTCTCATAATGAAATCATTCTTTCGTGTGCCACAAAATCATAAATCATACATCATAGCATAACCCATGTAATAGAATGGGATTCTTAAACATCATTCCATCATAACATAATCCATATAAAAAATTGATATCATTTCATCATAAGAAGAATCAAACCATGTAAATAATGGAGACATTATACTTGAAACATAAACATATTAAATAATGTCATTTTAGATGGAAAATATTTTTGATAAAACACTTGAAATGAAATCTTAAGGAAAATATCTTTTCTTCTTCAAAATCATTTTCTTTTCACAAAATGCCATGCTGTTTTAAAAGAAAAGGGTTTTTTTGAAAATAATCATGCAATATTGTATATGATCCTTCATGAAAATGAGGCGTTATGAAACCGTAAAAATCCTTTCACACCGTATAAGTTAAAAAACATTCTTCTCGTACTTTTGCCGGAAAGTCAAAAAAGTATCTCAAACGACAAAAGATTCCTTACATACCATGTAGTAAAAGTCAAAATGGATTAAAAGGACTTTAAACATACATGAAAAGATTATTTGAAAACATGTACATGGATGATAATAATAAACCCAGAAAATACTTACGAATAAACAATCTCAGATAAAAATGAGATTGGAAAAGTTATCCCTCACCTTTCGTCCGATATGCTTCGTATGTATCCAAACCTCCTATATAATGATTTAAATAATTTCATTGACTTATTAAAGAATCATATTCATTGTTATGATATCATATAAGGTTCACTTATGACTTTATATTACCCGTTCATTTGTAAATCCAGGTTAGAGCAGCGTTTTGGGTAAAATCGTTTCATTTATCGTACGTGTTTCGACTTGTTGTTCTTTATTACTTATATCCTGATTTCCTTAATTTCATAATGTAAAAAATTATTTATATATAATAAATACTCAGAATATACATATATATGATATATTGATAAATGGAATGAAATACACTATTCATGGAGACGGTAGGTCGTACGTACGCATGAACGCTGTTTTCGTTTCTTTATTGAATTGAGTTGAATTAAGTAGAAGACATACATATATATATAAATAAATACAGTATCATTATTATGTAATATATTTAATTATTATTCAGTATATATACTTTATAATCATTCATGAATGGTTAACATGGAGAATGAATCTCATCGCGTCGTGGAGACGGTAGTCCGTACGTACGCATGAGCGATGATATCACTCCCATGATCGTGGAATTGTATCAAAGTGTATGTATAATATTTCAGAATCAATATCACTTTACAATAATAATATATGGTTATTTATTTACACCATTATACCCATCCAAGTAACGTAGTGGTGGAAAACAGATTACACCACGGCGTGGAGACGGTATTCCGTACGTACGCACGCGCGGTGATTTCATTTTCCATACGATGGATAGAAGGTGGAATAGGGTTGTTTCATATTTATAATAACATATACGTATATGAGTGATACTGATGTTATTACTTCATAATGAAAAAACTAAATAAGAGGATGTAGAAGAAGAAATAAATTTGAAAGAATCGGTAATGGATATTACCTCTTCTTCGATGCACCTCCATTAAACTTCTTTTTAGGGAACTAGGGTTGGTCTTTTGAGAAGACCATAACCTATATGATATAACTAGAGAGTTTTAGAAAAGTAATTGGTAGGGTTTGGGCAAGATTCCAGGCTCAAAAGGGTGTGAAGAGAAGTGGGAAGGGGTTCCCTTTTATAAGGGAAGAGAGGGTCACCTTTGGAAATCTTAAAAATATTAATTTATAATAAATATAACCCCACATAAAAACCACAAAAAATGACCAATATTATAATATTATATGAGATATAGTTGAAATATCATCAAAAAATAAAATTTATACATGTAGGTAATTTATTTTAAAAATTATCAACTTGATTTATCCTTATTTAATCTATTAAATTTTATTTGTGGTAATAAGATTCTAAATTTTAAATTGTTATAAATAATTACTTATGTGTTGTGAATTATCCATAATTAGATAATTTATGAAATTTTAGACTCTATAAATTTCAATTTATAATTTTTAAACATTTTTCTGATTTTTAATGAATTTAATAATATGTTATTTTTATAATATAACAATAGTGTCAATTTTGACACTATTCATTTATTTGAATTTAAATAAAATCTACACAGAGGATATATTTGAACTAAAATATTTAATATGTTCCTAACATGTTATATTATTCTATAAAATTAGTGTATCACATTAAATAGTTCATATAATATTTATTTTACTATTTGTAAAACCATTTATTTGATATTTCTCTTAATAAAATAATTACTACAAATTTTTTTTTATAATTATTAAATATACTTATTTGTTGCATAAAAATTAAAAATAAAATACTAGGATGAAGATAAGTCTTATATATTTCATAAGAATACATTTAGTCGGATTTATCTTCTAAAACACCAAATTTTTAAAATGTTATATTTATTAAATTATGAAGGTGACAACTTTGATATCATATATAATAAAATAATATAAGTGTCATAATCACTTTTATAAGACTCCAAACGGTCATATATTCGGTTATTGGATGCTTATGGTGTAAATATACATTACCAATAAGTTTTTATCGGGTTTGTTGGCCCTTTAATATGTATTACTATTTCAATAAAAACAATATTATTGATTTTTTTACAAAATAAATAATTTCTGCATCATTAATGTATAAGATAATAAGGTAATTAAGTAACTCTTAAAAATTACAAATAAAATTCCATGATAAAGAAAAAAAATTTATCATTCAAATTAGTATTTATAATCGAATTTATATTCTGTATAACGTTATATTAAAAATACTTTAATTATTAATGTTTGAGTGAGACATATTTAACTTTTCTTTAAATAAAATAAACTAAAGGTCTTAATCACATCCATGTGGGTTATAATGGATTCCATTTTGACCCAAATATGACTTAGGACGAAATATAATCATCCAATTGTATTAAGTCAAGTGTTAGGGTAATTTTATAATATTATATTTACCTTTAATTACCCGATTTACGTTTAATGATGGTAAATAAAATTTACTGTAGTTACTATTCATAATGACCAATAATAAAAAGTAGTTTGTTAATATAATTTGGACCCACTAATTCCAAATATGGAATCCATTTTTTCCAAATTAAATACATAGAAGTTTCAGAAATTAAATTAAAATTAATCACGTAGTCGAAAGAAAACGGGTTTTTGTTTAAAACATTGCAAAAGATTGAATTGATTTAGCCTAGGTATTCAATGTAAATTAATAATAATGACATAAATTATATTAAATGGTAAAATTATATTCTATTTATACTTTAAAACCATTCAATATTATAATTTAACCACATAAATTACTACGATGAAAAAAGTTGTTTTTAAATAAAATATAGAGTGTTTTTACTATTCTTTAAAATATGAAAGTTATCAGAATAATATGAAAATTTTATCCAAGGTAAAATTTTATATATTGATTCCAAAGAATAATTTTATTTTTTAAAATTAAACTTATAAACATGTAAAAAACTAGATTTAAATTGGGTGCGCCATCAAAAGGCAGCAAAACTGCAATTTTTTAAAAATACTTATTTTACCCAAAAAAATTATTGTGTTCTCATACAATGTTCTAGAAAATGTGTAAGATGAATTATAATGTTATAAAATTCAAAATGTAGTTAATACTATTCATAACGGCTAGTTCATGATAATATTATAACCATATATCGTTGTTTAGTGAAACCTGATATTGTGTATAACACACGCTATTGAGGAAGGTCGTGATTGCGTGTAATGCATGAAAATTCAGTGTTGTGTGTAGTAAAAGACTCCCTTTTTGTTGCGTATAACAAAATACAACCATATTTCATTTATACATTGAATAAAAACTATCAAACAAACTTGAAATTGTGTGTAACACGATCCAAGAATAATGTTGCATATACTGCAATCTAATACGGTGTTGCGTATTGTGCAAGAAAATCTTGGTGTAGCATACAACACAAGACATTAAATAAATTAAAAAGAATGCTTCTCATAAAATCTCAGGGTGTTACATTGGGACACCCCATTCAAGAGTGATTTGTTTTCAAAGACCTTTTGAAAAAGATGGTAGACTCTAGACAAGTGAAATTGAAAAGTTCATCAGCTCAAGTAGCATGTGTTACTGCCACTGATCCAGAGGAAGAGGTGGAATGGAATGAAATTAAAAGTATAAAATGTGAAAAAATATGATGATTGGATGATTAGGAGAACGATCAACCAAATTCATGCTATTTTACGAACACAGTTGAAACAACCAATTGTGTCTTCTACCACTCCTGCCACAGCAAAACCATCTTCATAAAAGGTTCATCCATCAAATAAAGAAAGTGGTCATAATGGTAAAGAGAAGTTAGAAGAAGACGAGCTCGCATCAAGGCCAAAGTTTTCTTTAACCATGGCAGATTTTATGCCATCTGTCTCAAAATCACGAGCACTGCTCTACCAAATGGTACAACTAGAAGTAATCTATCAAGAAAAATCCTCATCAGATGAAGAATTGATCTTTGGTTCCGTTAATGTAATCTATTTAAAAGATCCTTATGCCAATGGTGATTCTAATTATATTGAGTCGGAATTGCTTATGCCTAATTGGGGGAGTATATGAATATTCCAAGGTAGAGGATACAGGGGAAGCCATGGGAATTCCCGAAACCATCATGTTAACTATAACCATTCTCAAACCATATATGTGGTAGCAACTCCTGGAAGAGAGCTTTTGCGAGCACAATAAGAACAAGGAGTTTCTTCCTTGCAAAACAATTCTAGTTCTGACACAATTATTTTGGAGGATCGATTAGAAGCTACACCATCTTCTTCTCAGTAGATGAATAGACTTAGTCAGTCTAATTTTCCAAATTCCGTGGTATTTCCCACTTCTGTTTCAACACAAAACACATCTACAACAGAAGTATCAACTTCCAAAGCATTTGAAAAACCACATCTTCATGTTGGGAAATGTAGACCTTTAGATCAAAAGTATGATTTCTTGAAACCATTGTCCCATGTACCAGACAAGTTATCAATTTTGGATGCTTTGAATCTGTCAAAAGATCTTCAAGAATCACTCATTGAGGCCCTGTTAAATCCTCAAGAATTTGAAACTAATGTTTTTTATGCTGAGGATTACCATATAGTGAATTATTCTACAGAATATCATGAAATCATATATTTTACAGATGAAGATGAAGACCATGTGGTACATGGACACATTAGCCCTTTTTATTTTTCTGGGAAGGTCAATTACATGGATATCCAACGAGTCTTTATTGATAATGGATCCAGAGTCAACCTCATTTCCATTCGTACACATCGTCGATTGGGACTGACTGAATCTGATTTATCTCCTTAGACATTAATGTAGCAAGGATATGAAAAGAATGAACAAGAACTGCTGGGCGAAATTACACTTAGAACTCAGTTTTTAGAACTTGTGTCTAATTCAGATTTCATGATTGTTCGTTAGGACACACCCTTCAATATTATGCTTGGATGGACTTGGTAACATCAACATGCAACCATACCTTCGTCATACCACCAATGTCTGAAATATAGTTTCAATGGTCAAATCGGAACATTGTATGGTGACAAGGCTCCATTCTAAACATGTGAATCTCAGTTTATTGAGGTAGGGTTTTATCACACAAAATAAACGATGTCCATGACCAAGGAAATGACCATTTTTAATGCTCCAAATGGAATGAAAAAGATTCCAGTAGATCCATTCATGAATTTTAGTAAATATTATGTTTTAACAATTAATCAAGTCGAGAGGGTAAAGCCAAATCCATGCACTCATCCAATAATTCCCATAATGTCAGTTACAGAAATTGAGCCTGATAACATGGGAGAAATTATTGATGCACAAAGAAATGATGAAAACTTGAATGGAGATATTTCTATTTCATCTGCTAAACTAAAACGAGCCTGTACATCGTTAATCAGAATAAAAGAAATTGTAGAAATATTAGAGGTAGACAAAGATGTTGATTCTCAATCCATCAATTCCTATTTACCACAGAAAGACCCTTCATCATTAGTAGGATTAGATGTGGAGGATTCTTCTTTGATTTATTCAAATACTGATTCCTCCCCTGTCTTTGGGACTGTTTCCTTGTCATCTACCATGAAAATGGAAGCAGAAGAAGTGGCACATAATGAAGAAGAAGTGGAAGATCTTGGGGATGCTCCTCCAGCATTTGAAGAATGTGTTTCTACCACCGTGGATAAACCCAGAGAAATAAATCTAGGTACAGAAGAAGATCTACGCCCCACCTTAATCAGTGCGCACATGACCTCTGAGGAACAAGAGGTGTATACTTTCTTTATAAGTTAAAATCAAGATATATTTGCTTGGAATTATATGGAAATTCTAGGTCTTAGTCCTGATATATCCACCCATCATTTGGGTTTTCTAGAAGAACATCGTGGGTTCAAGCAAGCAGTAAAAAGAACACACCCAACTCATGCCTCTAAAACTCAAGCTGAAGTTGATAAGCTTATAAAGGTTAACTTTTTCAGGTATATTCAGTATCCCAAATGGCTGTGAAATATTGTTCTAGTGAAAAAGAAGAATGGTAAACTTAGATTTTGCATTGATTTCAGAGATCCTAATCGGCATTGTCCTAAAGATGATTTTCCAGTCCTGATTACAGAACTTCTAATTGATGAAACGGTTGGCTATGAAGCACTTTCCTTCAGGGATGGATATTCTGGGTATAAACAGATTATAATGGCCTCATAGGATGAGGAATTTATAGCCTTTAGAGATCCTCAAGGTGTGTTTTGCTATTGGGTAATGCCCTTTGGCATAAGGAATGCAGGCACGACATACCAACATGCCATGCACCATATCTTCAAAATCTTCTTAAAGAATTTTTTTGAATATTATGTGGATTATTTGGTTTTAAAATCCAAACAACATTCCAATCACTTGGATGATTTGTAAACCATATTTCACAAACATCGACAACATAATTTGAAGATGAACACCTAAAAACGTGCTTTCAGGGTAACCTCAGGAAAATTCCTTGGCTTAATTGTACACCATCGTGGTATCGATGATGATCCTGAGAAAAAAAATCAATCCTTAGTATGTCACCTACTCAAAATTTTAATGAATTGGGAGGACTTTAAGGACACTTGGCCTATATTCGGAGCTTTATCGCCGATTTGGCAGGAAAATGTTTACCTTTCACAAGATTAATGAATAAGGGAGTCACTTATCAATGGAATGAGGATTTCCAAGAAGAATTTGATATACTCAAGAAATATCTCTTGAGTCCATCAGTATTGATGCCACCTACTGAAGGAAGACCACTCATTCTTTCTGTGATATATTTAGAGAGATCATTAGGTGCCTTCCTCACCCAAAAGAATGATGCTGGAAATGAAAACAACCTTTATAATCTCAGTCACACAATGCTTGATGCAGAAACTCAGTATTAAAGAATTGAGAAGTGCTACCTGGAATTAATATTTTCTTTTTAAAAATTGATACATTACCTGCAACATCATGAGGTCCAATTGGTATCTCGTAATAACCCGCTCAAATTTATCCTTAGTTTTCTTCTTGTTACTGGATGTCAAGCACGGTGGATAGTTATTTTGAAACATTTTGATATCCAGTTTGTGCCTCAAAAGGCAATAAAGAGCCAAGGTCTGGCTGATTTCTTTGCTGAGCATCCATATGCGAAAGATACATTATTTAATACTAAACTTCCTGATGAAGTGGTCTTCTTTATTTAAGATAATTCCCAAACATGGGAATTGTATTTTGATGGTGATTCTAGAATTGTAATAGGGAAGATATTGGAAAATCCTAAACTCAACAAGGTTTGATTATGAATAGTCCTTATTTCCCTAGAAAAGGCAGTAATGCCTTATTCATTCTTATTATCGGAAGGTGGTACCAACAATGAAGCAGATTATCAATCTCTCATCGTAGGTTAGGAATTGGCCCTTCAGGTGAGAATGGATCATTTAAAGGTAAACGGTGATTCAGATTTGGTAATCAAACAAATCAATCGAGAATACCCTATCAAAAAAAGAGTTAATACCTTTGTGTGATTAGAATAGAGAATTAATAGCTGAATTTCCCTCAGAGCTGACATTGTCCAATGTTCCGCGATAAAAAATTTCCAAGGAAGATGCACAGGCTAATGCAGCTACAGCTTTGGCAGGTCCAAGTCGAGATGAGATAGTTATTAGCATAATCCATCGCCACATGGTTTCACCTTTTGTTCAAACCATAAGAGAGGGAATTAATGAAACTTTCCCTATTTCTGAACCATATAGTCATACCATGGGTTGCAGAACATCCATCATGGAATATCGTCAAAGTGGGATACTTCCACCAAATAGGGTTGAGAAGGAGAGAATCTGGCGACGAGCAGCTAATTTTACTCTTTATGATGGTCCAAAACACCAAAAGATTATTTACCAGTGAGGCTTTGATGGAATTATCTTCAGATGTATTGATGGAGAAGAGACCACGAGTATCATGAAAGAAGTCCATTCAAGAGCTTGTAGTTCCCAGAAATCTAGTAACAAACTCTCCGATCAGATTCGAAGGCATGGATACTTTTGGGTTTCAATGACAAAGGATTGTACAGACTTCACAAAAGAATGCCATCCCTTTAAAGTTCATGCCAACTTTATTTATCAACCCCTAGAGTTGGTACATACAGCTAAATACTCTTGGCCATTTGCCACATGGGGAGTGGATATAGTAGGGCCTTATCCTCCAACCACGGCTAAGCAGTTCAAGTATATTCTCACTGAAACTGATTTCTTCTCTATATGGGATGAGACAATACCTCTCAAGGAAGTCAGAGCTAATAGCATCATTAGTTTTGTCAAAACTAATATCATCACCAGATTTGGCATCCCTCATACTATTTTGACAGATAATGGCACCAATTGTTTTCTACTGAAGTTAAAAATTTATATCCAGAATATAATATCAAATCCAACCATTCATCTCACTATCATGCGGCGGCCAATGGACAGATAGAGGATTTCAACAAAACCATATCAAATATACTCCAGAAGATGGTGGATAAAGATAAGAAATCATAGCCTGATAAACTTTTGAATGCTTTATGGGATTATCATACAACTATATGTACTACCACCCAAGAAACTCCTTATTCATTGGTGTATGGAACTGAAGCGGTTTTTCCAATTGAAATGAAATTGCCTTCACATATACTTGAAATCTATGATAAGTTATATACATATTAAAGACCTAAAAAATGGTTTAATGAGTTGGAATTATTATATGAGAAATTATTTCATACTTTGCATCATCTAGAAGTCTATCAGAATCAAATAGTGCGAGCTTTTAATAAGAAAGTTCATCTTCGTTCATTCCTTCAAGGGGAATTAGTATTAGTCCTTAGGACTCCAATGATACCAGGAAAGAAACCTCCAAAACATGAACCAAAATGGGAAATACCATATTCCATACATATGGTCTATTCAAATGGAGCTTATTCTTTAATCTCAATGGATGGATATCTCATTACATCTCTAACCAATGCGAGATTATTGAAGAAATACTTTGTGTAATTATGCACATTAGTCCTCACTGCAAGACTTCAAACTGTACAATACCATGTCCTTGCTGCAAGACATAAAACTGCAGATCCCCCATGTCCTAGTTTCAAGACATTAAATTGCATAATAAACATAAGAGTCCATGTTTCATGACGTTAAAGTGCATAGAATTGTCGTCCTTGTCGCATGACGTTAAAAATCATGACATCATTTTTACAACTAATGTTTTCTCTATAAGACGTTAGAATTTTCCATAAGAAAATGTCATTGACATCATCACTACTCCTTATTATTACATGAGTCCCTCTCTTTCCTATGTCGAAGTCAGATCTTTATAGAGACCATGTTTCAAGAACTATGTATGCCTTGATTGTCATTGTCAATGAGATACGTAAAGATGCCTGAATCTCCAATTCTGGGCCCATCCACAACCACAAAATTTTCATTTCTCCTCCTATATATGAATCAGATCTATACAGAGTATTTCTTTAATATATATGATTTGTTCCTTATACAATTTCATGTCTTAAGATTTATCGTTCTTTTAGAACATATCAAAATCCACATTCTTCGTATCAAACTTAGCGTGAGGAATGATCATTTCAAGAACTACGTACAGCTTGATTATCATATATTTTTAGAATTTTAGAGATGCCTAGATCTCTAATATTAGGACCATCCATAAAAAACCCCCCCATTATTTCTTGTATAAAAAAATTAAATCAACATATGGAATGTTTTAAAGAAAACTATCTATGACTCGGTTCTTTCCCCCGAAAGACATATAGTGATACTTTTGTTTTATCCCTTAATCCAGTTCCAATATGTGATTCCTTCCATATCAGTTCATTGTCATCCTTACCTCATGATGTTACATTGAATGAAAATTTAATACACCCATTCTTCATTTGTATCACATTTTCATTATAAAAAACCCTTACTGCTTGTTGTTTCTCACACAGAGTATATCTCACATGGGATTAGGAGATGAGTAAATGGATTCTTTATATAAGGAATTTTAATTTCTTATAGAGTTAATTATCTCCTTACTGCATGACGTGAAACTGCATAGTATAATGTCCTTACTACATGACGTGAAACTACATAGTATAATTTACTTACTGTATGATGTGAAACTGCATAGTATAATGTCTTTACTACCTGATGTGAAACTGCATAGTATAATTTCCTCACTGCATGACTTAAAAATGCACAGTACCATATTCATTATAAGGAAATCAAGAAATCCTCCATTTGACATATGAGTCAGATCTAGGTAAAGGACATCAAATTCATGGCGAATATTGTTTCTAATATTTCTTATATACATTGGGCATAAGCCCCTTCCATATCTCACACTCTTAATCATGGATTTTTCTTTCATATTTTCATAATTTTTCTTCAGGTTTCTATTGAGAAGGATTTCAAAATCTGAGAGCTCTTTTTCCTAACTATGCAGCATGTGCCATTATGGCCTTGCATAAGTTTCCTATATAACTGGCATGTCAGCGAAAAGATGCCACTATTTGGCTATGCAGCATATGCCCCAGTTGGCACTACATAATACAGCCCCCATCAAGGGTTTTTCAAATAATGGTAACTTCGTTCTTGGTTATAGAATCTTTATCCCCCTTAATCTTTAATGACAATATACAAGGATTTGTATTTTTAAACAGTCATTCAAGTATATTTGTCCCATTATCTTTCTCACAGTTTGAAATTCTTCAAGGCAATGGTTTACACATTTCCCTCTACATGTTCTTGATAAACTATGAAATAATTGTGAAGTCACTTGGCCACATGTTATAAATTGTTTCCATTTCTGGTCCTAGTTGTATGACCTAAAACTACAGACACCATACCTTTTACATTTTGGTCAGACCTTTGTAAAAGTATTATTCCTCTGATTCTTTTAATTTCATAATTGGAAATACCCTTTCCATATTTAGGTACCTTTCTCCACAAACAAAACTCTATGTTTTGGAAAATCTAAATCTCCATAAACATTCTTCGACTTTTAGTAATGGAATGTCAAACTTATGAGAGCGCTTTTTACAGACTATGCAGCATGTGCCCTTAGGCATCCTTGAATAAGTTTCTTACATAATAGGCATGTCAGTCAAAAGATGCCACTATTTGACTATGCAACATATTCCCCAGTTGGCCTTGCATAATACAGACCCCATAATAGGTTTGTCAAGTAATGGTATCCTCATTCTTAGAAAAGACATCTTCTAATGCTTATATCCCTTTTTACATACCATTCTCCATTTTTAGAAATTCTCAAATCACAGTTTACAATTTTCCCTTTCATACCTAAATATGATATTATATTTCCAAACAAATTATCAATAAATTGGGAGATTTTCTTACTTTTGGTCAGATCCAAAGACCGTGAATTAAGGTTACCAAAGTCCTCACTGTATGACTTTAAACTTCCAGTAAAAAAAGACTCAATACTCATTAAATTGAGAACTTTCAAGGGGAACTCTAAACAAAAGTTGAGTCCCAGCTCACTAAATATACATTTTTTGTACGATTTAGGTAATATTGAGCAATAAAAAAATAGGTCAAAACACACAAAATTTTTAAGGTTATCCCTGTGACCCTAGAAATAATAAAATTATTCTTATTATGTCTCTTGGATTAATAAGAATTTTTTTAGCACTTCATTCTTATTATTATTAATAATGGTTATTTAATATAAATGAATCATTATCATCATTTACCTTTCATATTTCTATGATGAAAAATAGAAATAAAGATTTATATGATTGAAAACAAAATTTCTTTTATTTATATGAAAATAGAGGGTCATCCACAAAATGAAGCCTCTCTATCATGTTTCAGAATAAACTATCAACATAACTTTTCATTTGTTGAACCACTTCAGAAGCTCTATCAGCTGCTTGTTGAAGTTGAGATATTTGAGCAACTCTAGCCTCATTTTCCTGACGAAGTTCTTCCTTAGCCGTTGAAATGGTAGTTATCCAATCTAATTGGGTTTGTCCTAATGTCTGATTCTATTGCTCAAGCTTTTTATGAACAACATCCAATTTTTGTTGAATAGATAATAACTCTTTCGTGGATTCTTTGATTTGTTGGCTAATCTCCAGTGATTTCTTGTTGTGATTTGCCTCTGCCTCAACCACTGCAGCTTGAAAGCCCATAATATTGATGAGTCATTTAGCTTATTCAAAAATTGTCTCAACTTATTCTCCATCTCCCATCGTTGAATAGTCTCTTTCATGGCATCGTAGACCAGCCGATAATTGAACCCACCAAATCCCAACTCACAGAATAATGCTGGGAGTTTTGGAAAATGGGAAAATAATTCATCCAAAGGATTTTCATCAATTATGCTTCAGATATGCCGCCATGTCTTCTTACATTCCATGACTATAGCATATTGCATCTCTAAATATGAATCTGAGTCACTACCATGTGGTAAAATGTACTCTGGAAATAGGTCACTTAAAGAATTGTTTTGTTCTTCTTATCTTATGGATGTAGAAGCTTCACCCTCTGATCTAGGAGCTGATAACCCTAAATAATAAATCAAGGTCAATATTTGTTTCAAATGGAGTAAAAAATATGATTCAGATAGCTGACTACATTTACCCAACAATAAGTGAGCTACATGATTAGATCCATCCCCTATATTCTCAGCTCTGGTGTTTTGAGTAGGTGTTTCTTGATAGGGGTGATTTCTTTGAATTTTTTCATGTATAAAATTTGAAGGCTCTCGAACATCTTCTGATGAATGATTCTCTGTAAGTATTTCTATAGTCCGGGTAGAAAGATATAGTGGAACACCCTTTTCCTGAAGAGCCTTTGTGAAATTTTTTGCAGATGAAGCTACATAAGGAGAATTTTGATGTAAAGAATCATGTTTAAGAACAAATTATGTATGGAAAATTATGGAATAAGAACTTAAATCCTTGAAATTTTTCATTGAAATATCTAAACTCCTTAATGGAACCTAGAATAACAATACTCTTATTAAGGGTGTCCATCATTTTAGTGTATACGACCTGAAATGTTGCAACATCCTCAGTAATTAAGGTATCCAAAAAAATTTGGTTGATGCCCAAATTGGCTCCACTGAATTTTTTTTGCGTTAACTCTTCAATTGGTATTCCACCATCAGATCTTTCCAGGTTTGGGTTAATCTCAACATTGGTTTCAGATTTCCTAGGATCTTCACTCCTTTCTTCTGAAGCAATAGGAATATCAAAATTGATTATTTCCAGGATCCTTTGGAAAATGTAACTAGGGAATGTATTTAATCTTACCATGGACTTCCTCTCTCTCAACAGATCCAGGAGTAGGTATAGTTGAATCTTTTGATGGTACAAATATGTCAGCATGAACTTGGGTTTCCCCTGGGACTTCTTTTTCTGATTGTGAAACATCTGCTCTTAATCCCTTGAGAGAGGAAAGAGAGATAGATCCTTCAAGAGGATAAAACATCATTAGCAGAACGTCTTGAGAAATTTTTATACCCTGAAGATTGTATAAATACATACTCTTTCGGTGAACGCTTCAAAGCAATGTCATTGCTCTTTTGCATTTTTGATAAAAAGCTTGAGGATAGATTGAAACACTTCTCTTAATAGGGGAAACTTGAGGTAATTGTTGAAGATTTTCTATTGCCACTAACCTAGTCATGATACTTGCTCTTGGAGAGTGTTCTGGAGACTTGGGAGGATTATTCATTGCACCAATTGAAGATCCTACAGGACTATACTGAGGTGATTCAAGAATCGGTCCAGATCATCCTTCTCTACATTTAAGCTGCAGAAATACATTTTCATCAAGATTAATTATGTCAAATGATAAATCAGAGTTGATATGAAAGAAAAAGTGAAATAAATTCTCAGTATTAACATAAATATCCCAATCATCCTTAGAGTCAATAATTACCCCTTTGTAGACTCCTAAATCCAGCATATGAGATACTCGTTTAGAGGCCGATATTTGTTTATCAGTTTCATATATAAAAGTCTCTAATTCCGCAATATACTTCTATACTTCTGGCAAGTTATTTTCTAGATTGAAATCAGAAGGTTCCTTGATATCACCAATATCTAGTATTCGAATACCATGCTGAAGAAATGCTCAGGCATCTCTGAGATCACAGGTTATACTCTCCCAGTGATGAATTGCTGAAGGTCACACAGAATTCAATCCTGGCCTGGTTGACTGTGGAAGAGGTTCAACACCTTCCAATTTAAGATATTCTTTAGACCTTTCTTCCTCATAAAATTCAACAGATGGAATAGGAATCTCTGTTTGATAGTGGCGACGGGATCGCCTTGGAGTTGGAGGTATTTCTTCTTTAGCCTTGGTCTTCTTGGTGTACTTCTAGCGAAGATGTTTTGAGGGCATTGAAACCTCTGATATTTCTGTATCATCTCTGGCCTTGGACTTCTTTCCACAATTTCCACATGAAACAATCATATTTCCCACTTGATATACTCCTTTTTTTAGATCCCCTTGAGGATATAAAGAATCCCAAGCATTGGAATACCTAGCTTCCAATCTGATTCATGCATCTAGTGGAGGTAATGTAATTGACAATTTGGATACCTATGAAGCTGTGAGAATCCATAATTGTCGCACTAGCATTGGTTTCCTCTCATGTATAACATATGTGGGTGGAACGGTGATTGATTGTTGAAGAAACATGAATTGACGAGAATACCTATAGGGAACATAAGCCTCGCAGATAATTTCACCATGAATCCTGGTTGATAGTACACCATCCCTGAATTCCATCCTATAAGATCTCAGCTCATAATTCTTTTCTTTACCATCATCAATAAATGTTCCAGTGGGTGGATTACCTAATGTAAAGAAGTTGAATTCTCTTGAGACATTCTATACCTTTAGTACCTCATCAGGTCTCAAGTTCAGTGGCTTAATACCATAAAATTTCTATAAAAATGGGGTGAATCGACCATTAGGAACTCTGACTAAGTTCAATACTGAGTGTGAAGAAAAATGTGATGCAATCTATCCCCACAACACTTTAAATGGCCCCCCAATTCTAAATGGAGCCATCCCATTTTATAAATGCAGCAAGGGATGGTAAATTCATTCCAAAACAGGGGTTTCTAGCCCAATATACTTCCCCTATACCAATTTAGCTGTAATATTGAGTGTCCTTAATCTTACACCCCCACCGGATTCATGGACTAGAAGGAAATAAACACTTAGACACATGGTAAGGAAGGTATCTAAGTGTACTTTTGTATCTATATCGTTTTTGACTTTATAACCCCAGTTCTTGTAATCCCCTCTTTCTAGTGTTGACCAATATGTGCCTAAACTGCCTTGGTTATTGGTGGAAGGACAAATAGTAGGATGTCCATAGGTTGGACCTTCATCTATTGTTGGTTCTAAGAAAGCCTCCATCCACACTCTATCATGAATATCTTTCTTATCCTTGGGTAAATTCTTCACTATCTTAAATAATTCCTGGGCCAGCGGTGGTGTTCTAGTAACATCACCCCATGTTGAAGTAGGTAGGATGAATTCATCATACAATTCCCCACAAATAAGAATTCCAGCTATTTGGTAAATGTCCCAACGACTAATACCAACTTCACCATGCATCAAATGACAGGATTTTGTTTGTGGACTCCATCGACTCAGTAATTTAGGAATGAATTCATTTTTATAAACAGAAGACTTCCCCATCAAGATAGATTCGTAAATATGAATGTTTGATAACTCTTTTTTAAATTCTGTACAAGTATGACGTACCTAGAATACCCACATCCACTCAGGTTTTACACGCCCTCTATAATGAAGGTCCCAGTCTCCTTTCCAACAATTTGATTGATATGTTTGAGAACCATGAAAAGCGGAATCATAAAAATGTTGTTTAGCTCCACAACATGATCCTTCATGTCTGGAGTGCAACCACTATGATGAAGGATGCAACCAATTAGGACTGTTCCTTATTGTATCGGAACCCCCTTTCACTAATATTCATGCTGTTATAGTTGGAGTACTGAAGAATCCAATTCTTTGGAAAGTAATTCTTAATAGATGGAAAATAGGTGTCTTCCAAAATCCCATGCCCATACAGAGGTAAAAAAGGACATTGTGGATAGTCATGTTGGTACGGAATTAGGACCTTCTATAGACCAGGAAGAGTACTCTCAATAGTTTCATAATAATATGGCATGACGATCCTCATCATTTCATTTTGAGGAACCTTAGCTTCTTTAGTATGAGTCATCAAATGAGTCATTATTTCCTGTAAAAAGAATTTTCAAAACATTCAAAGTCAAATTTTAAAGAAGAAAGTGATATTTTTTGGCAAAGGACACTGTTCACGTAGGTCCTTCGACAAGGTCCTCCACATAGGCCCTTTGACAAGATCCTTCGATGAGGTCACTCACAGAAGTTCCTTCAACAAGGATCCAAGCACAACTCTATTAGTTAATTCCTTCTAGCGTAGCTCAAATCGCGTAAGCAATTTCACCTTGATGAAATTTCCAGAGAATTACATGAGAGCACAATGCGATGCAGCTAAGCAAACGAGCTACGCAACAAAGCTCTAAATTTTGTAGAAATAACAAGTGAAGAAAAAAATGCGAAAGGTTGATACCTATTTATAGGAAATAGAAGACCTACACGTCTGTTGATGATCCTTTCCGTCACATAGTCCAACAAATGGGAAAGGGGGATACCTTAAGCACGATTACGGTCACCCTTTGAAGAACAACAAAAATTGACAAAGGCATGGACCAGGAACCCATTTGGAGGGAGTCGTGCAAGTTTCTTGTGTGTCGCGCAAGTCACTTGCGCGCCAAGTACATCACTTGCGCGCCACATATGGGTCGCGCAAGTCACTTGAGCGCCCTATTATTTTTTTCCCAAGGTTCCCAGTGGCTTATAAATTGCCCCTATGGGCCCCCCATTTTGAGGACGAAATTTCCAAAACTCAGATTCAAGCTCTAGTCGCCGAAGTCATTGTCTCGCGTCTTCCAAACACTTATAAGGTAATTCTATACCACGAATGGAATCTCTAAAGAGGAAGAATTCCGCCTAAGTGATAGAACTCATTAGTACTTGCATGCCTAAGTGTCCCACCCCTAAGGGAAATGAAGACACTTGCGCGCCACCTTACCCTCTCAAGGAAACTTGCGCTCCACTCTTCTGGAAGCCTCTAGGGATGATTCTAAGGTCTTGAGTTCGAAGTCTCCTAGGTATTACCCTATATATTATTTGTCGCCCAAGGTGACTCATGTCGCGCAAGTATACTTGCATGACTAGTACTTTCACGCCAGAATGATACTTGTGTGCCTCCTTCCTAGTCACCTCCATTCCTCAAATCTACCTCTCCTTTTCAAGATATAGCCTTCAAAACCCTCTTCAAATCCATTTATGGCATGGTTCCTTTGTTGGATTTCTTATCTAAAAGGAATTTTGTGAGAACCTCTCCCAAAACCTTGTGACTTACAAGCTTTATGTCACCATGGTTAGGGGTTTCTCATATAACCTCATCCTTTAAGATGAAAAGATCTTTTGATTTGGGCCTCCATCTATGGAGTAAACACCAAGTTACAAGTCCCCTTAACCATGGCCTCCTTCTCGGGAGTAAGCCCCAGTCATAGTTTCCTTAAACATTGGGAATCCTCCTCAGGAGTAAGTGTAACGCCCCGACCCTAGTTGCCTAGAGTCGGTGCATTATTACATAACATTGGCATGATCACAAGAAAGATCAAATCTCGAAAGACCGATTGGTTTAGTAGCCTTGGAAACACTAGATATATTCATAAGTTTTACATTACATCATAAAATGAAAAACTACTACAACAACATAATGTCTCCATAATCCACACTACTATCCCCTCATAATATCCCTGCAGGTCATTTATAATTTACTTCTTCACATCCTGGGGAAAAATAAAACAAAGAAAAGGGGTGAGCTCAAATGCCCAGTAAGGATAACAATATAGCGGAAACTTTCATAAATAAGAATAAACATTTAAGGCAATGCATTACTAAAACAAAAGCCTTTTAAAATTGAACTTCAACATGGTATGGCAAAAGTAAAATGAAATAATGCCATTTACTTATTCACATGGATATTCTACTAATCGAATAATCACATGCAAAAATCAATAACCACTTTCATAATGTTGGAATGCATAATGCCAGACTATCATAACCACATAGCCAAGGCCTCGTGCCAAGGCTACAAATAAGATTTTGTCAAGGCCTTGTGCCAAGACACTAGTTTGTCTCATGAGACCTACCGATGCATCGAGGAGCTATAGCGGGCTCCACCCGTCACTTATTAAGTCCAATGCATTCCCATATGAAAAGGTTTAAACATAACATAAACATTCGTATTAAAACTAGCATACGAAATGTCAATACTTTCACAATAAACTATGAATGGTATAAAAATAGAACATCCACAGTCAAACATATCACAAAACCTTCAATACAATATAGAAGTTTTGTATCATAATAAATCAACTTCAAATAATCTTAAAATCCATCAAAGGATGTTGACATAGATGAAATCAAAATTCTTTTAAAAGAAATATCTCCTTTTATTTTGAAATCATTTAAGATCCATATAAAATAAAACATTTTCTTTGAAAATATTCTTATAAGCTTGTATGGGAAGCTTCGACGATTTTATAACGGCGGAAAATAACCGCACCCGCCGTATAAGTTAAAAAAACATTCTTACCTCAATTCTGTCGAAAAGGTTAAAAAGGACTTTGTTTTGAAAACGACGGAAAGATTCCTTTATAAACCTCTTATAAAAAGTCAAACAAGGGTATAAATGACTTTAACCCATATTCTTGTAAATAGTAAAAATGTTTTGAAATACATTTCGAAGAAACATGGATGTGGATGATAAAGAGATCCCAGTAGATTATTACGTATAATACAACCTCGGATAATGAAGAGATGTGAAATAACCCTTACCTTGTACTTTTCCTTGGTTGTGGTAGGTTAACCTCCTGTATAATGGTGAAATAATTGTTATTAAATTATACAAGAATCATATACATTAATATGATATCATATATGATCTTTTAATATTGATTTGATAATAATATCTTAGTATTATCGTTGTTTCGGGTGTTAACTTACTTGTTTTCTTTCATATGTTTTGTTACGTAAGACATGTTTGTAAAGGATAGGTTGTATATTATTCATATCCAGAATGATATCAAGTCCTTAAACATCATTTTTAAATCATAAAATGATAATTACGCTTTAATGGTTACGATGGAGAATGAATCTCATCGCGTTCGTGGAGACGGTAGTCCGTACGTACGCACGAGCGACAATATCATTATTTTGATATTAAAATAATATATAAATGGATGGTATATCATATATACAGAATCATTAACATGTTATATTTATTATTTACATGAGTTACACATCATTATTATACCCATCCAAATAATATTATATTGAATAACAATTACACCACGACGTGGAGACGGTAAGCCGTACGTACGCACGTATGGTGACATGTTATTCAAAGGGTGGATAGAATACTGAATATGATTGTACCATATTTATAATAACATCACAGTATATGTGAGATACTGGAGTTATTATTTCAGAATGGTAAGAACAAAGGAAGAAGAAGTGGAAGAAGAAATGAACTTAGAAAAGGGTGGTGAAATCATTACCTCTTCTTCGGGTTCTTCCTTTTGATTTGATCAAAAGGGCTCCTTAGGTTGGCTTTCTGATCAAACTAAGGCCTCTAGGTTGTATTGAGGGATGTTGGGAGAGTATTTGGGCAGAGTTTGGCCGAACCAAAAGGCTTTAGAGGTGTGAAGAAATGAGAAGGAGGAGTGCCCTTTTATAAGAGGGGTGAGGGGCACCTTTGGAAAAGCTAGAAATATTAATTTATAATAAATTCATATTCGGTTTCTAAAGGCTCCAAAGTTTACTATTCAAAGGATGAGGTGGGGATAGGTCGAAAACAACTCATCCAATAGAATTTAGACAGGTTTGGGTACTTATATTAACCTTATCTTTAAGTATTAACTCTAAGTTAATTAGTTTCACTTTTACTATGTCTCTTTGTATTTTTATATAATATGGTTAATAAACTTACTATATACATCCAAGCGACCCCCAAGTGGTCCATTAATGATTAACCTATCATAATATAAGTCTCTTGGCCGAACCTTAGATTTTTAGGAATTTAATATCAATTAATAATATAATATTTGTTTTAAGAACTCTTTTATGTAAATTTTGACACTATTCAATAGTTGATTTTTGTGAAACTCATAACAGATTGATTACTTCGAACAAAGTCCATTAAATCAATCCTAATATATCATATTAGCCTAGAAAATTAGTTTAATTCATTAAAAGTTTCATATTATATTTATTTGGGTATTTATAATATCAATTATTTTAATTTTTCACTATTATAGTAATTACTGCATCATCATTGTGTCATAAATAAAATAACTTATTTATTGTCTAAAAATTATAAATAAAATATCATTATGTAGGAAATCTTTTTATCTTTCTAATGAATATTTATAATCGAAAATCCAACATGTATAACCCTATGTAAAAAAATTGTTCTTCTAAAAGATATATGCTTGTGTCATTTTTGTATTCATTTTAACTTAATTAAAATAAAGTGTCATTATCACTTACAAGTGGATCCATGGGGTCCCAAAATTGACACAAAGATGCCCATGGTCGACCATGTATCAACCAATAGGGTTAAGACACGTTTTAGGGTAATTTTGTATTATTATAATATTATTTTTTTAACCCTTATTTACCGGATTTACCCTTTAACCATGGTAAATAAAATATTTACCGCAGTAATTATTCAAAATGTCTAAAAATAAAAGTTACCTATTTACATAATTTGGACATCCTGATTCCAAATATGGAATCCATTTTCCTAAATTCAAAACACAGAAGTGGCAGAAATTAATTTAAAATTAATTCCCGCTGTTAAAACAAAAAGCGTGTTTTTAAGAGATAATAACTATCAAAAGATTGACACTTGTTTATGTTTGGTTTAATTGTAAAATTATGTCCAATGATAAACATTAAATTGAATGGTAAAAATATATTCTAAATATACTTTAAAACCACTCAAATTCATAATTTATCACTATTAATTATTTTGATTAAAAAAGTTGTTTTTAATTAAAATTTAGAAATTTTCACTATTCATCAAAATATGAAAGTTATCCGAAATGTACCAAAATTTCACCCTAGGCTAATTTTGATATTCCGAATCCAAAAATGAAGTCCATTTTGAAATATAGAATATATATGATTTCAAAAATTAGGTATTACTATTCACAACGGCTAGTTTAATTAGTTGTGGTGTGTGTTAGAACTCGAGGTTGCGTACAACACACGCTATCGCATTATTCAAAGGGAAACGTACCGTAGAAGCTTGGGGTGTTACATTCTCCCCTCCTTCAAATAATTGCGTCCTCGCAATTTCTAGGGTATTACTACATAAAAAGACTCGGGTGGTTCTTCATCATAAGTTCCTCGGGTTCCCACGTTGCCTCTTCCATCTTATGATTTCTCCACAAAACTTTTACCAGACGCGTCGTCCGGTTTCTCAGTACTTGTTCTCTTGTATCAAGAATCCTGACGGGCTCTTCACAATAGGAAAGATCGGGTTCCAGTTCTAATTCCTCATAGGTGAGTACATGCGTTGGGTCAGGCATGTATTTCCTCAACAGAGATACGTGGAACACATCGTGAACTTTGGAGAGACTTGGCGGCATTGCCAATCGGTAAGCTACAGCCCCAATTCGTTCTAGAATTTCGAAAGGTCCGATGTACCTGGGACTCAATTTACCTTTCTTACCAAAACGTATGACTCCCTTCCATGGAGATACCTTCAGGAAAACATGATCACCGACTTGAAATTCCAAATCCTTCCTTCGATTATCGGCATAGCTCTTCTGCCTACTTTGAGCTGCTTTAATGTGATTTTGGATTACTTTCACCTTTTCCACCGTTTCCTCCACCAGCTCTGGGCCTACAAGTTTTCTTTCACCAACGTCATCCCAACAGGTTGGTGTACGACATCTCTTTCCGTATAACGCTTCATATGGTGCCATCTGTATACTCGAATGGAAGCTATTGTTATAGGAAAATTCTACTAGTGGTAAATATTGATCCCACATACCCTGAAAATCAAGTGAGCAAGATCTCAACATGTCTTCTAAGGTCTGAATAGTCCGTTCTGATTGTCCGTCTGTCTGAGGGTGGTAAGCAGTGCTCAAATGAAGTTCAGTATCCAGGGATTTCTGAAGACTTTTCCAAAATCTTGAAGTAAAACGGGGATCACGATCAGAAACAATCGATAGAGGTACTCCATGAAGTCTCACAACTTCATTAATATATAGTCTTGCTAGACGTTCCAGGGGTAGATCTTCTCTTATAGCAAGAAAATGTGCTGACTTGGTAAGACGATCAACAATAACCCATATTGCATCGTTCCTTCTAGGAGTCTTTGGTAGCCCCATGACAAAGTCCATCGTAATATTGTCCCATTTCCACTCCGGTATGGGAAGAGGTTGCATGACTCCTCCAGGCTGTTGCCTTCCAGCTTTCACTTGTTGACAAACCATACATCTTGACACAAAATCAGTAATCTCCCTCTTCATGTTGTCCCACAAAAAATGTTCCTTCAAATCTCTATACATTTTGGTGCTCCCAGGGTGTATAGAGAAATTGGAACTATGAGCATCATCCAGCAATTCCCTTTTTAGATCAGGTATATTGGGAACACAAAGTCTCTTCCCGAATTTCAAAATTCCACCTTCATACGCAAAGTCTCTCAATCTCCCATCATTCACAGCTTTAATCTTCTTCTGAAATTCTTCATCATCGGTCTGAGAACTCTTAATCCTTTCTAGTAAAGATGGTTTGGCAACCATTTGAAAAAGCATTGATGTTTCACCTTCCCTGGTTATTCCCATGTCCATCTTCACTAGATCCATGAAAATTGGATCCCTTTCAATTCTCATCATGTTCAGAACTCCATGGTCTTTTCTGCTCAAAGCATCTGCCACCTTGTTTGCCTTCCCCGGGTGGTAGTGTATCGTACAATCATAATCCTTGAGTAATTCAAGCCATCTCCTTTGCCTCATGTTGAGTTCTTTTTGTGAGAAAATATACTTCAAACTCTTGTGATCAGTATAAATCTCACATTTTTCACCATAGAGGTAGTACCTCCATATCTTCAAAGCAAAGATCACAGCTGCTAACTCAAGATCATGAGTAGGATAGTTTTGTTCATTAATTTTCAACTGTCGTGATGCATAGGCAATAACTCTATCATTCTGCATAAGGACACAGCCAAGTCCTTTCTTCGATGCATCACTATAAATAACGAACCCATCATTCCCCGATGGTAGAGTCAATATAGGAGCATTGACTAATCTTCTCTTCAGTTCTTCGAAACATTCTTCACACTCTTTTGTCCAAACAAATTTAACCCCTTTACGTGTGAGCTTCGTTAATGGGTTAGCCAATCGGGCAAAATTCTGGACGAAACGTCGATAATAACCTGCCAAACCAATAAAACTACGTACCTCAGTTATATTCGTAGGTGCTGGCCATTCTTGGATTGCCTTGGTCTTAGAAGGATCAACAGAGATTCCATCTTTAGAGACAATATGGCCAAGAAAAGAAATCTCCTGAAGCCAGAATTCACACTTGCTAAACTTTCCATATAATTCATGCCTCCTCAGAGTCTTCAAGATAATGCGCAAGTGATTTTCATGATCTTTGTAGGTTTTGGAGTATACCAAGATATCATCAATAAATACCACCACAAATTCATCGAGATACTCCTTGAAAACTCTATTCATCAGATCCATGAATACAGAGGGTGCATTAGTCAATCCAAACGGCATTACAGTAAACTCGTAATGCCCGTACCTGGTTCGAAATGCTGTCTTCGGAATGTCTTCCTTCTTCACACACAACTGATGGTATCCAGATCGAAGGTCAATCTTTGAAAAGTATTGAGCTCCATGCAGTTGGTCAAATAAATCATCAATACGAGGTAGGGGATACTTGTTCTTTATCGTTATAGCATTGATCTCCCTGTAGTCGATACATAACCTCATAGATCCATCTTTCTTTTTAACAAAAAGAACAGGGGCTCCCCATGGAGAAACACTAGGGCGAATAAATCCCTTATTACTCAATTCCACTAGTTGTTTCTTTAGTTCGACTAGCTCTACAGTGGCCATTCTATAAGGGGTCTTCGATATAGGCCTTGATCCAGGAATTAAATCAATGGAAAACTCTACTTCTCGTTCTGAAGGATGTCCAGGTAAATCTTCCGGAAATACATCTACAAACTCTTTCACAATAGGTACATCCTCTATTTGAACATTTCTTTCCTCACCGACAGTTATTTCATTCTCTTCCTCCCCGATAATTGAATTAAGTTGAGCTACAGGGGGTGGATCTAAATAAGAATTAGGTGGTGACGATTCTGCTCTAAAAATAAGGTGCTCCTTATCATTATCATCAAGAATCGTAACCTCTTTCTTCTTACAATAAATCTTCGCATCATAGTCCGAAAGCCAGTCCATACCGAGGATTATATCAAACTCAATCATTGGTATGACGATGAAATCAGCAGATAAAGAAAATTTATGTGCTCTAATGGGGACTGATTCACAAAACTTTGTTGCAACGATACTTCCCTTAGGAGTTTTAACTGACAACTCCCTTATTAAATCAAATTGGAAATATCTAATTTTCTTAGCAAACTGGGAAGATATGAAACAATGCGATGATCCGGAATCAAATAATGCATTTGCTAAACTTGAGGAAACCATTAAATTACCTGCCACCACGTCTTTCGGAGCTTCTACCTCAGCAGTAGTGATAGCATAAGCCTGGCCTTGATCCCTTGGCCTTTTCTGAGGTAAGTTCTCCTGACGCTTAGGACATGCATTTGCATAATGCCCCATCTCCCTGCAATTGTAGCACTGAACGTTGGTAGCTTCCTTCTTCCCCTTGCAATCATGAGCTTGGTGGCCTTTTTCACCACACTTGTAACAGACTCCCATTCCCTTCAGGCAAGCACCGTGGGGTTTCTTCCCGCACTTACCACAAGAAGGATATTCAACCTTTCCCTTCTTCCCCTTATTTCCATTCCCAGATTGATCAGCAGGTCTCTTCTTCTCTTACTTTGCTTTAAAGTCATAAGACTTAGAGAATTCCTTTTCGGTCTTGATAGCACATGAGACAATGTCTTCGTACGATGAAAAGGATTGTGAGACTAATGCTCGACGGAGAAATGGTTTTAACCCATCAAAGAAACGATCAATCTTACTTCTTGGGTTGCGAATATAATCACCAGCGTACCTCGCTAACCTTGTAAAGTTAGCCTCATACTTTGTGACATTCTCATCCTCCTTTTGTCTCAGACTCAGAAATTGCCTTTCCATATCTGCTCGATGGTCGCGAGGAAAGTATTTTTCTAAAAACAGATCTTTGAACTCCCTCCATTCCATGTTTGATACTTCATCATCTTCCTTCATGTTTTGAATCAATGACCACCATTGATCAGCATCTCCAGTGAGGCGGTAAACTGCCATGGTAACTTTTTCCCTTTCACTACTCCCCAAAGCCTGAAATATTTTCTCTAGGGAAAATATCCATTGCTCAGATACTAAGGGATTTGTACTCCCATTGAACGTTGGTGGTTGTTGTCTCATGAATCGATCTAACATTGATCCTCCACGCTGCGGATCAGGGTGCTCCATACGGGTAAGGTTATTATTCATAACCTGAGTAAGTTGTCCCAGTACGGTGATTAGCTGATCAGCACCAGTTGCATCACCAGCCCCACTATAATTATCTTGAGCAGGAGAGCAATCCCTACATGGAGTGCGTGTATTGATACGGTTTCCATTTCTTCCACTAGGCGCCATTTCTAAAAAAAATGGCATAAACTAGATCAGTTTATGCATCAAAATACATAATCCCATACTTATAAAACACTTAACATAAATTGAACTATTTATGGATATAATCCATAATCATAAAAATGTTTTCTTTGAGGAAGTATATACTCATAAACCCTTCATAATGATTTGTAAAGATAGTGAGAGTTATCCTAAGCATATCCCCCGGGAGTGTCGTAACCAAGAGTGCAGCAAGGCCCGTTGTCGTGCACCAGTTCCCGTTCGAGTCTAGCTCAAAGCGGTGTTTTCGGGTTTTACCCCTAGGTACATCTGTGCCAGAGCCGCCTCTACCTGCTCGTATCCAGACAGGGATGTATTGCTCGAAAAACTCACAAAATCTCTACAATACCAAAATTCTAGGAAGTTCTTCTATACTAATCCTCAAAGTTCATCTTAGGTCTACGTGCTCTAATCAGAGTTTATCTAAATCTAGCTTCCAAGGTTTGTACTAAACCTCCCTCTGATACCAACTGTAACGCCCCGACCCTAGTTGCCTAGAGTCGGTGCATTATTACATAACATTGGCATGATCACAAGAAAGATCAAATCTCGAAAGACCGATTGGTTTAGTAGCCTTGGAAACACTAGATATATTCATAAGTTTTACATTACATCATAAAATGAAAAACTACTACAACAACATAATGTCTCCATAATCCACACTACTATCCCCTCATAATATCCCTGCAGGTCATTCATAATTTACTTCTTCACATCCTGGGGAAAAATAAAACATAGAAAAGGGGTGAGCTCAAATGCCCAGTAAGGATAACAATATAGCGGAAACTTTCATAAATAAGAATAAACATTTAAGGCAATGCATTACTAAAACAAAAGCCTTTTAAAATTGAACTTCAACATGGTATGGCAAAAGTAAAATGAAATAATGCCATTTACTTATTCACATGGATATTCTACTAATCGAATAATCACATGCAAAAATCAATAACCACTTTCATAATGTTGGAATGCATAATGCCAGACTATCATAACCACATAGCCAAGGCCTCGTGCCAAGGCTACAAATAAGATTTTGTCAAGGCCTTGTGCCAAGACACTAGTTTGTCTCATGAGACCTACCGATGCATCGAGGAGCTATAGCGGGCTCCACCCGTCACTTATTAAGTCCAATGCATTCCCATATGAAAAGGTTTAAACATAACATAAACATTCGTATTAAAACTAGCATACGAAATGTCAATACTTTCACAATAAACTATGAATGGTATAAAAATAGCACATCCACAGTCAAACATATCACAAAACCTTCAATACAATATAGAAGTTTTGTATCATAATAAATCAACTTCAAATAATCTTAAAATCCATCAAAGGATGTTGACATAGATGAAATCAAAATTCTTTTAAAAGAAATATCTCCTTTTATTTTGAAATCATTTAAGATCCATATAAAATAAAACATTTTCGTTGAAAATATTCTTATAAGCTTGTATGGGAAGCTTCGACGATTTTATAACGGCGGAAAATAACCGCACCCGCCGTATAAGTTAAAAAAAACATTCTTACCTCAATTCTGTCGAAAAGGTTAAAAAGGACTTTGTTTTGAAAACGACGGAAAGATTCCTTTATAAACCTCTTATAAAAAGTCAAACAAGGGTATAAATGACTTTAACCCATATTCTTGTAAATAGTAAAAATGTTTTGAAATACATTTCGAAGAAACATGGATGTGGATGATAAAGAGATCCCAGTAGATTATTACGTATAATACAACCTCGGATAATGAAGAGATTGTGAAATAACCCTTACCTTGTACTTTTCCTTGGTTGTGGTAGGTTAACCTCCTGTATAATGGTGAAATAATTGTTATTAAATTATACAAGAATCATATACATTAATATGATATCATATATGATCTTTTAATATTGATTTGATAATAATATCTTAGTATTATCGTTGTTTCGGGTGTTAACTTACTTGTTTTCTTTCATATGTTTTGTTACGTAAGACATGTTTGTAAAGGATAGGTTGTATATTATTCATATCCAGAATGATATCAAGTCCTTAAACATCATTTTTAAATCATAAAATGATAATTACGCTTTAATGGTTACGATGGAGAATGAATCTCATCGCGTTCGTGGAGACGGTAGTCCGTACGTACGCACGAGCGACAATATCATTCTTTTGATATTAAAATAATATATAAATGGATGGTATATCATATATACAGAATCATTAACATGTTATATTTATTATTTACATGAGTTGCACATCATTATTATACCCATCCAAATAATATTATATTGAATAACAATTACACCACGACGTGGAGACGGTAAGCCGTACGTACGCACGTATGGTGACATGTTATTCAAAGGGTGGATAGAATACTGAATATGATTGTACCATATTTATAATAACATCACAGTATATGTGAGATACTTGAGTTATTAATTCAGAATGGTAAGAACAAAGGAAGAAGAAGTGGAAGAAGAAATGAACTTAGAAAAGGGTGGTGAAATCATTACCTCTTCTTCGGGTTCTTCCTTTTGATTTGATCAAAAGGGCTCCTTAGGTTGGCTTTCTGATCAAACTAAGGCCTCTAGGTTGTATTGAGGGATGTTGGGAGAGTATTTGGGCAGAGTTTGGCCGAACCAAAAGGCTTTAGAGGTGTGAAGAAATGAGAAGGAGGAGTGCCCTTTTATAAGAGGGGTGAGGGGCACCTTTGGAAAAGCTAGAAATATTAATTTATAATAAATTCATATTCGGTTTCTAAAGGCTCCAAAGTTGACTATTCAAAGGATGAGGTGGGGATAGGTCGAAAAAAACTCATCCAATAGAATTTAGACAGGTTTGGGTACTTATATTAACCTTATCTTTAAGTATTAACTCTAAGTTAATTAGTTTCACTTTTACAATGTCTCTTTGTATTTTTATATAATATGGTTAATAAACTTACTATATACATCCAAGCGACCCCCAAGTGGTCCATTAATGATTAACCTATCATAATATAAGTCTCTTGGCCGAACCTTAGATTTTTAGGAATTTAATATCAATTAATAATATAATATTTGTTTTAAGAACTCTTTTATGTCAATTTTGACACTATTCAATAGTTGATTTTTGTGAAACTCATAACAGATTGATTACTTCGAACAAAGTCTATTAAATCAATCCTAATATATCATATTAGCCTAGAAAATTAGTTTAATTCATTAAAAGTTTCATATTATATTTATTTGGGTATTTATAATATCAATTATTTTAATTTTTCACTATTATAGTAATTACTGCATCATCATTGTGTCATAAATAAAATAACTTATTTATTGTCTAAAAATTATAAATAAAATATCATTATGTAGGAAATCTTTTTATATTTCTAATGAATATTTATAATCGAAAATCCAACATGTATAACCCTATGTAAAAAAATTGTTCTTCTAAAAGATATATGCTTGTGTCATTTTTGTATTCATTTTAACTTAATTAAAATAAAGTGTCATTATCACTTACAAGTGGATCCATGGGGTCCCAAAATTGACACAAAGATGCCCATGGTCGACCATGTATCAACCAATAGGGTTAAGACACGTTTTAGGGTAATTTTGTATTATTATAATATTATTTTTTTAACCCTTATTTACCGGATTTACCCTTTAACCATGGTAAATAAAATATTTACCGCAGTAATTATTCAAAATGTCTAAAAATAAAAGTTACCTATTTACATAATTTGGACATCCTGATTCCAAATATGGAATCCATTTTCCTAAATTCAAAACACAGAAGTGGCAGAAATTAATTTAAAATTAATTCCCGCTGTTAAAACAAAAAGCGTGTTTTTAAGAGATAATAACTATCAAAAGATTGACACTTGTTTATGTTTGGTTTAATTGTAAAATTATGTCCAATGATAAACATTAAATTGAATGGTAAAAATATATTCTAAATATACTTTAAAACCACTCAAATTCATAATTTATCACTATTAATTATTTTGATTAAAAAAGTTGTTTTTAATTAAAATTTAGAAATTTTCACTATTCATCAAAATATGAAAGTTATCCGAAATGTACCAAAATTTCACCCTAGGCTAATTTTGATATTCCGAATCCAAAAATGAAGTCCATTTTGAAATATAGAATATATATGATTTCAAAAATTAGGTATTACTATTCACAACGGCTAGTTTAATTAGTTGTGGTGTGTGTTAGAACTCGAGGTTGCGTACAACACACGCTATCGCATTATTCAAAGGGAAACGTACCGTAGAATCTTGGGGTGTTACAGTAAGCCCCAATATTAATTTCTTTTGATTTGGACTTCCTTCTCAGGAATAAAACCCAATCACAAGTCCATCTTAATTTGGGTTTCCTTTTCATGAGTAAGTACTGGATTAAAATTCTAAATCTCCATAAAGTACAAATACTTTTATGGACCCTGCTCTTTGGCTTCTTTCCTATGTCCTGGTCTTCATTTACTTGGGAATTCATACATATGTAATCCCTACATCATTTCTCATGACTGCATATTTCATGGCCCCATCATCAAATTTACTAATACCACTTGTTTCTCAAACTGAGCATGACTCATGTGAGCTTCGAGTGTGAAAGTAATCACAAAATCTCTTTTTGGGCCATGAACCATGCATATACCCCATATTTATTTACCCGAACTACGTGGATTTTGATCTCTACCTTAAAAGTGGAATATGTAGGTATCTTATATAAGGTTCAGGACCATCTTTCATTAATTATTTTCCATCCCATATGACATTAAACTATATCCTTCTTATCAAACTACGTGGGTTCTGATTCCTTTTTAACAAGGATACGTAGGTAGCCCATCTGCGGGGACGATCCCAACTCTAAAATAATCCATGTATTTCTGAATGAAAATAAATTTCAAGTGCCCAACTGGGTTTCTTTAAAACCAGTATGGTCATCATAATGACCAAGAGATTTCTATATAATGTATTGATGGATACCATTGACTACGGATCTATAGTACATATGGATGATTCTCCATCATTGAAGAACCTCAAATACATATAAAAGATTCTCTAAAACCCATAAATATCAATCATTGATTTCCAAATATTAGAAAAATTCATTTTCAGGCTTGTTGAATTAATAAGGATTCTTGAACATAACTTAATTCTAAAAGAGAGTCCCGGAGTCGGTAATAATTCCCCCCAAAAAAGTGTGATGAGTCTGACCTCCCATCCTCTCGACCAATGCAAATTTTTAAGCCTCATTGGTCCACAAATAATTAGAACCAAACTTTGGAATATAGGTCCAAATGGATATATAATCATTGGGTGTTTCTAGTTCTACAAATAAACCCATTAGAAACCTGATCGTACCACGATTCACTGTTTAATTTCACCCTTATACCAATGTACTAAACTGGTATTATATTGAAAATTAAAAGTATAATAACAAATTTTACTCCATGTTTGATTCAATTATTTTGTGTTTAACACTGTTAAAAAGGGAAATGTTACATGTTTTGATAATTATATTGAAGGTGGAGGTGATTTGGAGAACCCTTGATGAAGTCCAAGAAAGATGGGAAAATCTGCACATGATCCAAGATCACCAGTGGACTCAACCGCATATTTCTACAGAACCGTGCAACCAAATGCACTTACATTTTGTGGGCCGGTCCGATATTTGATGGTATACATTTCATATGAAGGAACTGAAGCCCCATTCGGCCTCTACGATGCCCATACTAACTGATCTGTCCAAGGAATAAAAGCTGGACCAAGTCAAATTCGGTGTTCTGTATTTTATCAATATCTTGAGATTTAGTTGTCCAAATGGTGACAAACATTCTGTGGAGACATCCAATAGGTTGGGCTACAACTTATCTATTTTCTTCAAAGCGAGATACGGTTTCCCGAAGGACGAAACTCATGGTACAAGTGGATTGAATAAATTTGTGTTCATAAAACCATGTTCCAATTTTCCTATAAAATGGCACCCTGGGCTCCCCATTTGGAAGTTCGGCCATGAGGCAAGGTGCTGCCATTTTGGATTCCCCAAGGAGCCTTTTCATCATCTCAAGATGTTCTGGAGGCTATGGGAAGTTCTACTTCAACATCTTCTTCTTCTTCCCTTCTCATGGGTTTCTAAACCCCCTGTGATCACCTGGGGAGGAATGTGATGTAATCCCGAGCTTCAAACTTGTATTATTTTGAATGATCTTTTTAATTCTAAGTTGTATGTTGTTTTTTCTCATCCTCTATTTTTATTTAATTGAGTTATATACTGGTATGTTATACTCTACTCAAATGATCATGTTTGGGGGTACCCTTTCATGTGATGTTTCACACACCGTTCATCCCTTTTTCTTCCCTCATTCAATTTCGGTGTTTTTGTGGTTCATATTGGTCAATTAAAATAACATAATCACTGTCAAGATCATGCACATTTATGTCATGGTATTTCAAAGATGTAACATACAAACTCCGATAGCACATTGAGTTCTTCGTGTGTTGCCTTGGTGAGTTTTAGTTATGACGTCAAACACAAATCACTCAATCATCGGTGGTGCCCGGTGAATCATTGTGTGTTTTTTACTAAACCCTAGGAGGTATCCTAGCATAAACTCAGTAACAGTATGTTAATATTTAATACAAACTAGGTATTAAAAGATCATAACCCCATCCCTTGAAGCGATGAAGGATGAGTATCACAAATCTTTCCCAATTTGATCACGTTTAATCAATCTTGTTTACTTCTACTTTGTTTTGTCACTTTCATTTTCTATTTTCATCTTTTATCATCAAACCCAAGTACTATAAAACCCCATTTACCTTTCTATATTCATAATAAAAACCCTTTTTTTAATTATTGATCTAAGGCTCTGTCGAGAGATGACCTAGGGTTGCTACTGTACCGCAGAAATTCTAGTCAAAATTAAACAACTAATTTGATTCGCTCGACAACGCGATCAAATTTTGCAGTCGTTTCTGGGGATCCAAGATCATTTTTTCTTTATTTCCTTTTATTGATTTCTTTTACTTCTTAATTATTACTCTTTTAAATACCCCACCCCAATTTGATTGTTTTTGTTTTGAGTTTTGTCTTTATTTTTGGTTGTCTTTGGTGTTTTCTCTCTCTCTCTCTCTTCTTCTCGGTATCCCTCTCTATAATTATATATTATAACATTATATTATCTTTTCACCCTTATTAAGTGATTTTATCCATATTCAAAAAAACATCACAAATTATTTTCATGACTCGATCTGGTAAAGAAACACTACTTGAATTTGACCCTGAAATTGAAAAGTCACTTCACACACAAATCAAGGCATCCAGAGAAGGTCAATCAAGTAACATTGAGGAACCCCTTTGGGAACCTCAAGTGGTCCTAAAAAAAATCCAAAATTGAACCCAGTAAAACCCAAGAAATCATGGCTGCAAATAATTGAACTTTAAAAGAACTGACCACCCCTGATGTGGAGTACCAACCTACGTACATCCAATATCCCAAGGAAGCAGCCAACTATGAGCTGAGATCAGGACTCATCCACCTTCTTCTTAAATTTCATGGTGTTCTCGGTGAGGACCCTCATAAACACCTTAAGGAATTTCACATAGTGTGCTCCACCATGAAACCCCAAAATGTGTTTGAGGACTTAATTAAGTTTAGGGCCTTCCCTTTCTCCCTTGATGGTCTAGTCAAAGATTGGATATACTATTTGCCTACCACAATTGGGGACTGGAATGACCTAAAAAGACTCGTTCTAGAGAATTTCTTCCCTACCTCCCTAACTGCATCAATTAGGAAAAAAATTTGTTGAATTAGGAAATCACAAGGAGAGACCCTTCATGAATATTGGGAGAGATTTCAAAGACTTTTCTCTAGCTTCCCCCACCACCAGATTAGTGAACAACTGTTAATCCAATAATTATATGAGGGACTTATTCCCATTGATTGTGTAATGATTGATGTTGTAGCTCGGGGTTCCCTAGTTGATAAAACCCCTTCCGTCGCTCATGACTTAATAGCCAACATGGCTCAAAATGCACAATAATTTGGTACACGAGTAATTTCACCAACCCGAGGAGTTCATGAGGTAAGTAATTCAGCCCTAGAACAAAAGGTAGATACTAAACATGATGAGATGCATACCCATATAAGGAAATTAGCTCAAGAACAAGGTAACTCACACTCTACTTCTAATATATTATAGTGTGGTATTTGTTTTGATAATACTCATTTTTCTAACCAGTGCCCACAACTTCAAGATTCATCTGAGTCTTGTGCAGTTGTGTTCCCAGGGAATCCATTCCAACAAGAACCTCCCTTTAGGAAAGAACAATTCAGGCCAAATCCAATTCCAGGGTGGCAAGCACAACCATAGTACCGACAAGGAGGAAACTCATGCTACCCCATGAAGAATTTGTATCAACAAGGCCAAGGTATGAAACCTTCTTATCCTTCAACTTCTCAAAAAAATCATCCTCCTCCTCCAAAATCTGAACCAAGCCTCGAGGACATGGTAAAAGAAATGACAACCCAGAACCTCCAGTTCCAACAGACCACACAATCGGCAATTCAAGACCTATGAACTCAAGTAGGGCAGCTGGAAAACACCATTGGTGAGCTTAAGATGCAAGGGTCTGGACAACTACCATCTCAACCCATTTCCAATCCGAAGGAAAAAGGTAATGTATGTGAAATTACACATTGTAGTGGTAAAGAAGCTTCTCCTTCTATTGACTCTACTCAACAGGTATGTCCCCCTCTTGAAAATACTCTTTCTCCACCAATAAAAGATTCCAATGAAGAAAATAAAAAAAAATGACAATAAAATTATCATTAAGGATTCCCCTGAACAGTCAATTCCTCTTCCTTTCCCTCAAAGACTCTCTAAATATAAGAAAAACTTTGATAATGAGATAGACAATGAAATAATGGATACATTTAAAAAATTTCAAGTTAATATTCCATTGTTGGATGCAGTCAAGAAAATTCCCCGTTATGACAAATTTCTTAAAGAACATCGCACCAATAGATGAAGGCTGAATGGGAATGAGAGAGTAAACTTAGGTAGGAATTCCTCTACCTTCATTCAACTAGAAATGCCAAACAAAATCAAGGATCTGGGCACATTCACAATACCGTGTACCTTAGGGGAGACCTTTTTTTCAGATGCTATGCTAGATTTAGGTGCTTCCATTAATGTAATGCCTAACTCTGTATATAAATCTCTATACGTTGTAGAGCTTCAACCAACGGGCATTATCATGCAAATTTCCAATCGGAGTACAACACATCCAAATGAAGTGAATGAGGATGTCCTTGTACAAGTGAAGAATCTCATATTCCCTACTCATTTCTACACTCTTAATATGGAAGATACCCAAACCCAAGGACATTCTACTCTCATACATGGGAGTTCATTCCTAAAAATAGCAAAGACGATCATCAATGTTCTCAATGGTATACAGTACATGGAATTTGGAGGATAAAAGCTTAGTTTTAACATCCTTGAGGCTATGAAACACCGCATTGAAGAGCACTCCACTCTTCCTATCTATTCGAAGGAAGTGCTCTCAAACGATCCACACACACACAATTCTATTCTCAAACCATACTCTGATTCATTTTCTTCTTCTTCACATTTGGATGATTTGGGCTTTGAGTCATGTTTTTAGTGTTGTGTGGGTTTTGAAAAGTGTAATTTTTTTGATTTAATTGATGAGTGTGTTCATTCAGAGGTACCCATGACCATCGATGATTCTAAACATATCATTTCAATAGATTATCTATCTTTAGAGATTAAAAATGAGCAGACAGACAGTTTAATGGAACTCACTCCCCATAAATCCCCTCCCTCAGTCCAAAAACCCCCGGTGTTGGAATTAAAACCACTTCCTTCTAATTTAAAATATGCTTATATTGAGGGTATTGACCAATTGCTCGTCATTATTGCAAATAACCTCTCTCTACAATAGGAATCGAAACTACTCAACATTTTGAGAGAGTGTAAAAGGAAAAAGGATGGACATTGTCTGATATTCCTTTGATTAGCCCATCTATTCGTATGCACCATATACTTTTTGATGATGAGGCTAAACCCGTAAGACAATCTCATCTCTGGTTGAATCCCACTCTCCTTGAAGTGTTAAAATTGGATGTCAGTAAATTACTTGTTGTAGGGATTGTTTATCTTATATATGATAGTAAATGGGTTAGCCTAGTGAAAATTGTTCCTAAAAATAGGAATAACAGTTGTTTCAAATGAAAATAATGAATTGGTTCCAACATGTGTGCAAAACAGTTGGCGAGTCTGTATTGACTAACGTCGACTAAATCAATCCACACAGATTGACCACTTTCCTCTACCTTTCATTAACCAAATGATAGAACGATTGGCTATTAAGTCCCATTATTTTTTCCTTGATGGATATTTGGGTTACTTCCAAATCCATATCGCCCCCGAGGATCAAGAAAAGACAACATTTACCTATATATTTGGCACATTTTCATACAGAAGGATGCCTTTTGTTCTTTGTAATGCTCCTCCTACTTTTCAGCATTGTATGTTGAGTATATTTTCGGAGTACCTTGATAATTGCATGGATGTTTTTATGTATTATTTCAGAGTTTATGGAACTTATTTTGATGATTGCTTGGAACACCTAGGTTCTGTCCTCTGCCACTGCATTGAAAAAGATCTTGTTTTAAATTTTGAGAAATTTCATTTTATGGTTGAGCGGGGGATAGTTCTTGGGCATGTCATTTCAAATAAGGTAATTCAAGTTGATAAATCTAAAATAAACTTAATTTCAACCCTTTAATATCCAAAATGTGTTCATGAGGTTCAATCTTTCTTGGTTCATGCTGGTTTTTACCGAATATTCATTAAAGACTTTAGTAAGATCACACTTCCCTTATCCCGATTATTACAAAAGGATTCAAAGTTTGTGTTTGATAAAAATTGTGAGAATTCATTTAATTCACTAAAAAAGAGTCTCACATCACCTCTCATCATCCAACCACCAAGGTGGGTTCTCCGGTTCGAGCTTATGTGTGATTCCTCTAAATTTGCAGTTGGGGCAGTTTTATCACGAAGGGTTGAGAAGGCTCATCATGTCATTGTGTATTTCTTGATTACCCTTTACCCCACCTAGGTAAAATACACAACCACTGAAAAATAACTTCTTTCTATTGTGTTATCCTTGGAAATATTCCGTTCATATCCTCTCGGGTCAAAAATCATCGCCTTCTCTGATAATACTGCCCTTCGTTTCCTCCTAAAGAAACCTGAGGCCAAGCCCCACCTTATACAGTGGATGCACCTCCTCCAAGAGTTTGACCTTGATATTAGAGATAATAGAGGAGTGGAGAATGTGGTAGCTGACCACATTAGTCTGATTTCCCCACTATTAGACAATCATGTTGACTCACCCCTACCCATTGGAGAATTCTTCCCTCATGAGAACCTTTGTGATGTTGTGGACCTTACCCCCTGGTATGCAGACATTGTGAATTTTCTAGCAACATCTAGGGTTTCCACCGATTTTAGCATTGAAAAATCCCAAAGAATTAAGCATGAGTCTTTTTTGTAGATTTTGGATGACCCATACTTGTGGAGAATTTGTAGTGACCAAGTAGTTCATCGGTGTGTCCTTAACCGTGATTTCACCTCTGTTTTGACCTTCTGACACACTTTGGCCTGTGGGGGGCACTTTGGCTCTCAAAGTACAGCTCAAAAGGTCCATGAATCAGGACTTTATTGGAAAACTTTATATAGGGATGTCCATAGATTTTGAAAGTCATGTAGTCATTGTCAATTCATGGGGAATATCTCTAAGAGTAATGAAATGCCCCAACAGCCCATGTTATTTTGTGAGATCTTCGATGCATGGGGCATTGACTTCATGGGGCCTTTTCCAAATTAATTTGGCTTTGTGTACATATTATTGGCTATTGTCTATGTATATAAATGGGTGGAAGAAAAATCCACCAGGACTGATGACTCTCGAGTGGTTGTTGATTTTTGTAGGTCTCAAATTTTTAGTAGGATTGGTTTACTAAGATTCATCATTAGTGATCAGGGATCACATTTTTTAAATCGCAACAGGAAAAAATTTCTTCGTAAGTATGGGGTTGATCATAAAGTCTCCACTACATATCACCCCCAAACTAATGGAAAAGCAGAAATGTCAAATCGTAAAGTTAAACGAATCTTGGAAAAAATGGTAAAACCCAATAGGAAAGATTGGAGTTTGCGCTTGGATGATGCCCTTTTGGCATACCATACAGCTTTTAAAACCCCAATTTTAATGTCACCATACAGAATTGTGTTTGTAAAGGCTTGTCACCTCCCAGTGGAGGTAGGACACCATGCATATTGGGCTGTTAAACAATGTAATTTGAATCTTTCAGATACAGGTGAGCATAGAAAGCTGTAGATATAAGAGTTAGAAGAAATTCGACATGATGCATATGAGAACACTAGAATCTATAAAGAGAATATAAAATCTATCCATGGTAGCATGATTCATCAGTGGAAGTTCCATACTGTTGATAAGGTTCTCATGTATAATTCCAAGCTAAAACTCCACCCAGGTAAGCTTTGTTCTTGATGGCTCAGTCCTTATACTATTACTGATGTGTACCCTTTTGGTACTATACAAGTTTTTCATGAGAATAGTGGACAAATGATTACTGTAAATGGGTAGAGGCTAAAACACTTCTATGAGGATTTTCCAAAGCATCTCGTGGAGGAGATCCAACTGATAGATGCCACATATGACACCACTTAGCAGGCTATCCATTCTCCCTACCTTTTATTTACTTGTCTATTTATTTAAAATAATTTCATTGATTACAATGTAACTTTTAGGTGTGGGGGAGGGTGACATGTCATAGTTAGGATTAAGTAAACACAAAAATAAAATTAAAAATTTAATTAAAAAATAAGTGTTTTGATTTTTTATTTTTTTTCTTTATTTTGTGTTTTTAGATAAACAAATGATCTTAAAAAATATCCAAAATCATTTTCCATGATTGAGTCGATTATGTTGAAAATTCCACTGTTTTTGGAAAAAAAATTCAAATGAATTTTTATATGAAATCTTTTTCTATAATTTTTATTTTCAAATCATTTTTATGTTCTTAATGTATTTTTGAAACCCAAGACTCATTAGCACTGACCAATATTTTAATCCCTTACCCGAGAGACATTCTAAGCCCTTTATTTCGTATTCTTCCTTTTAATCACATTCTTGAGAGTCTCGGGTCATGTAGAGAAACTAGAACTTTCCTTGATTCGGTTTGAATCCATAAGATTTAAGTATGCTACATTCATGATAGAGGAAATCATTCATTGAAAATCCCTTTGTACAATTATCCTATATTTTTTGCCACATTTACATTTTATCCTTATAAAGCCTTAGAGACCATGAAATTTCTATTAGGTAGCCATATTACAAGATAATTTATCCCTTCCTACCCATATCTTGTGTATATTTATGTTTATTGTCAGCAAGTGTGGGTGAGAGGGTGTTTCTATGGGAATTCTGGGGAGAGAATCATTGTTATGGGTTGATATAAAGGGTGCCTACATTTTCTCTGGGCAATGGGTTCACAAGACATATAAAATCATTGTTTTATACATGTTTCCCTATTTATCTCCAAAAAACAAAAAAAAAATATAGTTCTGTACATTGAAAAAAAGAAACAGAACAAAATAAAAAATTGGATAAAGAGGATGTTTACTCAATATTATTCATTGTTTTGTTGTGACCCACAAAATGGAAAACAGGGAGAGAGAGTTGGAGGTGATACACTTTGTGAGGTGTTGAGTGTGTATATTCATTGTGAAAACTTGCTGAATTTTGACATGTTTTGTACACAAGAGATTAAACATTCCTCTTCAGCCTCATATTTTTAAACATTAAATCCTACCAACCCTTGAACCTCAAAACAATCCGTTGAAAGTCCTCTTGAGTAGCACGCAAGTTTCTACCGGTAGAGAACATAGAATCTTTGAAAGCATATGGTAAGATCTCATGAAATCAGAGAAAAGGGAATAACTCCACTTTCATATGTTCCTTGAGTGAAGAGGGATAATTTTTAGGTGAGGTATGTTGCGACATGTTTCATGGGTTAACAAATGAAGTTGAACAAATTTGAATGTGAGAAAAGAAAAATGATAGAAAAATTGATTCCATAAAGGAGACATGATGAATTTTATTTTTGAAGAATATTGGATGTTTTTACACCTTTGATTTATGAATGGAACATGATTTGGATATTATACATTACCCAGGAGTGCAAATGTTTAGGTGTGGTGGTGTGATCGTACCACGATTCACTATTTTATTTCACCCTTATACCAATGTACTAAACTGGTATTGTATTGAAAATTACAAGTATAATAACAAATTTTACTCCATGTTTGATTCAATTATTTTTTGTATAACAATGTTAAGAAGGGAAATGTTACATGTTTTGATAATTATATTGAAGTTGGAGGTTTTTTGGAGAACCCCTGATGAAGTCCAAGAAATATGGGTCAATCTGCACTTGATCCAAGAACACCAGTAGACTCAACTGCATATTTCTATGGAACCATGCATCCAAATGGGTTTAAATTTTGTGTGTCGGTCCATAATTTGATGGGATACATTTCATATGAAGGATCTGAAGCCCCATTCTGCCTCTACGATGCCCATACAAACTGATTTGTCCATGGAATCAAAGCTAGACCATGCCAAATGTAGTGTTCTGAATTTTATCAATATCTAGAGTTGTAGTTGTCCACATTGTGAAAACATTTCGGTGGAGACAGCCAAGAGGTGGGGATACAACTTTTCTAATTTCTGAAAAGTGAGATAGGGCTGTTCGAAGGCCGAAACGCGTGGTACAAGTGGATTGAAGAAATTTGTGTGCCTAAAACAACCTTCCAATTTTCATATAAAATAGAACCTTGGGATCCCCATTTGCAAGTTCGACCAGAAGGAAGGTGCTACCATTTTGGAGTCCCCAAGGAGTCTTTTCATCATCCCAATATGTTCTGGAGGCTATGGGAAGTTCTACTTCAACATCATCTTCTTCTTCCCCTACCACGGGTTTCTAAACCCCTTGTGATCACCCGGGGAGGAATGTGATGTAATCCCGAGCATCAAACTTGTATTATTTTAATGATCTTTTTAATTAGAGGTTGAATTTTTTCCTCATCCTATATTTTTATTTAATTGAGTTAGATACTGGTATGTTATACTCAACTCAAATGTTCATGTTTTGGGGTACCCTTTCATGTGATGTTTCACACACCATTCATCCCTTTTTCTTCCCTCATTCAATTGTGGTGTTTGTGTGGTTCATATTAGTAAATTGAACTCACAAAAGAACATTCATGATCATGAACAATTATGTCATGGTATCGCAATGATGTAACATACAAACCTGTACAACACATCGAGTTCTTCGTGTGTTGCCTTGGTGAGTTTCAGTTATGATGTCGAACACAAATCACTCAATCATCGGCAGTGTCTGGTGAATCATTGTGTATTATCAACTGAACCCTAGGAGGTATCCTAGAATAAACACATTAATAGTATGTTAATATGTGTTAAAAACCAGGTATTAAAATATCATAACCCCATACCTTGAAGTGATGAAGGATGAGCATCAAGAGACTTCAACGGGTTGATCTCGTTTAATCAATATTGTTTACTTCTACTTTGTTTTATCGCTTTAATTTTCTATTGTCATCTTTTATCATCAGACCCAAATACCAAATAACCCCATTTAACTTTCTAATTTCATAATCAAAACCCTCATTTTTTTAAATTATTGATCTAAGGATCCGTCGAGACACGACCTATGGTTGCTGCTGTAATGCTGAAATTCTAGTCAAAATTAAACAACTAATTTGACACGCTCGACAACACGATCAAAACTGATTGGAGAGTTTGAAACTTAACAAAAAGGTCATCCCCATTTCCAGAAGAAAAAAAAATGGTGAAACCGATGTGAATCCCTAACCATGTTAAATGATGCTTTACTTATTTGTTAGGACCTTATTAAACTCAATATGAGGGATAAAAATGCAATCAATCACATATGTGTTCATCCAAAAGATGTAGTCTAGAAAAACCTATCTTGATTATGTCTACTATATCAAACAGACACTCTTTTCCAAGATCTCTCTACAACACAAAATGGATTCTTTTAAATTCACACCTGTGAATGCCTCGGCCGCTACCCCTGCTGGATCCTCGTCTGCTCTGAGGACTACATCACCTACTCAGCATCTTCAATGCTGGGTCTCGAATGAATTGGTGAGTTATTACCTTCAATATGGTACCATAACGACTCTAGAGGCCACTCGATATTCCCTCCAAGTTAACAAATCTCCCTGGTTTTCCAGATAGCGACGACCAGTGGCCAGGAAGCAGGTGGTTCCAACCACCGTCTCCAACCGTTTCTGGTCATTATCCATGGAATGCAACCACCAGTCCCTCTCATATTACATGGAAGTGAATGAAGAGGTCACTCAAGGCATCAGTTCAAGAAGAAAAGAGCCCTTCTCGAGGACTCCCACCAACAATCACTGCCAGACTCGTGCGGTAGCACACCCTCCACATGATGAGTGTATCACCTCTAGGAGTTCAGCTCAGGTTCCTCCAATCTGAGCATGCAAGATGAACCGTCAGAGGTGAAATTCATTCAATAAGGAGTAGGTTATTAACTCTACCCCCTCTATATAATTCCATCAATCTAATTTGATGGAAGACAACGAGCGTGCATATACACCCATCCGTCCTGATTTTACTGCCCAGTAGACTTGTCTGGCAGTAACACACCAATCCCACCAGGAAATTCTGGCAGAGTATTATAGGCAGGCACATACACCTATTTATAATTCATCAGCAAGTCAGTAGGCTCATTTGACTGAAACCAAAGAAGTTCACCAATCAAATGTGGTGACCACCTGTAAATAGGCACATACACCTGCTTACACCCATCAATTCTGCTAGTAGTCTCATCTTCCAGTATTGAAGAATGTTCATCAATCATATTCAGTGGAGAACAATCTACAGGCACATACTTCTATGATTCATCAAGATAACCAAAAGTCTCATTTTGTAGCACTCAGAGATGTCAATTGGAAAGCTCCAATGACAAACAGGAGGCAAACACAACTTTCTTCCCCCACACATGAGTACTGTCAGAATTCACTAATTGGAAAAGGAGGATTGGAGTAGGAACACAAACCTACTCCAGACACGGAATGGACGTATATTCCCATTCTGGTAGCTGAAGTCACCAAAACCATTCTAACAAATGTGAAATATTAGAAGAAAATCCCTGCCCATATTCTGGATATCTGTCAAAATATTATAACAAATTCAGCAACATCATAAGGAAAGAATAATAAATCTATCCCTATCAGTGGAGTGACTCATCAAAATGTCACTCCAGAGAAGATACACACCTCTTTTTCAGTCTAGGAGGGTTGTGGGGCACACTCCCCCATGTCATATAGACAATAAATTCGGGAACATACACCAGATTGAAATGGAGATAACCAGCCTAACCTGACCATTTCTCCTGAGCAGGCACATAAACCTGCCCATAATAACCACTTTCATCAATAAGTGGTTTTTAAAGTGAGGAATAAGTCTTCCAAGAAAAATACCCATCCAACACAGTTGAAAAATCAAAATACAATCTATAATAAGGCCTTTCTTAATACTGGAGTTTTTGAAGCCCTCTGACAATTGTCTGGTACAACTCAATATTCTACTCTCTCATTTTCAGATTCCGGAAGTAACAAAAATAATTCAGAAGGTCTTCATCAAAAACATCTTCATGAAGTCTTTCTTCATTAAAATTTGGTCAATATCGAAGTATTATCTTTATATGAGAGCCACGATAACCCTCTGGGTGGCCAGAAGACCAAGGAGCAAGAGGTTTCATATTTTGCTGTAAACCACCATAGTGGTCCTCCCCCTGATGATGAATTTAGCTGTGAAAGTTGTCTGCACAGTAGTAATTCACATTACCTGTAAAATTATTCAATAGACAATGCAATAACGATAAATCCCTCTTATCTTGAGGCCCATGCAAATGCAAATCAAGTCATGTCTGATGCCTTAACTCTAGTTGGTGAAATACATTCTCAATCACAAGATAACCCGGGGTGTAAGTCAATCTTTGAACCACCCCTGGGTCATTCATCATCTAATTTAACAAATGAATTCTCTACCAATCTTGTTGTATATGATGAAGCAACAAATAAGCGCCATATTTGGTCCAATCAGGTAGAATAATCATCATCAAATGACAAATAGAAAGTGCTGAAAATGAGAAAACAACTGGAGAAAGGTGAAATACCAATCATGTTTTGGACTTTGGTTGACTCTCAGTATGATATTCCAGAAATGTTGATAGAATATTGTATTCATGATATTCATCTCAACATATGGAAAGCTCTTTGTAACTTAAAAGAGAAAATATTATCTTATGATGAATATCAAAATCATTTCAAGATAATACAAGGGTTGCAACACCACATCGACTTGGCATCTCTCTCAGTTTCCCGACATCCGAAGGTTGAAAAGCAGTAGAGATCCCTTCAGTGTTCATGCCTTGGAACGTTAAAAGTATTGCGCCAGTTAATTACCAATTCCCCATCTAGTATTAATATCAGGGTATGGGGTGTTCATGGAGTATTTCAATTCACTATGCTCTCTAGTCAACAAAACCCACCAATAGTGATGTCAGACAATGTTATTGCCCATGGTTGGCCACATCTAACTGGTTTTGTGTGTAATCAAAGGCTTTCCAAAGAACATGCCTCAACTAGTTCTTCTCAAAGTTAGGCATATAAAGAACAAGTTGTCAAATTACTCCTGCATCAAGAAAATGAGAAAATCGAACATGATTCGCATTTAGAGAATGCACTTCATCAGGTGAAAGATGTGTCAGAAATAATCCAATAGTCATCTGAGCCAGGTGATTTGAGTGGATGTAGGATGATGCATCCAGCCAATTTCTAGACTAAAGTCCACAAAATCAGAAGAGATTTTAAGAAAGTTTTAGATGTAGCAGCTCAAGAGCCACCTCAGCTTTCCAAACTAGGGAATCTTTTAATCTAGCCCTCGGGATCAACAGATATGATTCAAGGAGTTGAGCTGGAAAAATAGGAACATCCCCAGTCCACCAGACATGGGACTTTTTCAAATTCTCAATCTATTCCTCAGTGAAAGTCAGTCTTCTCTCGATTAGGGAAGAAGTCACAAGAGGAACGAAGATCCAAATTATCAGTAGATTCCCTCCAAATTACAGTTCATCAATAAGTACATGAGGGATCAACCAAACAAATGGTAATGTCTCATAAAGGACATGGAAGAAGACAGTATTATAGAAGCAATGATAGAAGAGCTTCAATGAGTTATGCATCGATAAATTCCATCAATTTCGTCATCACTAATCCCCTAGAACATGAGGCTCACTCAGAGGGATCAGATGAAGAAGTTACTATTCATGAGGTTGTACACATAGAAACGAATGAAGGAGGTGTGCGTATCAGAAGACAGAGGGTTGCCCAAGGGAAAGACATTCCTTTTGGTAATTCCCTTCCATTTTCTAGAAAGGCACATGCCAAGGAAAAGGTTAAAAGTTAAGGTACATTCCACCCTACCTTTGTAGAATTCCAATCACTCTCATTAGAGGAATGGTTCACACAACAAGAAGAAGAAATGAAGGAATTAAGGAGGTTAAATGCAGATAACTTCAAGGTAGTCCTCCTCCTAAGAATACATGAGTTAATCAATCAAGGTATTTTGTTGCAACTACTGGGATGGATCAAGAATATCCCCCTTTACAAGTACACCCTCACAGGTCCAATCCTATGGGTCATACATGATGGAAAATGGAAATACTACCATCAGTGGTAGTACCGGTCGCCACACCTGTCCAAACCCCAGTTATTTAACTTTCTAAGGTCCAAGATAAACCAGATGTTTCCCAAAAATTAATGACTACCATTGAGTCATTAACAGCTTGGTTGGAAGCTATGGAAGGAAAGTGTGCACAATTTCAACCAGAAAATAGATCTTACCCTGAATGGGTGGATGCAATTCCTCCCCTATCAAATTTTGTGATTACCACATTCCCAATATTTAATGGTTCGGGAGATCCATAACAATAATTAACACATTTTGTTTCTCATTGTGATCCTATGATGAGAACTCCTCAACAACAAGAAGCAGTTAAGCTCAGGTGTTTTGTGTAGTCATTACAAGGACCTTCTCTTGTCTGGTATATAAGTTTTCAATCTCAATCAATTACTGGGTGGGAAGATCTCTGTCAAGGGTTCCTTCTTCAATTTTTCTCAACGTTTCCAAAGAAGATTGTTTTCTATCTTACCAACTATAAGAAAAGTGAAAATTAAAGAGTTTACGATCTCATTGCTCACTGGAAGGGATTAACATATTCCATAAGTTTATAACTCCCTCAAGAAGAGTTGATTCGAATCTGTGTGGAAAATCTGCGTGATGAATTAAGCACGCCGTTGATCCCCGTGAAATACACAGGAGGGTTTCAAGACCTTACTTCAATCGCACAGAAGATAAAAGACTCTATTATAAAGACTAAGGCTAAAACTCATGTACTTCCATCAGTTACGGGAAGGAGAATAGGAAAAGTCGAGACTGCTATAGTTACACTAAAATAAGCATTTGTACCTGATTCTACTTGAAAAACTTCATCATATCAATGTGATCCACCTCTTGAGAATCAAAAACAATGGCCGCCTCATCAAGATGATCAAAGAGATAAAAGGTGGAAATAGTTTGAAGATTTTAAGAACTAGGTTTATTCTTTCCGGAATGAACAAGTTCCTGGCTAATTCATCTCGGCTATGGGAAACAATCAGGTTCAGTTGCTAAGGCCCAAAAGGCCAAACAAGGAAGGAGATGAATACCTTCCCAACTATTTCCCATTTCATCAGATGTTGGGGAATCCCATTCAGGAGTGTTTTGTCTTCAACAACCTCCTGAAAAATATGGTGGACTCTGGACAAGTAAAAAATGAAAGGTTCTTCATCCCAGGTAGCCAGTGTTACTGCTACCCATCCATAAGAAGAAGGAAAGTGGCATGAAGTCAAAAGTAAAAATGCGCAAAAGTATGATGATTGGATGGTCCTGAAAACTATCAACAGAACTCATGGCATTTTACGAACATAATTGAATCAACCAATTGTGTCTTCTCCAATGAATTCCATAGAAAAACCCCCTTCATCAGAAAGAAAATCCTCAAAGAAGCAGTTTAATTTAAAGAAATAAGAGATGTCAGAAGAAGACGAGCTCATGTCAAAGCCTAAGTTGTCTTTGACTCTGGCAGATTTTATACCTTCTGCTTCAAAAGTACAACCACCCCCCCCCCCCCCACCCAAATGGAACAGCCTGAACTGGTTAATTAGGAAGAATATTAATCAGATGAAGACTTGATCTTTGGTTCTGTTAACATGATTCATTTAACAGATCCTTATTCCAATGACAGTTTTGATTATGATGAGCCTAAGTTCCCTGTATCTAACAGAGGAATTAGAGGAAGAGACATAGGTCTAGGATACAGGGGATGACGTGGATATTCCAGAAGCCACTATTTCAATCCTACCCCTGTTAGAACTGTATATGTGGTAGAAACTCATGGAAAATCCCTTCAGTGAGCTCAACATGGACAAGAAAGTTCTTACACACATGGTAGATTTGGTCCTGATGCAATTATTTTGGAAGACCAGTTAGAGGTCATCCCTTCATCCTCTCATCAAATAGATAGACCTAGTCGGTCTAATCTACCGAAGCCAAGTGTATTTCCAACTATTACCCCGATACTGGATATATCTATTGCCAAAGCATCAACTTCTAAGGAACCTGGAAAACCACATTTTCATGATGGGAAACACATACCTTTGGACCAAAACATTGATGTATTGAGACATTTGGCCCATGTACTGGCCATTTTATCAATTCCAGACACCTTTAATCCATCAAAATATCTTTGTGAGTTGCTTATTGAGGCATTTCCAAGTCCTCAAGAGTTCGAAATAGAAATTGATGCAGCTGAGGAGTACAATATAGAGAATGATCCTACAGAATGTCATGCAGTGATATGTTGTACAGATGATGATGAAGTTGATGTTGTACATGGACATATCAGAACTTTGTATCTATCTAGAAACGTCAATGATATAGACATCGACGAGCTTTCATTGATAATGACTCAGGAGTCAATCTCTTTCCTATTCATAAACTTCGTCGATTGAGCCTCACCAAATTTGATTTATCTCCTTATAATTTGATGTTGTAAGGATATGATAATGTTGAATAAGAACCTTTGGGCGAGATTACACTCAGAATTTATTTTGGAGACCTTGTTTCTAATTCATGTTTCATGGTTGTTCGTTAGGACACATCCTTCAACATTTTTGTTGGATGACCTTGGCTATATCAACATGCGGCTGTGCCTTCTTCATACCATAAATTTCTCAAATATTGTTTTAATGGTCAAATTGGGACATTGTATGGTGACAATGACCCATTCAAAACTTGTGAATCTCAATACATTGAGGCAGAATTTTATCACATGGAGGGAAAGGAAAAATTCACGGCAAATAAGGTTACCAAAATTCATGCTCCAAGTGGTTAGGAAAAGATTCCAGTAAACCCATTCATACATGTTAGTACAAATTATGTGTTTCCTATTAGTAAAATTGATATGATAGACCTAAATCCAAACTCTCCTATGGAAACTTCTATAATGTAAGTTACGACAATCGAGCCAGACAACATGGGAGAAATTGTTGATTCGCGAAGTAGTGATGAAATATTAAATGGATATGTCTTCATTTCATCCACTGAAATCCAGAAATTCTATAATTCATCAACCAGGGCAAAAGAAGGTATAACAATTCCATAGGAAACATTGGTGTCAATTCTCAATCCATCATCTCATCTCTATCACCCCAGAAAGACACTTCATCATTAATAGGGTCAGAAATGGCAGCCTCTTCTCCAAGATGTTCAAATTTTAAGTTCTCCCTGGACCATGGAAATTCTGCTTCGTCATATACTATGAAAGTAGAAATAGAAGAATTAACACATATTAAAGAATAATATGAAGATCTCAGGGATGCTTCTCCAGCATTTGAAGAAGGTATCTCTACCACTGTGGATGAACTCAGAGAAACAAATCTGGGTACAAAAGAATATCCATGCCCCACTTTAAATAGTCCATCCATGACTCTTGAAGAGATAGAAATGTATACTTCATTTCTAAAAAAATTGAGATTTATTTTATTGGAATTATATAGAAATACTGGGTCTTGATCCCAATGATTCCAATCATCATTTGGGTTTGCCAGAAGAACATCAAGGATTCAAGCAAGCAGCAAGAAGAACACACCTAACTTATGCCTCAAAAATTGAAGCTGAAGTTGATAAGCTTATCAAGGATAACATCGTCAAATAAGTTCAATATCCCAAATGGATGGCCAATATTGTTTCTGTGAAAAAGAAGAATGGAAAAATTAGAGTTTTCATTGACTTTAGAGATCTTAATCGCCATTTCCCCAAGGATGGTTTTCCAGTTCCAATCACAGAACTCTTAATTGATGCCATAGCTGGCTACAATGCTCTTTCCTTCATGGATGGTTACTCTGGGTACAATAATATATGAATATCCCCAGAAGATTAAGAGTCTATAGCCTTAAGATCTCTTCAAGATGTGTTTTTCTATCAGGTAATTCCCTTTGGTCGGAAGAATGTAGGTGCAACGTATCAACATTCCATGCGCAATATTTTTAAACCCTTTTAAGAGAAATTTTTTGAATGTTATGTGGATGATTTGGTGGTTAAATCCAGACAACGTTATGATCACTTGGCCAATCTGGAAATCATATTCAACAAACTTCAACAACACAATTTGAAGTTGAACCCCTTAAAATGTGCATTCGGGGCAACCTCAGGAAAATTTCTCGAATTTGTTTTACATGATAATGGTATTGATGTTGTTCCTAAGAAGAAAAACTCAATCCTTGACATGTACCATCCTAGAAATTTGAAGTAATTAAGAGGAATTAAAGGAAACTTGGCCTATATTCAGTGTTTCATTGCCAATTTGGTAGGCAAGTGTTTACCCTTCAACAGATTAATGAAGAAGGGAGTCACCTACTAGTAAACTGAAGAATGTCAAAAAGAATTCGATATCCTCAAGAAATATCTCTTGAGTCCACCAATATTAATTATACCTGTTAAATAAAGACCACTTATTCTATATGTGATAGCTTTAGGTAGATCATTGGGTTCCTTCCTTAACCTAAAGAATGATACTGTGAATGAAAATAGCCTTTACTATCTCATTCGGACTATGCTTGAGGCAAAAACTTGATATTAATGTATTGAAAAGTGGTGCCTAGCATTAATCTTTTCAATTAATAAATTGCGACACTACCTGCATCACCATGAGTCCCAATTGGTATCTCACAATAAACCACTCAAATTTATCCTTAATCGTCCAATGATTACAGGACGTCTGGCAAGGTGGACAATTATTTTGCAGTATTTTGATACCCAGTATGTGTCTCAAAAGGAAATAAAGGGACAATCTCTGTCTGATTTTCTTGCTAAACACCCATCTATAGAAGATACATCTTTAAATATTGAACTCCTGATGATGAAGTCTTCTCTATTCAAGATAATCCTCAAACATGGAAAATGTACTTTGATGGTGCCTCTAGAAGTCCAACTGGGAAGAAAATGGAAGATCCTAAATTCAACAAAGTTGGTTTTGGAATCGTGCTTATTTCCCCAGAAAAGGAAATACTACCCTATTATTTCTTATTGATGGAAGACGGTACAAACAATAAATCAGAATATCAAGCTCTCATCGTAGGATTGGAATTGGCCCTTCTAGCACAGGTGAATCACTTGAAGGTAAAAGGTGATTCGTACTTGGCAATCAGACAAATCAATGGGGAATATGCCATCATAAAGGAACAGTTAATCCCTTTGTGTGATTATGTTAGAGAGTTAATGGAGGAATTTCCTTCATAACCAAAATTTTCTTATGTCTCGTGATCACAAAATGCTCAAGCTAATGCACTTGCTAATGTAGCCACATCCCTAGCAGATCCAAACTGGGATGAAACGATCATCAGTATTTCCCACCGTCGTGTATTTTCACCTTTTGTTCAAATCAAAACAGTGGAAATCAATGAAATTAGTCCCATTTCTGAACCATATGGTCATACTACAGGATGGATGACACCTATCAGGTAATACCTTCAAAATGTAACACTCCAACCTGATAGAGCCGGGAATGAACATGTCCGGTGACTTGTGGTCAATTTTACTCATTATGGTAGACCAGATCACCAAAAAATTATCTAAAAGAAAGGTTTTGATGGAATTATATTCAAAAGTATTTATGGTGAAGAAACAATGGCTATCATGAATGAAGTACATGCAGGAGTTTGTGGTGCCCACCAGTCTGTACAAAGACTTTCTGGTCAAATTTGAAGGCTTGGATACTTCTGGCCTTCAATGATGCAAGATTTTGTTTATTTCACTAAAAATTGTCATTCTTGTCAAATATGTTCCATCTTAATTAATCAACCTCTGGAGTTGCTTCATACACCTAAATACTCTTGGCCATTTTCTACATGAGTAATGGATGTAGTAGGACCTTATCCTCCAGCTACATACAATCAGTTTAAGTATATTCTTACTGCTACTAACTTCTTTTCCAAATGGGCTGAGGAAATTCCTCTAAAAGAAGTTGTTTCTAAAGGCATTGTTATCTTCTTCAAGTATAACATCAGTACTAGATTTGGTGTACCTCATACCATATTGACGGACAGTGGAACCAACTTCTGTTCATCCGAGGTGAGAAAGTTTTATCAAGAATACAACATCAAATCCAACCATTCATCTCGGTATCATGTAGCATCCAATGACCAAATAGAGGCCTTCTACAAGTCTCTTTCAAACATACTACAAAAGATGATGGATAAATATAAGAAATCATGGTCTGATAAACTTTTTCATGCTTTATGGTCTTATCAAACCACCACCCACACTACTATGCGGTCAACTCCATATTCATTGGTATATGGAACAGAAGCAGTCTTGCCCATTGAGGTTTAATTACCTTCTCTCAGAGTATCCATTTTTGATCAGTCATCCATAGATGAACAATCTCAGAAGCGATTTGATGAATTGGAACGATTAGATGAAAAATGATTGTGCACCATGCACCACTTGGAAGTGTATGTGAATCTAATAGCACTAGATTTCAATAAAAAAGTTCACCTTTGTTCATTCATTCAAGGAGAATTGGTATTGGTCTACAGATCTCCAATGATACCAAGAAAGAAACCTCCAAAGCATGAGGAAATGTGGGAAGGGCCTTAATCAGTACATAAGGTGTACTATAATGGAGGTTATTCTTTAATCTCAATGAATGGATAACTCATCACAACTCCAACCAATTCCAGATTCCTAAAGAAGAATTTTCTGTAACAAAAATGCAATCGTCCTACATGACGTTAAACTGTAAATAGTCCCTTATATGTCTTACATGACATTAAACTATACATGTTCATCCTACATGATGTTTAAACTATGAAAAAAGTCCCTTAATATGTCCTACATGACGTTAAACTATGCACATGTCCTACAAGACATTGAACTGCACAACAATACATTTTAGCTACATGATGCTAAACTGCACATCACCCTTTGTCCCACATGAAGTTAAACTATGCATCGTTAGGGTTGTTTCTACCTCTTGTTTCTCACACATAGCATGGATCATGTGGTCTTAGAGTAATATTCAACCATAACACCCTCTCCGGGTCGCTAACTACGTGTAAGTCCCAAAAACCATCTTTGAGTCATTGTCCTCAAGTAAAACTCGATCACCAATTCATTCTCAATCGAACTACGTGGACTTTGATCCTTGCATTCTAGGCTGGTTTCATAGGCAACCTCCCTAGTTTCAAGCCCAAAACCAATATATTCACATTGATTCACCTATATCTCATACGATGTTGATCCGTGAAGCCCCCCCCCCCCGAAACCAATATCTTCACATTGGTTCACCATCGCCCTACATGACGTCAAACAATGTACGTCCCTTTTTTCCCTGGTACCTGACACTAAACTGTGCATCACCATCGTCCTTGATATATGATGTTAAACTATACAGTTTCACTACTATCCTTGCTGCATGAAATTAAACTATATAGCAATACATCCTAGCAACATGACGCTAAACTGTGCAGCACCGGTCCATGAATATGACATTAAACTATTCGCACTTTTGTCCTGTATGACAATAAACTACAACAGTCTCAAACACCCTCACTTGAGAGGGAATCATTATTGACATTAATCTCTAATCTTGTCATATTCCAAGGACTACGTGCATAGATGGAAATTCCCAAACCATTAATATTGGGTCCAACCTTCATTGTACTAATGTCCCCTTTCACCCTTCACATATATGAACCAAATCTATACAGAGGATATTTCAAGAACTATGTATGGCTTGATTCCCATCCATATGGGATACGTAGGAATGTTAGAGCATCCCTCGGATCCGGCCCCAAGTATTTGGGACTAACCCCAAACTCCACTTTAACTCCCTCAGGTAAAAAGTCCACCTAGGAGCACATGAATGTGGTATGAAGACTCAGGTCTTTATTCACGTCAGGTTTATAACAAACACACAATGTCTCTCCCTTATTATTTTCAGAGCTCTAAGAACCTAAACTAAGATCTCCTACGCTCTCATCCCACATGACGTTAAACTGTATTTCAAGAACTAAGTATGGGTTGATTCTCTTCCTAATGAGATATGTAGTGAAGTCCAGCATCTCAATTCAAGACCCAGCCACAACATGATTATTTTCAGCATTGGTCTATGTATCTTCTTCATGCATTGGAAAATACCCATTTTCATGTGTCATAATCCACACCTTAAATACTTCCAAATATCCATAACCCTTTTCATAACTTCTGGTTACAAAATGTCTGATACCTGGGAATTCTTTTACCTGACCATGCAACACATGCCCTTAGGCGTCATTGCATAAATAGTCTACATAACAGACCTATCAGCAAAAAGATGCTATTATTTGACTATGCAGCCAATGCCCTTAGCTGGCCCTTCATAATTCAACCCCCCTAACGGGTTTGTCAAATAGTGGTAACTTCATTCTTGGGGGAAGAACTCTTTTTTCTTTATTTGTCTTAATGAAAATATGTAGGGATCTACAAAAACAAACACCCTTAAAATATTTTTACCATAATCTTTTTCATGATCTAAAAGTATTCAAGTCAATTGTTTATATTTCCCTTCCCTACGTTTGGGTCAGACCGTCACAAGAGTGACATTCATCCAATTCTTTTACAATATTGATTGGGAATATCCTCTCCATATTCAAGTACCTCTCTCTCTATACACCAGACTCTATGATTTGGGAAATTTGAATCCTCGTAAACTTTCACTGGATTTTAGCAATAGAAAAGTAAAATTTCGGAGATTTCTTTTGCCTGACTATGCAGCACGTGCCATTAGGTGGCCTTGCATAAGTAGTCTACATAATGGAATTATCATCCAAAAGATGCTATTATTTAACTATGTACCCAATGCCCTTAAGTGGCCCTGTATAATTCAACCCCCTAACAGGTTTGTCAAATAGTGGTAACTTCACTCTTAGGAAATATTTCCTATAATGCATTTTAACCCTTTTTTCATATCATCTCTCAGATTCAAAATTTCTTAAGTCAGAGTTTACATGTTTTCCCCCATACTTTAATGTGGTAATATATTTTCAAACAAATTATCAAGGAATTGAGTCAATTTTAATCCACTCGGTCAAAGCGATTCGACCTTAAACATTAGCATTTTTATGTCCGACATGCATGCCTTTAAACTTCCAACAAGAGACAGGGTACTCATTAAATGGGGAACCTGTAAAAGGCACACTGAACAAAAGTCGAGTCCCAGCTCACTAAACGTACATATTGTATGATTTAGGCAATATTGTGCAACAAAAAGATGCAAAATTTGTGGGGTTGTTTGTATAATCCTAGAAAAATCAAACTATGCTTACTAGGCCTATTGGCTTAGGTAGTTGTTTTCAGTAGTTATCAAGAGAATGCAAGTACAAATGATTGAAGATGAAATGTCTTTTTCATTGATGCACAAGCTAGAAGAACATCCATAGATTGGAGTATCTTATCTTTTCAAGATTTACAAGAGGCTTTCAACATAACTTTTCATTTGATTTACGGCATCCCGAACTTCATCAGCAGCCACTTGATGTTTATTCACTCGACCAGATTTACTCTTTTCAGCTTGATGGAGTGATTTCTTAGCATCTGTGATGGATTTCATACAATCAGTTTGGACTCCTTCCAATGTATTATTAAGCTGGTCAAGTTCCCTAGTAACGTCATCTAGTTGTTGATGAAGATGCATCTACTGGACAACATTATCCTTGATCATATGCTTCAACTCCATCAGCTTTGTAGCATGACCAACCTTAGCTCAGCACAATGCAGCCTTGAATTCACCGAAATTGGTCACCAGGCTTGCTCTGATCAAATCGTGATGGTACTTTTACTCCTGCTCCCTCCTTAAGATGACTTGTTTCACCGCTGTATGGATCTCTTGATATCAAAAACCACCAAGTCCCAGAATGACGAACAAGGATGACAGTCGTGGGATCTTTGAAGATAGCTCTACAAGAGGCACTTCAGATATGATCTTCCATATATTCTACTATGCCTTGCGACACGAGAATTGGAGCACCTTTTTCACTTCAGGGTCTAAATCAGCATCGCTATCACAAGGGGGAATATAGTCCGGTATTAATCCACTTAAAGAAGTTCCATGTTCTGCTCCTTCCCCCCTAACCCTTGGTACTTCACTTTCTACTCCCGTTGGGGTTGAGACTGAGGCTTCACTTCTGGATCAAGCCACTAAATCACAGGATAATTTAACATTATCTAAAATTTCATCAAAAGACGCGCCAAGTTTCATCATTTCATCCAGTGATATCCCAAATTCATGGTTAGTCTCAACAGTGGGAGAATTTAACATTTCATTTTGGAGACCCTCCTCCTGTGACCTCTGACCCATGATAACTTCCTCAAAGAAAATTGAGGAGTCAATTGCAGTGGTCGCCAAATGTTATGCTGCAGGTGTTAAACCTAAAGCATCATAGAATGGAAGTCAGTTGATGTTTTCATTCAATGTTATATGAATTATTGTTAATTTTCCAAAAACAAGCTCTTCTCTCCTTACAGCAGAAACAAGAGTAGTACTGGGAACAAACAATGGCTCTTCTTCTCTCATCATTTCTTCAGCAGCAGCCAGGTTAGCATGAATTTGTGACTGTTCACCAACACCCTCCATTATCCTCAGAGGAGGGTCAGTCCTCTCCCTCAAAGGGTAAATCGAAGAATCCCTTGCAATCCCAAGAGGTATGTGAAATCGTTTCATGAGTTATGATTCATGACTATACGAAGGACATACCAATTTTGATGAAGCATTTAGCTATGGAATTCTTCCTTCCATGCCTTTGCTTCTTTGACTTTTTGGGTGTTTTGACATCAACACCTCCAAATAAAGGTATTAGAGAGTGAAAAGCCTTGTCTAACTCCTCGTCCATGACTTACTGGCCTGGAGATACTTCGCCAGGCTCACGAGGAGATTTAGGGAATCCAAGAGCATTGCCGCTAGGGCTGTTCTACGGTGAAGGGACCTCAGCAGTTCCTTCTTTAACAATATTCAAGATTAATAAACTAATTTCATTGAGTAAAAAATCGTTCACTAAAATCAAGTTTCAAAGAAAATAAGGAATGAAATTTACATCTTCAGGAGCCCCGTAATCATGCCACTCCTCGTCTACTAAAGCACCAATCCCCTTAGTGGTTCCATGATCCATCCTTTGATTCAATTGCTTGGTGATAGGAAGGGAATCATCAATGGAATATATGAGAATTTCCAGCTCTCTGATGCAAGCCTGCACTTCATTGGGATTATCCTTGAAGTAGATATCAGCAGAAGCCGGAGACCCCCCACTCTGGGGATATGTATCCCTTCACACAAGTCCATCCAGGTGGATTTAGCATCACAATATAAACTCCACCATGTCTGGATAGTCTCTGGTCGTAAATATTCAGAATGTGCACCAGAATGCCACAAGGAGGGTCCTACAATCTCGGGCTTCAACTTCTTCCCAACTCCTGCAATCACAGATAAATGATAAGAAAATGAAACTTTTTTCTCTATAAAATAATGGATACTAAATTGTATCAATGGTATATATCACCATGAGTCGATGGAGTAGGTATATTGACTCTGGAAGGAGGATTATGTCTGGCATGAGGCCATTTTGATGCATGTCGTGACTCATTATCCCCACCCTGGGAATTCAGTGAATCAGCCCCGGGTGAAGAACCTGGTGAATCAGCTCCGGGTGAGTAAGAGTCACCTTCCAGTTGAAAGGTTCATTTCCTAACACTTCTCTTTTTACTCCACACCCGGGATATAGGAAGATTCAATACCCCTACCGGGTATGATGCTACCCACATCTCGGCATACCATGTAGTCAATTTACTCGATGCTCCAGCAACTGGTAGATCAAACACTGGCCTAGTCTTCTCCATAGCTGTCAGCAACCATAGTTGTCGGGAAACCATTGCATGCTGCTCTGACTTGATGTGCGTGGTAGGGGATACAACAATCTACTATAGACACTTCAATTGGCATGAAAATCTATATGGAGCATAGGCCTCTCATATAATTTCTTCGTCAATTCTGGTGGCCAATACACCATCTCTGCAAGCCAGCATATATGACCTCAATTCTAGGCTAGCTCTTCCATAATCAACAAACCGCCCGGTTGGCAGGTTTCTATAAGGAAAGAAATGAAATTCCTTGAACATGCTCAGCCTCACCTTCAGATCATAGGAATTGAGGGACAATGGAGAAATCCTGGAAAATTCCTGCACTGATGGCCTAAAAGAAATTCTAGGAACCGGTACTCTGTTCTATACAGTTTATGTCCTGAAGTGAGTGGTGATCTATCCCCATAAAAATTAGAATGGTCCAACTATTTTCAAAGGAGACTTACCCATATAGACATGGAGTAAGCTGCTGTGAATCTTCTCCAAAACCGGGGTGGCCAACCCAACCATTTTTCTCTCAGCCAACTTGGATGCAACAATGAAGGTCCCTGGCCTGATGCCTCCCTTCAAATCCCTAACTAAAAGAAGATAAACGCTGATCCACAAGGCTATAAATCCCTCCAGACAGGTCTTCTCTGTGATTCTTTGATCCACTTCCTACCCCCACTTTTCAAGCTCTCCTTCTTCTAGAAATAGCCAGAATGTGCCAAGAGCACCCCTCTTCCCTACTCTAGGGTAGCTGGTAGGATGAGTAGAGGTGGGCCCCTTCTCCTTCTTATTCATGAGAAACATACCCATCCACTCCTCTGGATGGGTATCTTTTCTAGAGTGGGTTTTTGTGGTTTTGGTATTTTTAATCTTGGGGAAAATTTTCAATAACTCTCGAGCCAAAGCAGGAGTCTTCTCCAAATTATTTCAGGTCACCTTGGGGGGGGGGGTGAATTCATCATACATATCTCCCAAAATTAGAGCCCCTGAAATCTTGTAGACATCCCACAAACTGATTACTACTTCTCCATGAGTCATATGGAAAGAACTCGTTTCCATGATCCAACGACTGACTAACTCCGGCATGAAATTTTCTTTTCTGTAAACATGTGTCTGCCTAGCCCAGATGGCTTCATATATTGAAACTCCTTTCAGATCGTTGACAAACTTTTCACAAGATTGTCACACCCAATATGCCCACATCCAAGTCGGATTCACACCTCCTCTAGGATGGAAATCCCAACTCTTTTTCCATCTCTTGTATTGGTCCATCTGATAATTTCGGAAAATAGAGGGATAGCAATGCGGCTGTCGCCCAGGGTTGTGAGGCTTCGGATCTGGAGCACATGGGATATGATGCATTATGAATGCCTTCTCCACTATTCCAGCATTGAAAAATGATCCTGCAACTGAGACATTTTCCAAAGGGAAATTGGTGTATGTCTGAAACTAGGAATGAGTAATATAATTCCTTGCCCTTATAACATTGACTCATTGCAGATGACCATGGCCATATAAAGGCAAGTAAATGCTCTGTGGGAAATTGGCATGATATTTCTACAAGTACTTAGCCAAATCTGTGAGAGTGTTTTCACAGATAACATAATAATCATGGCCGACAACATTCATCATGTCATCTATTCTCATGCTGGTCAGCTCATAAGCCTATCCAATCTTCCTTGGAGCCTTTGAATCTACACAAAGATCAAACAATTAACTTTTAATTAGGTCTGTTTTTATGAAATATTTTTGAGGAAAACAAAAAAATGGCTAAGTCCTTAAGGCGCGTAAGCCAAATCATGCAAGTCATGTCGCGTAAGTATTTCCGCACTAATGATGGCATGCAAGTCAAAATCCTTACTGGAGAAGAGAGATTGACCGAGACAAGAAATTCACTTGCATGACAAGAGATCAATAGATTTGGAGGTAGGATGGTTTTCACGAAGTCATGCATATATATATAGGCGATCCAGCAACCCTGCGTGCCAGAACCTGCGAGCCGCAATCTGCGCGCCTAAAACCTGTATGCCGCTGAACCCTGGTTTCTCGTTTTCCTCAGAGTCAAATCCACTTTCCTTTTTCTGATCCAACACTGAGGGGGGAATTTTTTTATTCTTTTTTTATCATAGATTCCAATGAATGGAGAAGGGGAATAACTTAAGCACAATGAGGGTCACCCTTTTAAGAACATCAAAAATTGACAAAGGCATGAACCAAGAACCCATTTGGATGGTGTCACACAAGTTTCATGCATGCCACACAAGTCATTTGGAGCCACATATGGGTCGCAAAAGTCACTTTTCCACTCTATTCTTTTTTCTCCCAAGGTTCCCAATGGCCTATAAATAGCCCCTTTGGGCCCCACATTTCGAGGACAAATTTTCCAAAACTCAGATTCAAGCTCTGATCACCCCAGTCTTTTTCTGATTTCTTCCAAACACTTCTAAGGTAATTATTTACCTAGAATGGAAGCTCTAAATAGGAAGAATACTTCCTAAGTATTAGAACTCATCAATACTTGTGCGCCTTAGTGTCCATCCCTTAAGGGAAATGAAGACACTTGCCAACCGCCTTGCCCTATCAAGGGAACCGGTGCGCCACTCTTCTGGAAGCCTCTAGGGATGATTCTAAGGGCTTGAGTTGAAATTCTCCCAGGTATTACCCTATATATTATTCATTTCCCAATGTGACTCATGTCGCGCAAGTCTACTTGCGTGACCAGGACTTGCACGCCAGAAAGATACTTGTGTGCCTCCTTACTAGTCACCTTCTTTCCTCAAATCCACCTCTCCTCTCCAAGACATAGCCTTCAAAACCCTCTTCAAATCCATTTATGGCATGTTTCCTTTGTTGTCTTTCTTATCTGAAAGTAATTCTATGAGAACCTCTCCCAAAAAGCATGTAACTTACAAGTTTTATATCACTATGGTTAGGGGTTTCCTATATAACCTCATCCTTTGAGATGAGAAGATCTTTGGATTTGGGCCTCCTTCTCAGGAGTAAGCCCTAAGATACAAGTCCCCTTAACATGGGCCTACTTCTTAGGAGTAATCCCCAGTCATAGTTTCCTTAAAGAATGGGAATACTCCTCAGGAGTAAGCCTCAATCTTAATTTCTTTTGATTTGGGCTTCCTTCTCAGGAATAAAACACAATCATAAGTCCCTCTTAATTTGGGAATCCTTTTCAGGAGTAAGTCCCAAATTAAAATTCCAAATATCCATAAAGTACAAATACATTTATGAACTCTGATCTTGGGCTTCTTTTCTAAGTCTTGGTCTTCATTTACTTGGGCAGTCATACATATATAAGCCCCAGATCATTTCTCATTACTACATCTTTCATGGCACCGTCGTCAAGTTTACTGATACCTCTTATTTCTCAAATCGAGCATAACTCAAATGATCTTAGATTGTGAAAGTAATCACGACATATATTTTTGGGCCATTAACCATACATAAACACCATATTTATTTACCCGAACTACATAGACTTTGATCTCTGCCTTAAATGTAGAGTACGTAGGAAGCCTTTATAAGGTTCAAGCCCATCTTTCATGAATTATTTTCCCTCCTATATGAAGTTAAACTATATCCATCTTATAGAACTATGTGGGTTCTGATTCCTTTTTAACAAGGATATGTAGGTAGCCCATCTATGGGTTCGATCCCAACTCTAAAATAATTCATGTCTTTCTGAATGAAAATAAATTTCAAGTTCCCCACTGAGTGGCTTTAAAACCAGTATGGTCTCATAATGACCAAGAGATTTCTATATAATGTTTTGAAGGATACAATTTACAATGGATCTCTAGTACATACTGATGATTCTTCATCGATGAAGAACCTCGAATACATATAAAATATTTTCTAAATCCCATACATATCAATCATCGATTGCCGAATCTAAAGAAAAACTAATTTTCATTCTTGGTGAATTAATAAGGATTCGTGAACATAAATTAAATCTATAAGAGAGTCCTAGAGTAGGCAATAATTCCCCCCAAAAAGGTGTGATGAGTCTGACCTCCCATCCTCTTGACCAATGCAAATTGTTAAGCCTCATTGGTCCAAAACTAATGAGCACCTACTTTGGGAAATTAGGTCCAAATGGATATAGAATCATTGGGTGTTTCTGGTTCTATGAATAAACCCATTAGAAACTGATTGGAATGTTTGAACCTTAAACAAAAAATTTTATCCCCATTTCTAGAAGAAATAGCATCCTGAATGTGTTCCATATTTGTGAGGCATACCTGCGTGACATATCTGTGTGAAATTCTTGAATGACACAATTGTGCTATTCATTAATCCATACTTATCTTTTTCCCAGACTTTCACCTCAACACATGACCCTCTTTGTATATTTAAGATCCAATCCTGATGGTGGGATTTTGTTGACACTCCTTAAAAAGATTCAAAGAGTACAAAGGAAACATCAACAAATACTACCAATCTCTACACAATGTAGTAACATGAAGAAACTTCATGAGCGAGCTACGTGGCCTAGCTTTGTGAGTGAGCTATGCGGCCAAGCGTCGCGATAGAGCTACGCGGCCAAGCTTCATGAGAGAGCTATGCGGCCATGTTTCACGAAATAGCTACGTGTCCGAACTACGTGCGAGAAGATTTGGGATCCCTCTACACGGATCAACTACACGGTGGAGCTATGCGGGATACCTGCGCAACCAAAGATTCTTCGGCCAGGCCCATCCGTGCCTATAAATAGGACCCTTTGGTTCCCTATTTTTAGACTGAAGAAAAGTGAATGATTCTCTGAAGCTCCCATTGTGTATCTCTTTCGCATATATCTTTTAAATTGTCTCAGGTAGTTCTCTAAAATACAATAGAAGGGATAATTAAATGGGATAAGCATGTTTTGAAGTTCTTCACATTCTCTTCAGTCCTTATCTATACCTACGCGGGAAAACTGTGTGGCAGACTTGCGCACCGTGACTGCGCAATAGGGAAACTTGGGGTACCTATGTGGCACACCTACGTGAGGTACCTACGCGACCAGTTCAAATACCCTATAAATCCCTTCATGGTGAGGTATCTCTTTCCTTGGTTCTGTTATTTGAAAGGGGGTCAATTGAATACTCCCCCAAAGCATCATGACTTCTCAGAACTTTGGGAAAGGCACATTAGTGTGTCTCTAATATGGGTTTGTATTTCCATAGTTAAAGGTTTCCCATATTTGTTTCACAATGGGGTTAAGATTCATGGGATTTTTTATGGTTTTTATATCCGCAGTCACATGGAATTTTCTCTTAGAAACAATTTTGGGAAGTTCCTAGTTTGGAAGATGGTGGGATTCTGCCCTCACCCTTTTCAAATAGGTGACCCGGGACCTCAGTTCTCTGGTAGGAAAGATACACTTCGCACTTGCCATTTCGCGCAAGTATACGAGAAGTCTCCCTCCCCTACCAGAACCAATTTTAGGGTAACCATCCTAGTATAAGTACCTCACCTTCACCCCGTCTTCCTTACATTGGAACCTTGTCCAATGTAAATATAATAGAGGGAAGGCTCGTCACCCCGCTCTCTTCCACGGTCAATGTTCCCTCTTCCATCATCAGAGGAGGAGATGTGTGAAGTGTCATTGTTTAATCTTTCACATCTTCTTGTTTCTCACACCGATCATGACTCACATGGACTTAGAGATATGTGATGGTTGCAAAATGTGCACAAAAACTCACTAAATGAACTATGAGAACTCTAATTAATGTTTAAACCAGGATACGTAGGAATCCATTTTAGGGCCCGAGCTCACTTGATATCCTCCTCAAGAATCCAACCTTTATTCCCACAATTTGGGCATCCTCCTTAGGAAATAAGCCCCAAATTCAATCCTCAAATCATCAAGGCATCCTTTTTTAGGTAGTAAGCCCAAACCAATCGTTCTTTGAGGACTATACCCTCCTATTAGATTCATCGAACTACGTGAGATTTGATTCCCATTCATATGGGATACATAGGAAGCCTCCTTGAGGTCCAAACCCAACACTTCAAATCAACCCTATTCTCTTTGGTCCATATTCTCAATAGGGTCTGATCCTACTTCGAAACCTATATCTTTTCAAAAGTTCTTTGGACTGCTTTAGCATAAGTCCCACATTAAGTTTCAACTAAGCACCTCCCACTTAGAGGTCCTTATCACATGACATTAAAAGGTATGATGTGTCCAATTAAGCGGCACTGAACTACGAGGGTTCTAATTCCTTTCACAAGGATACTTAGGTATCTCATTTAATAAGTGTGATCCCAATATTAAAACAAACATTTATCTCCCTGGATGACAATAAATTCTAGAGTGCCCCCCTGAGTGGATTAAAAACCAATACCATCATAATGATGATTAAAATAATTTCTGTTAAATAAGTGGTTGTAAATTCCAAGGGATACTTATGATATACATGGTGAATTACTAAGGATTCATGAAAAAAATATTTTAATTTTACAAATAGAGTCTCTAAGTTGACAATAATTCCCCCAAAAAAGGGTGTGATGAGTCTGACCTCCCATCATCTCGACCAATGCACGTTCTTGAGTATCGTGAAGTTCAAAACTTAACGAGCGTGTTCCATTGGAAAGTAGGTCCTCTTTGGATAATGAACTATTGGAAGTTTCCGGTTCTATGAATAAATCCAATGAAAAATGCGTGGAAATAGGGATTCTTAATTCTAGAACGCACGTTTCAAGGAACTACGAAATAGTCATAAAGGTATGCGACATAGGTATGATGCACAGGTCCTATGATGAACTGAAAAATGACTAACATGAGAATGATTATCATGTGAAATCTTGATATTCCATAGGAAATGGACTATTGGGACAATAACACTTGGGTGAGGTTTTAACATAAACTCATTGGTTCTCCCTTGAAGTCCATGGAAGAATCCTTTGCAGGTATTTTCTTAAAGAAAAGACCTTGCATAGGTGACTTCTTTTTATAGAAGGAGGGTCCTCAAACAAGTATCTTGTGTTTTATACCCTGAAGGGACTTTGATATTTTTTATCCCATTTAATTCTCCCTTATCCCATGTTTTGGAGAGATATCTGAGAAAATTCTGAGGACTTAGGTGAAGGAGATAAACATTGAGAGCTTCAAGAGTTCTTCCAACTTCTGTCAGTTGGTGAAAGGGGTAGACCAAGTGTACTCTTTATATGTAAGGAGGGGATTGGTTGAAGGGGGTTTTCCACATAGGTCATGGGTGTAGCACCGCTGCATAGTTACCCTAGGAAGGTGTGTAAAACATAAACCTCCACATAGGTCCCTGGGTGTTGGTCCTCTATAGAGGTTGTCGGCATAGGGGTTGTCCCTTCAGACTTTACTGGAAAGGGATGCATTGACGTTCTTACGCATATGTATGCTGTATAGGTACCTTCAAACCAGATTTCCTCGCTTCATTTTAAATTTCCTTGATGATTTAACATATTCAAAGTGCCCTTCCTAATCATTTTTTCATTCCTTTATTAAAAAGGGTGGGTCAACAAAAGCCCCCCCCCCCCCTCTGGATTGGATCTGACTAAAAAGAGGTTCTAGTCCCAAGGAAATATTATGGGAAAAAAGATTATGGAAAATTAATATTGGATTTCACAAGACCTCTGAAAAGCTATGATTTGTAGAGTATAGGCTTAAATAATTTGGAGAAGGATGTCCACTTAGCCTGGTGATTCCTAGAGATACCCTTGTTACATTTCCATTTACTTCACCTGTATTTATAATTTTCATGTTCTTGTTGCATATCTCATTCATTCCAATCTATTACATTGTGATCTCGTGAAGGTCATTTGAAAATTTCTGAAGGAATAGACACATGGGAAATAAAGCTACACAAAGTTATTTTATCGAAGGACCTAAGTAGGAGGAACTAATCAAAGGAACTATATTGGGTGCCTCAACTAAAGACCCACTTGGGTATTTTCCTTTTCCTTATTTTTGAATTCCTTAAATTTAAAATTTGGACTTTCTTAAGTAAATATAAAAATTTAATGAAAAAAATTTATGATTATCTTGTAGGGAATGCCTCACTTGATAACTTCAACTAAGGAAGCTAAAATTATCCAAACTGAAATGATGAAATCCATTGGACCAGACTACTATGAAATTATTGAGATTACCCTTCCTAAGTTAGAGAAGGTGTTGATAACATACTGAAGTGAATATTCGTGAAAAAACTATCTACCTCTATACAGGAATGGGATTCTTCTAGATTCCCACAATCCATCATATAATATTTTTTTCCAAATACATGGTTTGTAAAACATACAAGCTATCATTTTATTAACATCACTATGAGGGGTTTACCAATTCATGAGGGAACAAACCCTATTGGATGCATCATACATCATAGTGGATGTACACCTAATATGGAGGATCATGTTTTACAACCAAGGATTCATTGCTATGACTCAACCATTCAATCATTAAAAAATGATCAATCCAATGTCTGGAATGAATACTGGGATCTTCGCTTTGGAGGAGGAGTTATGCGTGAATGGATGTGGGTGTTTTGGCTACACCATAATTTTTCTAAGTTCAATAAAGGGCAACATGATGTTCAATTTTATGAATCTGTCTCAGTATGACATACTTATGTTTATAAAAACAATCACCATTCTTGAAGTACTGTGATGATGAAGTTTGCAAAACAATTCTTTCCATTTAATGCATGGTGCATCCGAAATTAGTTATTGGGATGTCTACCTAATATTTGGGGCTCCCAATCTCATGGAGATATATGATGAATTCCTTCCACCAACTAAAACATGGGATGATTTTGAGATGATGACACCATAGTCTCATGAAATATTCAAAATAGTAAATAATTTTTAGAAATAAAAGAAAGGTCCTCTTCCAAGGCATGATGTTCATGCAATAGTGTAGAAAAAATATTTTTTAGAACTAACAAAAGGGAAGGGTCCTACTTGAGGATTTATTACTATTTTACCAACTATAGATAATCAAGGTGCTTTAGGAATGTTCTGGCCCATATTGTAGAGGGATTATTACCTGTATTAGGGTTACAAGGTTAATCCTAATATTAGTGAAAATTTATGCTTAACTATCTTTCTTACCATGTGGATAGGCATTTATTTTCTCCAGTCTGTGATTTTGGTGGTGCTATAAGGCCAGAGACTTTTTTAGCTGCATCCAAGTTGGTATAGGGGAAATATATCGGGTTGGACACCCCCCGTATTAGCATGAATCTATCACTAACTATTTCATTTATACAATGGGATGGAACTACATAGATTCATAGGACCATTCCATGTGTTATGGAGTTGTATTGCAACACATTTATATTCATATTTTGGGAAGAATTATGTGAGAGTCCCCAATGGTTTTTTTCCCGTTTGTGCATAAGGTTTATGGGATTCAGCCTATGAACCTAAAGCTTGATGAGGTGCTGAGGAAAATTTATGTATTAGGAGAATTCAACTTAATTTATTTTGGTAACCTACAAACTAGAACATTAATTTATTATGGTAAGGGAGAAAATTACAAGTTAAGGTCACACATGATGGAATTCAGGGACAATGTATTATCCACCAGGATTGACGGCAAAATCATCACTGAGGATTATAACCGTTATAGACTTTCTCTCTAGTTCAAATGTCTTCAATAATCAACCACCCTTCCTTTCAAATATGTTAGGAATGAGAATCACCCAATGGTAGCCTAAAAATTATGGTTTTTGATTGCTATTGAGACATATAAAATGTCTATTACGCTATCTCCATCCGATGAATCAATTGGATTGGAGGATGGATATGCTAATGGTTGGTTTTCTTCCTACCCTCAAGGGGATTTAAAAAATTCATATATCAGGTAGGTACCATGACAATTTTCATTCATAATAATCATGGAAAAGAATCTAAAGACAAATATGATGTAGATGATTTAGAACCATCAAAATTACCTCACATAAAATCCACCAAGAGGAATAAGGCTATGAAGAGAACACCTCTATCACCAAGGCTATCTTGTCACCACTATCAAAAATTGGTGACCATTTTATCTGTTGATTCTTCTGAAGTGGATTGTAGTCTTGAAGAGGTGTTATAACCTGAGGTCTCTGAGTTTTCAATGCTACCAACCACCTCAAATCCAAATTATATGTGTCCTTTAGCAATCGAGTATTGGGAAATCATGACATGTGATATTAGGGATGAATGGGTGTTCATTCTATCTATCCTTTGAATATTGAATTTAGGTGATATTATAACACCCTCTAATTTTCATCCACATAGAAATTTGAATGAGGTACGTGAGTATATAAAGGAGATGTAGATTTTTATATATGAAACTGATGACTAGGTCCCATCCTCAAAATAAGTCTCTGATATGCTAGATTGAGGAATATGAAAATGGGTAATTATTAACCCTGAGGATGAATGGGAAATTTAAGTTAATACTCTTAATGTATTTCCCTTTTCTTTTGATTAATTTATTTTTCGAAATACACCATCACTAATCTTGAAGGGATTTTATTTTTACACATGAAATTAGAGAAGGAGTAGTTCTAGGAAAGGTTCCTGAGTCACCAATGTACGTGCCTATAGGAACCCCTATTGATACACTGGATAAAACCTTTGGGTCTACTGAACTTTATTATGGATGGATAACCATGATGTAGGTAATGGCGATGAAAAATCCTCATCCAATACCATAGGTTTATGTTTCCAATAAAAGTATTACAATATCTCTATATTATCTTATGGAAAGTATCACAAGAGAGAATTGAATCTAGACTGGCGATTATTTTATAGTGATTATTTTCTCTATAATATGTTATTACAACTTATTTGAAACATTTTATAACAATGTTCACCTTCTCATAGGATTTGAATCACTTTTTTCTCTTAAGGGATCATGTACTAGTCCTTCACAGATTGAAAAGGACCCCTTGGGGAAAGTTCAAATTTCTGCTGACAAGTCTGTCACCTAGACATATAGAGTGTCAAGGGATATGGTTGCGTATTCTTTCGCTTCTTTAGGTAGATTGGAGGGTCACAGTAATGTCAGATTCATTTCTATTGGGTATCACATGTTGTTTCCAACATTATTTCCCCCATAATATTTTAGATATTTTTTTTATCCTAATGGATTCTATAACAATTGATGCTGATACACATGTTTCTCTGTAAGGAAGGAGTGATAATCTTGGGTAGTCAGAGGTGGGTGCTGGTGCTAATCCTGATTCAACAAGTCTTGATGACACTGCACCTGTTAAAGGGTTGACAGAAGAGAATGTTATAAAATCCAATTTTTGCATCGATCAATGTTTGTTGGATACCTTAAATGGTGAGGGTGATATGATATACAAAGTCATATACACTAAAATGAGGGACTCTCTTAATCTAGACAATGATATTCCATGTCCCATAAAGGAGTTTGGAGACTTCATGAGGAGCATAAAGGATGCAAGTTCTCATTCTTTCCTTTAACATACATAAATTTCTTTTATTTGATATTTCACATCAATGCTAAATTTATGAAACCTTCTCTGTAGAAAACAATGAAATGGACCTTCAAGAATGGGTTATTCTACTCCATCCTACTTCCATTGACATCGAAGAAGGTCTAACTAAGAATACAGTGATGGGAGATGCTCTAGATCATCTAGTTACGATGACTGGGAAATCTTAGAATAATTCCCCTCCCCATGAAGTTCTTGCTCAAACTACTGAATCTGATATTACTGGAGAAGAATCCACTCAAGAAGTTGGCCTATTACTTGGTAAATTTCATTGATTTTCGGGATCATGCTGTGTTCTTGCTTCAATTTTGGAGCTAAAAATCATTCTAAATTATCATTTAGGGCTATCTCCTCAAAAATATAGGTTTGAATACAAAGCCTCTATGTTGGATCAATCAATAATGGAATATGATGCATCTCCAGCTTCGAAAGGAACAGAGCGAGACACCTCTTTGAGTGTTCTAATTATGGAATATGTTCCTATTTATGGTAGTGATTCTGATTCAAACATAGAGTTAAAAGTTTTTATTTGTATCATGGGTTACAAGACATAGAGAACCATTTAGAAGATAATTTCTGAGAAGCCTTGGGATGAGTTTCCCTCACATTTTAACTCACTTCTAGTATTTTTTAGCATAATGGTATTTTTGTGGATTTTATTATCACCCAATTTATAATGTGGTGAAGGAGACCATTCTACAATGTGATCAAGAACATTAACTATGGAAAAATCAGGTAACATCCAAATTGATCACTGATATTGATGGTTTTTGAGACGTAGCATCCAATGTGGATGCCAACCGTGGAAAAAGGTTGAAGGAATTCAATCAACAAATTAATGAGACAATGAATGAAATTATTCATCCTAAAAAACAAATATATGTTGTTCAAAATAGTCTAGATAAATTAAACCTATCATTGGGAGAATCCCAATTGGAAGGGATAACTGAAATTTTAGCTTCCAAAGACACACTTCATCAGGTTGAGGAGGTGTACGCTGATCAACTGACTGAGGTTCAACAAGAATCTAATAGAGATCAGGAGGCTATTCAATAAATGAAGGGTCATGCTGAATGTTTCTTATAATATATGATAGAGAGACTCCATTTTGTGGATGATACTTTTATTTTACTATATAAATGAAAAGTATTTTTTCTCCAATCATATATATGTCTTCATCCTTTCTTTTATTCTTTAATCACAATATCAAAGATGATTTTCATAACATTGCGTCTTTTTGTAAAATAAATCATAATTACAATGACATGGATGGGGATGATCTAATTTTTTCCTAAGCCAAGTGGTTTAATAAGAACAGTTTGACTATTACAATGTTCATATGGAAAGCCCTTCAAACATTATGTATTTTTACTTTTTATTTCATGATATTGAGTAAACCATGAAAACTGTTGGTCAAGTGAGCTGAGATATTTTCAAGGAGAATATTGATTCATCATTTTTATGGTCACCAAATCTAAAATTTGACATTTGAGGATAGTGGAGGTCTCTTCCAGGAATGAATCTATCACTATTGGAAAAACATGTTATTTGTCATATTTTATGTAAAACAACTAGGTCATGTATGATATAGTCAAGTTGTGGTATTCATAGGTTGACAGAAACGTTATGTAGGCGAATTTTATACAAGGCCAACTAGGTCAAATACCGCATAGTCAAGTAAAGGATCCTAGGAATTATGACATTCTACTATTGATAAAAAAAGGGGGTCATGATTTTGATGTATTAAGATCATAGTGGGTGGATTTTCCAAGGAAACATATCTGAGAATAAAGGGGATTTTTTAACAAACATAGTCCATGAATAGGGAAACCACACCTATAAGAATTTGGTTAATGAATATGGGTATATTTTTCGGAAAAGTGTTCTCTAATATTTTTATATGTATTTTAAAGTCATGTAGTGGGGACATTATGTTGTGTGGTTTCAAGTCATGCAATATGGAAATTATGTTGTGTAGTTTAAATACATTGTATTGTGTAGTTTGAAATAACAAATAAAGGAAATTTGGGGATTTGATTTATGTTATTTATCTTTGATTGAACATTTTATGGCTCTCTAATTCTTGGTAATTCATCTTGAAATGTGCTACTATAATCCGGTAAGGGAAGGAATAATTTTATGTTGTAATTTTGGGATTTTCGAATTTGATGAATGACATGAAAAAAAGCTAATGGAATTTAGATAGTCTCTCTTCTAATAAAGAAGTTACCGCTATTAGAAAAACCCATTATGGGGGCAATATTATGTAGGTCCAACATGGTGTGTGATGGATATCCGAACAATGGAATCCTTATGCTGACATGCCCATTATGTAGGAAAAATTTATTCAAGGCCAACTAGGTCACACACTAAATATTTAGATAATGGAGCTCTCAAGAATTCTGACATTCTATTTTCTAAAAAATGGTGACTGTTTATAGAGATTTGGATATTACGAAGCATAAATTTTGGTTTTATGGAGAAAATTACTTGAATACATAATGGGTATTTCCAGTCCTGATTTCTATATAATAGGATAATTAATCTATCTACGAAGGTCTAACCCAAACATAGTAAGTAAGATATCTATATTTTTTGCTCATACGACTAGGACCATAATATTATGGAAACAATGGAGGATTTTGTGGTTGAATGGCCCAAGTTCATTCCAATATGCTTTTAACATATGGATATGAAGAAAAAAAGAAAACCATGATCATGGAGACTTTCAGGTCAGGAGAAAGGATATGAGACAAATATACAAAGGTTAAGTGCTTTAAATTACAGGGCTCCTGCATAGTCTCATTATGGATTAAAGTGACATAATAGGATTCTACTAAGAATAAAATTTCATCTATTTGAGAAACCTCTTATGGTCATTGTATTATACAATTCCAACTAGGGCATGTGCTACATATCCAAACAATGGCATATTTTGGATGATAGACCCATTATGTATGCGAATTGTATGCAAGCCCAAATGGGGAACATACTACATAGTCAAGAAAAAATATCTCTCATGTATCATACAGTCTATCACTAAAAAATGAAGACATATTATAAAGATATGAAAGTATTTCATGATTATAAGTATGATGTGTGAAAATGGGCATTCTCCAATGCATAAAGGAAGTGTTTGGATCGATGCTGGCCATGAATTCCAAATCCCTTAAATAGATCTGACTCATATGTATAAAAAGGGGACATATCATGTTTCCTTTGTGGGATCTCTTAGGAGAGGGACCATAATAAAAGTTCTTGTACTAATTTTGATCATAAGTATGTGAGGGGGAATTTTTATTTATCTCGTGGTTGGGACTAAGATCTAAGGCCTAGTCTTCACTACATATCTCAACAGAATGATAATCAATCCATACATAGTTCTATGTGTAACATTCAATTTAAATTCTTGTAGAAAGGAAATTATGTTGTGCAGTTTAAAGTCATGCAACAAAAATATTATAGGCTTTGATAGAAAGATTAATTAACATTGCAGTTGGAATAAGGTATAGGGACCAGGTGTCCCAATGTATCTTTTCGAAGAAAGAATCTACCCACACATAGTTATGTCAGATAAAATTTAATGTATAAGGTAAAAACATGTATTAGATCTCTTCATGTAGATTAGACTCAATAATGGGAGAAAAGAGGATTTTTTATATCATGATGCAGTTAGGCCCAAGATTGAAAATCTGGACATCACTACGTATCTCATATAGATGATAATCAAGCGACGTGTAGTTCTTATAGGTCCTTGCATTTTAACGTCATGTGGTGAGGAATAAATCGAGCTAATATGAAATGACTACATATCTCATGAAAACGAGAAGATCCTTCAATTTATCATCATGTGATAAGGACATATGTTGTGTCTTTTAAGGTCTTACGTTGAGGACCATTGATAATGCAACAACCTCGGTTTTTATAGAACTTCTTTTTAGAATAAATTTTAATTTTAATTTCTATCATGAAATAAAATAAATCAAAATTTCATTTCACATAAAAATGACTTCACATACTATATATGCAACACCTAATTCGCGTATGATGCACACGTCACCGAGTTTGCATACGATACATGCAACCCTGAGTTTCTAGGAAATATCACTTTTTTTTGTTTTAATTACTTAAATAAGATAATTAGAACCTCGGGGTTAAACGTAGTAATATTAATAGTAATAACTAATTTTCAAATATTTTTTATAATTTTTTTATATAAATAAAACACATTGATAATAAAAGATATGATTTTTGTTAAAGTCTTTGTTATGTTTAAAATCATCATTTTCTCGAATAAACTATTTCTAATAATAAAATTAATTCTATACACATTTAAAAATTGAATATGATAAAAAAAATCATTTTTTAATTCAAAATTTTGAAATTATATTAGGGCAAATTTTTTGGATTTTTCTAAGAATCTTCATTTTTTTATTAATAGTGAAAAATATTGCATTTTAGTTAAAAACTACCTTTTTGTCTAATTGAATATTAATGGAAAATAATATTATAAACATGTTTTAAGTTTACATTAGATAAATATTAAATCTGTTAAGACAATTTAATTCATTATAATCAATTCCACTTTTTAAATTGATTATAAAATCCTATAAACATTTGAGTATTTTCTACTTTAAAAACCCATTATTTTGTTTCGTCAATGAGATTAGCACTAATCTTAATTTTTCCAATTATGTGAAGTAAATTTAAAAAATTTGACATAAACCATTGTATTTAGTCTCATATTTATATTCTAATGAGACCATGTTTATTTTTGACCAAAACGACTTGTAAATGTGATTAAAATTAATCACATTAAAGACAAAATAATTTTATTAAGGACTAAACATTAAAATTAAAGGCACAAATGAACTATCCACTTGTCCAAAACCCATTTAATGTCCATATTTAGGCCACAGACCTTCAATTATTGAGTTTGGATGGGTTTATTAAGACTTTAATAAGGTAATAACATGTGCACACCAAATTTGTTTTTAAAAAATCCATGTGAGTCATTTTCCGTCCTTATTAAAATCCACCACCTCTACCCATTCCTCACACCTCTCAAGCCTCTTATGATCGTGAATCAACTACCCAAATTGCTTCCAAAAAATCCCCCTTAGATCTTGAATCTTCCCTTTGGGAAAAACCCCTCTCAAAGAAGCTTTTGGCACAAACCAAAAGGAGCTACCCGATTTAGAGGTAATGTCTTCTTTGAAGCTCATTTCCTTTATTTCCCTTCTTCACCCATCCAGTATATTTATTCCATTCTTGTGTGAAGACACCAGAATACTCCATATACTAGGATCTTTTTATGAAGTGTTTCTGACCTAAAATTATACAAATCTCTATATAATAGATGTTTAACATACTGTTTCTCTGTACGTTGAATTATAGCTTTACAAAGCGATGATTTGTCATTTTTCCTTTACCAACAATCATGGTGGGTATTATGATAGATAATCAATTTATATATGTAATATATTGTATTTATTATTTATCTAATATTTTGTATTCATTTTTAAACACACAACTTTTTACCTTCCATTTTGTTTTAATATGATAATCTCATTTGAGGAAGTGTGGACTACCGCCCCCTCAATGCGAAGTGATTCATTCACAAACCACATGGAATGTATTAAGGATGGTTTTAATGAACTTATATGATAAATATGATATATTTATGAAATGTTAATATATATATATATATTTCATTGATATACATTCTTTCAATACGACTATAAAAACGGAAACATCGTTCATGCGTACGAACGACTTACCGTCTCCATGAATAGTGTATTCCATTTCATACATAATTATGCAATAAATTATTATAATATACATAAAATAAATATAACTCATATTTATATCATTTTATACATTCTATAATCACGATATATGTTTAATTAAGAACACTGTAACAAATTAAGACACATGCGAAGAACAAAGTGAATGATTACCCGAAGTGAAAATTTAACATATGATCATTAAAAAGTGGGAAATATAAGGACACAATAAAACCATATATGATTTTATGTATAATAATATTATTATCTACAATATTTATAATAAACATATATTTATTATACAAGAATCATGTACGAGTATGGAGAGAGTCAATACGTAATGTAAGGGGAATTTCATCACACTTTTAATTTCTGTGAGAATCATGTTATGATCAACACTCTTTAATTTTCTGTGGTGTATGTACTGAACATGATTTAATTATATGTATCTTATTCCTAAATTTATGGTTATTTACATATCCGTTATATGATCATTCTTTCATGGGGTTTAACTTTCAGAAGTTACCAAATCAGTAAAATAGTTATGTCTCAATTTTCCTTCATTGAGACTCATGTTTTGTTATGAACCTAAACTACTTTTCAAGGTGTATATAATTCCATTGTATATGTGATATAATGAATATCCTTCTTTTAATTATATCATAAGCTTCATGTAATTTTTTTCTTACATTGAGATTGTAATCCCGTGTTACTAATTTATAAGAGTTCATTGAGACAATCTTATCGTTTTTCAAGATTGTTTATGTTTATGTTTCCTTTGATGAAATATCTCAAGAATATTCATCAGTTTTTTCTCCTACTTACATTAAAGATATACTCATTTTAGTACCAAATTTTCCACTATTTATTATTAAAGATAATTTTTTTAATAAAGTCGTATCGTCTCTCTCTTCGGTCAGAAATATATTGTATTCAAAAACCATGTTTTAAAAAAATAAAAAATATTTTCAAAATTTCCTTGAAGTTAATTTTCAAGGAAAAAAGTTTTTTTAAAACAATTATTGTTTTAAATGTTTCATTGATATGTTTTCAAATATATTTTTAAAATAAATTTTTTTTCAAAAGGTTTTATTTAATAAAAATCATTTTTCAAAACGAAAGGAAATTTTCCTCAAGAAGTGTTTTTAAAAGATATTTTAAAATCATTGCCCATATAAGATAACATCCATTGGTGTTTCTCTTGACTTTATAGGGAAATTAATCAATTTTTCATTCATATTATATCTTTTAATGGATTATGTTTTGATTACACGATCTTATGAAACTCATTTCTCTTTTACCGGTTATATGCTTTTTAAACCCACTTATTTTTGTGGGTTATGTTTATAATGAAGGGATTATGAAACATGTATATTTACATATGTTATGATATGTTTTCATGTTTATGATATCCACTTCATTTCATGGGTTATGATATGTTCCTTTATGATATTGTGGCACATGTATGTATTATTTTGTTATGTGATGGGTGGGACCAATATCTACCTCCAATGTATTGGGTAATGATTTATATCTCATGACCTAGACAAGGATGGAATCAGGGTTTACTCAGTTTAGTAATTAATGTATCGAACAAGGTTTTTCTTGGTTCAGAAATATAGGGCTGGAAAGATGGTTTACACAGTTCAGTAATACTAGGCTAGAATGGGGGTTCACCAGGTTCAGTAAAGAACTTTTTCCACTAATGTGGTCTTCAAATTGATGCCTTGACTACTATGGAAATATGTATATTCCTATGTGTTTCCACAATTCCATTTCATACTCCTATGTTATTATTTAATTTATTATGTCATTTACTACCTTTTGATTCTTGTCTTATGAACTTCAATGATTTATTCCACGATTCACGTATATGATCATTGATATACATGGTATGATCTTCTATTTTTATCATCATGTTCTCATATCCTTATGTTCATGTTTATGTTTACATGTCTCCCTTGTTTACCTTTACTGAGAATTTGAGCTCACCCCATTCTAGGATTCTTTCTCTTGGTTATGAAGATATTTATTATGTTTGAAGTGTCTAAGAAGGGTTCTAGTCATGATGATCATAGAGGGAGATAATGTAGCTCACATATATACTAGTTTTATGTTTCCATGTTTCCAAATGTACTATACCAACTATCTTCATTGGGTTTCTATTTGTATAATGTTTATGTTTTCATCAATTATTATGTAATGATAATGTTTTGTAAAGTGAGGGACATTATTTTTGGTATCATAGCAAAGGTATAGTTACCATTTGGAAACTAGGATGAGAAAACCTTATTGATAACCCAAAGGAACAATTCTAGGGATAGGTACGAGGACTCTAAAAAGTGTAAGAAAATTTACTAGAATTTTGGTGAAGGATATAGAGAGTGGTTTCCTAGAAATACACCAGTGTATATAAACTACAAGTGGAAGTGGATCTGAAATAGATGTACCTAGGGGTGACAACTCCAATATATTGTTTGAGTATTGACTTCGTGTAATTTGTTACACGAAAATGGGCCTTACTACATACCTAGTTTGACACTCTTAGGGGATATTCTTTGGGAATTAAAAAAATATTCACTAACCATTAGGAATGATTTAAATATAGGCTGTCTATGAATAACCTAGGATAAACCTAAGTTGTCATAGATTAAGGAAGGAGTCATAAGATATACATCCTATATGTAATTTTTATTGATATGTGGTTCTTCATTATGATAACTATTTCTTACTCTATTATTATTCTTTTAGTCAATGGTTAGAACCCCAAATGAACCATGTTAATGGTGTTTGCAATAGACAATACAATGATTTTCCTTCTGAACAACTGAATTCTATGGGAGCTGGAATGCAGAATTTTGTTGTTATTCTCACCCAGATTCCTTAGTCTATGAATCATGGTGGACTTCCAAATGAGAAAAGAATATAACAACTTTTTGTTTAGTCTTTCAATAGGAAACATCTATCTTCTTTCATAAGGTCTTATAATTCACTTGTTTCTAAACAATGGATGAGTACCATAGAAAATATATTTTATGTGCATCTATGTTTGGAGCATGAGAATGTTATTATAGATATTTATCACTATGAAGGAAAAGTAGATTAGTGGTGGAATATAATTATAAATATTAGGAAACATGATGACACTGAATACATGGTTTGGGGTGAGTTCTATAAGTAATTTTGTAACATCCTGTGTGTGTGCACCAGATGAAAATGTGTAGGAAATTAATTTTTTTCTCTTATTTTGGAAGGTTGGTTTTAAAACTGAGCAACAGACCTTTTTCGGATAGTTGACACTGCAATATGTCATTTAAATAAATTTTATTGAATTTAATAGATTATAATTAAAATAGTAACAAGTTAAATTAAGGTTAAAATCCTTAATAAAACATTAGAATATTCTCATAAATATTTTTAGAGTTTGATGATGAGTTAGTGTCAGATTCTGAGACACGTAGAGTCTTGGTGTTGATACAATAAAAATATTAATTTTATTTTATACATAACAATTTGTTATTTTTCAAAAAAATGATATAACTCTCAAAAATTGCATCAAATGAGAAATCGGAGACCACTGTTAGGTCCGGAACGCCGGGTTTACCCTATGGAGGTTATAACATTGATGCATGTCGGGTGTTTGGAAACCTCACAAATGATAATATCCTTTTTATTTTTAATTAATTTAATATTTTGTTTCTTATATAAAAAAAATTATTTTCTCACAAACAGTGCATCAAATGAGAAATTAGAGGCCACCAATAGTTCTGAGATGTCAGTTTTACCCAAGTAATGGTATTACTTTTGTGAGTATGAGACGTTTTGTCAGATCGCACTTGAAAATAATTTAATTGGGTTATAAATATTTTTGTTGGATAGTTAGAAATAATAAAAGTAATTTTATTATTAATATTATTATTTGTGTTGAGGACAAATCAAATGAAAAGTTACTTTCACAATTAATAAATTATGTCATGGTGTAAATAATAACTCGGAAATGTAATGAATGTGATATTATTAATTATTCTAATTAAATGAAAATGTACAATAAATATTAATTTAATGACTATAATATTCTATTATGGTTGTTTTTTTAAATAAGTAATGGTTTCATTGATGAGTTATATTAAATAATAATAATTTTAATTACTGTAACGTCTCGACACAAACCAAGGTATGAACCGTTATGTTTTCATGTCCAAATCCTTAAAATAAACTAGGTGGCATGTCTGCACACCCTGTTGCGGATCCTAGACATCTATTTAAATTATTTAAATAATTTCTTGAGTCATACATAAAATTTTACGTCGGTCCCTAGCATAGAATTTGGGTTTAAAATAATTAAAAATGATTATAGATAACTAAATGAAACTAAAATATATGGAAAAGGAATAAAAAGAAATAATAAAATTAAAATCAAGAATGAGAAGAATAGGAAAGTAATCAAAAATGGGTGTAACCATTTTTATTAGTTTAATTTTTATTTCCCTTTCTCTCCCCTTTTATTTTTATATTTATTTTATTTTATTTTTCCTTTTACCTTATTTTTTATCTATCTTTCCATTCTATTTTCTTTCTTTCTTTTTTTCATCTCCCCCTCTCCTCCCCCTCTCCTGTGTGTGGCTTACCCCCTCCCTAGGTGGTGTGCACCACCTCCTTCCCATTTCAGAAGGCCTTTGCGATCTTGTATCTCATCCATTTTCGTCCTTGTCAGATGCGTTGTGAACCTCTCGGTAAAGCATATCCCATGCACTAGGAATTGTACGATCTCTTTCCAAATCTGTTGTGTGGTCTGTCGTGGAAGGATGTTTCCCAAGACTTGGGGTTTGTCTAAAATCTTATGTTTTCTTATATTTTTGGTCAAATCAAAGTCTACCATGGTTCATTGGATTTTCAATGACCATAATATAGGGAGTCTACTCGCTTCCCTCCATTTTGATGCAATTAATAAAAAAAGAAATGTTGTGTCGTTCATCGGTGTCTATAGGTTTTGTCCAATTCCACCCAATCATTTCAAATTAATTTTTTTTTAGTTAATAATTACAGTGTTATCTATTGTAAATTGAATTGTAAAAAATTGTTATAACATGGTTGGAAACCCCTTTTTGTGTGCTAATGTGGTCTTTATAAATATTTTTAGCTCAGGAATTTACTTTAACTAATTGCATGCATTACATTTCCCAGTTTTGTTTTCTTTAAATTAAATAAATATTTTAGAATAATTATAATCCATGTATTTTTTTATCTTGTTACTTTATTGTGCCTATTTATTTATTAATTAAAAAGTGAATTTATCCACCTTTTTGATGCAATATATTTCCTTGTTAAATCTTACGCTATGATACTAAATTAATATATTCACTAGCTTGGTTGAATCAGCTTAAGTTTCAAGTTGAAATTATATCATTATACCATTTCATATGTACTGCTGAGAAATATTAATTAAATTCAGTGTGGGGAGAGAATTTAGGTTCTGTATTAAGGACCCACACGTGGACTCTCCATTCCTGACTGGTTACCACTACGCGTCGGGCAACAGTGTCTGGTTTTTTTAGACCAAGACTTCCATGGGATTTATAAATACTTGTGATTGATAATGTTTCCCGAATGGCCCGTCGAGGATGGATCCATTGGCAATGTGGCTACCCCAAGCCTAAGATGATACTCGACCCCTTCTGTGTAAGATCAAGATATATTGATGGTAAAACCATGCCCCGAGCGATACATTGTCATTCAAACGATTGCCTTGGACGAATTCGGTGGTATTAGGTAATATAAAGGATGTACCTTAGTGATACCTTTAGGACGACCTCAGACTCCAAATCACAACTTGAGCATATTAATAATGATTCACTTAAAGTATATATAAATTCCTCTTTGAGTCCCTTGAGATTTGTGACCTTTCTGCTATGTTGAAGCATGCATGGTTGACACATAATTTAAAACCCAAGTTAAATCACAAGTTTGGGGTATGCCTCTTATTTGTTTTACCTAGCCTTTCCAAGATTATATATATACAAATACAAATATGTGTGTGTGTGTGTGGGTGTGTGTTTCTATGTGTGGGTGTGCATCCTGCTTGTTTTAGGTACTTCATTCACACTCTCATCTTAGACCGAAGAATGTGATTAGGGATAGGTGTCATTGGGAACCCAGACTGAGTTATTTTATTTTTATTGTGATTAATAATTTTTTTGTATTTATTATATAATGACACACTTCATTTATTTAATTCACAAAATGGAATGGATTAGACATCGTGGGTACCAAAATATTAGGATTTATCTCACACCCCTACTCAAACATCGTTGGCACTCGAGTAGATTATATGCTTGCATGTATTGACAAAGTGAAGCATGCTGCTTCTGATGCTTGATTTTTTCTTGTTACATAGGATCGAGACTGGGGGTATAGGACTGAGCCTTTCTCATGATGCAGTCATCGCACTTAGTGTATTACCTTTTTATTTGATAGTATGTTTGTGTTTCTATTTTCTGTTCTTTTAGTTTAGACAAACATCATAGAATGATTTTTTTAATATTCCACACTTCATTCTTATTCAGTTGGATTATCCATATTTATTATTTTGTAGTTTATTCATTTATATGCTTCCGTTATTATTATTAATTGATGTTAATTCTATTGTGATAATACCATTTACCTATGAGGGAATAGTCTCCCCCCACATACTTATAAAAAGGCCCTAATTGCTAGTAGGAAGCCTCTGGCATTCAGGGAGATACGCTTAAGGACATGTGACCCACCAGTCTGGCCACCATCTTAGATGTGAGTTGGGTCAGTATATTACAAAGTGGCATCAAAGGGTAATTTTTTCCCTTTTTCTTACTATTTTGGGTGGTTAGACATGAGACAAAGAATGTGTTAGTTTTTGGTTAATATTTGTGCTTGGGACTGATCAAACCACATACGAGAAATGAACAAGTAGCCAGGGTTAAGATTGTTGTTCATGCTTTCCGATGTTACAGTTGATATGATTTCACCTCAACTGATTGGTGTAATTTCTATTGCTTGCGATTTTATGGATTTTATGATATTTTACCCTTGGTCTATTTAAGAAAGGATGAAGAATTGCATGCATCATAATATGAACATAGGAATTAACATGTCTTATATAGTTCCATGCCATGTAGTTGCATTTTAGGTTTCCTATTGATTCAAATTTTTTTACACTAATTTATTCCATGCCTTGTATTTATTTAGAATGCCTATTTAGATACCATGTTTCAGTGATATATTTTTCATGCTAGGATATTTCTATGTTTTCTGTTTACTAGCATAATTTCCTTGTATCATACTTTTGTGCTTATTATAATGTCTACATGATTATAGTGTCATGATTTTGTGACTATAACATGTTTCTTTTTGTTATCTTCTTGTGGTGACATGCTATCTTTTTCGATATGTAATTGCTTTCATTTCAAAAAAAAATTCATTCAATTAAGTGGGGGTCTAGTGACCATGCTATTAGCATGATCTAGGGACAGGGTTGGCATTTGTGATTTCATAAGGGGATAGCTCATAGTAGGTATAACCATTATAACCTAATATCCTTGCCAATGCAATGAGTTTTCTACTTTTTTTCCATTACATGATGTGGTTCCTAGTCATAACCCTTATCCTTCTAAATGACCCCCTTGTTCAGATTGGTGGTCATGTTATTCTTGACTTTTGTATCAGCTCGAGAATGAGGTAATGTTCCTTTTCAGCATGTTAGGCATGCCTCAGGCATGGTCAACTGCTTTGTATGTCATTTGACCCTCTATTCTCCATAGTGATGGCTGACTTTGTATATCTTCCTCTAAGTTAAAGATCTTCTTGCTTCTGTATCACCTTGTGGTAGTATGTGTTCACATAAGTGGTGTAGTCGAGTTCTTAACATTGTGAAAAACTTTTTGAGTGCAGTGTAATATTCAAGTCTTGAATTGTTAAATTTTTTATGGGTCATCTCTGTAGTACAATTATTTCTATGTTGAAAGAATCAAGTTTGTCCCAATGCTCTGAATGACTTCTAGATACATAGGTGTTTTGACACACCAGTTGGTTTGGTTTTGGTATTCATGTCAATAGTTTAAAAATTTCATTTTTGGAGGATCTTATCTAGAACGCATCTGAATTGCTTGTCGATATATTTCTTTTGACAATTAGGACACTCATAATTTGGGAAGTGTCATGTTGGATCCATTAATACATGTTCCTTTCAGGTATAAGGATTGCAACCAAAGAAGGCCTTTAGAAGACGGTCTTTCTTACATAAATTACTGTGAGTCTTGTGAACATTAAATAATGGTGGTGATTTCTAGACAAAACTATGTCAGTGTGGTTGGCGTTGTATGTAACCTTTTAATAGTGCCTTTGTTTGTGACTGGATTATAGTGGTTAAGCATGAACGATCACGGGATGCCTCAGGTGGTGAAGGATCAATGTTTGGTTAATGATGTTGCATCAGTAGGTGAGGTTGAGTTTCTTCAAAGGTATCAACCAATAGTGGATCAAATAATATTTTGGTAATATTCTAATCCTCTTAGTGTATTATTCCTCAAATGATGAGCATTTCCGAAATTGTTCCTTCGTCCTTGATACACTAAGGGAGCTTCTGTCTTACACCATGCTAAATCTTTAAAAGTTTTTGGGAAGATTTTGTGGTCTCCCAATGTTTCATACTAAATGTGTGGTTTTTATCAGGGTTCAGTTAGTCTTGAGTGACACTTGGATTCCCATGTATGTATTCCTAACAAACTCTTGTACAGTAGACATTTCATCTAACTTGACTACTAGGCTAATGCCGCTCTTGCCTCTATCAATGTTTTGATATGGGAATCTTTTCCTAGTACCAACATCTCACTCATAAACATAGTGTATATAATACCTTGCATTGGTTCCTTTCACTCATGTCATGCCAATCTGAGTTTACCCCAGACTTGTTTTTTGGGATTGGTGATGCTTAAATTAGTGAACATCACTGGAAGTCAGGTATGAATTATGGTGGATGTGTTCATGGTGAATGCAATATAACTTGAAGAAGGAATCATAGTTCAGTTAATAAAATATTGGCCATATAAGGGGAGCATCTTTTTAAATGGTTGGTCAGAGTGGCTTGACTAGTTATCTCTATTTTTCAATGGAGCTGTCATTGAATGACAACTTATGAAACATTGTGAGATGTGACGAGTGCGGTTTCTGCAAACTTGGTATTTCTATAAAAAGGTGTCTTGACTTGGAATATAAGGGAGATGGGGGATTGACCTTTTTATCTATTTCAGAAATCACACAAGAAGCGATGCTATAATTATTAAAGGCATTCCCTGTGGGAAATTTAAATTCTAGAAGGTGTTGTGAATCGAAATTTGCCTCTTTCTAACCATAAAAACATAAGGTGGGAAGTAACATTGGTTAGAAGTTGATGAGATGACAACATGGTTGTTTCTCTAGCTGAACGTGTTTGTATACGTACCATCTAGGTGTTTCAATTGGAAAAATAGTGTTGGAACACATCTTAATGGCTTATGTGCTGCTTTCCAAACCAATGTTTGAACGTGTGTTTAGTGTTTAGAGACACAACACGATATTTTGTATGAGACTGCATGACCCAGTAGATCCGGTGAGTGTTACATAGTTCTCTAAGGATTATCATGGATGATAAGTTCTAAGGTGGGAATGTAGTAATGTCCAGTGTTTTGAACCTGATGAAAAACAAAGGGAATTAATTTTTTACGTTAATAGGGTAGGTCAGTTTTAAAACCGAACGTCAGAACTTTTTTTTGATAGATGAAACTGTGATGTGTCTTTTAAATTAATTAGATTAAAATTAAAATAGAATCAAATTAAATGAAGGATAAAAGTCTTATTAAAATTTTGGAATATTTAATTAAATAGGTTCATAGTTTGACAAAAAGTCGGTGTGGGATTCTGAGACCCGTATAATTTCGTTGTTGATACAACAAAAATATTAAATTCATTTTATTCATACACGTGGGTGTTTTTTTTCAAAAAAAAATTAAATGAATGCCAATCAGTGCATCGTATGAGAAATATGAGACCATTTTTAGGTCCATAATGCTGATTTTACCCTAGGAAGGGTATAACATTGATTCATGTCAGTTGTTTGTAAACCTCGTATGTGATAATAACTTCTCTTTTTTTAATTAATTTATTATTCTGGTTTTAAATAACAAATAATTTTTCTCTCACAAATGGTGCATTGAATGAGAAATATGAGACCACTAGTTGTCTCAGAATGTGGGTTTTACCCTAGGGAGGGTGAAACTTTTGCGAGCATCATACATTTTTTAGATCTCGCCCGAAGATAATTTTATTCGTTTGTAAATATTTTTGTTGGACAGTTATAAATAGCTATAATAATTTTACTATAAATTATATTATTTGCATTGAAGACCAAAAAATGAAAAAGTACTTCCACAATTAAGAAATTGGGTCACAGTGTAGATGATAATAGGACGGTGCAATAAACATGATATTATTAATTATTCAAATTAAAGAAATGTGAAATCTATATTAATTTTATGATCATAAAATTTTTTTAAGGTTGTTTTTTTAAATTATTAATGGTGTCATTGATGGGTTATATTAAATAATATTTATTTTAATTATTTTAATGTCTCGACATAAACCAAGGTACGAACCGTTATGTTTTAATGTCCAAATCCTTAAAGAAAACTATGGCACATGCATGTGAACCCTGTTGTGGATCTCGAGTGGTATTTTAAGTTATTTAAATAATTGATCGAGTCTTATGTAAAATATTAGGTCACACACTGGGGAGGCATTCAGTTTAAAAATAATTAAAAATGATTAAATGAATTTTAATGAAAATAAAATAGATGGAAAAGGAATAATGAAAATAATTAAATTAAAAGAAGATATTATAAGAATAGGAAAATAATTGAAAATGGATCTAACTATGTTGATTAGTTAAATTTTTATTTTCCTTTCTCTTCCCTTTTATTTTTATTTCATTTTTTCCTTTATTTTTTTCTTTCATTCTTTTAATTTTTCTTTCTTTATTTTTTTCCTCTCCTCTTCTCATCCTCCTCTCATATGTGTGTGGCACAACCCTATCATATAGTGGTGCGCACCACCTCAATCCTACTTTGAAATGCCTATGTGATATCGTCTCTCATTTTTTTTCCTTTTTTGATGCTCAGTGAACCTCTTGGTAAGGCATATCCCACACACCAAGAATCATGCGATCTCATTCTAAATCTATCACTCGATCTTCCATAGAATGATTTTACCCAAGAATTTGGGATTTTTTTTAAAAAATATTCCATTTTATTTTGTTTTCGGTCAAATAAAATCCTACCATAGATAATAGGAACATATATGACTATAAGGTATGTAGTCTACTATATTTCCCTCCAGTTTGTTGTAATTTATAAAAAATTCATAGTTGTGTTGTTCATCAGTGCCTATCATCATTGTCCAATTACACCCTATCATTTCAAATTAAATGTTCTGTTTAATCATTGATTCCTTATCTATCATAAATTAAATTGTTTAAATTTTTTCAACATGGTCAGACACCCATTTGGTTGTGCTGACGTGGTTGGTATAAATATTGTTATCCCAAGTGTTTACTTTAATTAATTTCATGTGTCACGTAGAACCTTTTTTATGTGATTAAATTAAATAATCCTTTTAAGATAATTATGAACCACATATTATTGGATCTTGTAAGTTTATTGTGCCTATTTATTAATTAATTAAAAACTGCATTAATATACTTTTTATAAAACAATATATTTCCTTGTTAAATCTTACGTTGTGATACTACATTAATATTTTGAGATTCTTGGTTTTATCTGCATAACATTCAAGTGGAAATTATATCTGTGTACCATGTCATATATTCTTTTCTGAAATTTTTATTAAATTTATGGCGAGGAGAGGATGTGGGTTGCATATTAAGGACAAACACATGGACTCTCTGTTCCTGACTAGTTGCCAATATGCACCGAGGGGTGGGGTCTTAGGCTTTGATAGACCGAGACATCTCTAGGATTTCTAAATACTTATGAGTGATATCATTTCCCAAAGGGCCCATCAAGGATGGAGCCACTGGCCATGTGTCTACACCAAGACTCAGATGATACTCGACCCCTTCCATGCAAGATCAGGATGGACTCATGGAAAAACCATGCCTTGAGTGATACTTGGTCTTTGGAAATACTTCCTTAAACGGACTTGGTGGTATTATGTAATATGAAGGATGTACCATAGTGATACCTTCAGGAAGGTGTTAGACTCCAACCCCCAACATGAACATATTAATAATGATGCACTTAAAGTTTATATAAATGCTTTTTGAGTCCCTTCAGAGTTTTGATATTTTCTTGCATATTAACGAACACATGGTTGAGACATAGTTTAGACCCCAAAGTAAATCACTGGTTTGGGGTATCCTTATTCTTTATTTTACATTACCTTTAGAGGATTATATATATGTGTGTGTGTGTGTCTCTCTCTCTCTGTGTGTGTGCATATTACTTATTACAAGTACTTCATTCAGACTCTCGTCTTAGACTGAAGAAGGTGATTAGGGACGGGTGCCGTTGGGAACCCAGAACAAGTTATTTTATTTTTATTGTTCTTAATTAATTTTTTTTATTTATTATTTAATGACACACTTCATTTGTTTACTACGAAAAATGGAATGTTTTGGACACTGTGGGTTTCGACCTACTAGGATTTTGTCTCACACACCTACCCAGGCGTTTTTGGCACCCGAGAAAATTATTATCATAGAGGTATTGACAAAGGGGAGTGTGGTTCCTCTGATGCGTGATTGTTTTGTGATGCTTAGGATAGAGACTAGGAGCATAGGACCAAGCCTTTCTCATGATTCAGGTGATGCCCTTTGTGTATTTTCTTTTTAGTTGACAGTATGTTTGTGTTTTTGTTTTCTGTGCTTTCAGTTTAGATAGACATCATAGCATGACATTATTTTGTAAGATTCCACACTTGATTCTTATTCAGTTGGATTATCCATATTTCCTCTCCTACATTTTATTCATTTATATGCTTATGTGATTATTATTAATAGATGTTACTTTTGTCGTGATAATAACGATTACCTATGAGGGTATAGTCTTCCCCCACAGACATATAAAAGGTCCCTTTTTGTTAGTCAGTAGCCTATGATATTTAGGGAGAATCTCTTGAGGTCATTGACCCATGGGTCCGACCACCATCTTAGAGGTGAGCTAGGTCTAGACATTAAAACATTCCTCTAATTCTTCATTCCAAAATGGATAAAGTGTTCCTTATGTTGAAGCAAAATGGTGATGAGTCAGTTGGTACCTACGAGGATAATTTCACAAGACTTGCGAGGTATGCTTTAGAAATTACCATCCAAACCGAATGTAAAGTTTATAGGTTCATTTGTTGTTCAAATCCAAGAATTAAGTGGTCATTGGCCATAAGAGACATTATTAGCTATAAAGAGATTGTGAATTGTGAAATAAAGGTTGAAATGGATGTGGGAGTCATGTATCAATCTCATGTATTTGATAAGAAGAGGATGATGAAGTTCAAAGGAAACTCTAAGAATCATGGAGAAATGAAGATGAACATACATTTATGCTCTGATTGTGGGAAGAAGCATAAATAAAATTTCCTTAAAGGGGTCTAATAAATGATTTCTGTATGGAAGGAAAGGACATTGAGAAATTTATTGTTGAGGTGATGGAAAGAAGTTTGCTCAAAATTCTAATGGAGAAAAAGACACATAGAATCCACCTTCCACTGTTCAGTGATAAAAGTGTAATGAGAATGGGAATTTTTATGACTATTTCCCAAACCCAAGGGTTGGTGATGATGATCAACGTCAGCAACCTATTAAGCCAATGGATAATGGTAAATATCATGCAATCTCTATATATGATGAGGGGTGTGAAAATGACATGATGAAAGGTACACTTACCATCCACTCTAGAACAGCTAATGTTATATTTGGTTCTGTATGTTCCCACTCTTTCATATCTAAACATTTTTCTATGGGTTTTAATATTCCTACAAAACCATTAGAGGTGGAATTAGTAGTGCCAACCCCTAATGGTTTGATGATTTCATCTCAAGTCTATGATTCCTCTCCAGTTGAATTTTTCATGGATAATCTTCCTAAAAATATTTTCATTCTTCCTTTGGTCGAATTCTATGTAATATTAGTCATGAATTGGATATATTTTTATAAATTCCACATCAATTCTCAAGGTAGGGACGTTATGTTTGATATTTCAAACCCTCCTAGGATCTTCAATCAATGTGACAATTAGTCTAATATTCCCATGCAGATTACATCCAGTGTATGGGTCTTAATTCCCATTCAAATGGGTAGGTCATATCAAATGGTTGGGGAGAAGATCGGAATCGATGATATGCCTAGTTTTTGGGATTTTGAGGAAATATTTTCAAAATATTTTCCTAGTCATCCAACAAAACATAAATTTGAGCTCTCAATATAACTTATACCTATTTCAACACCAATTTCAAATACTTCTTATTAAATGGCCCCAATTGATTTGTAAGAATTAAAGAAGAAACTACAATAAAACCTTATTAAGAGAGTCATTTGAACTAGTGTGTCACCTTAGGGTTTACCGGTTCTTTTTGTGAAGAAGAAAGATATATCAATGTGACTCTACATTGATTATCAAGAGTTGAACAAGATCACAATCAAGAACAAGTATCATCTTCCCCATATTGATGACTTATTTGATCAACTATGCAGAGGTCAATACTTTTCCAAGATTGATCTTTATTCTAAATATAATCAATTGAGGTTCAAGAAGGAGGATATACATAAGACGACATTCTGTATAGGGTACGGTCACTATGAATATATAGTGATGCCCTTTGGTCTCACTAATTCCCCTATTATCTTCATGGATGTAATGAATGTAGTATTTAGAGATTAACTCAACCTATTTTTGGTAGTCTTTATAGATGAAATTATTTTCTATTAAAAGATCATGTAAGATCATGAAGATCACATAATAATTATATTGAATACCCTAAAGAAGGAGAAGTTTTATGAAAAATTTTCAATTTTTGATTTTTGGATAAAAATGTATTATGTTTGGTTCACATAATATCAATAGATGGTATATTAGTAGATCCATCAAATACATAAGCTTTCAAAAGCTTGCATAGAACAACTATGGTGACTATGATCCGTATATTTCTTGTTTTAGCTTGATATTATCAATGGTTTGTGGAGAATTTCTCTGGACTATCTAATCCTCTTACCAAGTTAACTTAGAAGGGTTTGAAGTTCCTCTAGACATAGGAATGTGAGTAAAATATCAAGGAACTGAAGAGAAGGTTGGTCAGTAAACCTGTGCATACATTACCCTATAGAGGAGAAGGGTTTTTAATTAATAGTGATGTTTCCAAGAAGGTACTGTGATGGGTTATTATGAAAAATACCAGGGTTATCGCCTATGCCTCACAACAGTTGAAGATTCATGAGAGAAATTACCCAACTCATGATTTGGAGTTAGTGACAATAATATTTGAATTAAAGATATGGAGCATTATATTTATGTTAAAAAGTGTGATATATATACTGTTCATAAAAGTCTAAAATATATATTTGCATAGAAGGAGTTGAACATGTACCAGATAAGATGGTTAGATTTGATAAAGGAATATGTCTTCTCAATAAATTAACACCCTAAGAAATTAAACAAGGTGGCTGATGCTTTGAGTCGGAAGGATCATGATAGCTTATCCATGACGAGGATCACAAAAGATCCAATATTTCTGTATTTTCAAATTATGGATCTAGAAATCCTAAATTATGGGGAAAACCATATCTTTCTCAAATTTATTTTCAGCTATATATCAATGTAAAGATTAATGAGGCACATAAATAATATGAAAATCTACGAAATATGGTTAAAATTTTCCCTAAGTTTAACTGTGATCGGGATGTAATGATAAGGTTATGGAATTTTGTATGAGTTCCTTCGATACCATATTTGAAGAAGGAGTTGTTATAGGAAACTCATAGTTCTTTACTCTCTATTCATACAGTAATTGCAAGATGTATATGGAAATGAAGGAATACTTCTGGTGGGATGGAATAAAGAGAGATATCTTTGAGTTTGTTTCTAAGTGTTTGGTATTCCAACATGTTGAGGCAGAAAAAAATAAATCTAAAGGGATTTTTCATCCATTGTCCATACCAGAATAGAAATGTGGGAACATCACTATGTATTTTTTCATTAGACTACCCAAAACCTCAAAAGGTTTTAATTATTCATAGGTGGTAGTTGATCACCTTACTAAGTTACCAAACATCATTGCTATCAGAGAATATTTCTCTCTTGATCAGCTTGAAATAATATACATCATGTAAGTGGTAAGTTCGCACGGAGTACCACATTATATTTTATCAGATCGAGAACAATGTTTTAACTTAATGTTCCTGAAATGTCTTTATAAAGTACTGGATAAATAATTGAGTTTCAGCACTTCTTATCATCTTCAAATAGATGGTCAGTCTGAAAGAACAATTCAAACCCTATAGGATAAGTCGATATCTTATTCTCTAGATTTAAAAGGTGTTTGGGATCAAATCCTTCCCCTAATTGAGTTTTCTTAAAACAATATATTTTAATCAAGAATTATTATGGCACCTTATGAATCCATATCTGGTAAGAAATGTAGATCTCTAACAAGTTGGGATGAGGTTGGAAAAATGAAGCTAATAGGGCCTGAGACTGCTGAATAAATGGTCGAGAAGGTTAGAACCATTCAACATCATATCAAGATAGATCAAAGTCAGCAGAAAAGTTATGTGGATAACCATTAGCATCATCTATAATGAGAATTTGATGAATTTGTTTTTTACAAATCTCATGCGGGAAGAAAGTTATGATATTTGTGAAGAAAGGGAAACTAAGACCTAGGTATATTCGCCCACTTGAAATTCTTGATCATTTCGAGATAGTAGCCTATCACTTGGAAATTCCTCCAAATCTATATAAACTCCATGATGTGTTCCATGCATCTCTCCTAATAAATCACATACCTAACCCTTTACATGTGAAAAACTCATAGGCCATAATGTTACAACATGATCTTTCTTATGAGGAGAAACATGTTGAAATTATGGACCGATCAGAGAAAGTTCTACAAAACAAGACCACTTTACTGGTAAAATATTCTTGGAGAAATCACCAGTCATATTAATCTATTTTAATGATTTAGGATATGATTAATTAGAAGTATCCTCGCTTTTTTTACCCGAGTGATCAATTTTGAGGGAAAAATTCATTTTATGTGGGGTAGAATGTAACACCCAAAGTTTTTTAAGCCCTGTTTTTTTCAAATAAATTTAAAATTTAATTTATATATTTTAATGCACTAAGTAAAAGATTCGTTTCACATGGATCTTATTTTTTTGTACGTTGCATGCAAGTCCATCTTTCTGTATAATGCACGTAGTATTGAGTTAGCGTACGATACAAACAACACTGAGTTTCTACGAAATATATCTTTTTATTATTTTAATTATTTAAAAAAGGTAATTATAACCTAGTGGTTGAATATAGTAATATTAATAGAAATAAATAATTTTCAAATATTTTTTACAATTGGTTTATATAAATAAAACATATTTCAAATAAAAGATGTGTTTTTTAGTAAAGTCCTATCAATGTTTAAAAACATCGTTTTCCCGAATAAACTGTTTCAGATAATGAAAGTAATTTTACCCACATTTAGAAATTTAATTTGATAAAATAAAAATTATTTTTGATTTCAAAATGTTGAAATTATCTTAGGGTGAGTTTTTGGTATTTTTATGAAAAACATCATTTTTTAATGAACAATGAAAAATAATTGTTTTTAGCTAAAAACTACATTTTTATCTAATAAATAATTAATGGTAAATAATATTATAAATATTTTTTAAGGTCACATTAGTTGAATATTAAACCTATTAATAAAATGTAATTAATTATAATTAATTCCACTTTGAAATTTAATATAAAATCATAACAAACGTTTGAGTATTTTTCTACTTTAAAAACTAATTATTTCATCATGTCTGTGAGATTAGCACTAATCTTAAATTTTTCACTTTGGTGAAGTGAATTTAAAAATTAAGAAATACACCATTGTATTCAGTATAATATTAAGATTTTAATGAGACCATTTTAATTTTTTATGAAAATTATTAGTAAAATTGATTAAAATTAATCACAACAATTAATGCCAAATTAATCTTAATTAGGGACTAAACCTTAATATTATGGGATAAAATGACATAGAAACACTTCCAAAAGCCATTTAATATACATATTTCTTCTTTAAACATTATATTCTTTATTTATGGTGGTTTTTGAATACTTTTTTTAGGTAAGAACAAGTGCACACATAATTTGTTACTAAAAATTCCAGGTGAGTTATTTTCCTTCCTTATAAAAGGCCACCACCTCTTCCCATTTGTAACACCTATAAATCCCATTAATTTCATCCAAACCCCATCCAAATTGACACCGAAAAACCTACCTTACTCCTTGAATCCTACCTTTTGGCATAAACCCTCTCAAGGAAGCCTTTTGTCACAAAACAAAAGGAGTTACTTGATTAAGAGGTAACGTCTTCTTTCAAGATCCTTTCAATTATTTACCTTATTCACCCAATCAATCACTTAATTATATTATTTTGTGACAAATCCAGTATCTTAAATACAATAGTATGTTTTTAAGAAAAGGTTCTAACTTACAATTATACACACCTCCATCTAATGGATGATTAACATACTATTTTGGTGTACGGTGAATTACTGCCTCACAAAATATTATTGTTCATTTATCCTTTACCGCCAATCATGATGGATATTATGATGGACACTGTATTTATATATTTAATATATTATATCAATTATTTATTTATTATTATGTATTCCTTTTTTAACAAACATATTTTTACCTTTCATTTGGTGATAATATGATAATCTCGTTTGAGGAAGTGTGGACTACCGCCCCCTCAAAGAGATTTAATTCATTCACACACTACATGAAATGTTTTAAGGATGGGTTTAATGAGATTATATAATGTATATTATATATTAATGATAATTTAATAATGATATATATATATATATATTTCATTGACATACTTTCTTTCAATACGACAACAAAAATGGAAACAACGTTCCTGCATACAAACGAATTACTGTCTCCATGAAAGATGTCATCCATTTCGTACATAATTATGAAATAAATTATTATAATATAAATATAATGTAGATAATGGATATTTATATCATGTTATACATTCGGTAACCATGATATAATTATATGGACCAATGCTATAACAAATTAAGACATAAGCGAAGAACGAATAAAATGATTTCTCGGAGTGATACTTTAACATAGGATCATTAACAAGAGAGTAATATATTGACATAATAATACCATAAATGGTTTTATGTATAAGAATATTCTACTATAAATTATTTATAATAAACTTAGATTTATTATACAGGAATCTTGTACGATTTCAGAGAGAGTCAAGATACAAGGTAAGGGGAATTTCATATCACTTTTAATTTCTGTGAGATTCATATTATGATCACCACTCTTTCCTTTTGTGTGGTGTATGTACTAAACATTATTTAATTCTATGAATCATATACATAAGTTTATGGGTATTCACATATCCGGTCTATGAACCTTCTTTCATGGGGTTTAACATTCAAAAGTTACCAAATTAGTAAAAACAATTCTCTTAATTTGCCTTTCTTTGAAACTCAAGTTCTGTTATGTACGTAAACTATTTTTCATGGTGTATATACTTCCATAATACATGATATATCATGAATATATATCTTTTCATGATATCTTAAGCTTCATTTAATTTTCTTTTCTTACATGGTGATTATGATCCCAAGTAACCAAGTTATAAGTGTTTATCGAGACAATCTTATCATTTTTCAAGATTGTTTATGTTTATGATTCCTTTGATGAAATATATAAAGAGTATTCATGAGTTTCCTTCCTGTATGTTTATTCAGGATATCTTTATTTTTTAGTACAATTTATTCTACTCATAGGTACTTAATATAATGTTTTCAATAAAATAAAATTGTCTCTCTCTTCGGCCAGAAATCCATTTTATTTAAAAACTATGTCCTCAAAAATGCATTCAATAATTTTTTCAGAAGTTACTTGAAGATAGTTTTCAAGGAAAAGTGGTTTTAAAAATGTTTAATTGTTTTAAAAGAATAATTTATAAGTATTAAAATATTTTTTCAAAGAAAACTTTTTTTAAAAGGTTTTACATAATAAAAATCATTTTCAAAGAAGAAAGGATATTCTCCTCAATAAGTGTTTTTAAAAGATCTTATAAAATTATATACCATGTAAGATAACATCCATGGTTGTTTCTCATGCCCTTATGGGGAAATTATTCAACATTTACATTCATATTATTTCTTTTTAGGGATTATGTTTTGATGACATGATGTTATGAAAACCATTTATCTTTCACAAGTTATATGCATTTGAAACCCACTTATTTTCAATGGTATAATTATGATGAAGTAATTATGAAACCTATCTCTTTCCATAGGTTACGATATGTTTTACTGTTTATGATACCCATTTCATTTCATTTGTTTTTATATATACATTTATGATCTTGTGGCACATTTATGTATTATTTCATTATGTGACATGTGGGACCGTTATCTTCCTCCAATGAATTGGGTAATGATTTATATCTCATAAGAAATTTAAGGATGTAAAGAGGGTTTAGTTAGTTCAGTAATATAGGGCAGCAATGAGGGTTTAACTAGTTTAGTAAAAGAGGGTTGAAATAATGGTTTACTCAGTTTAGAAATATAGGGATGGAATGGGTGTTCCCTTGGTTTATTAAAGGACTATGTCCACTAATATGGTCTTCTAATTGATTCCTTGGCTACTATGGAAATTAGTATATTCTAATGTGTTTCAAAAATTCTATGTCTTACTCTTATGTTATGCTTTCAAGGCTTATGTCCTTTACTTGTTTTTTATTCATGTCTCTTGAACTGCCAAGATTTATTCTATGATTCATGTATATGATATTTGATATGAAGGGTATGATCTTCTATTTTCAGGATCATGTTCTTGTACCCATATACTTAGGTTTATACATAAATGTCTCCGTTTTTTACCCTTAATGATCATTTGAGCTCACCCCTTTCTATATTTCCTTCCATAGGTTATGAATATATGTATTTTTTTTAATGGTCTATGAGGGGTTCTTGTCATAAATAACCAAGGGGTAGATAATGTATATCACATATATACTAGTTTTATATTTCCTTGTTTGCAACGACACTATACCAACTACGATATTTGGGCGTCTGTTTGTATAATATTTAAGGTTTCCACAAATTTTATGTAATGTTTAAATTTTATAAAACGATGGTCTCTATAAATATCCCCAAATATGAAATGAAATACCATATTTATATAGATATTCTACTTAAAAAATTCATAATCCCACGTGAGCTGTGTTCGCTGTGAGAAACAAGAAGTGGTAAAAGAATCTTTTACAACACTAAGGTAAAAAATGTCAATGATGAGAGTTTAATGATTGAATAATGTATGAACGAGGATATAACTCATAGGAATCACTACATATCATACTATGGGCTAGAATCAGGTCACACATAGTTCTTGAAATTATTCCCCATGATAACAGGTTTTGGCTCGGGGATGAGGGATTTTTTTTAATAATTTACAGGATGATTGTTGGGCCTAAAATATTAAGTCTAGGCATTACCATGTATCTCATTAAAATAATAATTGACATAGAAATTATATAGGATTTTCCTATGGAAATATGACTCATTCATGGGGAAAATGAATGAATTTTTCTCTTCCAAAATCACGGATGAGGCTACGTTTGGTGATATGGGAGTCACTATGTTTCATTTATAGGCAAGAATCAGGACACACATAGTACTTGAAGGTGATCCATTTTCATGCATAATTCATACACATAGAGGTGAAGGGACTTTTTCAAAATTAAAGTTGGACCTAGTATTTGAGATCTAGGATTCACTATGTATCTTGCTGAGACAAGAATCAAGAAACACATAGTTCTTGAAACATACCTTATACAGGTTTGATTCATACAAATAGGGGATGCATGGATTTTTTTTTATTTTTCTTTCATTGTTGGGATCAATATTGGAGATATGGGCATCACTACATATCTCATTTGGAATGAGAATCAGGACACATGTGGTTCTTAATAAAACTATGTAGTTTAATGCCTTATGGTGTGGAAATAAGTTACCTAATCTGAAATAAACAATGCATCTGGACATAGAAATAAGACTTAGGTTTCACTATATGTGTTTCTAAGGGAAAGTATTAAGAAACAAATATTCCTTAAAAGGGGGTACCTATGCATATATGATTCAAACATAGGGAGAAATAGGGCTTATGTGAAACTAAGTAATGGAAATGATGTGAGTAATTCTTGTTCATGGAAGTTACTCATCTTTTAAAGGACCGTAAGGAATACAAATTTATGGTATATTGGGGGATTTATTAACGTCTAATGATGGATATGTTAATCATATAGTTTAATGGTGTGTATAGAATAAGAATGGTGTTGTGAAGTTTAATGTCATGTATTAAGGATGAAGGTGCTATGTAGCATTACATCATGTAGCATGGATGTGTGTGGTGCCATCTAGTTTAATTTCATGCAACCAAGACATTCTCTCTGTTATTACACAAAGTATTTTTTTAGGAAACAAGAAATGTTTGGAGTTTTAATGAGTTATCTATCCATTTATATTAGGGAATAAGGTTCACTAATGAAGACCGTATGTATGGATTAAGGTCCTTACCACTTTGGAACAAATTTGGAGGCTTCTTTCCTAGTATCATCAGAGTCCTAAGGACAAATACCAGTTCTCCCGGAAGAAATGACGAGAGGAGAACTTTCTTGTTAAAAACACATGTTATTATATACTGATAGACTTCTAAGTGATTCAAGGGGTGGAATATATTTTCATTTAATCGCTTCAGCTCATATAGTCTCTTCAGGGGATGCTCATCTATAGATAACTGGTCATAGAAAGAAACTCAGAGTGAAGGAAATTAAAATCCAATGGGAATGTATAATTCGGTTATGCATACAAATGACTATAGAGTCACTCATTTGGCAGTATGAGTATTAGTCCGGTAAGCCCATAAAAATTTCCAAAGTTTATCGGGCTAATATTTCTTATTTTTATCCACAATCTTATGGAGTATATTTGATAGGGTCTTGTAAAAAGACTCTATCTGTCCATTGGTTACTACATGATAGTGGGATGAATGGTTGGATTTTATATTTTTTTCTTGGTATAACTTCACTACCTCTACAGAACATAAATTTGGTGTCGTTTTCCATCAATATGTTATGAGGGACACAAAATATGGTGATGATATTAGCATTGACAAAGATAACAATGCTTTTGGCCCTGAATTATTAAGAGGTATTTCCTCAACCCATTGGCCGAATAAATATCTAGAAATAATAATGTACTTGAACTTATTAGTTTTAACTGGATGCTAATGTGCCACTATATCCATTCCCCATGAAGAAAATGGAAAGTTGTATTTATTTGTATGTAGCAAATCTTGTGGTTGTTGAATGAAGTTGGCATGAACTTGGCAGGGATGACACTTCTTAGAAAAATCCATGCAATCATGTGTCAGATATGGAAAAAATGTCCAAACCATTGAATTTGATCAGAATGAATATCCCAGAATATTGGGCATTATAGTCTCATACATGTACATCTTTCATTACAACCACGGTTTCAACACAATCAATGCATCTGTGAAGAATTTCATCAAAGAATCATTTATAGAGGATCTTCAGGTGATATGGGCCATCATAAAGTGTTAAATTATATGCTTTTCTCCATATCTATTCTCTTTCAACTCTATCTAGTGGAAGTATCCCATTATGAAGATATTCTATGATGGGTACCATTTATCCTATGGTATGACCATATGGTTCCGAAATGTGGTTAATTTCATTAAATTTCTCTATTCCGGTTTGAATAAAACGTGAAACCACATGACGATGAGAAATTCTAATGAAAGTATTATCCCAATTTGGATATTCCAGGGTTGTAGTAGCATTCACTAATGCATCATCCTGAGCATTTATGACCATGAGATGAAAGAAAATGTTGTATCTGAGGGAAATTCAACCATTAACCCTAGGATATAATCATAAAATGGGATTAAATATTCTTTTGTAATGATTTAATCCCTATCAATCTACATGATTATCAATTCTAAATCATGTTTCACTTCCAGATGATTCACTGGTACTTGGAGAGCTAATTCCAAACCTAAAATGAGAGCCAGATATTCTGCCTCATTATTGGTAAAACCTTCTAATAAAAAAACGAATATGGAAACACTTCTTTATTTGGGGAGATAAGAAAAATTCCCCACCCAACATTATTTATTTTAGGGTCTTAAATTCTCTACCCCATTGAAATTCTAGAAGCACTATCAAAATACATTTCTAAAGATCATGGGTTGTCTTGAATGGATAATATTTCCTCACCAGGAAGTTTATTATTCAATTAAATTTCTTCTGAAGATGTGTTTTCATCAAGGAATTCTACTAAGTCTTGGCCTTTTACAGAATTATAAGGCATAAAATATATATCAAACTGCTGTAGAATATCTACCCACTGTGATGAAAGTCCTACAAGAATAAGAATACTTAGGATAAATTTGTGTGGATTGTTGTGAGATACCCAGTGGACCTCATGATGCAACAGATAATGCCTTAGTTTTGGAACTACAAATATTTTTGCTAGGAATCTTTTCTGATTATCTAAATATCGAGTCTCTGTGTCGATCATGTTTATACTGAGATAATAAATTTTGTTTTCATTCCCATCATCATTCATTTATATAAGGAAGGAACCCAGTGATCAATCCAACACTATCACCTAAATATTGAACATATTTACTTCAATAGGTGAAATCAATACTAGTGGGCCAACAAGTATTTCTTGAGGGTATCAAAATTTTCTTGGTATTAATTTTTCAATTATTATATGACCCCCATTTTCATCAATTTGGTGAAGGAAAAACTCTTTCCCTCAAAATTGTCTATGAATCTCTAGATGTAGGAAAAGTGTACTTTAATTTCTCCAAATTCATTAATGTTTTGTGGAGGTTATATTCCATGGATTTATTTAGTCTTCTCAGGATAAACTTCGATTTCGTGATTGCATATAACAAAACAGTGAAATTTAACCAAGGTTGCACAAAAAGAAAATTTTATGGGGTTCATCTTCACATTATGTTGGTGACGCTTTTTGAATATGGCATCCATGTTAGTCAGTTAATCATAACACTATTTGAATTTATGAACTAAATCATCAATATATCATTCAATGAATTTACCCAATATGGGTTTGAGGATGTGGTGCATTTCATGTTGATACGTTGCACCAGCATTTCTCAAGCCAAAGGGAGTTATCTGATATAAAAATAAAACTTGAGGAGATCTATAGTCTATAGATTCCTCATCTTCTGGATCCATCAAGATTTGGTTATATCCAGAGTATCCATCCATAAAGGAGAGAAACTTATAGCTAGATGATTCATCAATAAAGTGTACTGTGATTGGAATTGGGAATTCATCTTTGGGAAAATTTCGATTGAGATCCATGAAATCAATGAAAAAAATGATTTCCAAATTCTTATTTTTAACTTGGACAGTACTGGATCATCACTTTGGATATTTCACTTATTAGATGAAACAAATTTTCATAATACTATAAACATCAGCCTCAATCTTGGAAGTGTAAGTTGGGTGTATTTTTTTGTGCTTTTCTATATCCCCAATGATATTCTGTTAATCCCAACTAATGGGTGGCCACCTCAAGGTCAAGACCTGGAATCTCAATGTAATTCTAGGAAAACACATCCCAATGTTTCTTTACAAAGGAAGTATACATATATTTCTATTCTTGAGTCATGGTCCCACTAATCAGAGTGGGGTGTGGATCTTCCTTTATACCCAGATTTATTTCTCAATGTTCATCAATTATGATGGAGACTCCATAATCAAATATTATAGGGGAATCTCTGAGGTCTTCCTCTTCTTACCCGTCTTTATGTGGTTCTTTATCTACATATTATTAAAGATTAGGTGATGAAGAAATACTTTCAAATCTAGGGGAAGATTCAGTATTTGGACATCCTAAATAGGAGGTAACCATCTCCCGCCTAACTGATGAGGAAGGATCTCTTTAATGTTTCAAAGAGAAACTGATGGGATAGGAATCAACATCCATGTGTTTCTCCAGGAGTTTAATAACTTTTTCCATGACTATATGATTATGTAGAGAATTTATAAATCTTTTTAGATTGAAAAAAGACATATCTATTTAGTATTTCTTCATTGTTTATTGAATCAATTATATCTCATGTGATTTTAGGACCAATTTCCACAACTGATGTTATGGAATCCATGGAACAAGTTCTTGTATTTGGGTCTATCATTTCAATTCTATTTATAGGAAGCGCATAATATTCACTGATATAGTTGAATGGGTTTGATTGGATATTTTCTATACCCTTAAGAGGATTTCTTCTCATAACATCATTCACTATGGATTGTTTTTCCTTCATGTGATAGAACATAGCATCATTGAACTAGGATTCAAAAGTTTTGAATGGGGATTTATCACCATGAAATGTCCCAATTTGACCACTGAAAAATATTAAAGTCATTGATGTTACGATGAAAGAAGATCCACATTTTGATGTAGTGAAGGTATCCCCAAAATAATGTTGAAATCTGTGTCCTGCCGGACAACCATGAAACTTGAATCAGATATAACATCCCCAAATTGAGTTATGAGTGTAATTTTTTCTATAGGTTCATGTTCATTGTTTTTATATCCTTGCAATATCATATTGGAGGGAGAAACTTAAGATTCATTGAGACCTAACCAAAAAAGTGTATGGATGGGAAGAAGGTTGACTTATAATCCATTATCATGGAAGTATCATTGGATGTTGGAATCATTAACCTTGATAGAAAAATATATTGTCTTGATGTATTCATGGAAAACATCATCCTCATCTTGGTCTGTGAAAGATATGACTGCATGGAATTCTGTAGGATCAACTTATATATAGTAGTCCTCATTAGCAACAACCTAAGTTCCAAATTATTTTGGACATAACAAAACCTCAATAAGTGAATCCCATAGATCCATTGATAAATTTATAGCATTCAGGATTGATTACATGATTGGTACTTGGGCCAGTTTCTTCAAAATGTCATACTTCTGGCCCAGTGGTCTGCACCTTCCCGCATGGAGATTCTATTTTGTGGATGCCTTAGAATCTAATGTACATGACGTGGATAGAAAATCTATTGAAGTATGAGTTTTATGTACTTCTATTCATGGTGGATTAGGCTGGATATGCCTTCACACCCATTGATGGGATGCAGACATAGCCTCTAACTAGTCTTCTAAATAGATTATGTAAGGTTAGACTCTATCATGTGTGGGAGAGTTTCCTTATTCCTACTGATCCCGCTGGAGTGCTCTCCCATGGGTTTTTTCTACATAAATAGTTTGCGGATGGGTGTAATGGAAATAGTGTATTCTATAATACCCACGTCTTTCATTGTATCCTCAACCTTGATGAACTCTTCCCCCAATTCTAGAATCAAGTATGATGAACTCAGGTTAATAGTAAGAATCATTACTTTTATAGTGATCCGTTAAGTGAGTAACATTAACATAGTTGAAAATAAATTCTTAATCAGATGAAGATTATGCCTGACAAGTTGATTCTTGTTGTGTTGTTTGGTGGGGCAGTGGCTGTTCTTTTGAGATAGTTTGCATGAAATTTTATAAATTCAAGGACAACATTGGCCTTGACATGATATCATCTTCTTATAACTTCTCTTTATCCTTATAAACATATAACTTATTTGATGATTGGCCTTTAGATGGATGATCTTTTGATGAATATGGTTTTGCTGCTTCATAAGTGGTAGGAGACAACTAGTTATTTTAACTCTATTCATAGAATAGAATGATTTTGGTCAACTATTTTTCTGACCATCCAATCATCGAATTTTTGAGCATTGTTACTTTTGACTTCCTGCTACTCACCTTCCTCGTCTAGATTGGTAGTAGAAACACATGCAACCTATGTTGATAAAATTTTTAGTCACACTTATCCATAGTCTACCATATTCTATAGGAGATATTTAAAAATAAATCACTCTTGGATGGGGCGCCCCATCATTTTAATAAAGGGGTAGTATTTTGGGAGGCCCTCATGTCCTTATTTATTATGTTTCTTCATCCTTGAAAACTGATCTATGATGTTTTCCAAAGTTGAGATGAAGTAGTCGGGGACTTGGTACTTCTTAAAAAGAATAGACTTTGTTTCTAAATTCCTTAAAAAACGTTCTCCTCTAGGCTTTTTGATCATCACGACAAGGAGATCATTACTATTGATTCTTATGTGCTGGATCCATATGATATGATGAGGGTATTAAAGTAGGAGTGGGTATAGGGGTCTGCTTAATTGTAACTATAGTGATCTTTTCTTTTCTTGATCTTCTTCCAATAGATGATGTGATTACTTAGGATTTCGATCTAGTCTCTATTATGGTGTTTCCCACTTGTTGAGAAATAAAATACATGTCTCTAAACCCTCCTTTGTATTTCATATTAATTAATAGTTTTCCCAAATCATCACATATATTTTCATCACAAATGGGCATAAAATCTTCTTGAGGGTGTAGTATATTCAAGGATCTTGTGAATCACTTCCACCGAGCAATGAAATATAAAACTCTTTCATTCTCCATTTTCATGAATTTTTTGAGATTGAATCCTATTGTCTTCTCCAGCTCTTAGCTGAATTGGAAATAAATTTATGAAGGAGATATTCCCATCTTGTAATTGTTCGAGATTGAAAACTTTTATACTAGATAAAGGCTGGGCCCTATAGTGACTACACAAAACATTTTATATTTGCTGCCTCTTAATGCTCAGGGGTTCCCATAAATGGATCACATTGAGAGATGAAATGCATTATGTACTACTATAGATCTCCTGATCCATTGAATATTGGAAATGTGGGATTCCCAAAATTTGGTAGAGGAGGAGTCGGATCCACCCATTCAGGATAGAACTTCTTGTCTAGCTATATTGGTTCACACTATTCTTCCATAACTTCTAATTGAGTTATCAGGGACTCAGTGGTGTCCATAAGATTTTGGTAAATATCTAGATGAGCCTAGACCAGAACACATGCGACGACTGGAGCCTGAATGGTTGCAGCGACTGTTAAGACCACTGGTGGTGGCACCGCTAGAATCTGTCATGGGTAACCCTTTGTGACAGACCTATAAGGGAGTTAATGTAATATAGAGAATTATTCATCTGCCTTGGTTGTTACGAAAAACTCCTTTGATTTATGTGTTCCCACTGAAAATTCCAATTGGGGATCTTCTTATAGAGAATATATAGTAAGAAGACTACTTCAGAGTAACTCTTAATTTATTCTTTGTAACTCATTTATTTCATCTTCATACTACACAAATCAGTCTTCCAACAAAAGGGATTGACCTTCTCAAGGGGGAAGGTGAGACATAATCTGACCATTACCTTTCTCCCTGTGAGGCGCCTCATAAAAAGGTGGATGTGGATTATTTAAGGGTACACCTTGATTTTGGGAAAGCCTCTAATTTTTGTTACACACACCTCCTTTATTTTCTTTGGTGTCGACTATATCAAGAATATAAAATTCCTCTTCTGATTCCCTTAAACAAGAATCATGCTCTGGAGGATCTACAATGATGAAATTAATGACATTCCCTGATGCATAATGCATAGATGGAATTCTATCAGTATCATTGTAAGATCTATTTCCTCTACACCCTCCTCGAGACATTGTTCTCTTACTTTTAGGATTCTTGGTAATTTCTCGGTGAATAGTAACCTGAAGGGAATTCACTAGTAATTTAGGTTTGCATTCATTTTACATATTCTTCCCTAATAGGAAGAAAAATAAATTATAATGAGGATGAGATTGTGAATGTGAAGAATCCTCCAACCCTGTGGGTTAGGGTTGTTCTTGTTCTTTCATCTCAATCATACAGGCTCTATTTTTTATTCTAATAGTTGTATTAAAAAATCACACAGCCCTACGGGTAGGGGTGGTTCCTGAATTTCGATTCCTGATATCTACACAACTTATCTTCTTATTTTATGAATCATGTTCTGAATATTTGATTGGTTCATTATCCAACACTCACTTTAATCATATGATTCAAAAGATCATTGTGATATTTCTGAAATCTGTGCAATATGATGATTTACATCATCTAAATGGAAGGATTGTTCAATATTACCATATTCTTGATGAAAAAGTTTCTCAACAACTTTCCCTCTTTGGTCCTAGCTTTGGTGGAAAATGATTATAGCATTTTATTCTTAAATATTTATTTGGTCATGAATAAAATTCATTTGTTGTAACTGGCCTCATTCAATAACATTTCATGAGACCACTTTTAAAAGGATTTGTTGACATTGGGGAATAATGAAATAAAAATCTCCATGTACACCCCATCTTCTGATATGAACACTGGATGGGGTATCTGCGATGATTATTTGAAACCTCATTAATTTATTGGGTCATGCACATTTAAGAGATCCCTATTTCTTCTCAATCTTTGGATGTTAGGAAACCTCGAGAGATGCTAAGTCATTTTTTCACTACAATCCTTCTATTTCCTGAAGTGACTTTTATATTCATCATACAATAATTATTTGGATTTAATATGATGAAGAGTCTTCCATATATTGAGGTATATATCATGAATAAAATCTTTTACCAACATCTCTGGAATGTTGTATGGAGAAGTGGATAAAGGCCAGAACATGACTATTATTCCACACTTAACTAGTTTCTTCCTTGTATTCAACATATCCTCTTGATTTTTTCTAGAGGTTTCTCAACCTAGTATGACTAGGGTGAATTCTTTTCGATTTATTTACCCCAATAATTATGATAATTTTGTGTTTCCTATTTTATATTAGAAGGAAAATGACCTAATGGATTTTTGGAGAATTGTCATCACCTTGGGATTCCCTCTGGCTGAGAAATTATTTCACTTGCTGACAACATGGAATCATAAATTTCAAGCCTTATATATTCAACTGCCTACAGATAAGAGTTCTTTCTCATCACTACACTATCAGTAGGATAATTCATTTGACAATATGAAAAACTACTATAGAGATAACATTAAATGTGACTACCATCATGGTGAGGACAACCGTAGTGGGTTAAAAAAAATGGAAAAAATCATCTTTCTCATTGGTCTTTGGGCCACATGGAGGGTTTTGTGGCTCTCATCTAGAGATAGGTTCTCAACGTTGATCGAATTTTCATGAATAAATTCTTTATGATGAATTTTCCATTGAGGAACATCAAAATTACTACTAATACTCATGTACTTTGGTAATAGGAGGGTAGGATATTAATTTTCAATAGATAAATGTCTAAGGGGTTAAAGAACTCCAGCATTAAGGGGATCCAAATTGAAGGTCAACTATTGATTTTCCAACTGTGTTTGATGATAATTTTTCTTAGATTCCTTCAAACCCATTATTGGTAACTTGATGGGAGAAGTGTTTATCATAAGCAGGTGTATGTACCTACTTGGTAGTCGCTATTAAAATAGGCTGATTATCTCTTTTTGGAATGGGTGTATGTTCCCAATATGTTTGTTCATATGATATGGGGGATTATTCCCCATATATCTACTAGTCTGGAACATAGGTTTGTATCTTCTCTGGGATGGTATGATGATGATTCATCCCAGGTATGGGGATGGAATAATGTTTTTGTGCCTCTGGTATTGTTGTATTCTCATTATTATATTCTGACAAGCTTCCATGATATTTGAATTAATTCGTGTTTTTCCTTTCACCATTGCCAAAATTTGTTTGCTGACTTCACTGGCCGGAATGAGAATATACATCCATCCAGTATCTGGATTAGGTGTATGTACATTCTCATATCCCCCCCTTCCTATTTGTGGATATTGACAGTACTCATTTGTGGGGTAAGATATTTGAGTCTTCCAAAGGTTTTTCATCAGAGCTTTATGACTGAATTATTTGAGTTCTTCTAAATAGGAATGTTGGAAGGCTTGATTATTGCTAGAAGGTGTTTGTTCCTTCTTGTTATTTCCCACTAAACATGGTCAGTGGACTGCATTACGTACCATCTAGAAGATATTGCTGGCAGTCTTGGTGGGTATAGGAAGGTGTATGTTCTATCGTATAAATTTCCACCACATTTGGTTGGTGGGGTTCTTTGAATGTATTTATACGAGTCTACTGATTTTATGATAGGTTGTAAGTAGATTTATGTGCCTACTCATAGTACTCAACTAGATTATAACGATGGGATTGGTTGGATTCCTGCAGACAAGTCCTCTGGCCGACGGAATGAAGGTAGTTGGGTGTATGCTCTTATTCACTATTTTCCCCTAAAATGGGTTGGTGGACTTCTTCAGAGGGATAAATTTTTGGAACCTAATCCCTTTTAGCCATATATTATCCCCAAAAGGTATTATTGTGTGCCTAGGTCTGAGGGAACCAGGCCAGATTGCCGATGATAACACCCTAATCATGTTGAGGGTTTGCTGCCGTGCAATGTCGGTGGTGGTGATTATTGGAAAGATCCCTGGGGAAAGACCCTTGTGTATTTTGGATAAGGACATAGGTAAAATTTTGTTCTAACTACATTGATATGGGAGGTATTTGTGACAATATTACAGGGATAAGCTCCCAAAATGGTTGAAGATGGTCATGGGAACTGTCTTCTTATGGACCACTAGTCATCATTGAACAGACGATCATGGGTGGTTCTTGATCTAAAGGGATTTTCGAGCATCCTATAAAGTGTGGGAAGTACCGTATTTATGGTACTCAAGAAACAATGTGTTAGATACCAAGAATTTAAGATTCTAAGTTGGTGGTGGATTCCATCGAGTGGATGAGGATCTAGATTGAACAGCAGCTGGGTCGTTCATGGTTGAAAACTTGAAGGAAGCCCTTTTGAATAAAGGGAGTTCTTGGATGAATGTTCCTATACATATGAAAACTAAAAACAATTAACTCTCGATAAGTATTATCATTTTGGATGAACAAATGCATGATTTATTACCTTATCTGCCATCTTTTATTGGAAGGGGCCTGAAAGATGGGTAACATTATTAACTTCGTTAATGATTCACTACAGGTTCAACACCTTTTTTCCTTCTGAATGTCTATTCTAGTTATGAATCACTATTTACAATTTTTTTTCAATAGATTTGTTTAAGGAAATGGAAACACCAAAAAATTCTATATCGAAAGGGACCTACTTTGCAACGGTAGGAACTTATTAAGAAATTTTGACCACAATGCTAATGAACTCACATTGGTCGAGAGGGTGGGAGTTAAGGCTCATCACACCCTTTTGAGGGGAATTATTGAATAATCTAGGACACGCTTAAGGATTTACAATATTTTAATGAATCCACATTAATTTACCAAGCGTAATGTAGGTTTCTCAGGAAAAAAGAAACCATTTAATAACATATATGGAAATCAGAATCATCTATATGTATTAAAGTTTCTTCATCAAATGAGATATCTGTATATATTTGATGTTCTCTATTAATGGTATCCTATCATATACTAATTAGATATTATTTGGTCATTATTACAAAAATTTTAGTTTTTAAGCCACTTTGTGGCGAACTCTGGAATTTATGGTCATCCAGATAGACAAAAACCACTATGGAGTTTATTGTTATCCAAGGATATGAATGTTTTTTTGAAGTTAGTATTAAACCCATAAATGATCTTCTTACATATCCTTGTGAATGGAATTAGAACCCATGTAGTTTTGTACCACATAATGGGTGACATCATACCTTTTATAGTCGTGTGATAAGTACCCAACCATATATTTTAACATTATCTGGCAAGGACTTGTTGGAGGAAGATGCTTAGTCCATGTTTGGTGTCAGAATTATACCTAAGCAACCCAAGGAACCTAAAATGGATATATGTTTCCTAGATGGATTAGAACCTATTTATAATGTGGCCCAAAGAGAACATGGTTGATTTAGGGGCATTGGGTTTGATCCTCGGGGAGGATTACTATGTATCCATTTTAGATAGAAATCAAATCCCACATAGTTTGGTAAGTCTGGTAGGGGAATATTTGGGGGAAATAGGTTGCGACTTTATTCTAAAGAGGATTACCTTGTAACAGTGTCCACGAGAGATGTATTAACTCACTGATATCTAATAGGGACTTAATTCAAGTCTTATACCTAAGGGGTATACCCAGATTAAGGGAAGTAGGGTGGATTCACGAGGAGGACGTCTAGTGAACTGAGGCCCTAGGTAAAGGCTTCCTACCTATCTGAGTTATGGTGGGAATCAGAGTTCTCATAGTTTATTATGATTGGTTATTACACCATAGAGGATGCACATTTTATGGGGAATGATTTCTCATTTCATGTATGATATGATGTGGAGCTTGGGCCTTGAGAAGTCTTCTTACATATCCTAGTTATAGTGGGAATTAAAGATCTCATAGTTCATTCAATTTAGGGATTGCACCTTTGAGTATGCCCATTGTGAGGGTTAAGTTGGGGATTAATCATGAAAAGAATTACCTAATACATTAGGGGGTTTTATTAGGACTATATTTTGAGGATAATTTCCCTTGTGCTTGGGTCTTAGGTAGGCTTCCTACATATCATGGTTAGGGCAGGAATCAAAGTTATCGTAGTTCAATATTTGAGGTGGATTGTGTAGATGTTGTGATCATCACAAATATCTAATCCCATGTGAGTCATGATTTTTTTGAGAAACAATATTATGTAAAAGATTTAACAAATCACACTTTCCTATCCACTGATGGAAGAGGTAAGGCCTATGGTAAAAGAAGTCAGGGTAATGGTGGATAAGGGAGCGATGTAGTGGACCCTTCAATGGGAAATAAAGGTGAAGGTAATTGGGTTAGGCCTGAAGGATAGGGTCTTAATCCATTAGGGATGACCTAAAATGGGTCCCTCAGTGAGAGGAGGATATCAATCCCTATGGAGGGGAAAATCAAGTATGATCCACATTCTACCTACTAAGGATCAGAGCCCACAGGGCTCAGAGACAAGGAGGGGAAGATAGAGTCTTATCCCCGATATCTGAGATTGTGAACTCCCCAAAAACTGCCTTAGGGTAAGGGTCCATATGACCATAGATAAATAAAAATACAGAAAAATTCAGGATCTTGACTCCCTTATAACACAGATGTGTGAAACCTCTTCCTGTAGAAATATAATCCCATAGAAGAAACACACTGATGTGACTTTCTCAAAGGTTTCATAAATCAGGAGGTCTTGGTGGTGGTTTCAACATGATCCATTTTAGATAAGTGATCCAAGGAAGGATAAACTCTACCATGAGTGTATTAAAAGGGGGATTAAAGGATATCTAATGTGGGTGATTTGTACAGGTATTCCATGTAGGAATTCCATGTATGTTTGTCGTATAGGTCTTAGGAGGAACTGAAAAAATTCTCAACACATGAAGGATAATCCTATGAAGATTTTATATGCCTTGGGAAATAGAATACTAGGATAACAACACTTGGGTGTGGTTTTAACTTAAGAACCCTGGGTGTCCCATGATTTCCTTGGAAGTATCTCTCACAGGTCTTGTCTTAAAGAAAAAAACATTCATAGGTTATACAATTTTATGGAAGGAAGGTCCTCAAATAAGAATCTTGTATTTTAGACCCTTAAGGGACATTGATATTGTTTATCCCTTTAATTCTATCTTCTCTCATGTTTTATACTGCTACCTAAAAAAATTTTGGGGACCTGGGTGAAGGATCTATGTAATGAGACCTTCTAGAGTCCATACCACTTTTTTAGTTATTGAAATGGGGATCCCAAAATCCATATTTATCTGCAAGGATGGTACATATTCAAATGGAGGTTTCCTATGCAGGTCATTGGAATATCATCACCATGTAGGTACCCCATGCATGGGTGTAAAATATAAATTTTTTTCATAGGTCCCCCAACATAGGTCACTTGTAGAGGTCCTTGTTGTAGGGGAAACGCCTTCATGCTTTACTAGTAGGAGATACACTAAACTTCTTTCACATTGGTATGCTGTGTAGGTCCCTTTTAACTAGATTTCTTTAATTCCATTAATTTTCATTGATGCTTTAAATTATTGAAACATCACTTCCTAATATTTTTCATTCCATTAATAAAAGGCATTGTCAACAATTATACTCTCAAGACTCTTGTTCTTTGTTTTCCTTATGAATAATTTCATTTGAACTACCCGTCAGTATGACATGACTCTAAATTATGAGATTTATTTGGTAGGTTATGATTTGAAATGTTATTCTCATGTTTTCATACCCTTATTATCATTTTATTCTTAAATGCCTTTCCTGTTTACCCATACTAAGCATCTGAGCTCAACCTTTCTTATATTTCTTTTCACTATGTTCTGAATAAAAGATTTAAGTAGGTGTACTAAAAGGGAAGATATTTATGAGATAATTTGGATATTTTTCACGAATATATAATGTTATGTTTCTTAGTTTCTAAATACACTAATCAATTACGGTCCTCGGATAGGTTCGTTTTTAATTTATTGTATATTTATCTAAAATTATGTAATATTAAGGTATGTTAATCCCAGGTATCTATAAATAAATTTAATTGCCTCTAGGACCTCAAATTGGACTTTATGTTCTACCAACTCATAAGGCTATATATGGTAATATGGAATAGATATGGGCATTGTTCCAGGGAGAAGGTTTTTAGTAAACTTGACCAATCTCTATGGTGGATAGCCTTAAAAATCATATGAAAATAGATTGGGGTACAAAAACACCTTCACATGAAGAAAACTACCCAAAATTCAGTGAAAATCATCAAGAAAAATCTCTAAAAACTTACATGATATTACACCTACATAAGGAACTAAACAACCTTCCCATTCGGAAATACTTCCCCACTCCCCTGAAAAAACACGAGTGGACCTATAAAAAGATAAGAACTGAACTCTAAGAAGATAATAGTCAATTTGGGCCCTACAATAATCATCCAATACATTTTGATAATCATGTTAAAGATTTCATACACAAGAAAAAATAATTCCCACACCACCTCATGGTCTTTCATCATCACCCAACATGCTAGGAATTTAAAACCTTGTTCAAACCTCTTGTTCAAAGGTTTGGAAAGTTCCAAAAAGATGTTAATAAGCTCTGAACTCAAGCCCAATGAATCAAACACCGTTGAAGTTAAAAAATAATGAGTAAAACCTATATCATAGATAGATAGAGCCATAAGAGATGAATTAAACACCATACCTATTGTTGTAGTTGGACCACTTCCTATTCTTATAGTGCATAATTTACACATAAATACATCTAGTATGAGTTCCACCTTATTCTTTATTAGATATATAGACATCTCTCTTAGCATGAGGAAAAGATCCACCACCTTTGGAATAATCAATAAGAAATTTGAGCCCTTGGTGACTATGGATCTAATATTACTTCCATGGAAAATTTTATCAAAAAATTATTCAAATGAGTAGATTTCACACAAAAATGAAAAGTCTTGGAAGCCTTTAAACAATTCAGCAGGTATAACGAGGCTACAAAAATTTATAGAAAATGATTTTCTACTATGTAGATTAATCCCCTAAAAAATATCTTGAAGAAAACTGGATACCTTTGTGCTTTTTTTTGACAGAAGATACACCCTGGATAACAACTGTTACAATTAAAGCTCCTCCAAACATTTCATCTCATGTATGTATCCCTTAGATAGTGATTATTTGTCAAATATATCCATAATGATTAGTAGGAACATTAGAATCAACAATGTCTAAAAATATGACTGTAATCCCAACTCAAAAATCGAATTCTTTAGGTATTCATTAATATCATGCTTTTGGGCCATGTGTACAAGCTCAATAAAATTGTTGGAATACTCCCGAATGGTATGATCTTTCTTCTATAAGGTCAAAAAATCTATGCACTTCACTATATGTAATGTATTAGGATAAAAATTATGATTTAATATTTTATTTGAAGAATCCCAGGTAATAACCTCATGCAACTTATCTTACACAATAGATTCCTACCATATCCTTCTAGGACACTTAATAAAAAACATAAAAAAACACCCCTTATATTCCTTAAGAGTATTTAATAATTTTATGACACTATCAATCAACTAAATCCAATCATAAATTTCTTGTGGTCCTCTGTCACCATGAATAAAATGTGGATATTGCTTTGTAAATTATGATTCATGATCAAATGCTTGTCCCAGGTTCCTAATACCTACTTGAATAAGTGTCTATATAGTTTGGATTATAGCCTCTACCAAGGAAGGGACCATTATAGAATTTTTCTGGGGAAACTGTATCATAGATTCCTCCCTTTGATTTAGAATATCTCTTCTAGGTGTAATTGTCTAACAATCACCATAGAAAAACCAACCATTTTCAAGAATATTCCAAAATCATAAGACCAACATTAGGTGTTAATATCAAATATTTAAAATAATAATAATTTAAAGTAATTAAGAATACTTTGAAAAAGTAAAATTACTTATGAAAATAACTGATCCATTTAAATAAAATTCATATACAACTCATTCAAATGATCTAAAACACCAAGTCTAAAACTTGGTAATAATTTTATGATTGTCCATGGTAACTGGAGTTCAAACATGGAAGTGAGATGGCCAGGAACACTTTCACACTTACTACTAAAATTTTAATGTTCCTAAATACAATCTAACTTAGAATTTAAACCAAACTTAGAAAGTGTTAACACACTTTAAGGTGATTATCCCTCTGACACTAATTGGTAGTGAACCAAAATGGGTCAACTGGAAAAGCCACCTGACTAGTCCCACCACTTGGTTAGGAAACACATAGACAACATATTTTTTTTTGAATATAACCAAAATAACACATACAGATAGAGTACAATGAATAATAAAATGATATAACATGATCCATAAAACCCAATCCAAATATGGTAAACCAAAGATGTATGAATAGAAAAGACAAACTAGTCTCTTTGTGAACAATTGTCACCTCCAAATGATCCTGCTATAAAGGCAACAAATGTAAAGACAACCTGAAGTGATAGATGATTCCCTTACATTTAATTTATTTATAAAAAATTATTTCTAAATCCATAAAATGTTAAAAGTTGGGTGTGACCCCAAATCCCAGTCAGATACCACCAAATAATATATATAAGTTATAATATCAAGAATGCACAAGTTCTCTCTTTAAAACAAAAAATATTTTTAAAACATTTTCATAATTAAAACCATTTTTATAAAAAATTAACTTTTTCTTAATAAGGCATAAAATATTCACCAAATAAAAATATCTCAATCATAAAATAAAAATAGGTAAAATAAGAATGTGAGGATATATCCATGAAATAAACCATCATATGGTAAACCATGTATAAAAGACAAATGACACTATTTGGGATCTAGGCTATGGGAATACATACTATTCATAGAAGAATCCCAAACCATGACAATATTATGTCCTTACCTAATTGATAAATATCACAAAATTAACCCATAGTGGGTCCACACACACTAGAGTCACCAACATATATTTCTAGACGAACCCATGGTTACCAAAAGGCCAATTTTGTTCAAAAAATATTTCTAAAATCCACACACACACATAATAAACCGTTTTTTACATTAAATACAATAAATTTAAATAATAACATATATAAATTTTTCAAATAGTAAGACTTTCAAAGATCCCCCTACATAAAAAATGAATGAAACCTATCTGTATTTGACAAAAGTGTCAATAAACCACGGACCATCCTTCGACAGAAATGGACCAACAAGAAACTGAAAAGGATCAATTGATTACATCAATCAATCATGCATTTTAACTAAATCTACATCCAATACTACAACATCAACCAAATCCAAAGAAAAAATAGAAGTATTCTTACCTGAAGGGATGAACCGAACCCATAATGAAGATCAATCACGGAAGAAATGATCCAAAGGGAGTATAGATCACTAAAATCACCACATAGAGATCTAAGAAATGATAGGGGAGTATAAACACAAAATAAAATGATATTGAGGTTATTAGTGTGTTAAAAATAATTAGAAATGGGAATAAAACATCATGAACCCCTTTTATGTCATGAAATTCCCTAAATTTAAAATATTCCAAAAATGCATTGCCTTGGAAAATAAATTCAGACTCCAACCAATAATCTATGTGAAACCAATACATGGCATTTAAAATTATCACACCCAAAACTAGTTCATGGAATCTCACAGATGTTTAATACATGATGTGAACTTGATTCATAGCATGTAATACATTTATGCCTTAAACCAACTCCCAACATCTTCGTAGAAACCAACACATGATGTTAACATGATACATGGAATGTAAACATTTCACACATTTAACCAACTCATGACATATTCATGAAAACTAGTACACCACGTTTAACCTTTAAAAATTATGAACTCATATATCAGATAGAAAACAACATAGCTTCTGTATAAAATTCCAAAACCACCTCGGGTGTTATCCAAACTCAAGGAGAACCCTGTATGGCCTATGAAAAAGTTATACCACTACTCGATTAAATTAAACAAACATAAAACCCGTAAATCTAGATATTTTTTCAAAATAATGGATCTCTATTCAAAAGAACCCCAAAATTGACACAAACAAAAAGTTAAACTAAAAAACTAATGCATACATGAGGTAAGATAATGGGATGTTAAATTAGAAACAATACGGACAAAAAATAATTTTTTTTCAACCCAAATTTACACATATTCAATTATTCATATAGATTCAATTCAATTATTATTTATAAAGAAATAGTTTTCTTTTAGGATAATTCTGACTTTTAGAATATACAAAAATATTTTCTATAAACATAGCCACAAACCTATATAAAAACTCATGGAATACACCATTAATAAGGTCTATAAATATAGTCAGTTCATTGGAAAACACAAATAGAAGAACTACAAACCATTATTCTAACATATATTCTAAAATGAAATCTTAATAATATCAACCTTCTTCACTTTCAACTAATTGTACCCTAACCCGAGATCAATCTTCGAAAAATATCGTGCTCCCATGTTCTAATCAAAAAAATCAATGATATGAGGGAAAATATAGTTGTTCTTAACACAAATATTATTCAAGACTAGATAATCATTGAAAATTATCATTGATACTTCTTTCTTTTAAAAAATAAAACTATATCACCCAAGGTGAATTTATAGGTTGAATAAATCCTTTATTTAGAAACTTATACAACTAATTTTTCCATTATAAACTATCTAATTGATTCATTTGATATAGGGGTTTCAAACAGGCTTAGCACCATGCTCTATGTCAATGGTAAATTCAATATACCTTCATGTGTAACACAAGGTAAATCATTAGGAAAAAATAATTGTATTCATTCACTACAAGAACATAACTAATTTGAAGAGTTTCATTATTTTCAACAATATGATCGAGGTAAATTTTACTTCCATATATAATCAATTTTTCATCATATTGGTAAGTTATAAAAGGTTTTAAATCATTGAATAAAACTTTCTTAGTTCATAGAAATATATTATCATGATAAAATAAGATCCAATCGATACCAAAAATAATATCAAACTACAATATTGAGTGTTCCATTATATTTTCTTGAAATTCCATCATGCTAGTATCAATATAAATATTCCTATAAATCTTGGTTTCTTTAATACTTCCACATAGAGTTTTCACTAAATGTTATATATTCTTTTCTTATGGTGATATTCCTATTTTAATTGAAAATTTATCAGAAATAAAATAATTTGGTGACCCAGAGTGAAACAAGGTCTTGGAATAATTTGAATATATATGTAACTTACCTTTCACCACTTAATATGATGGTCCAACATCAACTGTAGTAGTCAAACAATATTTTTCTACACCTTTATATCTCTGATATTGATTATTCACATCTTATGTGACCAAAATTAGATAGATATCAGCATAACAACCCAAATCCTTAAAATTAATCCATATAATCATCGACTTATCATTATTTATATAATAATTTTAGTATCACTCATGGGCCACATGTCCAAAATTTACACATTGATAACACTTCCTAGAATTTATAATACATTCAATACAATGATTTTTACTACACATTTCACTAGATTGGAACTCTTATTTTCTTCCCTTCATATTTCCTTGATTAATTATTCCTAGTGCCTTCCATTAAGAACTTTTTTCTACTTTTTTTTGGAATATATAATCATAATTTAATTCTATTTCTACCTTCTCGGCATGCCAAAAAAATTCTCATAAATTTATAATTCATGGGAATCTATCACACTTGAATCTATTGGTTTCAACATTGATTAAAACCTATTAATATTAAAATCGTGATCACAAATAAAATTTGAAACATACCTCACCAATCATGTGAAATTTTATCAATATTTCACTACTTAATCTTTATATTTTTTGCTTCAATTCAAATAATGTTTCCCAATTATTATTCAATCATATTTATGGAAAATGTATCTAGAGAAATATTATTAAATGTTTCCCATTTCTTAGAATCAAACTCATATAACTATTTTTTATTCTTAAATGAATACCACCATAGAATAACTTCACATTCAAAATAATAAATGGAAAGGGTTACATTCATATATTCCAAAAAATCCACAACTTAAAATAAATATTTCTGTGAAATGATCCATCCATTGACTCCCACTGGATCAAAAGATCCACTGAAATATATAGGATATTTCCTTATAAAAGGATCCACTATCATCTTGTTCCTATATATAAGATCATTATACTCTCTATAAATGATTAATCTTCCATTTTCAGCTTGTGTTAACTGATCCATCATTGAAACAAACTACTTAGTTCTAATTCTAACCATGCTGTGATAATGATTTTGAAGGATTGTTTCCTCTTGACACCTTCTAACTATAGTTTCCCTATTTTATCTATGGATAACCATTATAAAGATTAATATTTAAAATGAATTAATATGGTATCATTAAAATTATATAACACGATAAATGAATATTGAAATATCTTAAAATTATTTACTTATATTATCATAACCTCTAATTTTATCAAAACCCTTATATGATATCAACTATAAGTAATTAACCTCAAACATTACATAATATTTAAATTTATGTCCTGAATTCATTACCATATATTTGATGATATTTTTAGATTGATAGTTTTATAGAGTCAAGTTATAAATCATATATAAAAACACCATTTATTTAAAAGTGGAAACTTCCGATCAATATATATTTTTTCTATAATGTAAAACTTTTAAAATAAAACATGATTCCTTTGGAATAAATATATTCATAACGTTCATATTGATTTCATGATTTCCCTTACCCATACCTAAACCCTATTAAAAGACATGTTAAAAATGTGGGATGAGAAAAATTCTCAATAAGGGACAAAAAAGTGTAAAATTTGTAATTCTATAGAAAAAAATAAAAACACAAGAAAAACAATTTCATAAAAAGAAACATTTTTACCCATAATTGGAATCATCATTTTTAAAGGTTATTTATATTTCCTTTTAAAAACAACTAATATTTAGAGGAACTTGTTAGAAATCATAGAAAATTCATATAGGTTCCTTGGGAAACCATATTCATAAACCCCTATAAAAACCCTTATAATTTAGAATAACCATATCAACAACTATTAATATGATTTTGAAGAAAACATAATCAATATCAATTCATTTTAGAAATATAATGGGGCCCACCATTCGTATTATTATCTATAATAGGGCTCAACCCATAATATCGTAGCTATAATTTGGCACCGCTTAACATATCTTGATTTATAATAGGGTTAAAACCATCATATAACCTGTATTTAGATCAAAAATTATCATAAACAATTAACAAGGACCATATGATGAATAAATAATTTAAAACTAGGGCTATTTCATCATTAAACTCTATAAAGAATATTTTAAACCCGTATACAAAACTTTTTCAGATATCAAAACACCCTTTATTTTAAAATCAAACTTTTAATTTCAAAATACCCAAGAGAAGGTATAATGGGGTTATAAATGAATAAAACATATGTCTTTTATACTTTCATAAAAAGGTTATATATTAAATTAACCCTTGCATTGAATCTCACTTATCACATATGTTATTTAACATCAAAAATAATAAACATACATTAATTATTTAAATTATTAAGATCCTTTTTAAAGTTTATTATTCCTTTTTTACCACTTACCATGCTATACACAATAAGATAGTCATTTATGTTCACTTTGGATGTCTTGACTATATTCAGTATATATATCAAAAATGAATTTAGTAGGTAGAATATGGTAAAATAGTTCATTATTAAATAATATCAAAAATAATAATAATGACATGTTTATCATATTTCCAAATAAATTATACAATTAAAACCAATCATCATATATGGTTATGAAATATGAACCATGTTCCTGTCGTAGAGACTACACATGAGTAACGTTTCAATTTTCCAACAATCGTTATGGAAAAAGGTAAGTAATATTTTCTAATACCATAGTGATAATAATTTTATAAATACCATATTATTTCATTTAAATACACATATATATCATCCATGATATGTGGTGATGAAAAAATAATCGCATCATTTCGTGAAGGCGGTTTTCAACACGTACAAACGAATGGAATTATCAATTATATGTGAGTGGAAATGTAATAAATAAAATGATATATTGTATTTTAATAATGGTCAATATGTCTTAAATATGACATATAAACATTAATTATACCATTCTAAAAATCTATGAGAGGTGATGATGGAAATAAAATTACATATGTTTGTTAGGCGTTATTCTAATGTACACATGAATGGTGGTTTCATTTTCCAATTAATGGAAGAGGATATGGATGTATGTTATTGAATTAACATAATAAAATATAATTATATTTGATATAATGGTGTTATTATACCATAATTGGTGAATATTATTTGATGTATATGGAAGAAAAAGAATACAAAAATTCTCAGTTAAGAACGATACATCTTCTTCAGATCACCCCTTTATGATGATACCTAAAGCCTTCCAAGATTGACTTCATAATAAAATAAAGGCCTGTATAACATGTGGATATAATTAAGAAAGGTATTTTTGAAAGTTATTGTTCGACTCAAAATGATTTTAATTCTTGAAGAGGAAAGCAGGGTTGGTGGCCTTTTATAAGTAGGGGAGAGGACACATTTGGATTTTTTAATGAGAAAAATATACCCACATTTTATAAAGGCCACAAGGCCCAAAAATAGAATATTATTATGATTTATATAATATAAAGTCGATATATTCCTATAAAATTAAATTTATACATGTATTTAGGTAATTTTAATGCTTATATTTTTATGTTATCCCCTACAACTCATTTAACCTTAGCCACAGTAAAAGATTTTTAATATTTTCAAATTAATTATTAAAAAAATTAATTTCATATTATTATATAATTAAAATTATGTTCATTAAAAATATTTAATCTACTTTGAAAATTTTAATTCATAGAATTTTGATAGATTAATTTAAAATTAAACCTATAGGCGTGATGAAAAAAGCATTTTTCCAATAAATTTATATTTTCATGCATAAAATGATTTTAAATTAACTATATGAATAATAATAATCATTGAATAAATTATGATATATATATATATATATAATATTAAACTAAAATAATTCATCATTATGTGTTTTTATAATTAATTAAAATATATAAATATTGTTCACATTAAAATAGTTTTCAGAAAAGTAAAGTTTTAAACAAAAAAATAAACTTACAATAAAATCTAGTATAATGATGATTCAAATTTAACTAGTTAATTTAAATATAATTAAATAATAATTATTTTCCTTGAAACCAAATTATAATCATAATTTTATTTTTAAATAATTTAATTTAATGAAAATAAATGACAATTTTAAAAAATCTGTATTTTTTTACTTTTCATTGCAAAATCATTATTTTCAAAAAAAAAATAGAAAAACCTTATCCCAAATTAAATTTTATTTGATGATTAAAAAAATTAAATTTATTTTTTAAGATTAAAATTCTAAAAATTATAAATTAAATTATTAAACAAAAACTTATTATAAAATATTTGAATTAAAACTATTACCTTTTTTATTTAAAATTAAGTAAATTTTTTATAATGTATATAGCTATATAATTTATTAATAAACATGTAAATGATTTATTATCTTATTAAATATATTGTTATAGTGAACATTAGTGAAATAATTTACATACCTACTTAGTAGCCAAGGAAGCTGACCACTTAGGATCAGTTCAATTACATCAAAATGAAAATAAGATATCTGGAAAGTGATAGCGCCAATATCTAGAAAAATGAATAATGTCGTTCCCATTCTCATATACCACTCACTATAAAAGGAATGAGTGGTTCCAATGGTAGAGGATACTGGTCATAGCGACGTTTTTGGATCAATGTCGGTGTTTTTCCTCTGCTCTGGAACCAGGATCCCAAAACTCTTCTCCCAGTCGAACTTGAGCGACGGTTTCCACGGTGGTTTGGGATGTATAGTTTGAGTAATTGATGGCGTTCTAGGAGGAGTAGTTCGCAATGGATTTTTCTCTATCTTTGCCTCTCTTCTGGGCATGTTCTTGGTTATTTTGTGCAGTTGCTTCAACTGGGGGGTTCTTTTCATATTTTGTCATGCTTTTGTTTCAACGACAATGAGGATTTACGGCGGGTGGTGTGTCTCATTAGCATACTGGTTCTGACGGGCTGCTCTCACCGGTGTTACTGGTGAAGGTAAAAGTGATGGAGGGTTTGGTTTCTTGGTGTATGGTGGTTCTCGCGGCTCAAGGAGTGACGAGAGGTTCCACAGGTCATCATTTCTGTTGTTTGATTATGAATTTTGAATCTGGATAATTTGTTTTAGTGGCTTGTAGCGCAGTGGCGGCTACTGTATATTTGAATTTTGAAGTTTTTGTTTTTTCAGGTGGTTTTGGTTTCTGTTAGATGTTTTTTCGTTAGGCGGTTTGGATAATGGTTTGTGATCCTTGAATTAGTATGCTTGTAACCAGTTACCACTCGGCCTCAAAGTGGTTTTATTTGAAAATGAAAAAAAGATATTTGGAAGGATGGAGAATTCCAAAACCATATCGACAACAACAATGGCCAACCAATAATGGGGACACATAAACCCATCCTACCTCCCTTTTCTCTGGATACAACAGAGATTGATCGTATATGAAATCAACTTAGTTTAAAACCCCAATGAATCAATCAATGTGGAATAAATGAATTACTTAGAGGAAAGTATGTCAAATGAAGTGCATTAAATAAATGAAGAAATAAACATAGTCTATATTCTTATTTTCCCCCAATATCTAAATTTTCTTAAAAAATACTATACCATATATAATCCCCCACAATTGGGAACACTATGATGTATCATAGTAGATTTACTATTTATTTTTACACTAAATGATATCTTACTCCTAATAAAGAACCTTACTATATCTGGGAGCCTCTAGTGTGAGAGGATCTAGTAATAGTAATCTATGGAGGATTATTAAAAAATGTATTCTCTAATAATCCCCAATAGTGGAAATTTATTTGAGATTCTACCCATTATACCATACACTAATCATAAAGGCTGGAATCATATCTAGATCTAAAGCGACTCCACCACCAGTGTCCAATCCATTTGGAATGGAGTTGTCCACCTCTATTGGCCTCTTACTGCAAGATGGAAGAACTACCTGAACTCTCTTCTAGAGATGAGATATATTGCCACCCATGCCTACCATGAAGCAAATACGGTTGTCGATGCGCTTTCCAACAAGGGGATCAACCAAGACATTACGTGGTTTGATGAGTTACATAACGACCTCCTTCCTCTCCTTGCAAAGGATTGTAATAAAATTCCCACCTTCAGACTTTTGTAATCATCTCGCTTTATAATAATATTTCTAGTCTTGGTCATTGACAAGGAGAATGTTTAAAAAAATGCATCCACTTTTGACCTGAAGAGGAACTCTAGACTCTACATATAGCAGTCAAGGCACCACCTAAAGAGGTAAATCATTCAATATCAACCTCATTCATCATTTCCCTGCCAACCACCTCTTTGTAGTTCAAAAATTAAACGGATAACCCTTGACAGAACTTTTATCTATATCATCATCTAGAGATTTAAATACATACTATAAATATTCAAGAGGTTTTATAAAAGAATGGATTCATTTATAGAAGTATGATTTTATTTCTATGAAACCATTATATAAAAAAAATATAATTATACCTTAATCTTATTAATAATTAAGCTCCCAATTTTTTTAAACTTAAATGAATGAAATGAATTTTTTTTAATTTATCACTTCAAAATTAACATAGGGTGATTTTTTGTGATTTTTTCAGAAATAGTTTTTTTGTAAGTGAGAAGTGAAAAATATAAATTTTAAAAAAATATCACTTTTACAACATTATAATTATATAAGATAACATAAAACATTATATAACCTTTTCTAAAGTATAAATATTAAATACTGATGTAATATAATTCATATAAAATTATAATGTTGAACATAAAAATTTGTGTCAAATATTTTAAAATCTATGAAATGTTGTCATTCAAAGTAATTTTTTTTTTAATTATTTACATTTAATAAATTATTTAAAATATACCTTTAATATTTGGTTTATATTTAAAAAAATTACTTTGATTTAATATAATCGAATTAATTCTATTTGAATTTTCATTATACTTTATTATGTTGTAAAATCATTTTGATGGTTAAAACAATCATTTTTTTTGAAACATTCCATGATTTTTTTTCAAAGTAATATTGAGATAAACTTAAGACACTTCAAGAAGTTTAATATTGTAAAGTGGGTTTAAATTTTTGAAATTTTATAATTAATATTAGGTGATATGGTCATCATAATGTTTTCTCACAATTCATAGTGGCCATGGTAAATATTTATCACCTCAATTAGGGGAAAATGGGTTAAAAATAGTTACATGGATTCATGATAATAAAACAACATTATTAAACCACATATTGGGTTGTATTTATACCATAACATTATCATATTAAATTCTATGGATATTTTCATCCACATTCACAAGAAAATGACTTTATAATATAAAAATCATTTTTGAAATTCTAAAGGTGTCCCATTCCTCACTTATAAAATGGAATATTTTATCCTCTCTTATTTATAGATATTGAGATAATTATATCATCCAATACCAATAAAAAACATTCATAGATTACATAAATTAATTATTTATCACTCGTTCTTATAATATTCCAATCCTAATAAATATTAACGTGTAATCCAAAGTAGATCTATAAAAAAAGTAGTAATCACCTTACCCATTTCATTCAATGTTTACTTGTTATTTTACTTATATTAATTGGATACATCAACCATAAAATAATGAATACATTATCCATAATATACTAAGATGTTATCATTATTATGGGTTATCAATTTTCCCCCTTATTTTCATCATATAGAAAATGAAAACATCACTAGTGTTTACATATGACCAACAACCTCCACATTGTGGTGTAATGTTTTGTATCAAAATTTAATATAATGGGTTTTAAAGTGTAAATAAGTAAGTATATATTATATTTATGTATTAATATTTATTTTTTAAATATATGATATAATATATGTTTTTTACCTTCCATCCATTAGAATGTGATAATGTCACTCCTTCATAATTGTGGACTACCACATCCACAAACCGATTTGATTTGTAATTCCATTACCACAAAAAATGGATGATTAAAAAATTATACATATTGAATAAAAATTATATTAATCTCATTATTATCATTATATATAATGATGAACTATTATTAAATTCATTTAAATATGTATAATATACCAAGGTTATTTTGTAGAAATTAACAAAACAACCTTAAGTTATCGATGTCTGTAAGATATATTAAATGAAAGAATGTAAAATAATATAAATGAAATTTAATAGATGAGATAATAATGAAAATTTTTATTTTTAATTTATTTAAAAAAATAAATTTATTATATGGGGTGGAAAAACTTTTACGACTATAAAAATACTGAGGTTATGGGATTTCTCTTGTAATCTCTTTTTATTATGGGATTGTTTATTTCTAGATTTCTTTGAGAAATATATATGATACAAATATTTTAATCCACATATATTTTCTTATCCTCTATTCATGTTGGTTTATATGTCTTTTTTTCCATTTTAACTCTTCCTGGATCAATAATCAATAATTAAATTACATGTATGATAGTTTCTAATAAAAAAATGTTTTAATGTAATCCTTACAACTCCCTCTCATCTATAATGAGGTACATTGAAATGTTTCATGAATGTTATATTTATGCATCAAAGGATTATAAATATTGTTTTAATCTCTTTTTGTCATTATTTACTAAGTATTAAGAAAATATATTTTCAATTCATTTTAGGGTTATTTTCATCTTTTTACAAATACACTAAAAAAATATTTTTTCACATATAGGACTTAACCAACATTTCCCATCGATATAGACATTATTAAGTATTAAGATTACTTTATATTTCTAAATGGTTATATTCAAATAAAATATATTTCTAAAATTATTGGGAATTTTTAATTAAAATGATATCAAAAGAAAAGGGTATTTTCATTATCAATAAATGAAAATAATTTTAAAAATTTATTTAAAACTCTCTGCATACACTGTGTTTCAAAGTAGTTATTTTTAAAATAATGATTCAACTTTTTTCTAAAGTCCTGGTTTTACTATAAAACCATCAATTTTTAGGATTCATTTTTCTTTTATCATACTCTACTCATAATATATTATACATTATTTTGCAATAATTCATATTCATATGATCATGCTCCCTATCACCCCTGATTATTCAATGGATGATATTTTTATCCTTTTTATAAATATTCTTAAAATCATGGTTGAATTATAAATAATTAATATTATATTGAATCGATTTGAATGTTATACTATTTCTATATATTCTATGAGTTGAAGGAAGCTTGTTTAATATTTTATTCTATTTTTTGGAGGAATAGATTTACTTTATTCCTGATTCAATATGAATAATTTTTTCCTCATAAGGAATTTTGAGAATGAATTATATTCATTATCCCAATTATAAGGAATAAATATGATTTGGAAGTAATTGGTGGGGCCCATTATAGAATTACCATTGATTCACTGACAAGTATCTTGAGAAAAAACACTAGTCATGAGATATTAGTGGTGGATTTGGTTCTCACATACCCATTTATTAAGAATGGTGTATTGTTTAAGAGGACTTGATGGTAAGATTCATGATGACATTGTTGAGGCCTTTATAGAATGCTCATGAATGTCAGGATTTATTTATTTTCATTATTACATATTTAGTTTCAATTATACATGTGATTTCTATGTTGATATTTTATGAGGATGTTTATTAAACTCATGTTATTTATTGAATGGATTCTGTTTTGGTTATCAACTCTACCTTGTTAATTATGAGTATTTTACTTATGTTAGCTTGCACTATACGTAACCCTTACCAATCATTGATCTCACTATGTATTTATTTTCAGTTCACGTTGAAATAAAAAAGGATATTATGAATTATTTCAAGGATTAAAGAATATTTATAATACTATGTTTTTAAATTTCTAATGTAATATGGGAATAATGAATATATCTAGTTTTTCTAAGACATATAAATCGATTGATACTTCATGGTAGAGACACTTATATATTTTATCAATTCAATAAATTAAGAAATTTATTTTTTTAATTTATACATGTTATAACAATTGTTATTAGATGTTGTTTATTAGGAACCTTGAAAACTACATTTTAAATGAATGTTTCAAACATTATAATTATGATAATCGCTTAAGATATTTGATAAATATTACCATTATTATTATTTTATGTTATAGAACAATATTCATAATGATTATGGTATAACTAAGTGTTTTCCATTTTTTAGATATGATAATTAGTGGATGTAAATAAATAAACAATTATAGTAAATTTATGGATTGTCGTACTGATCTAGCCAATAGTGCTACTGTTGGATTTGATAAAATCATGAAAACATTAAAAAAGTTGGCTTCAGATATGAAAAATTACCATACCCATATAGGGAAATGTGTTGTTACAAATCATGATTCACCTATATGGGATCTCTTTATAGGATAAAAGACTTAATATTTCAATCGAACTACAAATACATTTATTGTTGAGTAATATATAAGTCCCCCAAAATGATATCTCTGTTCATGGGATGTAATGTGAAAGAAATTTTTATTCTAGTTGTGTATTGTCTTATGGGACATACTAATAAATGGTGGTTAATATTATAGAACACTATAGAGGTTGATAAAATAGAATGTATGGAATGGATAAGTTTTAATGTCATAGTTTTCATGAAATACTTTCCTTGAGAGAAACCAGCTGAAATCTAGAGTGGTTGTTCCTGACGTTAAATTAAAAGGAAGATGAAATTATTGTACAACATGAGGCTAATTTTATAAGATTATTTAATAATTGTGTAGACTAAATATGTAAAAAAATAAATATTGATTATTTATTTGAAGGGATTAATCTGATTATATGAATAGAACAATTTTATAAATTATTTTCATCATATAATGGCATGGTATCAAGTTCCATCACGAATGATAAAGAATTTTATAATTCATATATCATCAAGGTAAATCATGAAATTGTGAGTTTGGTTTTCAACAATGAAAATAGAATTATTTCATAGAAGAATAAAGGGAATATTGGATTTATAAGATGCGATAATTATGGAAACAAACACCCAAGTACATTTTTAATAGTAATAATAGTCAGTTTCTAGTGTAGTGAAAGGATTAAAAGGTCTCATAAATGAATGGGAAAAAATGAAACCACTATTATTTAGTTTTTTAACAGTAAAGAGATAGGTAATTATTCAAACCATTGTCCCAAACATCAAGGGAACCTCCCACAAAAGGGGACAAGGGAGGAAGTAAAATCTTATGCAATTAATACAACTAATTTTGAAGTTAATAAAGATATTATGGAAGTATTATTATCATAACTAGATATTTAGAAGATTTTATTGTTTATTCTATCTATATATATATACTATTTTATATCATTCCTGTTTTCCATGATAAATATATGTTTCCTTAGAACACTATGAAGTCTATTTTTAATCAAGGGTCCTAATGAAAATCGTATTTCAAAAATAATGTTTCAATTATTTCCCATTATGACACATAAACATAACATATTTCTAAGAATTATTATTATAAATGTTACTTACATTGACATAATTCTTGATATGGATTGGAATTAAAATTATAAGTAAAAAACTTAGTTATAAGATAAAGAGGTAACAATTCACTTTGGATATATAAAATCCCATATCTTTAGAGGGTAGATTGTATCATTTTAATCATGTCTAAATCCAACTATAGTATATCTTTATTGTGAAATTAATTTATAAGAATAGTGGAAACAATATATTAATTGGAAAGGTATCCTTAGAATTGAGGAAGCTCTTATTGTGAAAGAATACAATGATGTTTTTCCTGAAGAACTACCAAAAAATCCATCTTGATCATGACATTGAGTTTTCTATTGATCTCATACCTGATGAAAATCATATATCTAAATCATTATATTCGATGGACATAGTGAAATTAGTGTAACTAAATAAGATAATTTTATTCCCTAGTGGTTCACCAATGAGATCCATTATTATTTTCACTCAGAAGAACAATGGTTCTACAATCCCATGTGTCTAATACATGGAAATAAATTCCATTCCCCCCTGATAAGCTACATTCTTCTAGCTCTCATTGATGAAATTATAAAACAATATGAATGAAATTAGTATCTATAAAAGATTTATTATTGTTTGGGGCATCTTCATCAACATCAACTAAAAGAAGATATTCTAATGATGATAGTATTAAGAGGTATCAATATTAGGAATTTATATTAATTAAATTTGGATTGATTAATAAACCCATTATTTATTTATATGATGAAATTAATATTCAAGTATTATGTAGATAATTTATTTTTGTCATTCTGTATTATTTATTCATATACAATAAATTCTATTATTAGCATAAGATTCATATTTGAATTATTCATAAGACTCTTAAAGGATATGAGTAATATAAAAAAATTGGAAAATGAAATTCTTTGGATTCATGAAGATTATATAATTGGTCGTGTTGTCTCAAACAATGGAATAATTTTTTATTATAGAAATAAAAATTCATGGATTAAATTTCCAATGAAAATGAATAAAACCAAGGTACATATATTCCATGGAATAGCTAGTTATTATCTATTATTTGTTCAAAACATTTTTGAATTTGATAACAAGTTAACCAAGATGACATGTAAAGGAGTTTAGTTCATATAGTTATAAAATTTTAAATAATGTATTAAGTAATTAATGATTATATTATTTGGTGCACCTGAATTAATATTACAATTGAGTTGTGATGGATTTATAATAGGTAGTGATTCATCAGGGGATTATGATATTCCCTTATGCAGAATGATAACGTTATTTACTATGAATCAAGTTAGTTAAGATTCATGAATATAATTATCCAAAAAATGATATTTATTTAGAAATTGTTGTATTTCCCTTGAAGACATATATTCACTACCTTAAGGGTAAAAATGAGAAATATATATTCATCAATAGTTTGAAATAGATATTATCATAGAAAGAGATCAATATAAGGAAAAAATTAATGTCTTGAATTAATCAAAGATTATGATTTCTAAATCTAATACTAATATGTTAGGGGAAATATAGTTTTTGATGAATTAAGTAGAAATGACTATTGATTTTTTACTAATATCAGTATTGATAAAGTTCTAATATTAATAGATTAGTATTGTTGGATATTGGAATCATTAAAGACCTTGAAAAAACATCTATTCCAAATGAATAAAAAAATTCATTACAAGAGAAAATAAAATGTTTACAGATTGATGATAAAAAATTTAAAAATAAAATCAAACTCATGAAATATGGGATGTTGGTAGACTTTAACAATGAAAATGGTCTATTGAAATTTGGAAAGAGAGTATGTGTATTATCTATACCTATTACACCCAAATATTTTAGAGGAGGAACATCATGTTTGATATCATGAATGATTGGAAACACCAATATTTTATGATAATATTACACTCGTAAACATTAGGATATATTTATTTTTAAATAAATTCAATATATTTGGTAGAATGCATTGCACACAACACTGGGTTTGAACAAAACACGAAACATGATTAAAATATCATTATTATAACATTACCATTAATTTTTTTAATATGAATAATACAAAATCAATTATGAAAATTATATTTTTAAAAATTTAAAAAACAAGTCAAATGGTTCTCAATTTATTATAAATAAAAGGAGATCAATTCTAATGAAAAAAAAATGTTTTCTGAAAAACTTTTATTTTTTAAAATTCAGTTTAGTCTTTATTTGGACACATAATTTAAAATAAATTCTATTGAATTTTAGAAAATTTGTTTTTTGAATAAAATTCAACTATACATGACAATATTTTTTAATGTTTTTTTAAATTTTTTGAAAATATGTTTTTTGAAAAATATTGACAAATTATTATATTTTTTGAAAAATAACTTTTTATTTCAATTATTTTAAATTGATTTATTTTATTTTAAATTATATTTCAATTAAAATTAGTTATATTATATTAATATTTAACTAATTTGGGTCATTTAAATCAATTTCATGTTAAATTTCTATATTAAAACAATCTATACTTTTGTTTATTTTCTCTCTGGAAAACCTCTCTTCTGTCGTGTCTGTGGTTTAATTTTAAATTGAGTTCTAACACTTCCTTGAATTTAATTTCAATAAATGGAATACATATTTGGAATATGAATTATTTATATTATAAATTAATTTAAATTAATTTTTTATAACAACAATATTGAAAACTGTAAAAAAGTAATTACCATAGTTAAGGTACAAATTGATTTATCGGGTTGTTAAACTGAGAAGTAAATGGTTAAAAAGGGCCTTAAATTTTTCTATAAAATATATATATATATATATATATATATCAATCTTATCAACTATAATGTTCAATAATTACTCTTTTTTGTGGCTTATGGAATGAGAAAAACAATGGAATCACTTTATCGTTTCAGAAATTCCATGTGTGTCCTCTCCCCCACATATAACTACTCAACCCCTCTCCTCCCCTCATCAAACATCAAAACAAATTTGGTTTAAAAAATACCTAAAATTTCCTTCCTTATATCCCTCACCACATACAATAAGACTTTTTTGTTAGCCCCTCCTAAAAATGCTTTAGGTATAAACATAAAAAGGCTCTCCGAAGAAAATGTAAAATTATCAAACATGCATAGTTATTTTATTTATTCTTCCCCAATTTTGTACCTTCTTAAACTATGATAATATATCAAAATACCAATATTTATATACTGAAATGAAATTATTTTAAAGTAACAACCCATATCCATGTCCACTTCCATCAACTGAGAAACAAAACTATCGATTGTCTGTATAATGGACTACCCACTACTGAAAATCTAACTTATATCAATATTCTAAAACCATTGGGATAGCCCCAAAAACCATTGGGATAGCCTATCCCAATGGGTTTAGAAATTTTTGTATGTGGGTTGTTGGGATATTCATATACAAATGTTTTTAGTAAATTGTTTGTATAGGGTGGTTAGGATATCATTTTAGCAAAAATTTCTAATAAACCCTCTAGATAGATATATTCCAATGGTTTAGAACTATTGGGATAGAGATACACCAATGGTTCAAACCATTGGGATACAGATATACTAATGGTTAAAACCATTGGGACAATGTAATCCAAACCGTTAGGAAACATAGTGAAAGGCCTATACCAACAGTTCATAGTGAACCGTTGGTATATGGGGGTTAGAATGTTATTTTACAAACAGTTTTGTGTGAACCATTGGAATAGAGTTATACCAATTGTTATAAAATAATTAGTATAGACCCCCCAACTCACCATCCAGTAGCATCCCCACTTTTCACTTCACTATCAAGTACCTCACCAGCATGCACCTACAATCAAAACTTCAAAAAATACTCAACACACAATGAAAACAAAACACTTATAGGAATAGTGAAATCAAAATAGAATACCTTCATTGAAACCAATACAAAATCCTCAACACATTGATCTTACAACCATACAGCCTCCTAAAATATAAATAGACAAATACATAAATAATGATAATTGATGAAATAATTGTATTCTTATAAACAATGATAACAAACATACAAAATATAACATATATTCATTCACACAATATCCTCAAATAATAATTTTCATAAATATCAGTCCAAAAAATGTTACAGATTAATATGTCCATAATCACATTTATTATCTTCACTGTCTTCCTTGGCCTCATCACAATCCATTCCATAATCATCTCCACCCTAATCCTCACCATCATCCCTGCCCTCTTCCACAACATCTTTATCACCAGTAATTTAATCATCCCTACCACCACTAGGACTAATACCTAATTAACAATATAGTGTTTACAACTTTGACATATAAACATCACAATCTATGGTAGTATCTGGTTGAAATTATGTACATAATACCTCCATCAGTTTCATAAATTAAATATTATCCATTTCAGCTCGTTCTTCCACCTCTATGGACCTCTTTCTACCTTTCCATCCTTAGCCTCAGCCTATACTAGTCTTTCTAACTTAGTGTTACTAGAACATACACATGATGTGGGCCAATAACTTATTGTTGAAATACTATTCCATGGTCGATAACATACTCGGCCATGGTTCTCATCTCCCAAAACTTGATGTAAGTGATCATTTGGAACATATTTTTCAGGTTCTAGAGAATCAAGGAGCTCCAGAGAAAACTATTACAAATATAAATAGAAAATAAAGTTAAAAAAAAAAAATTAAATCAACTAAGTAAAACATAAAATTTTTTGTTGTGTCTATTGGTTTACCGCTTATCCATATTTTTCCTTCTACTCAAGTAAAACAGTATTTATCAAGCCACACATCCTTAAATATTTTAAACCTCCCTGTGAAATGTCTTTCTAAAATAGTACAATGAGAGGAATCAGTATAAAATTAAAATTTCATCTAGAATTAATCCAATATAATGTTTCATGGACATAAATTCTACGAATGGAAATGATATTGAAGAAATAAGATCACAAGATGTTTATAAGGTGATATTATAGGCAGAATAACACACAAAAAGTTCAAAATTAAAAAATTATACAATTAAAGATGAACATGAGGTAAAATACATAGAAACTTCATATTTGAAAAAAATTACTCTAAAAAAAATCTAGAAAAACTTCATCCATGAAATAAGTAGATTTTTTTTTAATTTAGTTTATTTTTTAAGGGATATATAAAAATATAGATATCTTATTTTAACCATTGAGATATGAATATATGTGTATCATTTTTGGGTAAGATCATTTTTTGAGTTATGTCAATTTGATCTAAATCACTTCATTTTTTAAATTAAATTTAATGTTTTTGGTTCAATTATATTCATAAATTTTTTTTCCAGGTTAAAACTATTTGGGTGGAGTTATCACTTTTCTAGTATGGTTAATTTCTATTTATTTGGTTTACTTTTATATTATTCATTAAATCTAGTATAGTTTACTTATAGTTAGTTTATTTAATTTTGAGTTTATTTAATTTAATTTACTTTACATTAGTATAGTTCATTTAGATTTTATACTAGTTGGGTTTGGTTAATTTTTTGTAAATTATATTTTGGTTCACTAGATATGTTGTTCGCCTATTCCATTATATTTTTTTAATTTTTATTTTGTTTGGTTTATATTTCATTAAATGATTTAGTTTATTTTATTTTATATTTATTTATTGGGATTTCATTAATATAATTTCAAACTCATTAGTTATAACATAATTACATTTTTTATGTTTGATTTGAATTTATTTATATTTATTTAATTTCAATATATTATGTTTATTTAAAATATGTTAAATATGTTGTAGATTAATTTGGGTCTATTATGTGTTTTTTAAATTTTATTTCATAATGTTAGGTTATGTCTTATCCATTATATTTTGTTCTAAAATAATCTATTACAATGAGGTTAGTCTCATTTATTTTTATTCTAATTTATGATATTCTCTTATATTATGTTATATTTTTTTATATTGGTTTTATTTATTTGTATTTATTTTTTGATATTATTGGATCAGGTCATTTAGTATTTATTTACATGCTGTTGTCTTTATCATATAAGGGTGTGGAAACTTTTCCACTCCCTGTAACACTACACAAATTGGTTCCCTCAAGTGCAGCAGAGTTTTAATTCCATGTACCATATGTAATATTACAAAAAATATGGATGTATGAAATATTATAATTTACCAAATGGATTTGGAGAATAAAATAATCAATGTAAACCTTTCCAATAGGCTTTCCAATAGCCTTTCCATACCCCACCCATTTAATTGAAAACCTCTCAACATTTTATATGCTACCAAAAAGGTCAAGCTCAAAAACCCTCATTTATAGGACTTTTGAAATAATTGGTAATCTTAAACCAACCAATAGTCTACCATCACCACACATGGTTTAGATATGAATGAGATGAAGGGGTAGTTTAGCTACATAATAATGACTCTAAACTACCTCGTAAACAATGGTTTGGGTAAATCTTTACCGATTAAATTCCAAAACCCAATGAAAATGATATAACTATATTTTTAGGAGTGTAAAGGTGGTGAAAAGTAATGAAGAATCACTAATGGAAGTTGAATAAGGAATTATTTTACATAAGAAACCTATAAAATATATCACTAAAAATGAAATATAATTGGAAGTCCTTGAAGAGATTCAATTAGTGAAGTTGTAAAATAAATTATCCAAGATAGAGGACTTTTACCAACCCCAACCTCCCATAACTATAAGAATAAAAATACTTAATAGAATTGAAGGAGAATCTTAAAAATAAGCAGTCTTAGAGACATTCAAATGAGCAATTTTGAAAAACCCTTCATTTGAGGCCATCAACTAAATCCCATGATATTCAACATTTCTTAATTTAATGTAACCAAAGAATATAAAAATTCAAGGAAATAAAAAGTTGATTATGTATCAACTTTTGTAACCCTAAAATTACCTAACAAATGTCAATATCTCAGAACATTCCCTGCCCCTTGAACCATAAGATAAATCTCTTTCTCTAGTGGATTGTGTGATCTAGAGTATCAATTAACGTTTCCAATTAATCATTCATTTGTTCCTCGTAGATAGAATTACTCAAGAAAACTAGGGTGGTTATATAGATACACCATTGAACCAATACCTACTGAGCTATAATTTTGAAAAAAAATTACGTAATAGTGAACAAACTAGTGTTCCATAATTAATTTTATATTCTGAACATGGAAGAAGAAATAGGTAAATCCAATTGCACTATGATTCTAGGTATGAGATTCTTATAATTTCTAAAACCATAATAATTGTTAATGAATAAACACATTCAATTAACCTTGGGGAAGAGACAATAAAAAAAATTTAAATTCTAATAAATACCCCCATGATGAGAAATCTATACTACTAAAAAATACATGTTAAATTTGGTTATATTTTATCTTCAAAAGCAGTTAGAAGGTAAAATTATTTCAATAAATGTTAAAAGTAATGTTTCAATATCAATTTTAAAAAACATATGTTGAAACATTATTTTATTTTTTATTCTATTCGAAACAGTTGTAGTAATATTTTCTCATCTAATTTTACTGTAACATTCAATGTTGGTTATAAGTAAAAATATTGTTCAAAGTATGAAAAATGACCTCAAAAGGTTTTTTCAATGTTTGTTACGTGCAAGAACAAAAATCAAAATAGGAGTTCTAGGTTGATTATTATCATAAAAAATATCAATAAACATCTTCATTGTCAATTTTTGACATGACTCACATAGAAATATTTTTTTAATATTATAAAAAATCAATAAATCATCCCTACTAATAGAAACCAGAAGTAAAACACCATAGAACATGAAAAAAACATGAAATATTATCATAATACAATTAAAAACTTGTGTTCAATATATTTTTAAGATAAATCCATATATTAAACATTTAAACATAAATCAATAAATTAATCAAGATTATAAAATAGTTCTCAGATAACACTTTATGGTAATTTAATTTTTAAGATAAATACTAGGTAACATCCTCAAAAAGAAAAATAAAATGAAATAATTATAATATTTAAAATACAATATATTTTTATAAATCATTTAAGAATATTCAAATTAACCCCATCAAAATTTATCATCATTTTAGTCCTCATTCTCTAAAAAATGAATCCTAAAAAATAATATCCATATTTAACATGTCATTTTTTATGATGAAAACATATTTATAAAACACCACTTCAAGAATAAAACAAAAAATATATGTAATATTAAAAAATCAATAATTATACTATTATAGTAATCAAACTTTACCTGAAAGTAATGAATTTCATTCATGTTCCTTATTGAGAAGTTATTTTTGTTAAAAAATTTCCATAGATTGTTATTTTTTCATATCATAAATACTGAAACATATATAAAATGATAAATTTTAGACTAAGGGAAAAATAAAATATTATAAATATCATGAATGAAAAAAATCATTAGAGTTTTGATGAACATCACCGATGAAAGAGAATAACTAATATGCCATTCATTGTTATGGGTAGAATATTCGTAACATTCATTATCCACTAAAACATATCTAGTTCAATATGAATGAAATTATAGTGAATAATAGTTTATAATTATATTAGTATTCTTAACCTTGAAAGATGTATGAAACCCGACCATGTGATATGCGATGTAATCATCTAACCAAGTGGATTAAAACTATTCCATGATAGACTCAGCCTCACATTACACATATCAGTTACAAAATCATGATATCAAGCATCAAATCCTTTTCATGAAAATAATTCTACATGGTGAACCAAATCATCAATATTATTATTTCTCTCAGAATCACACCATTAAATTTTTATGCTATTTCATCAGACCTAATTGGATTCTAGTGTCTTGGGATCAATGGAAAGTTCCACATTACTTTCTATGGAACACGAGATTGTGTTACATAAACTTTTTCCTTCCATCGGGATGTCCCACATTTTTTAAAATCATTCCATTAAATAGGTTCCTCCCATAATAAGGTACAATCTTTCAGAAAGCATGTATTTTTTTTAATCCATATTCCTCAACTAACGTCCAAGCCATATAGTGGTATGAGGGAATATCTACATCATATAGAAGAAAGTCCATCAAAATGGTAATAATGTAATTGGTGGAATTATTTAAAATCCCATACATTTTTTTCACATGAAACAATCAGATTAAAAATTCCATCTTCTTCATTTTACCACATTGTTGATATACTTGTGTCATGGAAGCATCATTCAATTTTTTAATTATGTCATCCTCATCGTTTTTATTAGATGAATAATGTGTTCTCGTATTAATTTTTTCTGAGGTCACTATCCCTTCCTTCTCTATATGACAAATAAATGAAAAATGGTCATCAAATAAATTATTTAATCCAATACTCTCATTTGGATCATGATTATTTTGATATTTCATTTTCTCCCCATTGTGATACCATTCATTTTAGTATGTTTGGAAACCAAATCTTGTTATATTGCATCTAACTTCTTTCATGGCTCAACCAAGGTATTCCAACCAAATTATAACAAGGGAAATATATGTGGCCACTATCTGAAGCATTGTCAAATGAAAAATATAAAAATATATCCAACATGTTTTAAAAATTTCTTGAGATCTGATCAGTTTTATACATCCCACTTCTATCCATTCTATAAAAAATTGGTATATATCATTTCACAAAATAAATTAATTATTATTGAAGTTTAATTGAAAATATATTTAAGGAAATGAAAATTGTTCAATTATATGAAACCATAAATTAGACACTAGCCTATATGAGAATCCCAATAGAAAATACAAAAAATACTATATATATATATATATCAAAATACTATAAATATAAAACCATTATATTGAATTCCATTATATCAATGAGTAAAAATGTTTCAATTCCATCGAGTTTCAAGGATTTAATTATAAAAATGTTTCTTATGGAATATAAATTCGAAGGGATGTTATTTAAATGAGATTTAATTGATTTAATAAATTGTAGAGGCATAAAGTACCTTCATATAGATGCCTTAATCACTCTTTCCCTTCAATTTGGTGTAGTTCAAGTTTATTTGAGTTGGTTTTGTTTTTTTCTTTTTTAATTAAATTTAATTGGGTGTATTTATATTTAGTTTTGGCTAGGATGTGTTTGTTTTTATTGATTTGGTCTAGTATCATTATGTTTGGGTTGTGTATATTTAGGTCACGTGTGTAATGTTTTTTTCAATTTCAATTGTTTCAATTTGGAATAGTTTGATTCAAAGTGCGTCAGTTTGGTTCAAATTTTTTCTATTTAAATAATTTCAAATCTATTCTATTTGGTTTGGTTTGGTGTTTTTTGATATAGTTTAGTTAAACTTGGTGAAGAACCATTTTATTCAATTTGAGAAGTTATTTTTTTATGATTATTTAAAATGTGTTATATATTTATACTGGAAGTATACTTGAGTATTGATGTCTCATTTGTATTAGGTATAATAGATGCATGAAGGTGCATAGGAGATAACGTAATAAAACAAGGGATTTTCAACTATCACATCCACCATAGGGCTAGGTTATCATTCAAAAACTAATTAAAATATATATATTGATTATAGGGTCACTATATTTTTTATTAAATCAACTATGATCACATTCATAAAGTTGAGATAAAAAATTCATTCAATACCATATTTAATCTTTCTGAAGTTAAATCATATATCATGCCACTGTTATATAATTCTCTTAGTGATACCATTATCTAATATCCTCTCATAACATATTTAGAGAAGGATGTTGGAAATCATTTTAAATAAATATCACAACATGTTGCAACATTTATTATCATGCCATGTTGGTTGTTATATAAGCATAAAATTTTTGGATATTGATTATGCATTTAAGCGTACAACCTGCTGTCACACTACGTTAATTTATGGATAAGAATAATCAATTATCATATAATAATAATAATATTACATATAATAATACTTATAGAGAGATCATGTCATAAGAATATATTCCACACCATAACCGATTCAATTTAAAAATAATCTAGATTTTTAGATGATTTGATACACCATTAAAGAATATACATATCTATAAATAGTCTAGAATAAATTATGAAAATGCAATTTAAGAGTGAATCACACTAAAAACATAATTTTTAATAATAAACTAAATGTATATAAAATTAATTGACTGAATATCACACCATAATGACATATATATCACTATGAGGAGGTAGGTTTTATTGTAGTAAAGATCCCATGATAAATTTTTATGGTCTTGGAATGTGATGGTGGATTTGATCACTCAACTAACTTATGAGACTCTTAGGTCATGTACGTCCCTAGGTAATTCTATGTAGTTTGGCCCCACAAGGTTGGATGGCAGTAGTGTGTCCCTTTACATTTCCTAATGGATATATGTTTTGACTTTAACTATTAAGTAATTTGGAACTATATCAGAGTGTGGGACTAGAGAGTCATTATTATATTGTTGGTATCTTGAATATGCTATGTAATTTCAAGTTAATCTTATTTATATCTATTTATAAGCGGTAAAAACAAATAAATTGTTTTATTTTAGTGGTGGATACAATATTATCTAGTTTCAGAGGTGTGGATGTAGTGTTTCTAAAAGGGATAGAAAAAATATTAACATGGTGGACATGTTTGGTCCTAGTGTATGAGCACAAAAAATGAAGAAAAGTTTTTTTATCTATGGGATATGGAATAAATCTATAAAAATACCTCTATATTTTTTTAGATCTTATATATTATGTGAAGAATCTTTATTCATTCCTTTAGTGGGGTAGTTTGAAGAAGATAGATTTTTCCCACTTGATAGCTATCTATACCGATCATTATTCTGGGGGAGTTTAATGCTCTAGAAGAAGGAATACATTGAAAAAAAATTCTATGTGGGTATCAATGGTATAGAATTTCAATTTTTGAAATAATTTCTAGAAAACCTTGTACAAGAAAGAAATTATTTGAAACCATGGTATAATTGATGTATTGCAATATTAAATATTTTTTAAGAAAGTATTGGTCATTCTAGAATGTGTAAATTATTATGATCGATGTTAAGAGTTTTATGGAACAAGAAATCGCCAATTTGATATTAAAGAAAACCCAAATGAAAATAGATTCTTGATTATGGGTCTTCGTAGCTTAGGAAGAAAATGGAACCTCTCTTGGGGCTCACTATGGGTAGAAATTGGAGGTAGGAATCACATGCGACATTGATCCCAGGATTAGATTCAAAGGTATATCCAGATGGGGGTGATTCAAGGTATTAGTATGTGAGTGGTATTCATTTATGATGGGAGTCCTATTATTGATCGCAATGGGAGGAGGGAGCACTCATGATTTGATCTTGGTGGTAGGAGGGGAGGAGTGCTCGCGATGAGATTTTAGGGAAGACCAATGAAAATAGTTTTAAAAACACATTGGAAAAGATATGTTATCCCAGTGGTTTTTTAAAAACTATTAGGATAAACTAAAATAATATAACCTATACCAATATTTTGGAGAAACTATTGGGATAAGTTCGTGGGAATAGTGGTGATTTCCATCAGTGGCCATCTCATGAACCAACATAATTATCTTTACATAACCACCTATAAAGGAAATATATAATGATGAGTTTAACATATTAATATTATATTTAGAAAATTATTATACTTCTAGAATAGCTATTTAATTTATAACTTCTTACTCTTTATTCTGTGGGGTATGATAATGTTGCTCTTTTCTATGGAGGACTATCACCTCACAAAGCGATATGATTCGTTTCTCACTTATGATTTTAATAAAAGGTAGTAAGAATAAGTTCAATTAATATATGTAAAATATATGATAAAAAAACTTCATTATATATTATGTCACATGTAACTTATTAACTTCAAATCATTTTGAAAAAATAGTGTTGTTCATGCAAACAGTTTGACTACCGCCTTAATGTAGCTGTGTTTGTTGTTTTTCATTTTCTTTTTACATGGATGAAAAAATGGTTGTATTAGATTAATATAAATTATTTATATGAAATAATAATTATTCTGTGAATATTAATTAATAATAATTTTCCCCTCATTTCTAAATTGTCTAAGGATCAGTGAGATGCCACTGAGAGGGGTGTGAATCAATGCTATATGGTATTTACAAATCCATTTACTTTTTATTTAAGCTATATGACTGATTAAAGTATTCATTCCTCATTTTTAATTCTCAGACTCTCCTTACAAGAAATAACAACAATGAAATCATATAACACTATTATTTACACAGTTCATTACAAATACCTACTCTTTTCCATGTTGGTAAGACCCCTAACACAAATTTTTCACAATATAAGAAGACGTCTACAAAAGTAATTGGTTAGACTCTCCTATTACAAATTGGTTATACCCCCAGTTCCAATCATCCTCAAACATTTGGTTAGACCCCCCCAACTACACCTTATTTAAAGTGATTTGTTTGACCCCACCAATGAAAATCTTCAAGAAACACTTTATAAACCCTAGTTACAACCTTCAACATCAGATGTCTTAATCCACTATAAAAAGATCTAATGAAAATCCCCTTTCACAAGCTTATTGGATCACACTGGATTGTTTACAATTTCATGTACCTTTGAACTGATGCTAGACTTGTTCAAATAATATTTGATCACTATAAATAATCATCTACCTAAAAAATTAACTACTTGGGAATGAAATATTTATTCTTCTAAAGACATGGCCTCGCATAACACTGAAAAAACTGGGATACAAAATTTATTTTGTATCACTGATAGAAATACTATATTGACTTCATTCTCAAAAATACCTTCTCAAAATGCAATGTATATTAAATTTTCATTTCTCTAAGGATCATGCATGTATTTAATATACTGAAAAGTATTCTCATTTTATACATGAATTAGTTTCATGTTCAAGAAAAAAGCCTTATGAAATCTATACTGCATAAGAAATTATAAAATGCCTTCTTTCTTCTTAAAGTGATTTTATAATTTCATGTGCCTAAGCCTATAAATTCATTCACACATACACTGAATATATTTCCACTTTACGCAGACACTATCTATTTTAGTCTTCCTTTACATGTCCATGGGCATGAATTTTTTCATGCACTTCTTATCTAATTCTCGAACACAAACACAAATCACTACAACTATCACCATGCAAGAACTCAAATGGTGTTACTCTTCTTCACTATTTCTTTACATACAACATATGAACACACTATACCTTTTTTATCTCCCCAATAACCAACATGAAGAAATCAATCAGGCATGAATATTATTTTATGCAAGATACTCTTTCCCCTTCACAATACTATGCATGAAATCTCCTTCCAATTTTTAAAATAGTTTCTGGATGAAATTATCCTAGAGAATTTTTTTCACAGACACACTTATTCTATTTTGTGGTGGTTCTAAATTCTTCACATAATAACAATTTACACTATTCCTGGTTTGATTTATTATAACCCAAACATTCAACACCTTCTTGTGATTGTATAAAATATTTCATGAATTTCTTGAGTTCATGGAACCTTCTTTTTCCAATTCATAGTGCTTGATCTGATCTAGTTTTCTCTCAAAACTTCACTTGGATGTGCAATGATCTCTCGAATGAGAGATAATGTCTACCTAATAAATGATAATATCTTGAGTATTTGTAGGAAAATATCTTCTTTTTAATATCATATTCACACTACCACTAATCAAGCAAACAATGACTCAATATTCATGATTCATCACCATTTACAGATAAAATCATCATTTTTACATGATATATTTCTTCAATTTGATCTTCATTAACAAATGAAAGCTAATTTTCATGTGATTTTTACCTAAATAGAATCATTAGAATGCTCAAAATATGATAATTGGGCTAATATCAAGCTTTTGTCCACATCGCTCATGGAGGTCCCAGTGAACAACACTCATTCGAAGACTTGCTGGAGAATATGATGCGACAGAAGATATCAAATGGACCAAATAATTAGATCATTGAATCAGATGGTGGGGGTTATTTCAAAGATACAATGAAATCCTAAAATCATTCCCACATCAAAACTCCATTCAAATATACATTCCATTAAAACACAAGGCATAAAATTAGTTTCTCATAAATTGGTTACTACATACACCCATCATTATCTGGAAATACCCCATGTCAGGTGCTGTTCTAACTCCATGACACCCTTCATAGGGGATCTCCAATATTCCCATGTGATTTGGTGGAATGATCCTTACTAGATATATCCTTATCCCAACCCAAATTTCCATCTTGAGGCTGATTCTAGTTCCCACTTAAGCATTGGCACACCTAAATCCCTTCGCTAGTTGGTTAGCTCAATAGTTTTTTTGGTAAACATCATTAAAACAAAAAATCCCATACAATATTTTCATGTCCAACAAAAATATTATTCATTTATAACAAACCACCATATTAAGAATCTCAAATCCAAAATTCAATTTTTCTATTGACATCCAACCACTAATTCATAAACATTTAACTTCATTTAATGTTGGAAACAATGTGTCAAACTCAAATTAAAAATGACACAAGTTATTATGAACTAAAAACCATTTATTAAATCATCACATTAAAAAACTTAAAACATATTGAAATATTTCACTAGACACTCCTTGAAAACAAATTCAATTCACTAAAATCTTTAATCTCTCCCTTTGGATTTCTTGTCAATAATAAAAAAACAATATATTTACTTTTCTTTCTCCCCTATATTGGAAATGAATATAATGCTGAATTTATGAGTTCAAACTTCAAGAAAATGAATTCAAAATTCAATTTTTTTTATCAAAATTAAATATCACTAAAAAAATAATAGAAATTTTAGTTAACCAACCCTATGTCTATGTGTGCCAGTCCGGTGTAGAAAAAAAGATAGATATCGCCTAAGAATCACTTATTTTTAATTCCTAAAATGGAATATGATTATAAATCTTGTTTCAAAAAATATGTCACAAAAAAATGTTTCAAGGTGATTTCAAAGATATTTCATACACACATCTTAACAAACTAATCAAAAAGTTAATGTGAAAAAACAAATAGCTTCTCCTTTTAAATTCAGATTAAACATTTGAGAGTGAAAATTATTTTCATAGTATTTTTAATATTTGAAATATTTAACTCATCTATGCTCCCCATCAAGGGATGAATTAATCTCCTTCAATTCAATGCATTTTTTCACAAAATAATTTATATATGTCAATAAGGAGGAACCTATTTTTTCCTTACAAATATCACTCAGGCTGAGAGTTTCCTCGAGTATCTATAACCTTCCCCACTATTCAACATAACTTATCATATTCATTATAAAAATATAACTTGATAAAAATACTCTAAATTTTTCATATTTCTGACCTTCTTGACTACATATACCATAACCATCATTCAAAAATTTATATAATTGCTGAATTGACATTTAAATGAAGTCATGATTACAATATTCTATTTTTGAAAATTTGATCTCATCTGCTCACTATTTCTCCCCCTAAATGCATGCCTCTTATTTGGAAGTGACATGTTAAACCATAAAAAATAATATTTACGACAAAAATATCCACAACATCAATAATATACACTAAACCTTAATCTTGTTTATGGATAGAATTTTTCTTATGAAGATTGTAGTTATAACTTTTTTATAGACTGTGCAGGTATCTTCTTAGGAGTAAATATTATCGATGAATTAATATTATCTTCCTTCATGGAAAATATTTTCTCATTTATTCTTTTGGGATAATTTGATTCATTTTTATTTTTCACACCTGCATTGTTAGAAATAAAAAATTTACATTGAGATTCATTTGGTATAGAATCAAACTTTTTCTCTAAACCACTCTTCTCAGTAGCTTTAGAATATTCACCCCTAATCTCAACAACTTTGGTGAAGTCTTATCTCATCTTGTTCAACTCAATTTTAGCTACAAGGCACATAGGTAATGTTTTATATAGTTTTTACTCTTTCTCAAAATGTCTTTCATTAATATCTTTGACCATTTTCTAAATATTCAGCTAATTTCATACGATTTTTTTTATTCTCTACCTAAAATTATGATTCATTTTTATCAAGATATTTATTTCCAATGGTTTTAAGTTTTCCTTATAGGTCATCTATCTTCATTTTATTTTATATTATTTCATAATGATGAATCTATACTTTTTTAAACATTGTTTATTATCAATGTATATTTTGTCAATTTTATTATTCATTTTGTTTATTTTCCGTTTTAGGTTTCATATTTTCCACATGTATATCCTCTAGATTCTCTTTTAAGGTCCATTTTAAATTAGTTCTATCATCACTTTCATCACCTTATAATGATTCTCTAGATTTATAGAATTTACCCATAAATCACATTTGATTCTTATACCAACATCCATCATCTGAATAATTAATTGATAATGTAAATTCATCCATTTCTATAATCATTATATTTATCTTCTTGGAATTAAACCTCTCCTTATTCTTCTTACACTTTATTTTATGATACATCTTATTCTCTTCATCTGAGTTAGTGACATCAACATTCTTATTTGGAAAATTCCAAAAAAAATAAACAATGTTGTGATAATTCTATCACATTGGTGGTTGTTTTCTATTTTTGTTCCATTTTCCCCTTCTAAACATTCTTATATATAAAGTCATTATTTGACTAAATTACTATTCAGCTTCTTTATCATCAGAATCACATGAGCTAGTTATTCATAGATTTTAGATTTACCTTTTATCATGTATAAAAAGGCCATATCATCTTACTCCTTTTTCTTAAACATTATAAATTTTCTAGTTTCATAATATATAAAGTATTACAAAGTTCATCCAATTAAAGAACATATATCTCTTACCGTTGTTTCCCCCAGAATCCGGGGATGACCGCCTTGATGGGAGGTTCAAACGTTCCGATCGGTTTCTAACAGGTTTGTTCGTAGAACCGGAAACATCCAATGATTCCACATCCATTCGGACCTAATTTCCAAAGTTAGGTGCTCATTAGTTTGTGGATTGATGAGGCATAAGAATTTGCATTGGTTTAGAGGATGGGAGGTCGGACTCATCACACCTTTTTCAGGGGAATTATTGTCTACTCTGGGACTCTCTTTATAGATTTAAGTTATGTGCGTGAATCCTTATTACATTACCAAGTATAAAATGAGCTTTCCTTCAGATCTAACAATCAATGATTAAATATGTAGGAAATTTAGAGAATCATTTGTATGTATTCGAGGTTCTTCATAAATAGATAATCATCTGTATTTGTTAGAGATTCTTGGTCAATGGTACCCTTCGACACATTTATACAGAAGTCTCTTGGTCATTATGATGACCATGCTGGTTTTAAAGCCACTTAGTGGGGCACTTGAATTTTATTGTCATTCAGAAGGACATGGATTATTTTAGAGTTGGGATTGAACCCATAAACGGGCTACCTACGTATCCTTTGTTTAAAAAAAGGAATCAAAACCCACGTAGTTCGAGTAAGGGAGTATTATGTTTATGATTGATGGCTCAAAGAAGGATGTCACAATTACTTTTACACTCTAAGCTCACGTGAGTCATGCTCAGTGTGAGAAAAAAGAGGTATTGGTAAATATTAGACAAATTTTCCATGAAATATGAAATCATAAGAAATAATGTGGGGCTTATGTATGTATTACTGCCCAGATAAATGAAGGTTAGGATTTACTTTAGGGAAGAAATACAGGAACAGGGTCCATAATGGTATATGTGCTTCATGGAGATTTTGAATACTCTAACTTGGGGATTAATCCTGAAAAGGAGGCCCAAATTAGGAGAAGACTTATGATTGGGTTTTACTCCTAAAAAAGGAATCTGAGATCAAAGGTAAATTAGGACTGGTTAAGATAAATTACGACTGGGGCTTACTCTTGCAAAGGAGGCCCAGGTCAAGGATTAAGTCTTGGGTCTTACTCTTGAAGAGGATTCCCAAATTATGAGACTGGGGCTAACTCCTAAGGAGGATGCCTAGATTTGGGAATTTTAAGAATTGGGGCTGACTCCTAAGGAAGATGCCCAAGCTTGAGACTGGGGCTTACTCCTGAAAAGGAAGCCCAGGTTAGGGGATCTGGGGCTTACTCCTAAGAGGATGCCCAAAAATAAAGGGACTTGGGGCTTACTCCTAAAGAGGATTCCCATATTAGAGGACTTATGACTACGGATTATTCCTGAAAAGGAGACCCAGGTTAAGGATTCTCTCGTCTTAAAGGATGAAGTTGAATGAATGAAATCTCAATCTTTAGTGACATAAAGATGTGTAAATCACTAGGCTTTGAGAGGTATTCCACAAAATTCCTTTCAGATAAGGAATTAAAATCAAGAAATCATGACATAAAATGGGTTTAAAGAGTTTCATGAAGACTGAATCTTGAATAGGAATGGTGTAATGGCTTAAGAGGGGTGAAATGGGAAAGAAAGGCACCCAAAAAGGCATGGGCGTGAATGTCCTGGAAGGCGCGCAGGTACTGCGTGGGTGCACAAGTTTTGGTCGCGCAGGTATATGCCTACGTGACACATGATGTACTTGCGTGACGGTTAACCAGCAAGGTAATACTTGAGCGACTCTCCATTAAATCCTTTAGAATCCTCTTGAGGTTCTTCCAGAAGAGGGGCGCGCAAGATCTATTGAAGGAGTAAGGCTGTGCGCATGTGTGTCCCTTTTCTCTTAAGGACTGGTCACTCAGGCGCGCAAGTGTTGATGAGTTTCAACACTTAGGCCTTCCTCCCCCTCTTTATATCTTCCGTTCTAGGTAATAAATTACCTTAGAAGTGTTTCGGATGCTTTGAGAAGAGACTAGGGTGCCGGGAGCTCAAAAATGAGTTTCTGTAAAAAAAATCCTCTTGAAATGGGGGGCCGACATGGTCTATATATAGGTAGGAGAAGACCCCAGGTGGTTACCACTTAGGTCTCACAAGTCACTTGCATGACCATAAGTCATCACGCAAGTGTACTTGCGTGACAGTGATAGAACTTGCACGGAACATGTGCTTTTGATCCCTTGTTCATGCCTTTGTTGATTTTTGATATTTTCTTCAAAGGATGAATCAATTTGTGCTAAGTCATTTCCCTTTACATTTATTTGGAATCTGTGACAAAAAATGAGCATCAACAAAATTCCCCCCTCAGAGTTGGATCCGAATGAAATGACGATTTGACTCTGAGGAAAAGAAGAAAACCAAAGGAAAGGTGTCGCACAAGTATTCATGGCGCAGAGGCCGGTGCGCAAGTGCACATCGTGCAGGGCCTGGATGCACTGGGTGTAGGCGCGAAGATAGGCCACCTGGCCTATAAATACGTGGTTATTGGCCGCGCTTCGCATCTGATTCCGAATTCTCGAGCTCTCGCCACGCAAGTCATCTTCATTCCACTATTTCCTCGCTGTCACGCTGCTGTCAAGGTAATAGGACTTACTCGGTGAAAACATGCACGACAAAAACTTGCGCGACACATTGAACACTTGTGAGACACATCCATACTTGCACGCCTTAATGCCTTATCCATTTTTTCAAATTTCATTCATAATGTTTATGAAAAATCAATCCATTTAAGAGTTAATTTATCCAACTCTTGTGCAGAAACAATGGCTCTTAGACCTGGAATAGTTGATGAACTGGCTAGCAAGCGGATAGATGGTATGATGGACATCATTTTCCATGATTACTATACTGTCAAAGATAGAACTATTTCGGATTTGGATAAGTATCTGAAGAAATATCATCGTGACTTCCCACAGGGCACTTATCTACCTTTGTATGGCTATGGTCATCTACGAGAAGTCACCATTTCAGAAGCAAAAAACTATCTTCCATTTTCGTGGTTCCAGAATTACACTAACTTTGCTTCAGCAAATATCTTATGTGGAAGAGTATTTATAAGTGCTGTAATAGTGTCTAAAGCCTACGTGATGCATCATAGACCTTGCACACCAGATCTGAAAAATCATACACCTGAGCTGCAACCACATTTTCATCCTTCAATCTTCCGAAATGCTCAGATGGATCAATCCAAAGGCTGGATGAAAAGTTGGGACTTCCGTCCTGGGGGAGGCGTCAATCCCACTTGGATGTGGGCATACTGGGTGCGACAAACCTGTGCAGAGTTTGTCGAGGATTTGAAGAGATCTGCAATATACAAAGTTGTCTGGGTTGGGCAAACATATGTTTATAGACATGATAACTTTGTGCCGGAGATACTTAGCCACTGGAGCCCAGCAACTAATTCTTTCCATATGACTCATGGAGAAGTAGGTATCATTTTGTGGGATGTCCACAAGATTTCAGGGGCTCCAATTTTGGGAGATATGTATGATGAATTCATTCCTCCCAAGGTAACTTGGAATGATTCATAGAAGACTCCTGCTTTAGCTCGGGAATTATTTAAGATCTTCCATAGGCTCAAGAGTTCAGAGACTCCATTAACTCATTCTAGATAGGATATTAATCCAGAGGAATGGATGAATGTATTTCTTATAGATAAGAAATAGAGGGAGCCACAGGATAAGGAGCCAAAATAAAAAGTATACAAGAAAAAGAAATCCAAGGATAAGAGGCCCAAACGTTTTACCACCTGCCCAAAACCTGAGAAGAGGGGTGCTCCTGGCACATTCTGGCCAACTCTAGAAGCAGGAGAGTTTGAGAAGTGTGTATATGAAGTGAATCAAAGAATCCCAAAGAAGAATCATCTGGCGGGCTTCTTGGAAATGTATCTCAGGGTTTATCTCTTGCCAGTTAGGGATTCGAAGGGAGGGGTCAGGCCAGGGACCTTTGTCATTGCGGAAAATATGGATGAGGGAAAAATGGTTGGGTTGGCTACCCCCATTTTAGCAAAGATTCACAGGAGTTTACTTCATGTCTACATGGGTAAATCTCCTTTAAGAATAGTGGGACCATTCCATGTTTTATGGGGATGGATCGCCACTCACTTCAGGACTTATAATGTACAGAATGGATTACAAATTCCAGGAAGTTATTTCAGGCCGTCAGTGTAAGCATTCTCTGGAGTTGCTCCATTAGATGTTAATGCCTATGAAAAGAAAGTGAGGCTGAGCATGTTTAAGGAATTCAACTTCTTTTCCTATGGAAGTCTTCCAACCAGGCGGTTTGTTGATGATGGAACAACCCATTTGGATTTGAGGGCATACATGCTAGCTTGCAGGGATGGTGTGCTAGTTTCCAGGATTAATGGAGAAATCATATGCGAGGCCTATGCTCCATATAGATTTTCACATCAATTCAGATGTTTGCAACAGATTGCTGTATCTCCTCCAGTACATGTCAGGTTAGGGAAACATCTAATGGTTTCTCGGCAACTATGGCTGCTGACGTCAAGGGAGAAGACTGGGGCAGTATTTGATCTACCAGTTGAAAAAGCGGCATATAATTTGACTACATATTATTCCGAACACTAGATAGAATCATACCCCAAAGGGATATTGAATCACCCAGTTTATCAGGTGGGGAAAAGGAAGAGGACTGTAGAGAAAGAAACCCTTCTTCATGAAGGTGATGCTTCCCCACCTGAAGTTGATTCGACAGACTCCTCCTCTAGAACTGATTCACCAGATTCCCATGATGGGGATGATGAGGCACAACCAGCAGAAAAGCGGTTTCGTGCCCGATATAATCTTCTGGTCAGAATTAAAAGACCCACTCCATCAACTCTTGGTGAGTTACTTCATTGTAGTAATTTAACCACTGATACTTTATAAAGAAATAAGTCTTACTTTCTTATTCTTTATCTATAGTTGCATGAGCTAGGAATAAATTGAAGTCAAAAATTGTAGGACCTTCCTCGCAGCCTTCATATCTAAGACCAGAGGTTGTCCAGCTATGGCAGAGTTTATACTGTGGCACTGAGACTGCCTGGTTGGATTTTTGTGAGGGCCTACAACTTCCGGGAATAGGGAATCATATGGATTCTACAAATCTTCAATACGGGGATAACCCCAATGAACTGCAGGCTTATATCAGAGAGCTGGAAATGCTCATATATGCCACTGATGAGTTTGTTCCTGTCACCAGGCGGGTGAAGGAAATTATTGATCGTGGTGCCACTGTGGGGGCTGGTGGTTCTGGAGATGAAGAGTGGCATGAGTATGTGGCTCCTGAAGATGTAAGTTTTCTTTCCTTATTTGCTTTGCAACGGGATTTCAGTCGAAGCTTTGTTACTTAAGGAAGCTATTTTCGTCATCTTGCAGCTTGCAAAGAAAGGAATTGTGGTTCCTTCACCACAGTATAGCCCTGGTGGTACTGCCATCGGGGCTGCTGCTGATTCTCCTCGCGAACCAGGCGAGATATATCTAGGCCAGCAGGCCATGAATGAGGCACTGGACATATCCTTCCATTCTCCAATCCATGTACCAATGAGGGAGACTACCGATACTCCCAAAAAACCAAAGAAGCAAAGGCAATGAAGGAGGAAGTGCATAGCTAAAGGCTTCAATAGCAATGTTAAGTCCTTAGAGTAATCATGATTTTATACCCATGCCCACATGGTTACTCATATTTATGGGGATTGCAGGGGATTCATCAATTTCCCCCCTGAGCGAAAGGATTGATCCTCCTTCAAAGACCACAGAGGGTACTATGGAACAATCACAGATCCAATATGACTTAGCTGCTTTTGGAGAAGAGCTAGCAACTATTCCCAGTATCCCTACTAATGCTGTTTCAATAAGAGAAGAACCTTTTTCTGGTAAGTAAGAAATGCATCATAAAAATGTTGAATGAAACACCGACGGATTTCCATTATATGATACTTCAGGTTCAACTCCTGCATTAGAGCTTCTCACGATTGTTGCAACTGATGCTGTGATTTTACCCGAAGATACTGTCTAGGGTCAGGGGCTGCAGAACGTAAGTCGTCAAGAAGACACACTAAATGCTCCCATTGGTGAGACTAACCAGGATTCTGAAATATCATTTGATGAAATGATGAATCATGGCATGTCTTTCGAAGAATTTTATGATCATGCTACGTTGTCCTATGATTTATAAGACCTTGGGCATGAGTGTTATCCTTTTCCCAGTAAATTTTCTTATAATTTACACTTCTAATCATGACTGAAAATGATACGCAGTTCCATCCATAGAAACTTATGAACTGTCAATGCCTGAAGAGGGTGTGAACATTGATGTCAACCCTACCATTGCAGAAACATTATCTCAAGTAGAGCTAAACCCAGTAAACCCTCCTGAGACCCATCTTGAAGATCCTGTTGAGACTAGGAAAGATGGGGAGGAGTCTTCTCAGGTTGTTGACCCACCTTCGGGTAAGGGATAACAATATTTGTGATTGTACTTCAAGACAATCGATTCTTTTGTTATCCTTTGAAGCTAACCAAAGCATTCAATTAATTATGCAGGGCTGTCAACTACAGTGGCTAAGTCTGGAGGTGAAGCCTCAGCCTCAGCCCCCTCGGGAATTGAAAGTGAAGAAGCGCAAGTCAGGGGGGAAATAATAGAACAGGGCACTTCCTTAAGTGCATTAATCCTATATTACCTGCCCCCTGTAATGATGATGTTGAATCAGACCTAGATATGCTTAAAGCGTTCAGCTTTTCACGATGTAAGGCTTGGAAAAACATATGGAACATCATATCTGAGGGGCCTTTAGAAGAGTTATCATTGAAAATTCCTTGATTGTCCTCCCAATTTGTCATATTGGGACTTGGCGGTTTTGGATATGAAAAGATCCATACCACAGTGAAACAGATTATCTTCAGGAGGGAGCAAGAGAAAAAGTGCCGTGAAGATCTGAGAAGGGTGAAATTGTCAGTTAACATCGGTGAATTTGAGGCTGTGGTATCCCAAGATGAGGCTGATTATACTGTAAAGATGAAGGAGCTGAAGCATAAAATCAAAGAGAAAGTCATCCAGCAGATGCACCTTCAGCAACAATTGGATGTTGTTACTGGGAAACTTAACAAACTCAATAATTCACTGGAGGGAGTTCAAACGAATGGTATGAAGGCCATTGAGGATGCCAAGAACGCACTCCATCAGGCCGAAAAGAGTGATGTTGGTCAAGTTCATGAGCTTCAAGTAGCTGCTGATGAAGCTCGGGATGCCGTAAATCAAATGAAGAGTTTTGTTGAAAGCCTCTTGTAATTATTGAAAAATAGAAGAGACTCCAATCTGTGGATGTCCTTATAACTCTTGTGCATCAATGAAAAACACTTTCACTTTCACTCATTTGTACCTGCATTCTCTTTTTCTACATGCTTTAGATTTTACCTAAGGCAATGGCCCTAGTAAGCATAGTATGATTTTTATTAGGATTAATGTAAATAACCCTTCAAACTCTGAACCTTTTAATTTCTCAATGTTACCTAAATCATACAAAAATGTATGTTTAGTGAGCTGGGAACTTGACTTTTATTCAGATTTCCCCTGTCTTTTGTGGGCAGTTTAAAGTCATGCATGTCGGACATAAAAAAGGGCTAATGTTTAAGGTCGAAATAGCTTTGACCGAAATGGATTAGAATTGACTCAATTCCTTGAAAATTCATCTGAAAACATATTACCATACTCAAGTATGAGGGAAAATATGTAAGCTATGACTTAAGAATATTTGAACTTGAGGAATGATATGAAAAAGAGCTAAAAGGCATTAGAAGAAGTAGTTTCCAAGAATCAAGTTACCATTATTTAACAAACATGTTAGGGGGTTGAATTATGCCAGGCCACCTAAGGGCATAGACTGCATAGTTAAATAAAATAGTATATTTTGGCTAATAAGTCTGTTATGTAGACTGTTTATGAAAGGCCACCTATGGGAATGTGCTACATAGTTAGGCAATAGAACTCTCAAAAATATACTTTCCTAGTGCTAAAAGCTAGTGAAAGTTTATGAAGATTCAAATCTTCCAAAGTATAGGGTTTGCTATATGGAAAGAGGTACTTGAATATGGAGAAAATATTTCTAAACAAAATTATCGAAGAATGGATGAATATCACTCCTATGAAGGTCTGACCCAAACGTAGGGAAAGAGAATATAAACCATAGACTGGAATACTTTCAAATCATGAAAAAGGATATGGGACAAATATGTTAAGGATGGCTATTTTTGCGGATCCCTACATACTCTCATTTAAGAAAAATAAGGACAAAAGAGGCAGTCTTCCCAAGAATGAAGTTACCACTATCCGACAAACCTGTTAGGGGGTTGAATTATGCAGGGCCACGTAAGGGCATTGGCTGCATAGTCAAATAATAGTATCTTTTGGCTAACAAGTCTGTTATGTAGACTGTTTATGCAAGGCCGCCTATGGGAACGTGCTGCATAGTCAAACAAAAGAACTCACAGAAGATTGACATTTTTGTGACTAGAAGTCATGAAAAGGGTTATAAGGATCTGAAAATATTTAAAGTTAGGATTATAACACATAAATATGGGTATTGTTCAATGTGTAGAGAGATACATAGATCAATGCTAACCATAATCATGTTGTGGCTGGGTCCTGAATTGAAATATTGGACTTCACTACGTATCCCATAAGGATGAGAATCAAGCCATACGTAGTTCTTAAACTACAGTTTAACGTTGTGTGGGACAAAAGGATTAGAGATCTTAGTTTAGGGTCATAGAACTTGGACCATTGTAAGAAATACACAGTGTCTGTTTTCATGGGGACTTTTCAGCCAAGGGACTGAAAGTGGAATTTGGGGTTAGGCCCAAAGACTTGGGGCTAGATTTGAGGGACACTCGAACGTTCTTACGTATCCCATAAGGATGGGAATCAATCCCACGTAGTTCTAGAACTACCCTTTATACAAATTTGGTTCGTACATGTGAAGGGTGAAAGGGTACTTTAGTGCAATGATGGTTTAACCCAAGATAAAAGGTTTGGGCATTGCCATGTATGTACGTAGTCTTTGAAATGAAACATGATTGAAAAAATCAATGCAAATAATGGTTCCCTCTCAGGTGATGGTATCATGTTTATTTTCATACTGGACAAAAGTGTTGTATAGTTTAACGTCGTATAACAAGGACGAAAGTAAACCAATGTAAAGATATTGATTCTAAGGGAGGTTTCACGAATTATCATCGTATGAGATAGAGATGAACCGATGTGAAGAGATTGGTTTTGGGCATGAACCTTGGGAGGTTACCTACATACCTATCCTAGAATGCAAGGATCAAAGTCTGTGTAGATCAATTAAAGAATGAATTAATGATCAAGTTGTTCTTGGGGACAATGACCTAAAAAATGATGTTAGGACTTACACATGGTTAGCGGCCCAGAGAGAGTGTTATGGATGAGGTTTGCTCTATGCTCACGTGAGTCAAACTCGGTGTGAGAAACAAGAGGTAACAACAACCTTAATGATGCATAGTTTAATGTCATGTAGGACATATAAAGGGACTATGCAGTTTAAAGTCTTGCAGTTAGGACTATTGGTGTTGCACATTTTAGTGTCAGGTAGCAGGGACAAAATACAGTTTAATGTCATGTAGGACGTATCACCAACTTTCTGTACAGTTTAGCGTCATGTAGTTAGAACGATGGGGACAATAGAGTTTAACGTTATGTTGGATGAAAGGGGGGACTGTGCAGTTTAATGTCATGCAGTGAGGACAAAAGAGTGCACCATTTTAACGTCATGTTGGACGCATTGGGGGTTTTTTTCCACAGTTTAACGTCATGTTGGACGAAAAAGGGACGATAAAGTTTAGCTTCATGTTGGACGAAACTGCAAATAGTTTAAGGTCATATGCATGGATCATGGATGGTGCAGTTTAATGTCATGCTGGATGGTGGTGTAGTTTAAGGTCATACAGGACCTTTGATGATTATGTAGTTTAACGTCTTTCCGGATGTAAGGGATTTTATACAGTTTAGCGTCATGTAGTTAGGATGTCACAGTTTAATGTCTTGCTGGATGTAAGGGACTTGCAAATAGTTTAGGGTCATATGCATGGACCGTTGATGATGCAGTTTAAGCTCATACAGGACCTAGTTGTAGTTTAAGGTCATGCTTGACCATTTAGGGAACTTTTTCACAGTTTAACGTCATGTGGGACGAAAGTACAAATAGTTTAAGGTCATATGTATGGACCGTTTCTGAATAGTTTAACGTCATATAGCAAGGACAAACTGGTTCCGCACAGTTTAGTGTCATGTTGCAGGGACAAACAGGACCTAGTTACAGTTTACGGTCATACTGGACCATTTAGGAAACTTTTTCACAGTTTAACGTCGTGTGGGATGAAAGTAAAAATAGTTTAAGGTCATATGTATGGACCGTTGCTGTATAGTTTAACGTCATATAGCAAGGAAGAACTGGTTCCGCACAGTTTAGTGTCATGTTGCAGGGACAAAATAGGGACTTTGCAGTTTATACAAAATACTTCTTCAAAAATCTGGCATTGGTTGGAGTAGTGAACAGTTCTCCATCCATTGAGATTAATGAATAAGCTCCATTGGAGTAGACCCTATGTATTGAATAAGTTCCTTCCCATTTTGGCTCAAGCTTGGGAGGTTTCTTTCCTGGTATCATTGGAGTTCTGAGAACTAATACCAATTCTCCCTGACTGAATGAACGAAGATGAACTCTTTTGTTAAAATCTCGTGCTATTCGATTCTGATAGATTTCCAAGTGGTGCAAAGTGCACAATATTTTCTCATCTAACTGTTCCAATTCATTCAATCGCTTTTGAGAATGCTCATATGTAGATTATTGATCAAAAATGGAAACTCTGATCGAGGGTTGTTGAACTTCAATGGGAAAGACGGCTTCTGTTCCATATACCAATGAATATGGAGTTGACCGAGTTGCAGTGCGGGTGGTAGTCTAATAAGCCCATAAAGCATGAAAGAGTTTATCAGGACATGACCTCTTATCTTTATCCACTATCTTTTGTAGTATATTTGAAAGAGTCTTGTTAAAGGCTTCTATCTGGCTGTTGGCCGCTGTATGATACCGAGATGAATGGTTGGATTTGATGTTGTATTCTTGATACAACTTCTTCATCTCAAATGAACAGAAATTGGTGCCATTGTCCGTCAATATGGTATGAGGGACACCAAATTTGGTAATGATGTTAGACTTGATGAAGCTAAAAATGCATTTAGAACTGACTTTATTGAGAGGTATTGCCTCTTCCCATTTGGAAAAGAAGTCAGTAGTAGTCGGAATATACTTAAACTGATTAGCCATATCCGAAGGGTAAGGTCCCACCACATCCATTCCCCATGTGGAAAATGGCCATCAGTATTTAGCTGTATGAAGCAACTCTGGAGGCTGATGAATGAAGTTGGCATGTACTTGGCATGAATGACACTTCATTGTGAAATTGACACAATCTCGTATCATTGAAGGCCAAAAGTATTCAAGCCTTCAAACCTGATCAGACAGTCTATGTCCAGATTGGTGGGCACCACAGACTCTTGCATGCACTTCTTTTATGACAGCCATAGTCTCTTCACCATCAATGCATCTGAAGAGAACTCCATCAAAACCACGTTTGTAGAGAATTTTCTCTAGGTGACATGGGTTATCATAAAGAGTAAAATTAACCACACATCACCAGATTTGTTCTTTCTCAGCTCTATTAGGTGGAAGTGTTCCATTATGAAGGTATTCCCAGATAGGTGACATCCATCTTGTAGTATGACCATACGGTTCAGGAATGGGACAAATTTCATTAATTTCCTCTGTCCTTATTCGAACATAATGTGAAATTGCACGACGGTGGGAAATATTGATGGTTGTCTCATCCCGATTTGGATCTTCCAGAGTTGTGGCTATATTATCCAATGCATCATCTTCAGCATTTTTTGATCTTGGGATATATGAAAATGTCGGTTCCAAAGGGAATTCTGCCATTTAATCTCTGATATAGTCATACAAAGGGATTAGTTCTTCTTTTCTGATGGCATCATCCCTATTGACTTGTTTGATTACCAGGTCTGAATCACCTTTCACCTTTAAGTGATTCAGTTGTGCTTGAAGTGATAATTCCAAAACTACGATGAGAACTTGGTAATCTGCTTCATTATTGGTACCACCTTCCCACAATAAGAAGGAATTAGGTAACACTGCCTTTTTTGGGGAAATGAGCACAATTCCAAAGCCAACTTTGTTGAATTTAGGATTTTCCATTTTCCTCCCTGTTGGACTTCTGAAAAAACCATCAAAATACATTTACCATGCCTGAGGACTTTCTTGAATAGAGAATACTTCCTCATCTGGGAGTTCAATATCTGAAGATGTGTCTTCCACTAAAGGGTGTTCAGCTAGGAAATCAACCAAAGATTTTCCCTTTATTACCTTTTGAGACACATACTAAATATCGAATTGCTGCAAAATAACTGCCCACCTTTCCAGACGCCCTGTAAGCATTGGACGACTTAGGATAAATTTGAGCAGGTTATTGTGAGATACCAATTGGACCTAATGATGTTGCAGGTATTTTCTCAACTTCTGAACTGCAAAGATTAATTCCAGGTATCACTTCCCAATACTTGAATATCGAGTTTCTGCTTCAAGCATAGTTCGACTGAGATAGTGGAGGTTGTTTTCATTCCCAGCATCATTCTTTTGAGAAATAAAGGCACATAATGATCGCTCTAGAGCTATCACATAGAGGATAAGTGATATTCCTTCAACAGGTGGCATGAGTACCAGTGGAATCAATAGGTATTTCTTGAGAATATCGAATGCTTCTTGACATTCTTCAGTCCACTGGCAAGTGACTCCCTTCTTCATCAATTTGGTGAATGGTAAACTTTTGCCTGCTAAATTGGCGATGAAACGCTGAATATAGGCTAATTGTCTTTGAAGTCCTCTTAATTATTTCAAATTTTGAGGAGGTGACATACCAAGGATTGACAAGGATTGACTTGGTCTTCTCAAGATCGACTTCAATACCACGATGGCGTACAACAAAGCAGAGAAATTTTCCCGAGGTTACCCCAAAAGAACATTTTAAGGGGTTCATCTTCAAATTATGTTGTCGAAGCTTGCAGAATATGACTTCCAAATCAGCCAAGTGATTAGAACGTTGTTTGGATTTAACTACCAAGTTGTCTTCATAGCATTCAACAAACTTCCATAAGAAGGTTTTGAAGATATGATGCATGGCGCGCTGATATGTTGCACCTGCATTCTTTAAGCCAAAGGGCATTACCCGGTAGCAAAACACACCCTAAGGGGCTCTGAAGGCTGTAGATTTCTCGTCTTCTGGGGCCATTTAGAACCGATTATATCCAGAATATCCATCCATGAAGGAAAGTGATTCATATCCAGCTGTTGCATCAATTAGAAGTTCTGTAATCGGAACTGGGAAATCATCCATAGGACAATGCCGATTAAGATCTTTGAAATCGATGCAAACACTAATTTGTCCGTTCTTTTTCTTTACAAGGACAATATTAGCCAACCACTTGGGATACTGAACTTCTCTGATGAAGTTAGCTTTGATAAGCTTATCCACTTCATCTTCAATTTTGGAAGCATAAGTTGGGTGTGTTCTTCTCGTGGCTTTCTTAAATCTTTGACGTTCTTCTGGTAAACCCAAATAATGAGTAGCAACATCAGGATCAAGCCCAAGAATTTATGTATAGTTCCAGGAAAATATATCTTTATTTTTCTTTAGAAAATAAATATACATATCTTGATCTTCAAGAGTCATGGCTGCACTGATTAAAGTGGGGCGTGGGTCTCCTTTTGTAACCTGATTTATCTCTCTGAGTTCATCCACAGTGGTAGAGATACCCTCTTCAAATGCTAGAGTAGAATCTCTAAGATCTTCTTCTTCTTATTCATCATGTTTTATTTCTTCCATTTCTACATGCATAGTAGATGATAAAGTAGAATTCTCATGATCTGAAGAGATGTCAAAATTTGCATATTTTGAAGAAGAAGCTTCCATTTCCAACCCGATTGATGATGAAGGGTCTACTTTGGGTAATAAAGAGGAGATGATGGATTGAGAATCGACATCATTGTTCACCTCCTATGTTGCTATAACTTCTTGTGGCCTAATTGGTGAAGCATAGACTTATTGGATTTCAGCAGATGAAATGAAGACGTCACCATTTGTGTTTTCATCACTGCTTGGTAGATTACCAATTTCTCCCATGTTGCCTGGGTCGATTGTCGTAATTGACATTATGGATATTTCCATAAGAGTATTTTGATTTGGGTTTACCTTGTCAATTTTACTGATAGGAAACACATAATATGTACTCACATGTGTAAATGTATTTACTGGATTTTTTTCCAAACTATATGGAGCATTAACATTGGTAATCTCCTTTGTTATGGATTTCTCCTTTTGCTTCATGTAATAGAATTCTGCCTCAATGTATTGCGAATCACGTCTCTTGAACGGGGCCTTATCACCATACAACATCCCAACTTGACCATCGAAACAATATTTGAGACATTGATGGTATGAAGAAGGGATAGCCGCATGTTGATGTAACCAGGGTCTTCCAAGAAAAATTTTGAAGGATGAGTCTTGATCAACAACCATGAAATCTGAATTGGATACAAGATCTCCAAACTGAGTTCTGAGTGTAACTTCACCCAGTGGTTCTTGTTCATTTTTATCATATCCCTGTAGCATCATGGTGGAGGGAGATAAATCAGATTCCGTGAGGCCCAATCGACGAAGTGTACGAATGGACATGAGGTTGAATCCTGAACCATTGTCAATGAAAACTCTTCAAACATCCACACCATTGACTTTTCTATACAAGTACAATGGTCTAATTTTTCCATGAACAACATCATCTTCATCTTCATCAGTAAAGGATATTATTTCATGGCATTCTGCAGGATTATTATCTATGTCATTGACTTCAGCTGCAACAATTTCAGTTTCAAACTCTCGAGGACATGGCAAAGCCTCGATGAGTGCTTCCTGAAGATCTTTTGACAGATTCAAAGCATCCAGAATTGATAACTTGGCTGGTACTAGGGCCATGTGTTTCAATATTTCATACTTTTGATCTAGAGGTCGGCGTTTCCCAATAGGAATATGTGGTTTAGCAGGTAACTTGGAAGCAGATGCTTTGGAAGTTGATGCATCTTGTATTGGGATAGGAGTTGGCAATATTCCTGGTTTTGGAAGATTAGACTGATTAGATCCATTTACTTGCTGAGAGTAAGAAGATGGAACCTTCAACCGGTCTTCCAAAATAACTTTTCTAGGACTGAATTTGCTATTGGTAGAAAAACTTTCTTGTTCTTGCTGAACTCGTTGAAAGGCTCTACCACGAGTTTCTGCTGCGTACACAGTTCTAGCAGGGGTAGAATTGGAATAGTGGCTTATGAAATATCCACATATTCCCCTATATCCTGAGCCCCTGGAACTTCCTCTGATTCCTCTATCTGATACAGGGAATTCAGGCTCATCAAAATTGAAACTGTGATTGGAATATGGATCTGTTAATTGAATCATATTAACAGAACCGAAGATTAACTATTCGTCTGATAAAGACTTTTCATGATTAGCCTGTTTAGGCTGTGCCGTTTGGTGGGGCGCTGCCCATGGATTTGATGTAGATGGCATGAAGTCCGCCAAAGATAGAGACAACTTAGGCTTTGACACATACTCATATTTTTCTGGTTCTTTTTCTTTCTTTGAATCATGTCGTTTCATTGAGGACTTTCCCTCTGAAGAAGAGGGTTTTGCTGCAATATTCATGGCAGAAGACACAATTGGTTTCCTTAATTGTGTTCGCAAAATAGCATGAGTTTGATTGATTGTCTTTCTGACCATCCAATCATCATACTTTTGTGCATTTTTTCTTTTTACTTCCTTCCATTCATCTTCCTCCTCTGGAACTGTAGCAGTGACACATGCTACCTGGGCTGAAGAGCCTTTCAATGTGACTTGTCCCAAGTCGGCCAACTTTTGCAGGAGATCTTTGAAGACAAAACACTCCTGGATGGGATGCCCCAACATTTGATGAAAAGGGAAATAATTAGGACGGTCTTCATCTCCTTTCTTGTTTGACCTCTTGGGTATTCGAAATTGAACCAAATTGTTTTCCAGAGCCGAAATGAAATAACCAGGAATTTTCTCATTTCAGAAAGAATATGTTTTGCTCTTTAGATCCTAAAATTGTTTTCGTCTTTGATCTTTTTGATCATCTGGATGAAAAGACCTTTTTTGTTGGCTCTCAAAAGGTGGAGCCCTTCGAAAAGATGAAGGTTTTGAGGTAGAAATAGGTACAGGTTCTTGTTTAAGCATAACTGTAGCAGTTTCTACTTTACCCATTCTCCTTCCTGGATCTGATGGAATTACACAAGATTTAGCCTTAGCCTGTATAAGGGAATCTTCAATCTGCTGAGCAATTGAAGTAAGGTCTCGAAACCCTCCTGTGTATTTCACAGGGATTAACACCGTGCATAATTCGTCACGCAGATTTGCCACACATATTGGCAACAATTCTTCTTGAGGAAGTGCTAAACTCAAGGAATATGTTAATCCCTTCCATAGAGCAATGAAATCAGAGACCCTTTCATTCTACCTTTGATTACAGATTGTAAGATTGAAAACTGTTGTCTTTGGAAAAGTTGAGCTAAACTGAAGGAGTAATTTTTGGCGAAGATCCTCCCATCTTGTAATTGACCGGGATTACAAGCTTGTATACCAAATAAAAGCTGGTCCTTGCAAGGTTTGCATGAAGCATCTGAGTTTCACTACTTCTTGATGCTCCGGAGTTCCCATAATAGGATCGCAACAAGACACGTAATGCGTCAAATGTTGTTCATGATCACTTGATCCATTGAAAATAGGGAATACAAGGTTCCCAAAACTGGATGGAGGAGAAATTGAATCTACCCATTTAGGGTAAACTTTTTTTTTGGTTGAACTTGCGCACGCTTCCCTTCCATAGTTTCTAAGAGAGCTATTAATGACTTAATAGTAGTTATTAACTTTTGATAAACATCCGGTTGAACTTGGACTTAGGTAGGTGCAATGACTGGAGCTTAGACCGATGTGGCGATTGGTGCTGCAACTGATGGTAGCACTGCCAACTGTTGTTCCACTTGACCCATAGGATTAGACCTGTGAGGGTGTACTGAAAGAGGAGGATATTCTTGATCCATCTCAATAGCTGCAACAAATTGATTTGGTTGACTGACTCCAGCATTCTTAAGAAGAAGGCTACTCTAAAGTAGTTCTGCATTCAACCTTCTTAATTTTTTCATTTCATCCTCCTGTTGTGAAAATCTCTTCTCTAGTGAGAGCGATTGACCTTCTCTAGAGGAAGGATATGTAACCTGGTTCTTTCTCTTCCATTTTCTGGATCCTTTTTAGAGAGGGAAAAGTGGGTTACTCGAAGGATTACCTAAGTTATGAGTAATCCTTTGACTTCATGTACGCACACCTTCTTCATTTGTGTCTGTGCGTACATCTTCTTGAGCAGGAACCTCTTCATCTGAGTCCCCTGAGTGAGCCTCATCTGGTGGATCAGCAACAACGACATTGATGACATTGATTGATGCATAACTCATCGCATCCCTTCTATCAGCATTTCTGTGATATTGTCTTCTTCCATGTCTTTGATGAGACATTGCCTTTTGTTGATTCAATCCCTCAGGAACTTCTTGATGAACTGTAATTTGGATGGAATCTTCTGATAATTTGGCTCTTTGTTCCTCTTGAGGCTTCTTCCCCAATCGAGAAAAGAACGACTTTCTCTGGGGAGGGGATTGATGATTTGAAAAAGTCCCCAGTCCAATGGACTGGGGTTGTTCCTGCTGTTCTCGCTCAACTCCCAAAATCCTTTTTGTTGATTTTAGGGTTGGTTTAAAAGAGTCCCCAGTCTGGCGAGCTGGGGTGGTTCTTGACATGTTATGTCTGAGAATTTCTTGAAAGTCCTCCTGATCTTGCGAACCTTAGTCAGGAAATTCGCTGGATGCATTAATCTGTATCTGCTTTTATCACCCGGTTCAACAGACTGTTGGATGATTTCCGACACTTCTGTCATTTGGTGACGTGCTTGCTCCAAATGAGAGGCTTGTTAAATATTCTTGTTTGCTTGATGCAAGAGTAATTCAACAACTTGTTCTCTATATTCTTGATTTTGAGAGAAACTAGTTGAAGCATGTCCTTGGGCAAGCTTTTGATTACAAACAAAGCCCATTGACTATGGCCGGCCATGGGCAATAACATTGCATGAGACCATTTTCGGCGGGCATTGCTGATTGGAGAGCACCGTGAAATGAAGTGCTCCATGAACACCCCATCCTCTGACACGAATACCAAATGGGCCATTGGAAATTAACTAACAAAATCTTCTTAGTGCGATAAAGCATGAATATTGAAGGGATCTCTGCTGCTTTTCAGCCTTCAGATATCGAGAGATTGATAGAGATGCCAAATCAATCTGATGTTGTAACCCTTCTATTATCTTAAGATGATTTTCATATTCATCATAAGATAATACTTTCTTTTTCAACTGACAAATAGTTTTCCATATGTTAAGATGAATATCATGAATTTCATCTTCCGTCAACATTTCTGGAAAATTAGACTGAGAGTCATCCAGAGGCCAAAACATGACTGGAACTTCACCTTTCTCCAGTTTTTTTCTCATATTGATCATTTCCTCTTTATCATTTGATGAAGATTCTTCTACCTGATTTGAACAGAGTTAGTGTTTCCTTGTTGCTTCATTTGATTCAACCGGATTGGTAGAGAAATCATTGATCAAACTAGAAGATGCATGACTTAGGGGTGGTTCGGAGAATGACCTACACCATGGGCTATCCTCTGATTGATAAATTATTTCACCTTCTAGTGATGAAGCTTCAGACATGACTGGTTTCGCATTTGCAAGTGCCTCAAGATAAGAGGGCTTTCTCAGCACTACATTGTCCACTGGAGCATTTTCATGCAATGTGCATCACTACTGTGGAGAGGACTTTCACAGCGAAATTCATCATCATGGGGAGGACCACCATAATGGGTTATATCAAAAGATGAGATCTCTTTCTCCTTGGTCTTCTGACCACACAGTGGGTTCCTATGGCTCTCATCTGAAGATGAAACTTCGAGATCGACAGATTTTTCCTAAAGCAAGCCTTCATGAGGAAGTGTCTATTGAAGACCTTCAGAATTAATGTTCCCACTATTGGGAACTGAGGGAGTATAATCTTGAATTCCAACATATAATTGTCTGAGTGCTTCAAGAACTCCAGCATCGAGCAAGGCCTTGTTACAGATTGTCTCTTGATCTCCTGGCTGTGTTGTGTGGGTCTTCTTCTTAGACGCCTTCTTACTCGCCTTGGAAACCACTTGTTGACGAATGTGGCTGCTCTGAGCAGGTGTATATTCTTGATCAGGAATGATTGCCAGGTTAGGCTGACGATCTCCTCTCAAATCAGGTGTATGTTCCTGACTTGGTCGTCTGTATGATATGGGGGAGTATGCCCTATAACCCTCTTGGACTGGAACAGATGTGTGTTTCTGTTCCAGAGTGAATTGTTGATGTATCACTCCACTGGTAGGGATAGATTTATGTGTCTTTCCCTAAGATGCTGCTGAAGTTGTTATAATATCTTGGCAGGCATCCAGAATATGAGTAGGGATTTACTTATTCTCTTTCACCATTGATAGAATATGCTTGGTGACTTCAGTTGCCGAAACGGTGATATACGTCCATTCTGGGCTTCGAGTAGGTGTATGTGCCTGCTCCTGTCCTCCTTTTCCTGTCAGTGAATCCTGACAGTACTCAAGTGTGGGGGCAGAGAGTTGAGTCTGCCTCCTATTTGTTGTCGGGGCTTTCCGACTAACTTCTCCGAATGATACCAAGCGAGACTGTTGGTAGGCTTGATTAATACTAGCAGGTGTATGTGCCTGTTGATTGCACTTTGCCAAACGTGATTGACGAGATCCATGATATGTAGTCAGATGATCCTGCTGACTAGATGATGATGTATAAACAGGTGTATGTTCCTACCTATAGTACTCCGCAGGAATTTCCAGGTGGGACTGGCGTGATGCTGCCAGACGAGTCTGCTAGACAGAGGGTTTAAAACGGGTAGGTGTATATGCATGCTCGTTGCTTGCCACCAAGTTAGGTTGGTGGACTTCTCCGGAGATGGAAGAGATGAGAACCTACTCATTGTTGACCGGATTCCGCCTCTGGTGGTTCGTCTTGCCTGCTCGGGTTCGGGGAACCTGAGCCGAACGCCTAGATTTGGTACCCTCATCATGTTGAGGGTGCACTTCCGCACGAGTCTGGCGGTGATTGTTGGTGGGAGCCCTCAGGAAGGACTCCTGTCTGTTTGAATTAAGGTCCTGAGGGACCTGCTCATTCACCTCCCCAGCATAAGGGAGATAATGTTGATTGTGTTCCGGGGATAACGATCCGAAATGATTGGAGACGGTATTCAGCACCGCCTGCTTCTTGATCACTGGTCGTCGTTGTCTGGACGACTGATGTGAGTTGTTTACTTGGAGGGCTTTTTGAGCAGCCTCCAGATTTGGGATGGTACCATGTTGACGGTACTCCTTAACCAGTGTGTTTGATACCCAGCATTGAAGACGTTGAGTAGGTGATATTGTCCTAAGAGCGGACGACGATCCAGCAGGAGTAGCAGCAGTGGCATTTGCAGCAGCAGTATTCACAGGTGTGAACTTGAGAGAAGCCATTCTTGAAATGCAGAAGATCTTGGAAAAGAGTACCTGTTTGATATAACTGACGTAATCAAGATAAATTCATCCACTACAAATTTTGGATGAGCACATATGTCAATGATTTTTTTTGTTGGCCCTCTCATTGAGTTTTAAATAGGGGCCTAACAAATGGGTAAAACATTATTTTAACATGGTTAAGGATTCAAGTCGGGTTCACCATTTTTGTTTCCCTTGGAATTCGGGGATGACCGCCTTGATGGGAGGTTCAAACATTCTGATCGGTTTCTAATGGGTTTGTTCGTAGAACCGAAAACATCCAATGATTCCACATCCATTCGGACCTACTTTCCAAAGCTAGGTGCTCATTAGTTTGTGGACTGATGAGGCTTAGGAATTCGCATTGGTCGAGAGGATGGGAGGTCGAACTCATCACACCTTTTTAAGGGGAATTATTGTCTACTCCGGGACTCTCTTTATAGATTTAAGTTATGTTCATGAATCCTTATTACATTACCAAGTATAAAATGAACTTTTCTTCAGATCTAACAATCAATGATTAAATATGTAGGAAATTTAGAGAATCTTTTGTATATATTAAAGGTTCTTCATCGATAGAGAATCATCTGTATTTGTTAGATATTCTTGGTCAATGGTACCCTTCGACACATTTATACAGAAGTCTCTTGGTCATTATGATGACCATGCTGGTTTTAAAGCCACTCAGTGGGGCACATGATGTTTATTGTCATTTAGAAGGACATGAATTATTTTAGAGTTGGGATTGAACCCATAGATGGGCTACCTACATATCCTTTGTTTAAAAAAAGGAATCAGAACCCATGTAGTTCTAGTAAGGGAGTATGATGTTTATGATTGATGGATCAAAGAAGTATGTCATAATTACTTTTACACTCTAAGCTCACGTGAGTCATGATCGGTGTGAGAAACAAGAGGTATTGGTAAAAATTAGACAATTGTTCCATGAAAGATGCAATCATAAGAAATAATGTGGGGCTTATGTATGTATGACTGCCCAGATAAATGAAGGTTAGGATTTACTTTAGGGAAGAAATCCAGGAACAAGGTCCATAAAGGTATATGTGATTCATGGTGATTTTGAATACTCTAACTTGGGGATTACTCTTGAAAAGGAGGCCCGAATTAGGAGAAGACTTATGATTGGGTTTTAATCCTAAAAAATGAATCCCAGATCAAAGGTAAATTAGGACGGGTTAAGAGAAATTAAGACTGGGGTTTACTCCTGAAAAGGAGGCCCAGGTCAAGGATTAAGGCTTGGGGCTTACTCCTGAGGAGGATGCCCAAATTAGGAGACTGGGGCTTACTTCTAAGGAGGATTCCTATATTTGGGAATTTTAAGATTTGGGGCTTACTCCTAAGGAAGATGCCCAAGCTTGAGACTGGGGCTTACTCCTGAAAAGTAAGCCCAGGTTAGGAGATCTGGGGCTTACTCCTAAGAGGATGCCCAAAAATTAAGGGACTTGGGGATTACTCCTAAAGAGGATGCCCATATTATAGGAATTATGACTGGGGATTATTCCTGAAAAGAAGACCCAGGTTAAGGATTCTATCATCTTAAAGGATGAGGTTGAATGAATGAAATATCAATCTTTAGTGACATAAAGATGTGTAAATCACTTGGTTTTGAGAGATATTCCACAAAATTAATTTCAGATAAGGAATTCAAATCAAGAAATCATGCCATAAAATGCCTTTTAAGAGTGTCTTGAAGACTAAATCTTGAATAGGAAAGGTGTAATGGATTAATAAGGGTGAAATGGGCAAGAAAGGCACCCAAAAAGGCAGGGGCGCACAAGTCCTGGCAGGCGCATAGGTACTATGTGGGCGCGCAAGTTTTGGTCGCGCAGGTATACGCCTGCACAACACATGATGTGCTTGCGCGACGGTTAACCAGCAGGGTAATACTTGAGCGACTCTTCATTAAAGCCTTTAGAATCCTCTCGAGGTTCTTCCAGAAGAGGGGCGTGCAAGATCTATTAAAGGAGTAAGGCGGCGCGCAAGTGTGTCCCTTTTCCCTTAAGGACTGGCCACTCAGGCACGCAAGTGTTGATGAGTTTCAACACTTATCCCTTCCTCCCCCTATTTAGATCTTCCTTTCCAGGTAATAAATTACCTTAGAAGTGTTTCGGAAGCTTTGAGAAGAGACTAGGGCGCCGGGAGCTCAAATATGAGTTTCTGGAAAAAAATCCTCTTGAAATGGGGGGCCCACAGGGTCTATTTATAGGCAGGAGAAGACCCCGGGCGGTTACCACTTAGGTCGCACAAGTCACTTATGTTACCATAAGTCATCGCGCAAGTGTACTTGCGCGACAGTGATAGAATTTTCGCGGCACATGTGCTTTTGATCCCTTGTTCATGCCTTTGTCGATTTTTGATATTTTCTTCAAAGGATGAATCAATTTGTGCTAATTCATTTCCCTTTACATTTATTTGGACTCTGTGACAAAAAAGGAGCGTCACAAACCGTATAGAAATCTTTAATTCTAATCTATCTAATAAATTTTTCATAAGCTTCTTCACAATAGAATAATCATCCATATTCTCTCCAAAACCATTGATATTGCTAGAATTTAATTTACACTTGTAAAATAGTCATAAATACTATCATTATCATCAATTGTGATATATTTGTACATTATTATCTATATTTTTACCTTGGATTTTCTAGATTTAATATTCCCTTCATAAATGGTTCCCATTTTATCCCATATATCGTTAGAAATTTGGAGACCCATAACTTTTGTGTGAAAATTTTTTAATAAATCCATCAAGATTAAATTATGAGATTTTCCATCAACCTATAGATTTCACATTTTATCTTGAGTAATATAAATATCTACCTTAATAGGAGATAAACACACTATATTTTTGTATCTCACTTTCTACCCAAAAGATAGAAGGTAAAGAAGCATCCTATTTCTCTTGTTGTGGTAGTTCATACCATCAAAAGTAGGAATTCCTCAATTGTTAACTGAATTCAAATTCATCATTTCCCAGAATGTTTTATGGATGTATAGAGGGTATGTTGTTCTCTGATACCAATTAAAGTGTCTAAGGATCAATTATATACCACTGATATGGGGGATGAATTATTGGAGTACTATTTATAAAAATTATAATACTTTTGATTCAATATCTTTGGCTGATTAAATTCTTGATCCATCATCTTTAACACTCAACCTCACCCTGCATGAAAAAAAAATCACATGACACACGGATTTATAATGTTTGGTAAAAATACTTAATTCTTTTCATGTGGGTTAGACCTCCCAACATGGATTCTACACTATATCAAAATGGAATTACAACCAAAATTTATTATACCCCCAATTAAAAACTAGTTATACCCCTAGTTCCAAACATCATTCAATAGTTGGTCACCCACCCCCACCCCCCAATTCACTTTCTTTTTAGTGATTGGTTAGGCCCCACCTCCCCCAATCACAATATTTAAGCAACTAGTTATATAAATGAGCTTCAACCATTATTTTTAGATGGATTTATCCACTATAGAAAGATTAATTGAATATCATCCTTCAAAAGTTTGTTGGATCACACTATCTTGTGTACAATTTCAAGTACCTTTTAACTGATGTTGGACTTGTTTAAATAATATATGGTCATAGTATATAATAAAATTACATATTACTACATTATTCGGGAAAGAATTAATTCTTTTTATAAATACCTGACCTCACATAACACTAAAAAACATGGATTCAAAATTTCATCAGAATCACTAAAATAAATACTTTCCCGGATTTAGTCTCAAAAATCACTTCTCAAAATGAAATTTATATTACATGTTAATTTATTCAAGGATCATGAATTTATTTAATATACTTTATGGTCTTCTTATTTTATGTATGAAATAATTTCATGTTCATGAAAACAAAATTTTGAAATGTATACTATGTAAGAAAATATTCTATACCTTTTTGTTTCTTCAATTGATTCTATAATTACATGTGTATGATCATTCCAATGCAAGAACACATGCACAACTTTTATATCCACTTTGCACACAAAAAACACTCTACTTTAATATTCCTTTACATGTGTATGAGAATGAATTTAATTGAGCACTTCTTCTATTATTATCACAAAAAAACATGATTGAGTGAAAGTATCACTTTGAATGAATGAAAATGGTGCTACTCCACTTCACTATTTCTTCACATACCACAAAGGAACACATTGTATCATTATAGAAATCTTGATAATCCTTCATGAAAAACTCAATCATACAAGAATATGATTTTATTTATGATAATAATTCTCCTTTTAAAAATAGTTTGTCAAATATCCTTCCACTTTTTAAAATAGTATGAGGTGTCTTATATCTGCTTCATAAACATTTCTGTCGATAGAACCATCACAAATCATATTATTTGTAGACACTCTTCTTCTCCTTTGTGGTGGTTCTAAAATCATCATGGGAAAAAAAATTAAATGGTTTTTAGTGTGCTTTGTGATAAGTAAAATATTAATCTTCTTCATGAGATTGCATAGAATATATCATGAATTAATTGAGTGTATAGAACCTTCCTTTGAAGATTCAAAATTATTTATCTACTCTAATTGTCTGTCAAAACATATCTCAAATGGGAAATGGGATCTTATATAAGAGATAATATCTACCATGTAAATGAGAAACTGTCATGTAATTATAGGAAAATCAATCCACCTATCGATCTCATTTCATCTACCACAAATCATGCACATAATGCCTCAACATTTGCAAGTCATCACCATCCTCAGATAAACTCGTAATTTTTTCATGCTATAGTTATTTGGATTTATTTTCATTACCACCTTCAAAAAAAGTTTCTTGTTATTTCAGTCTCATTGGATTCATAATAATACTCAAAATATAATCATAGGACTCAACTCAAGATTCGTTGGATATAGGTCATGGATATACCAATGAATATAACTCATTCAATGATTTTCTAGAGAAGACGATGTGGAAGAAGAGATCATACATCTCAGATGATCATATCCTCAAATCAGAAAGAGGGAGTTCATTGAGAGTTATAGAAACGTACTAAAATCATTCCCACATTGAAACTCCAATGAAATCTCAACAAACTTATATTACAAGGCATGAAATTATCCTATCATAAATCAGTTATCGCATACACCCATCACTGCCTGGCATCGCCCCATGTTGGGCACTACTCCACCGTTGTGCCACCCAAAACCTGTCTCTATAATCTTATCATGTTCTCTTGTGGTGCACTCATTGCAACCTATATCCTTGTCCTAGTGCAACTGACCAACATGAGTTTGATTCTAGTAACCACCATAGTAGTGGCACACCAGAATCCCTTAGCTTGTTGGTTGGATCAATATTTTTTTTTGATAAACTCCATTAAAATAAAAAATTCCATAAAATATTTTCAAGGTCAAAAAAATATTATTCATGTATACAAATTACACCATATTAATAATATCATATCTTCAATTATAATTTCCTTTTAAAATACAACCACTAATTCAAAAATGTTAAACTTCTTTTAAGGTTGTAAATAATGTGTCAAACTCAAACAAACAATGACACAAGATATTATAAACTACATACTAGCACTATAATAATTACATTAAAATCCTTAAAACATATTAAAATATTTCACAAAAAACTCATTGAAAACAAATGTAATTCACTAGACACTTCAGTTTCATTCATCGTGAAAAATGGAAACAATGTTTATGCATATGTACATCTCACCCTCTCAATGAATGATGTAATCTATTTTCTATATATAAATATAATATATTTCTCTAAAGAATAATATAATGACTATATGTGATATTTATATCATTGATAACATTATTCATATGCTTTAACCATGAAAAAATTTATCAAACTAAAAAATATATGGAAAAGGAAACAATTATCACCTAAAACAGTTATTTTAACAATGAATTTGGGAATATGTAGGTGATTAAATAATATAATTAAATCATATATAGCATTAAATATGTTATTTTAGTTCTTTTATATATTTATAATAATCCCATATTTTGTATAAGGATTTTTTACTACATAAAAATGAATTTAGACAAAAGGTAAGGTTTCTCATCTAAAATTTACATCTGTGAGACATACAAAATATACACAACTTATTCCATTGTGGATTGTATATATCACACCTTATTATAATTTATATTATGAATATATTTATCTTTATTATATTTAATGTTTAATTGGGTGTTATTTCTTTAATTTATATTATGATTCAAAAGTTATTAAAGTGGTAAGGGTTTATTTTATAACTTATCATTATTTGAGGTTGTTTTTGATTAAGTCTCCCTTAGAAGAATTATTTGATATTTATATCCTGAAATCAATATATATTATTCTCGTATGGTTATTGATGAAATTTTTCAATTAATATTTCCATTTTCTAACTCTTTGGTTCTTAAAATGATTGAGATAATGTTTTTATGGAAAACCAATATTATTTTTATTTTTTCGAACAACCTTTATCATTGAATTCCTTGTTTTCTAAAAATGTTTTAATTTTTTCCCTTTTAAAATGAATTATTAAATAAAATTTTAACTAGTTTGACTTCTTAAAAAATTGAAAGTAATATCCATTTCATTTTCAAAACTTGTCTTGTTTGCATTTTACCAAAAAAATTTAAATAAATCGTTATTTTAACATTTACGACATTGATATAATTTTCTGTTGTTATCACCAATCAATGTTTTCAAGATTATTTTACATGTTTTAAAATGTTATTTTCAAGGGAAATAATTTTCAAAATGTTTTTTGAATTTTTTTAAAGGAGATATTCAATGTTAAAAGGTTATTTTTCTCAAAAATATTATTAATAACATTATTGTGGTATTTATATTTATAAAAAAACATAAACTCTTTAATGTAATTATTCTTCACTGGGGATATGTGGTGTTGATATAATTTCTATTTGTTTTTTGGATGGTTTAATATTGGTTTGACTGATGATGTATAATTATATTACTATGGATAGATTATTATTATGTTCATTTGATTGAGGTATGTATTAACATTTCTTATATTATTTTTTCAATGAGAATTTTTTTGTTAATTATGATTCACCACTATTATATGAGGAATTATTTCAACTTAGTATGAAATCTGTAGAATTTGGTTATATATGGACCTTTGATATATCAACATGCCACATGAGAAATTTTAGTTGGAAAAATTATAAGGGTTTCTATCCCTAGATTTTAATTATCTAGTGAAAGTAATTTACAATATGTTTTAGATGTTCATAATTATGAATTCTATCATTATGAGATTAGTTATTGATGTCCATGTTATCATTTTCTAATTTAGAATATACACAAATTATTATCATGATTATGTAATTATTTATATTGATTTATTTGATGATCATTTATTTCTTCCACATTACGATAAGTTTATCGATTAAATGGATTGTGTATTATTTATTTATCTTTACATATTAACTATAATTATTTATCCATGATATCTTTTATTGTGTAATTAACCTTACAGAAAATCTAATATCACCCATTTCATATGTTTTGTTATCCCCAGGCAATGCGGAAGTATTTTGTGATTGATGTGCCTCGATAATCTCTGAGTAATAATGTAATTATCAAAGAAAACCCTTTTTATTTTTAATTTTTTAAAATGTAATTTTATTTTCAATTATATCTTATTTACCAAAAATGTTAAACTATTCAGTCCTTTGGAATGTGGTTCCATGAATATTGTGGTAATTTAATAAAGTTACCACTGACTCTAGGCTACTAGAGTGGGGTCATTACTATTGGTATTAGAATAATTTTAGTAGAAACCATTGTAACTAGATTATGGAAAATATATATTAGGGAATATTAACCTCTGTTGTAAATTGAGGGTAAGTATATAATAACATACTAATGTTTTCATAAGGTAAATATTGTGTGGTATTCCAGTTAATGAATCCCTATCTGGATACTACAAGTGGACGTGGTTCTTTCAAAGATGTACCTAGGGGTAATAACTATGAAAAAGTCATGTTGGGCTTCTCTCAAGCATTACCTGGTAGATGGTAATGGGTCTTTCTACACAAATGTTTTGACACTCCCTAGGAATATTCAAATGATAGTTCACATTTTCTTTACAAACAATTTTAGAGGATTTGAAAATATATTTATTATTTGAAAATTTTCCCCAAGAAACCATTCCTATGATTATATGATCAGCCATGAATAAATTTTCAATTTATGTTAAGTGTTTGACTAGTTTTGGGATTATAAAAATGATACATAATGTAATGATCTATTTTTTTGTTTTCAATTTTTTAAAAACAGAACCTATAGGATATAATGGAGACTGTGTCAATTCAAGTATTAAAACGAGTAAAAATATTCATTTACTTGATGGTATTAATAAAATATTTCCAAGGTAATTAGTATCCCAAAAATTCCCAAAATTCAAGGATATAATATCATGTTCTATATAAATAGATAAATAATTCTCTTAATGATTATTTCATTGAAGGAAAGTAATAGAAGAATATTATAGTAGATAAAATTAAGGTTAATGGGATGAATGGAAATAAGGGTATTCCCACATGTGATAACTATAGAAAGAAACACCTTGATAATTACATTAAGGGAAGGTGAGTTTCCTTCACGTTTGTAGAGAAATTACAACAGGTTCATGAATTAACAGTTAAAAAATATTCTTTTTAAGATCAGTGATTCAGCTACAATGAGATGTGACACCAAAAAAATGAATTCCTCAAGTGTTAGGGGAACATACCTCCAAAAAGTATAACATATTAAGGTCATGCATATGACGTTACTATATCCAAAGTGGAATGATTAATGTGTCTGTGTATTTGGATTCAACAATTATGTTATAAGAGTATTTTTGAAGTGAAATTTTCATTATAATAATTATGAAATTTATAATGATTATATTATAAAAAATTTCATTATGGATTTTAGTCCATATGCTGAGTGGTAATGCTGAACAAGAAAAGTGATTCAGTGGTAAGTTGGTGTTTTTTGGAAACAAATTATTGAGGGAAGATAACCCTCAATATTTACTTGATTTTGTAATAATAATGATAAAGATATGTTAATGGTATTTTATTAGTGGCCATGGAATTTGTTAGTGATTTAATGGTTTATGTTATATTTACTAGATTTTACTACATGTTTGGATTTATGGACTGTATTCGCAAACTTTAGATTATATATTTGGAATTTTGTATGTTTTTTGTAAGTGTTTATGTTGAAAAAGGTGTTCACATAGTTCTAATGTAATGTTAATATCTACTTTATATTGTTTTGGGAATATAATGTTGATTTAGTAACCTTAATTTTAAATATTTAAGCACGGAATTTGGTCAGACATATTTTGGATGAGTGTTATTTTTAACCTATTATGAAATTGATTAACTGAATTTTGGGAGTTACGTTTGAGGTGTTAGAGATTAATGTATTATATTAGACAAATTTTGATAGCTATTTTGGTTTTAGTAAAGATATGAGGAATAGCTTTTGTTTTTTATGGATATTATGATCCTTTAAAAGATAATATTAGTGCTTTGGGAATAAAAAAACATCATGGATATTCATTTCTCAGAGTAAGAAATAAAATAAAACCAGAGGATAAAATTATTATTAAAAAAAATAATTATGTAGATTTCATTGTTTTATCTATCTTGATAGTAAAATAATTTCTCAACATTATGAAAATAATCTTGAAAAAATGTTATCATCTTAAATTCATATCTGATGAATCAAATTTCCTTTTAACTCATCTTAAATTTGTTGGTTTCTGTCCTTAAATTTCAATTGATCATTCACTTTCTTATGATCAATGATCTCTATTAATCTCTATAATTATTTATTCTTTTATTCTAAGTCCATATCTTTACCTCCCACTAATGTTATCCGTTACAGAAACATAATTATGTGTTATTAATGATGATTTTTACTTTAATTTTTGTTATATGATGAGGATGCTTCATTATATCGTTTTATGATGTGACTTTCTAGAAAAATTATTTTCAAATTTAAATACCATACTTTTTTATATTAAGATTAAATTATAAAGAATGAAATTATTTAAGGGGTAGAATGTAACACCATGAAATTATTAGGGGAATGACATTGTCTATAGAGTGTGTGGCTTGAAATACCAATCAGAGAAGAAAATATATCACCCAAATACTTTATAAAATATTTATTTTTTAATAAATTCAATCTCTTTGATATATCTCAATGCACAAAACAATAGGTTTGAACGAAACATAACACTATATTGAAAGGTTATTATTATAACCTATCTATTAATCTCTCAAGTATGAATAATACAAAATAAATTGTTAAAATAATATGGTTTAAACATTTATAAAATAATTTCAATGGTTTTATTTTAATTAAAAATAAAATAAGAATGATTTTAATGTTTTTTTTGAAAAGTAATTTTTTTAAAAGGTGGTCTAGTCATTCTTTCCGAAGATAATTTCAAATTAGTTTTCAACTATTTTAGAAAATTTGTTTTACAAAATAATCCAAATTTACTAAATCTACAGGTAAAAATTATCTTTGGTGAATTTCTGATAATTTTTTGAAAATATTAATTTTCCGATGAATAGTGAAATTTAATTATTTTTATTGATAACCAAAATTTCATATAAATTCTTTACAAATTTAAATTATGTTTTAAATAGGTTGTGAAATAAAATTATTTCAATTTGATTAAAATATAAATAATTGTTAAAATTTACCTAAATCATTCCCAAAACCCATTTTATAGCCATATTTATACCTTCATACAAATAATGCTAAATAATGATCCATTTTCTAGTCTTTTTTGAATATTAAAACATGATTGTCACATTATCTTTTCAAAAATTCAATGGGAGTCCTCTCCATTACTTATAAATGGTCACCCACTCTTCTCCCTCCCAACACTTACAAATCAATTTGTTCCATCCATAACATATTCAAAACCATTATTCACTAACAGAAAAAATATTAGGGTCCTTAGTTTAATTTAGTATCCCTTCTATGAATTCGTTTGGAATAAACATAAAGAGGCTCTCCCAGGAGGCGGTAAAATTCTTAAACATGCATATTTTTTTTATTTCTACTTTCACCCCCTTAAAAATTCCTTAAAAGATGATAAAATAGTGAAATAGGAATATTATATTAACATAGATGTTATTATCATAATTTAATTACCCATACCAATCTCCACTATCGTCAAATAAGAAATGAAATCGCCGATCATGTTTGCGCAGACTACCACATCACGAACTGATGTAATTATTATTCCATCAGCACCTTTCAAGGCTAGATATAAATATTTATTTAAAATATTTATATTATATTTATTAAATTATTATAATTTTATAATTATTAAATCACTTATACCTTCTTACTTCCACCCCTTGGGGATACGATATCATCACTTATGTGTACAGAGGACTGCTGCCTTGCGAAGAGATGTTATTATTTTTTCACTTACGCTTTACATGAAAGGTAGTAAGGTTAATGTTAATTAATATTTGGGATATTTATTATATAACCATACCTTTTTAAATATAATTTCACATCGAACTTATTACCTTTTAATTCTTTGTAAAATAATAACATCCCTCATGCATACATGTGGACTACCGCTTCAACCCAGTGATGTGAAATGATTTTTATTATAATTTTACATGGATAATAATTAGAATTAATTTTATTAATTTAAATTATATTTATTAAATAATAATTATTTTATAATAATTAATTAATTTTAATTTACCTATCATTCCATCCGTCATAAAAAATGGAAACAATGTTCATTCATATGTACAACCTAGCATCTCAATAAAAGGTGCAATCCATTATAGTCTCATAATGTAATATATTTTTCAAAATAAATGTATAATTAAAATATATGATAGATATTTCATGGTTTAAATTGTAGATATTATGAAACTAAAAACAAATTAAAATTACTAAAATTACTATGATGACCCGACTTTTCACAAAGTTATGGCTCGTTTGTTGTTCAGTTTCACTCATTTGTTTTATATTGGTAAATGTTCCCTACAATATGAGGGTGGTTTTTAGAGAATTAAAGGATTCTCCATAACCCAGAACTCTCGAAATTAGAAAGACATAGTGGGTCTCATAGTTATCTCATCGCTAGTTCTAACTGTGTGAATCAATTGTGTGGGGCACTCAGGCATAGTAGGAGGCCGCACAGTTTGTCTACAACCATGAGAGTTATGATTCATGACCATGAGGGGTTATTGATATTTATAGAAGTGTAATTTGACATGGAATGTTAATTATAAGGAAAAAATTGCACCTTACTAATGGGAAGGGGTCCATAAGTAGTGGAGGAAGCATGGTTAGCGTACAGTTTGGCCAACCATGTGGCCAAACCATACAGCCATGTTTTTTGGGGTGATTTGATGGTTTTCCCCTTGATTATATTTGAATCTAATCCATCATTTCTATATTATCTAGTAGTGGATAGAATTCCCTTTCTCCTCCTATGATGAGATAGCCCTCCTCATCAAGCTCTATGCCTAGTTTTCTTGATAAATCTTTCATTCGAACTCTGATTTGAACGTCACCAGTCACATTGGATTTGTAGAAGTAATATTATTAATAATATTGTGTCCTATCATAGTTTATCATCCCATCCATTTAACTATCATATTGAGAGATAATTTTCCCTATTTTCTAGTAATTTTTCTACTTTGGATATTTCCTCTATTCTTCCCCAAATAAAAGGCAGAGGTAGATTGATTGGTCATCCAATAACATTAGGAAGGTGGTATGGTAATTTCCTATGTAAATTTCAGTGTTTTCATAGTATTTTTTCATTGTGTTGCACGTCATACTTTTCCAAACCTTTCTATAAAAATTTAAAACATATTTAATTAATTATTCCATCTCAAAATATTCCCATGTACCATATTTAATGGTTACTGTAACACCCCGACCCTAGTTTCCCAGATTTAGTCCATTATTTTTGTTCACTGGATTGATCACAATAAAATAAAATCTCGAAGGACTGATTAGTTTAATAGCCTTGGAAATACTAGATACAAGCACAATGTTTACATTACATCATGAAGTTAAAAACAACATATTATACCCCTATGAAAACTCACATATCCCTTAGACTATTCCTATAGGTAAATCATAATATACTTCTCCACATCCTGGAAAAAATGAAACATAATATAGGGGTGATATAAGATGCTCAGTAACGATAAACAATATAGCATAATCTATCATAAATAACCATAATCTTTTAAAACTACGTATAAAACTAAAACACAAGCCTTTTAAACATAATCTTCAGCAAAATACGGAAAGAATAAATCAAATATTTCCATTTAATAATTTACATTTATATTCTACTAGTTGAATAATCACATACAATATTAATAACTAATCTCATAATGAGTAAATGCATAATATCGGACAATGTATCAATACTCTCAAGGCCTCATGCCAAGACCATTAAAATATCGTCAAGGCCTTGGGTTAAGAAACAAGTTTTTCTCATGATACCTACCAATGCACTGAGAAGGTATAGTGGTCCCCACACATCACTTACTATGTCCAATGCATTACTATTTTGAAAAATGTGAAACATAACATAATTATTCGTATTAAAACTAGGATATGAAATGTTAATACTTTAATCATAAACCATGAATGGTATAAAAATTGCACATCAGCGGTAAAATATGTCATAAAACCTTCAATATAATATGGAATATTATATCATAATAATTCGACCACAAATAAGTATAAAATACAACAATATATGTTTACATAGATGAAAATAATTAAAAAAATTCATTGAAACTATATGAGGGAAATACCCATTTTTTACATTGAAATCATTTAAAAGCAGCACAATTATAAATGACAAAATTTATTTTGAGAATAACCTTATAATCTTATAAATAATGCTTCAAAATTTTAAGGCATCATAATGGCAGAAAATAACAACTTTCTCTATATAAGTTAAAAAACATTTGTTCCTTAATTTTTTAAAAATGTTATAAAGTATCTCGTTTGGAAAATGATCGAATGATGCCTTTCAAAACATTTTGAAAAAAGTGAAACATAGTTAAAAATGACTTTAAACAATTTTTAAATAATATTTGGAATTAAATTTTATGAAGCGTGTAAGTGGATGATAAGGATGTCCCGGTAGATACTTACATATAAGGAATCTCATATAATAAATATATTGTTAAATTAACCCTTACCTTATACTTTCTTTTAGTTGAGGGTCCGTTAGACTATTTTATAATGGATAAAACATGTTATTAAATTATACCGGGACCATATACATATTTATGATATCATATATGACCCTACTATATCATTTTGGTCATAATATTTCAGTATTACCAATATTTCAGGTGTTAAGTCCTTCGTTTCCTATTCCTATTTTTTTATGTAAGTCATGTTTGATATGAATAGGATATATTTTATTCATATCAAGAATGAAATTAAGTTCATATTTATTAATTTTTACTCATCATATAAATTTCATAATCATTCTTGAATGGTTAACATGGAGAATGAATCTCACTGCGTCGAGGAGACGGTTGGCCACATGTACACACAAGCGACGATATGACTCACTTGATCGATAAATGGTATGTAATTGGATGGTATATTAATTATAAAAAATAATTATCAAGTTATATTAATTATATATATCCATTATACTCATCATTAAACCCATCGAATTTAAGAAGTGTTCAATATTAAGTAACACCATGGTGTGGAGATAATAAGTTGTACGGACACACACATGGTGATACTGTCATTCAAATGATGGATAAAATGAGGAATGTGGTTCTTAGATGATTATAACAACTTATCATTTTATCGATGATATTGGATTTATTATTTTTCTTTGGAAACAACATAAAAATGGAAAGTAGAATAATAAAATAACATGGAAAGGGGTGACAAAACAATTGCCTTTTTTCGGGTGTCTTCTTTTGGTTTTCACAAAAGACTCCATAGAATGTTTTTATGAAAAAAAATTGGCCTCTAGGGTGAAGTGAGAGATATTGGTTGAAAAAGTGGGTAGGGTTTTTCTGTGACAAAGTACCTTGGATGTTTTAATTAAAGAGTATGAGAAGTTCACTTTTATAAGATAGGTGAGGGGCACTTTTGGATGGTTTTAAGATGTTAATTTATTATAAACTGTTTTTCAGTTTAAAATATCTCTAAAGTGATTTATTTAGAGACTAATATGAGTATGGGTTAAAATCCTCTTAGGTAATGACTTTTATAAAGGTTTAGATCACAAAAACTAACTTTATATGTTGGGTTCAACCCTTAGTTAAAAAGTTTAACTCTTATCGTGTCTTCTTGTATTTTTACACTGTTAGTTTAATATAGTTACAATAAAATGCCAAAATAACCACAATTGGTTCATTTATGTCATATTTAACACAATCCTAGTAATTCATATGAGACTGAGATTTTTATAAATTTTATATAATTTAATTGAATATTATTTGTATTAAAGTATCATTTATTTTAATTTTGATACTATTCAAAATTTTGATTTTTTAAAATATCAAAACAACATGGTAACTTCAATAAAACAATTTCAGTATATACATAACATGATTATGTTATCTATAAATTTTTATGATATCAATAATTAAGTAAAATCATATTTATTTTACATTTTTAATATCATTTAATCGATTCTTTCTTTAATAATTCAATTATTGCATCATTAATGTGTCGAAATTTAATTTAATTATTTATTTCCTAAAATTATAAATAAATTACCATTATATATATAATAATTTTATCTTTATAAATAACATTTACAATTGACCATATCAATCATATATCCTCATATTAAAAATGATATAGTTAATAACATTTGAATGTGACATTTTTAACTCTTCTTTAAATAAAATATAATTAATGTAATAATCTAACATAGGTTTCTTAAAATGATCATAATTTCGACCAAAGGTTGTTTTTGGTTTAAACACAATTATCCAATGAAATTGGGACAAGTTTTAGGGTAATATGATATTATTATAATATTAATTTTATCTTTAATTACCCTATTTATCATTAAGCATGGAAAATAAAATCCAAAATTTACTATTAAAATTTTTTTTTTGATATTATTAGACCAAAATTTTCATATTGATTACAATCATGTATGACCATTTTTTAAAATTCAATTCACAAAAGTGGTAAAATTATGTTTAATTCAAATCCCGTAGATGTGGTAAGAAGGTGGGTAAAAGTGATGTTCAAAAGTTTAATAAAATATTATATCTAATTCTATTATAAAATTATTCCAATGAACTATTTTGTATTAATGTATGTATTATTTATCTATTTTTACTTTAAAATAAATTTATAGTAAAAAATTTATTTAAATTAAATAGTTGGTTTTGAACAACAATGTAGTATTTTCGACTATTCATCAAAAATTGAAACTTCTCGGAAAATTACCATAATTTCACCATAAGCCAATTTTAATCTTTCGAACTCAAAAATGAAGGATATTTTGGAAAATAAAATTTATAAATTTCATAATTTAGTTAAAACTATTCATAATCTCTTTTTAAATGGCTAGTATGAAACATCATGGTTCGATCAAACTCGATGTTTCATGTAGCACAAGCTGTTGAATTATATAAAAAGAATCATATTATGGAATTTGGGGGTGTTACATTATTTCCTCACTCAATTAAATTCATCCAAAAAAAATTTAGAATATCACTTCATAAAAAGATTCAGGTGGTTCTTCATTATATGTTCTTCAGGTCCCCACACCACCTCTTCCGTTTTATGGATTCTCCAAAGAACCTTTACCTGAATAGTCATCTGATTTCTCAACACTTGTTATCCAGTATCAAGAATATTGATAGGATCTTCCTAATAATACAGATCAGGATCCGGTTCTATTTCTTCATATGTGAGTACAAGTTTTAGTTCTTGTATGTATTTCCTTGGTATTGATATGTGGAACACACCCTGAACATTGGAGAGACTTGGCAGCATTGCCAAATTATAAGGTATAGCTCTAATTTTTTCTAGATTATAAAAAAGTTCTGATGCACATGGGACATAATTTAACTTTCTTACCCAATCTTATAACACCCTTCCATGGAGATACCTTAAAAAAACATGATATCCCACATTAAATTCAAATTCTTTCTTTTGGTTATCAGTATAGATCTTTTTATTACTTTGAGCTATTTTGATATGATTCTGAATAGTTTTTATTGTTTTCATCATTTCATCAATAATTTATGGTCCTACAAGTTTTCTTTCACCAACATCATCCTAACAAGTTGGTGTACAAAATCTCTTTCCATATAATGCTTTATATTGTTCCATCTGTATACTTGAATAGAAGCTATTATTATATAAAAATTCTACAATAGGTTGATACCAATACCGCATACCTTAAAAGTTAAGAGAGAAATATCTCAACATGTATTATACAGTTTGAATAGTCCTTATGATTATCCATTAGTTTGAGGGTGGTAGGAAGTGATCAAATACAGCTCAGTATATAAGGCCTTCTAAAGACATTTCTAGAATTTTGATATAAAAAGTGGATTATAGTCAAAAATAATTAATAGGGCTACACTATTAATTATTAAAACATTAGTAATATATCATCTTTCTAAACATTCAAGTGGTAAATCATCTCTTATATAAAGAAAATGTTTTGATTTGGTAAGATGGTCAACAATAACACATATCCCATCATTTCTTATGGAGTATTTGGTATCCCTGTTATAACATTCATCATAACATCATCCCATTTCCATAAAAGTATTGGAAGAGGTTTCATGACACATATTGGATGTTTCCTTTCAGCCTTCACCTATTGAGAAACCAAACATCTCGACACATAATAAGAAATATCCCTCTCCATGTTGTCCCACAAAAAATGTTCCTTCAAATCTCTATACATCTTAGTGCCACCTGGGTGTATAGATAATGTGTAGCTATGAGAATCGACCAATAATTCCATTTTTTCTCTGTTATATCTTAAACACAAAGCTTCTTCCCAAATTTCAGAGTACCATCTTCAAATACGAATTCAATTAGTCTCCCATCATTCACATCATTAATTTTCTTTTGAAACTCTTTATCATCATACTAAGAACATTTTATCCATTCTATTAAATATTGTTTGGAAACCATTTAAAAAATTAGCGATGTTTCACCTTCCATGATAATTCCCATATCCGTATTTCTTAAGATCTATAAAAATTATATACCTTTCAACTCTCATTTTGTTTAGAAATCCAAAGTCTTTTCTACTCAAAGCATCTTCCACCTTATTTTCCATCCCTGGGTGGTATAATATTGTGAAATCGTACTACTTAAGTAGCTCAAGTCATCTCCCATGTCTCTTGTTGAGTTATTTCTATGAGAATATGTATATCAAACTCTTACGATCAGTATATATCTCATATCTTTCACAGTAGATATAGTGTCTCCATATCTTCATAGAAAAGAATATGTATACTAACATCAGATCTTAAACTATATAGTTTTGTTCATGAATTTTTAGTTACCTTGATGCATAAATATTAACCCTATCATTATGCATAAGGACACAACCGAGTCCATTCCGTGATGCATCACTATAAATCACAAACTCATCATTCAATGACGATAGAGTCAATATAGGATTATTGACTAGTATTATATTCAATTATTTGAACCATTATTCAAACTCTTTCTTACAATTATTTTTTACCCATTTACATTTTATATTTGTTAATGGGTCTACCATACATAAAACATTCTAGGAGAAACACTGATAATAACCTACTAAACCAATAAAATTGCATGCATTGATTATAATCATCAGTGCTAGCCATTCATGGATTGCTTTTGATTTTCAGGATCAATAGAGATTCCATATTTGGAGACAATATGACCAAGAAAAGATATTTCATGAAGAAAGAATTCACACTTGATTAAATTCCAAAATTTTTTACTTCTTCTTAGATTCTTAATAACAATAAATAAGTGATTCTCGTGGTCTTTGTGACTTTTGGAGTATACCAAGATGTCGTCGATAAATACAATGAGAAAATCATCAAGATATTTCTTGACCAAAATGTTCATTAGATCCATAAAAATAGAGGTTGAATTAGTCAATCTAAATTTAATTACTGTAATTTCGTAATGACCATACCTTGTTCAAAATTTTCTCTTTTTGGAATATATTCTATTTTTACACACAATTGATGATATCTAGAATGAAGGTCAATTTTTGAAAAATATTGAGCTTCAGGATGTTGATAAAATAAATCATCAATTTGAGGAAGGGTTTACTTGTTCTTTATTTTAATAGAATTGATTTTTCTATAGTCAATTCATAGCCTAATTGATGTATCATTCTTTTTAAAAAAAATAACTAAGGGTCCCCATAGAGAAACACTATGGAGAATAAACCCTTTGTTACTCAACTCTGATGTTTGTTTCTTAATCACTACTAATTCGATAGTGGAAATTCTATAAGTAGTCATTGATATTAGTCTTGAATCAGTGATTAAATCAATATAAAACTCAACTTCTTGCTCTAGTGGGTGTCCAGGTAAATGTATGGTAAAAACATCAATGTATTCCTTTGCAATAGGTACATCCTCAATTTGAATATCTATTTCTTTTTCCCTAGATGTTATTTCTTCTTCGTCCCCAAGAATATTATTCATTAAATCTAATGGGATGGATTTTGATAAGAATCAGATGATAATGTTTTTTATCTAAAGATAATGGATTCTACATCATCCCCACAAATTGTAACTTTAATATTCTTACAATAAATTTATACAACATATTTTGATAGAGAATACATATCTAGGATTATATCATGGTCTAACATAGGTATGATAATAAATTATGTAGATAATGCACATTTATGTTCCCTAATGAGAACATCTCGACACATCATTTTTGCAATGAGACGTCCTTTATGGGTTTTAACTAACAAATCCATTGTTAAAGTGAATTGAAAATATCAAATTTTTATTGAAAACATGGAAGATATAAAGAAATGTGAGGATCCATAATCAAATATTGATTTTCCTAAATTGGAGGAGATGATTATAGTACCTGCCAAAATGTTATTAAGATTCTAAACCTCAACAGTTGTGATCACAAAATCTTAGCCTTTCTCCCATGGCCTTTTCTGAGGAAATTTTCCTTGATACTTAGGACAATCATTAGAAAAATTCCTCATTTCATCAAAAAATTTAGCATTAAACATTGAAGGATTCATTCTTCCCTTTTTAATCAGGAGATTGGTGGAATCTTTATCCACACTTGTATTAAACTCTCATATCCTTTAAGCATGTACCTGGGGTGTTTCTTCCCATAATTACTGTAGTATTGAAAGTCATAGATTCACATTTTACTCTTATTTCCTTTCCCATAGTGTTTAGAATCCCTTTTCTTCTCTTGATTTCTTTTAAAGTCATAATATATAGATAATTACTTTTCTATCTTGATAGCACATGAGACCATATCTTCATATGATGAGAAATATTTCCAGACCAATGCACATAGGAGGAATGGTTTTAACCCATCAAATAATTGATCAATCTTACTTATTTTGTGGCATATGTAGTGTACATCATCCCTTTCTAACCTTATGATTTTAGCCTCATATTTTTCTACATTCTCATCCTCTTTTTGACTCAAACTCAAAAATTTATTTTTTATATCAGCTTGATATTCGTGAGGAATGTATTTTTTATGGAAAATTACTTTAAACTACCACAATTCCGTATTTTCTACTTCTTCATCCTCTTCCATGTTTTAAATAAATGAACATCATTGATCTGCATCTCATGAGAGATGATAAAAATCATTGATAACCTTTTCCCTTTCATTACTCCCCAAAGAAACAACTATTTTCTCTAAGGAAATTATCCATTACTCAGCTATAAATGGATTTATAGTCCCATTAAATGATGGAGGTTGTTATCTAATGTAGCATTTTAACATTTATCCTATGCATTGTGGATCAGGGTGATCTATACAGGTATGGTTATTATGAAAAACCTAATTCAGTTTTCCAAGCATGGTTAAATCTATTCAACACTAGTTGTATCACTAGCTCCACTATAATTATCTTACAGAGGAAAGAAATCCCTACATAGATTACATGTGTTGATATGATTTCCATTTCTTCCACTAGGCACCATTTATAAACAATGTAATACACTACATTTGGTTATGAATCATAATTTATAATTCCAAACTTCTAAAATACATAATATAAATTGATAATTTTTTGCATATCTAATATATAATCATAAACATTGTTTCATTGAGGACATAATTAATAATAAATCATTTATAATGGTGTATAAATAAAATATAAATTATCCTAAGCATATCCATTTGGATATTCAAAATAGATGCGTAATAAGGCTCTTTTTCTTGTACCAGGTTATCATAAGTCAAGCCTGGAACACCTTGTCCGAGTTATTACTCCTAGGTACATTTTCGACAGAACCACGTCCACTTGTAGTACCTAGACATGGAAGTATTTTCTAGAAATAACCCCATAATCTCAACATTACAAAAATTATAAGATGTTCTTCTACACTTATCCTCAAATTATATATTAGGGCAATGTTCCCTAATCAAGGTTGTTATAAATCTAGTTTCTAAGGTTTGTACTAATCTTCCTCGGATACAAAATGTAACGCCCCAACCCAATTTTCCCAGATTCAGTGAATTATTTTACTTCAATAGTATGATCACAAGAAAATAAAATCCTGAAGAATCGATTAGTTTAGTATATTTTTAAATACTAGATACAAATATAAGTTTTACATTACATATTAAAATGAATAACAACATATTATCCTCTTTGAAAACTCTCATATCACTTAGACTATCAGTGAAGGTCAATCATAATATACTTCTTCTCATCTTGGTGAAAAGGAAGAATATGAAAGGGGAGAGATCAGTTGTTACGTAAGGATAAACAATATAGCATAAGCTATCATAAATAAGCATTAACATTAAAGGAAATGTATAAAACTAAAACACATGCCTTTTAAACATAATATTCATCATAATATGGCATAAATAAATCAAATAATTCCATTTAAACTTTCACATGTATATTATTCTAGTCGAATAATCACATGAAATACCAATAATTATTCTCATAATGAGGAAATGCATAATGTCGGACATCATAACCATACCGTCATGCACTCATTCCAATACCATTACCAAAACATCAGGTCCCTTTTTCAAGGCACTGGTTTTCCTCATTGGACCTATCGATGTATAAAGGGGATATAGAGGGCCCCACACATCACTTACAAATTAAATGCATTACTTTTATGAAAAGGGTGAAACATAACATAAACATTTGTATTAAAACTAGCATATGAAATTTTAATAATTTAACCATAAAATATGAATGGTATAAACCTATAACAATGATAGTAAAATATATCATAAACCCTTTAATACAATATCGAATATTGTGTTATAAAAATTTAACCAAAAATAATCATAAAATCCAATAATGGTTATTATCATAGATGAAGATAATTTAATAAATTCATTAAAACTCTTTGAGGGAAATATCCCTTTTTAATTTTAAATCATTTAGAAGACACACAATTATAAAATACAACATTTATTTTTAAAATAACATTATATTCATATAATGAAATATTCAAAATGTTAAGGCATCATAATTGCTGAAAATAGAATCTTCAACCATATAAGTAAAAAAATATTCTTTCCTTAATTTTTTTAAAAGGTTATAAAGTTCCTCGTTTAGAAAATGATGAAAAGATTCCTTTCAAAGAAATTTATAAAATTCAAACAGCATTAAAAATTAATTTAAACAACTTAGAATAATATTTTGAATTACAGTTTATGAAACATGGAAATTTATGATAAGGATGTCTCAATAGATACTTAAGTATAAGAAATATTGGATAATAAAGGGGTTGTGAAATTAACTCTTACCTTATACTTTCTTTTATTAGAGGGTTAGTTAGCCTCCTATATAATGGTTAAAACATCTTATTAAATTATACCAGGACCATATCCAAATTTATGACAGCATATATGATCCTATTATATCATTTTGGTAATAATATTTTAGTATTACTATTGTTTCTGAGTTTAAACTACTTCATTTTCCCATTCCTATTTTGTCATGTAAGTTATGTTTGTTAGGAATATGATATATTTTATTCATATATAGAAAGTAATTAAGTTCATAGTTATTAATTTTACTCATCATATCAATTTAATAATCATTATTGAATGGTTAATGTGTAGAACGAATCTCATCACGTCGTGGAGACAATAGACTGTACGTATGCAAGAGAAACGATATCATTCCCTTGATGGTTAAATGGTTTGAAATTGGATGAAATTTTAATTATAATGAATAAATATCATGTTATATTAATTATTTATATCAATTATACTCATCATTATACCCATCCAAATGATGTAGTGTTGAATAAAAATTACACTATGACATGGAGATGGTAATCTGTATGTATGCACGCATGGTGATATTGTTATTAGTATGATGGATATATTGAGGAATATGGTCATAATATGATTATATTAACATATAATTATATGTATTATAATGGAGTTATTATTTTTATATGAAAACATAATATAAAGGGTATGTTGAAGAAGAAAAGAACATTTAAAGAGGTGATAAGACAACTACCTCTTTTTTTGGTGTCTCCTTTTGGTTTGCAAAGAAGGACTCTATAGATTGGATTTATTCCCAAAGTGTAGAATCTGTGATAAAGTTTTGTAATATGGGAGAATAATTGGTTTGGTTTTGGCTGATACAAAGAGCTTTGGAGGTGTGAATTAAACAAAATGAGAAGTGCCCTTTTATAAGAGAGGTGTGGGGCACTTTTGAATGGTCTTAAAATATTATGTTATTATAAATTTATTTTCTGTTTTAAATAGTTATAATGTGATTAATTTAAAGTATAATATGATTATGGGTCTAAATACACTCATAAAATTATTTTTAGACATGTTTAGGTCACAAAAGTGACCTTATCATTCAGTTTTAACCCTTAGATAAACAGTTTTACTCTTACCGCGTCTTCTTGTATATTTTAATGTATCATTTATGTCAATTTTGATACTATTCAAAAAATTCATTTTAAAAAATATGAAAAAACATGATAAATTCTAAAAAATAATTATTATATGTCCCAAAAAATTCTATATTATTTATAAAATTCGTTTATGTCATTAATTAAGTCATATTATATTTATTTTAGTATTTCTAATATCATTTATTAGATTGTTTCTTTAATAATTCAATTAATGCATCATTATTGTGTCCCCATTTAATTTAATTATTTAATTCATAAAATTATATATAATGTAAAATTATTTAGATAATAATTTTATCTCTTTAAATACTATTTATAGTTGACCATATCACTGATATATCCTTATGTTAAAAATTATATAGTTAATAAAATTTTAATATGACATTTTTAACTCTTCTTTAAATATAATTTATTAAAATTTATAATATAAAAAAAGTCATGTAAAAGGATCATAATTTCTACCTAAGATTGAATTTATTCTAAAAATTATTATCTAAATAAAATTTGTAAGTGTTTTAGGGTAATATTATATTATTATTATATTAATTTTACCTTTAATTGCCCTATCTACCATTAACCTTGGTAAATTAAATAGAATTGTAACTATTTACCAAAGATTATTTTAATATTATTAGACCACATTTTTTATACTGATCATAACTACGTAGTTACATTTTTTTAAATTTAATTCGTAGATGTGATAAAACTACACTTAATGCAAATCCCGTAAATGTGGCTAGAATTGAGGTAAAAGTGAGTTCAAAAGATTGATAAATTTTTATATGTAATTATATTAAAAAATGATTCCAATGGACTATATTATATTAATATATATATTATTTATCTATTTTTACTTTAAAATAAATTTATAGTAAAATAATTATTTAAATGAAATTGTCATTTTTTAACAACAATGCCCTATTTTTCACTATTCATGAAAAATTGAAACTTTTCAGAAAATTACCAAAATTTTACCGTAATATTATTTTTATATTCCGAATTAAAAAATTAGGTTTTTTAAAAAAAATTATCAATTCATAATTTGTTTAATACTATTCATAATCACTTTTTAACCGACTAGTTTGAAAGGTCATGGTTTTCTCAAACTCGACGTAATTTACAATGAATGCTATTGAATTACTTAAAAGGAATTATACCATAGAAGCTTGGGATGTTACAGCTATAGGATATTGACCTCAATGATTTCCACCCCTTGGGTGTTCCAAATTAAATTCAATTCTTTATTTATATGTTTAATGAACAAACACCTTCTAAGTGTTTGGCATGACCCTATATTAGAATCATTATTTCCTTGTGAATCAAATTGATTAATTTAAATGAATGTAAATCATTGTAAAGGCCGCACCACATGTTTTATAATTATGAGCATGAATTTTATTTATTATACACATTTGGATATTTGTTATAAATGCTTATAAATTCATTAGAGGTGATCCCATAGGTTATTATTATTATTATTATGAGTATGCCATTACTATTTTTTGTTGAACAATAGTTTGGAGATCTGTTGAGAAGGGTGTTTCATTCTCACTTATGTTGGGTGCTAGGAATAATGTCTCACACTTTTATAAATTTATCTGGATGATTGTAATGAAGATCCACATTCCTTTCTTTAGGTGTTGGGCATGATGACTCACCCACTATCTTGAGTGAAGGGAAACATATCTCACATTTAAATGAGATTTAGTCGTTGTACCCTTACTAGATAAATCTCCTCATTACACTAGTTATGGATGCATGAGTTACGACTTGGGTTCAGTTTTCACCTAGTATTCATGTTTATGGATCTAAACAACCTCATGTATAGTGTGCATATACATGTATGTATATATATATGGTTTTTGACTAGACATACAATGGCCTTCATTGAAGTAGGTAAATCCATCCAGGTGTCCTGTAGGAACCTAAGAAGGCTATTATATGATTGTTTGTTCATATTACTGGAACACTATTATGTTATGTATGCTGGATGGATTATTTCTAGACACCATTGGTGGTGGCCTACTAATTTTATGTTACACCTTAATTTGGACACATTTGAAACCTGAGTAGGACATATTATTGTAGGTGTGTATAAGGGAAATCTCTTTATTATGAATTTATGATTTAAATACTTATATCATGGATCATGGGATCAGAAGACCGAGTTTATGGTGAAGATTCTAGTGGAGGCGTCTTTTGGTCTTTTTTATTATTATATAGAATGATGTATATGTTTTTCCCATTTATCCGATGTTTACCATTTGTTTATTTTCATGACATAAAATCATTTTTTATGACATAGCCTGTGGAATTTGGTATTTATTCTGGTTTCTTGTTTTTTATGCTTTTAGAATTTTTTACCTTATCATTTCTTATTGTTCCATATATTGTATTATGATTCTTTAATATTTATTTATTTATTATATCATCTATGTATTTTTTAGATGATGGTATATTCTCTTAACCACGCCTCTTTAGACCATCAATACTAGTTGTCAACCTCTGACTTGTAGGGACACACACTTGAGGCCATGTGACCCACTAGCTCTGGATAGCTGTTAAGTGGGTCTCGAGTCAAAATTTTACAAATTGTTATATGATCATTCTTTTTCATTTTCTTTACAGTTTATCTATTAGACAATAGACTATGATGAAATGAATTTTAGTAATGTGCTTATAAATGGGAGTAAGTAACCCACATATAGGGGAATCCCAAATTACCTAAGATGGGTTATTTACATTATTGTGTTATTCCTATTATTGTTGATTTGTTTTCACCATTGGGTGACACACATGCTCTCTATTGTTATTATTAAGTAATGGATATATAATTTGTTCTTTTTCTTATTGATGAAAGTAATTATTATATCATGCATCATTTTAGGCATGTTAAGACTAATATACCATGAAGTTTTTCATTTTTTATCCACTTTTTTTCATGCATTTTCCTTCCACATAAATTTGAGTTACTAGTTAATTATATGTGGAAATGTGCTAATGATTATTGCAGGGATACATAATTGGATTAATTAACATTATTACAATGGTGTTTTACCATATATATTGGTAATGACACCTTAATTATCAAATTATACCATTATGTGGGATGTGGACCAACCGGTTCCATGAAACATAACAACATCAGTTGATTGGGTTTCTTGAATTCCAAAAGTGGTTTATGGAAGTACATTTACAAATCCTGAATGGTGATTCATGTAATCAAATCATTACTTATGACCTGTTACATCCTAATATCGGATATAAGTTTTAGGTTGCAGTTAAATGACCAAGAAATTGAAATTTATAAAAAGGATGACCATTTTTAAATGGGCAATAAAGATGCATATAACTAGACTATGATATATATATATATATATATATATACATGTACAAACTCAATCAAATTAAAAATTTAAATCAAAATCTTTACCACTAAATGGGATGCCAATTTCAAAGTAAATGGTCTTTTACTCTATACATTACTATTAACACTACATATATCAATGCCTTCTCATCTGATTTGAGACCTAGACCCAAACATGACCTTTGTATTAGGTATTTGGGGGTGTCTCTTATGACTCTTATGGTCGGTTTTGGATTTACTTACCACCAAGACCCAAATTTTAGAGTAGACATAGAGGTGAGACATTTCCTATAGGAAGTTTATATACCTATCTTATTATCTATAGGTAATTATTTTAGTTATTGTGTTTTATTTTAAGGCATACATTTGGAATTGTATTATCCATCCACCATGATAACCTTGTTTCATACGCCAAAAAGGTGGTGACAACCAACCACCTGAGGTGGTGTCCTATGAGCCACCAATGATACCTCCTTTAGTGACACCTATTGAACAACCTATTATTATGGACATGGAAACTGATGCCCAATTTCAAGATGGTTTTTTCATATGATGCAGTCTATGTAATGTGTTGCTAAACCTACCCAGATTACGAAATAGTTGACTCAAGAGTTTTAAGAGTAGACTCCTCCCATCGTTTCAAGTAATTGTTTAGATCTTTTTACAGAGTCATGGGTAGAAGATATTATTTCAATATTCAAGCATCTATTGAAAACTCAAGAGCATAGGGTCAATCTTTCTACCTATATGCTACACAACACTTCTAAACGATCGGGGAATTTCATTACCTATGAAGACCAACATCATGATATTATCATGGAAGACATAAAACAATATTTTGTGACTAATTATTTCTATATTCATTAAGGGATGATTGTATAAGTGAATTCATGAACCTATTTTAGGGATCCGTGTCTATCATGTAGTGTTATACTTGTTTTACTAAGTTGTAGTTGTTCACACCAGATTTATCTTGTGATGTTCTTAGGATTGCGAGGAAATTTCAGGATGGGATGGTATAAACCTTTTGATCATAGATAAATTTATTTTAGATGATGAATATTTCTAATATAGTCAATCATGACATCATTAATAAGCAAAATTTAAGGGAAGATGATGGTGGAATCCAGAGCACTTCATCACCCAAACCAAGCAGTGTTTTATTTGGTGGGAGAAAGTGACATTTTTATGTTTATAATACTGTTAGAACTAGTAAAAAAGTTAATACTAATAGCTTCTTTATAAGTCACAAGTACAAGGAACCATGAAACATGAGACCCCAATATATGTGGGATCCAATTGAATGTTGAGGTTGCAACACGCTGGGGCATATCGAGTTCTTCTCCAGGACCTTACCATTAGTGCATGGAGAGAATAGATCTACCCCGGCTATACATTCCATGGTGAAACTAGTACTATATTTCTAGTTAAGAAGCTAGAATATAATCAATTCCTCGGGCCTAGGAAGTAGTAGCAGCATAAATAATCAAACTCAAGACATATAGCGCCAACAGGCTAGGCCTACTCAAGTCAATCAGGATGTGACTCATTGTCATTGTATAGGATAGTTACATGAAATGTATCCCATGATATAAGAGGAGATTGATTGAACTTATACTATTAAAGGTATTATTCTAGTATCCTCTACATTAGTGTCTAATTTATTTTTAATAGGTGAATCATACTCTTTTAAATATGAGGAATCTATGGAAAATATGGGACACGAGATAGAATTTTTTTATGGAGCCATGACACTCAACACCCATCTGGGTATCTGATCAGAGGGTGTTCATTTATTAAAGGATTTTCACCATGAGATAGGTAGATATATCTTTGTATGGAATCATTTCATCCCTGACATGACAAGGTTTGATGTAATTATTAGGATGGAGTTATTAGTTACCTATCAAACCCATATTGATTATTATCATTGGAGGGTGAAATTTAAATCACTAGAGGGTGGTAGAAATATTTAAAAGGAAGAATGATATTCCCACACATCTCAATCAGGACCTAATAATCAAGGACTGGGTGGAGTGGAAACCCATATTGCTAGTATCTTCTTAAATGATTAGTGGTTATGACCATCAATTTTCCCTTCTATGGTGGATAGTTTTAAATATGTTTTCCTTGATGAGTTTTTTATAAAAAATCTTATGATGGAGGTAGAATTTATCATTGATATAGTTATAGGATAACAACCATTATCCATTAATCTTTATATGATGGCACCTATAAAGCTTATGGATCTAAAGAAACTATTCGAAGACATGGAGGATAAAGGTTTTATAAGACCTATCATCTCACCATTGGGTTCACCAATCCTATTTTTCATGATGGTGGATGGTACCCATTGGATCTGTGTAGATTACTGATGTTTGAACAAGTTTATTGAAAAGATCCAATATCCACTACCATGATTTGAAGACCTATTTGATCATTTCTGAGGAGGTGGGTGTTTTCAAAGATTTATTCGAGGTCAGACTATCATTAGGTGCATGGCATATCCTCAAACATACCTCATATATATTTCTAGAGTATTTATTATCTCTATAAGTACTTGGTAATTATGTTCTATCTCACAAATTTTCATGTTGTTTTCATGGATATGAGGACTCATGTTTTCCACCTGTATCTAGATTGATTTATAGTCTAAATTGTGGTCTAAATTTTGGTTTAATATTATTCTTGACATAACAATACCAACCATCTTGAGATCATTCTGAAAACACTGAGAGAGTACTATCTATATTCTAATATCAACAAATGAAACTTTTCAATCGATGATGTTCTCTTTCTGTTTCATATCATCTTTGTGTCAAGGGTATCAATAGACCCAGAAAAGGTGAGATTAGTAGTTTCCAAGAAGCATCCCAATAATTTTTTTGACATAAGATTTTTTTGGGGTTATCTGGGTATTATAGACACTTCATCAAATATTTAACATCTCTAGAAGCACTTCTTATAGGATTGACTAATTGTTTTTTGAAATTTGAATGATTTGAATATTATGAAGAAGACTTTCAAAAGTTGAAAGTGTGATTTATTTCAACATTTAATTTGATTCTGTTAGATTGAGGAAATATATTTATAGTTTATTATGACACATCATGTATCGATCTGGGATTAGTTTTAATATTGTATGGGTGACTCATAGTGTATGGGTCTCTTCAGTTGAGTCCTCTTGTGTAGAATTTCCCAATGCATTCTCTTGAGAAAGCATTTGTTGTTCATGATATATGATATTAGAGGAACTATTTACTTGGGGGTCATTTTTTTGCGGTCTACTAACCTCATGATCCTCTAGTATACCATTACATTGTTTGATCTAAATCTCAGGTAGCATAGATGTGTTCAATTCCTGAAATACTTCAATTTCAAGCTTTCCTATAAACCTAGAAAATGTAGTTCATTAATCGATGCTCTATGTTAGATGACTCATATATAAGATGTTAAAGAGGCCAATGGTGATTGGAATCTCCTGGACTTGTTTTTAGGGATCATTGTTGAGGTTCAAGAGGATCATGGGTAGATTGTACTCATGGATTTAGTAGTGACCTCTACCCTTCTATAAACAGTGAGAATGAGTAATAATTTAGATCCTGTTGGTCTATTATTAGTAATTATATCCTAGATGCTGGTTCATCATCTTATTGGACCACAGATGAGGATGATACCTTTTGCTATCGTGGGAATATCTGAGTCCAAGTAGATATCGAAGAGGAGTTGATGTAGGATTATAACTCCTCAGTTAGGGTATTACATCCTGGTATCACCTAGATTTATAGCTATATACATCAACATTATTAATTAACATATATGAAATTTGATAAAGGGGGTTTTATCACCCACCTTTCCACCTATCAATATGTGAAGGCAGAACATTAGTGAGAAATTGGACTTTTACAACCATTTACCATTCCTGAGTTGAAATGGGATGATGTCTTTGTGGTGTTCAGGAATAGTTTTCCGATATCGACTCATGGAAGTGATATAGTTTGGGTAGTTTTCAATTGTATGATGAAGGTCATACACTTCTTACCTCTCCAAGAGAACTTCGTGGTAGATGAGATCTGGAGGCAATATGTTAGGGAGGCTATAATTATTCATGGAGATCCACGGTCAATCATATATGACAAGGCTTCTTGGTTAACACATCAGGTTGAGAAAGGGTTGTAGAAGGACTTGGGTACACATGTTCTTTTTATCATGACCTACCACCCTCAGACCGATGGATATATAGAGTGATCAATTTAGTTGTTAGAGGAAATTATCTATTCATGTGTCCTTAAATTTGGGGGTTCTTGGGAGAAACATATACCCCAAGTTGATTTCTTTTATAATAATTGTTTTAAATATACCATCCAGATATATCCTTATGAGTAATTAAATGGTATCCCATTCATATCACCTCTATACTGGTTAGAGGTTGGAGAGGCTGATTTTTTTGGACCACATCTTGTCTAGGATACTATAGAGAAGATTCAGCGAATTAAGAAGTGCATATAAAAATCTACATCCATAAAACAATTATATTCCAATTGATATCAATGACCTATTTATTTATATTTTTGAGATCGAGTATTCATTTATGCTTCACCCTAGTAAGGACATAAAAATATTTGATGGATGGGAAATATTTCACCTCCATTTATAGGACCCTTTAATGTTTTGAAGTGAATTGGACCAATAGAATTTTTTATATCACTTCCTAAAATATACTAGAATGTGCATTATGTTTTTTATAGACATCATCTATTCCCATATTATCCATACCCAAAACATGTTTTACAATCTGATGAGTTTGAGATAGATGTGGATGATTCCTTTGGAGAGTATCCATTGTGTATTATGGATCACAGTGTTAAGATTATCTAAGGAAGGTCAGTCCCTTTTGTACAAGTGCTATAGAAGCACATTCATGTACATGAAGAGACCTATGAGAGTTAAGATGATATATGAGCCCATTGGTTGACGCTTTTCGATTATTACCCCTCTTCACCTTCTAAATACCAACTCAGGGATGAGTTTCTTTAAGGAAGGGGAGGTTATAATGTCCCATTTTTTTTTGAAAAGATACATCTCATTTTTTTTGACTCATTTTCTTTTATCTTAGTAAATGTTCCCTAAAGCCTTATAAAGGTTTAAGAGTATCTAGAGATTCTTCAAATCCCTGATCATAAGAAAGTGTATAATTAGAGTGGGATAATATGTAATTACATAGTTAGAGCTAGGTGTGAAGCTCAACAATGTGGGGAATTTATGTACAGCAGGAGGCCACATGGTTCTTGTACAACCCTGAGATCCAAGAAACACACCCATGTGAGATTGAAGATTTTTCTGATAGATTCATTCCATATGGAATGCCCGCAATTAGGCAAATTATGAATCTAACCTGTGTGAAGGGGGTTCATGGGATGTAGAGGTAGCAGGGTTTGCACATGGTTTAGTAAACTATGCGGCCAACCCATGCATCCAAATTTTATGGGGTGATTTTATGGTTTCAACATCAATGGTATTTAAAAATCATACCTCATTTATGTCTTCTCCTCTAGTGGACAGAAATCCCATTCTCCTATCGTGAGGAGCTCTCCCTTCTCTTCTAGCTCAAAACCTAGGTTTCTTGATAAATATTCTATATAAACTCCAAGTAAAACATTATCGGTCATGTTGGATTTATAAAAGTTTGCTTCTTAATCCACTTACTTCCAATTGTAGTTTATCTTTCCATCTCTTATACTATTTTGGGGTTAGCTCATTTTCCCTATTTTCAGTGAATTTGTCTTTATTGTCAATTCCTTCCATTATTTCTTGAATGAAAGGATAAGTCCAAAAAGTGGTCATCCATGGGCCTATGGTAGGTATTCTAGTAATTTTAACTCAATGTTAAAGGGTTTTCATAGTATTTTTTTTGTTTTTCTTCACACCCAACATTTCCCCACGTCGCCAAAAAATGTGTTAAACTACTTTAATAAATTATGCCATGTGAAAATATCCCCATGGACTATATTTAATGGATGTAGGATTACTACCTCACTAATTACCACCCCTTGTGTCCTCCAAATGAAATTCACACCATTTAGGATATGTTTAAATAATCAAACACCTTCAATTTTTTCTATGTAACCCTGAATTGGTATCTTCCTTGCCTCATAAATTGAAAGACTTCATTTAAATGATTAGAAATGGGTGGAAAGTCCATGAAACATGTTTTGTAATTATGAGAATGAATTATATGTATTTTTAACCCTTGGATAATTTTTCTAAATCATTATAATTTCATTAGAGTTGATCGCTCATGTTATTATTATTGTTATAATTATTTCATTACTATTAGATGTTGAACAATAGTTAGGTATTCTATTAAGAAGGTTGGTTCACACTCCCTTACATTGGTTGTTAGGATTCATGAATCATGCCATTATACGTTAAATAGATGATGGGAATGATTTTATACCTTTTTTCATTGGGTTTTATGCATGAGAAATCACCCCCCCTCCCCATTTAGAGTGACACGAAATATGTCTCCGCCATATGAGATTTAGGGCTTGTACCCTTGTTGGATCTGTTCGATCATTAGACTAGTTATAGACTCTAGAGTTATGCCTCGGGTCTAGCTAACACCTAGTATCCATGTATATAGCTCTAAACATCCTAACATATAGAGCGAATATACGTGTATACAGATTACATACATATATATATATATGGTTATTATATATATGGTTACTGACCAGATGGACACTGGCCTATGTCAAACCAAGAAGATCTATCCAAGTGTCCTATAAGAAACTGAATTTACTATTATTTATTATTATGAATTTTTTATTTTTCATTTTACCTTCACACTTCTATTATATGTACTTTGGATGGATTATTTTTGAAAACCATTATTGGGGACCTACTCATTTTATCTCACACCATACTTAGACTGCCTTTGGTTCCTGAGTATACCTTGTGAATTTAGGTGTGGATAAGGGAAAGCTCCCAATTATAGATTCTTGGTGGATTTTCTTATATCATGGATCATTGGATTAAAGGACCAAGCATATGCTTGTGATGATATTGGAGATACCTTTAGGTCTTATGTATTATTGAATAACATGATGTATATGAATGTCTCTTATATCCCCTATTACTAATTTTTATGTTAGTTTGAGATGACATCATTGTATATTACTATGTATATGGATTTTTCAATTTATTCTTGTTTCTTTGTTGTTTATTATTCCACAATTTTTTATTTTATCTATTTATATTATTCCATCTATTGTATTACACTTCCATTATTTATTTCTATTTGTAATATTTGTTGTGTCACTCTGATGCTTGGGTAAAGTTTCCCCATCATATCACCATTCAACCTCGTTGTTAGTTGGTAGACTCTGGAATACAGGGAGCCTCTATTGAGTCCATGTAACCCAATAGTATTGTGAACCAGTTAAGCGGATCTTTGGGTGGTATGAGACAATTACTAAATTAAAACATACATGAAAAATAAAGAAATTCTCACCTGAAATAGTGATTTAAACAAATAATTGTTAATAGATAAGTGGAAAACAATACTATATTTAAATCATATATGGTATAAAATATATAATTATGGTTCTATAATATATTTATAAAAAATATATATTTATTATAATGTAGGTTCGAACACATATGATGAAATTCAAACCTATGGTAAGGGTTTCTCTTCTCACTTTTCCTTCTGTGAGATTTACACAATATTCACCACTTATTACTTTCTATTGTGTATATATTGTCCATTTTGATATGTTTTATCATGAATCTATTTCTATTCTTGGTATTTATAATTTTATTTGAAATTATTTATTTCATGGGTCTTATGTTTCAAAAGTAAACAAAGTGGTAATAGTTTATTTCATAATCCCAGCATTATTCGGGATTATTTTTGTTCATGTCTCCCTTGGTGGAATTAAATAAAATTTATATCTTATAAAAAATATATTTTCTTATCCTCTAGTTATTCATGATCGATTTGAAGTAATGGTACCATTTTCCCACTCTTTGGAACTTAAAATAATTGGCAAATGTTTTAATGAAATTCGGATGTTATTTCCTTCTTAGGCTGAAAATCCTTTTTCATCAAAATCCATATTTTCATTAAAATGTTTTAAAAAATATTTTTAAAATGTTAGAAATAATTTATCAATCAATTTTTCCCCAAATTTACTTTTAATAAAAATTATTGGATTAATAATTTCATTTTCGAAACATAGCATATTTGGATTGTACCAAAAATGTGAACGGAATATTTTTTTAAATGTGTACGAAAAAAACATAACTGTATAACATCATGAACACTCAATATTTTAAATATTAAATTACAATTATTAAATATTTATTTTCAAATAAATATATTATCAGAATTTTTGGTGAGGTTTTTCTTTAAAATTTATATTTTTTGATTGAAAACATTATTCTCCCTGAAAATGTTTTTATTAAAATTCGTATGGTCTTTCTATTCATCAAAACATAATTGTACTTATGTTTCACTGGGGATATGTGGTATTTATATAATCCTTATTCATTATTTGGATGTATTATGATGAATTTGATCGAGGATATATAGTTTTACTACCATTCAACATATTACTCTAGATGGTTTATGATTATGTTTATTTGATTAGGGAAAGTATTAAAATTTCCTATGATAGTTATTTTATAAAAATGTTCTAGTTTATTATCTTTCACCCATATAATATATGGAATTAATTAAAATTAGTAAAAAAATGTTGGGTTTGGGTCATATATATCCCCTTGATTCATTGGCAGGTCTCATGAGACAAATCAGTTGGCCAAATTAGATGGGTTTCTACCAACATATTTAAACCATGTTATCAAATGTATTGGAATTATATTTTAGATATCCTATATTATAAATTCCCACATTATGAGATCATTTATCAATTTACAAGTTATTTTTTTATTATTAAAAATATCCATGGATGATTTTTAAGAATATGTGAATATTTAAATGCCTTTATTTGATCAGTATTTATTTCAATCATATTATTCTGATTTTTTTATTAAGTGGAATGTGTTTTAGTTATTTACCTTTTCATATTGATTATTCCTATTTATTCATGAAAAAATTACTTCATGATTATCCTTATAGAGAATATAATCTCACACATTTTTTATGTTTTATTTCCTTCTAGATAACATAATGTGTATTGTGATCAATATATAGGGATATGCTATGAGGAATAATGTAATTTTCCAATAAAAATATTCATATATTGAAGGTTTAAAAATATAATTTGAATTTCAATTATGTATCTTGTTTCCAATAATAATAAAAAATTTGGTCCTTAGGGATGTGATTCCTTGTAAATTACGCCAATGGACTTGGGAAACCACAGGATCCGGGCTAATGGGGTCGAGGTCCTTATAACTCCTGGTCTAAAAAATAATAATTAATTCATGTTTAGAGAACAAATTTCTCTACACACATTGGAACACCAAAATATATATGTATTTGAAGGATCATTTTTGTGGGATAATATTAATTGGGAAATTGTAGATTATATATCAAGATGCTTTGGTTTTCAATAAGTGAATGCTTAAGGACCACATCTTAAAGGTGTCATGAAACCTCTACCAATTCCTCAATGGAAATAGGATGATATTATTTGGGACATTGTAACTAGATCACCAAATAGTCTAAAAAAAATTAATATATAGGTTTTATTATTGATCTCCTTAACAATTAATCACATTTCCTTTCAATAAGAAAAAATTAACCTCTTATGCACCTCACATGCCCCAATAGTAATGAGGTTTTGAGACATCCGGGTGAACCTATTTAAATTATTCATAACCCTGAACCATTATTTTTATCAATATTATATAAAATCCCCAAAAAGATATCAATGATAAGATATCATTGATCACTTCTTATCATCCTTATATGGATGGACTATCTAAAATGATTATTTTGAAATTAGAAGACATATAGAGGTAATGATCAGATGACATTCAAGGAACATGAGATTAGTAATTATCTTTTAGTGGGATCTCCATATAATAATAGATTCCATTTTAGAATTCTAATTGAACCATATGAATCATTTATTGGGAAAATATTTCATAAATTAATATGTTGGGATAAAAAATGAGAAATAAAGTATTTAGGCCCATTACTTTTTTAGGATACAATAGTTAAAGTGGGGACTATATAGAGTTATAAAAAGGAAACCCAAAGAAGGAAAAAGATTTATGTGGAAAACTGAATGTAAGATTAATAATTTAAGGTGGGATATAATTTTTTCATGAATTTCCACCATTTAAGAGATTTATAATGTTTCTTATGAAAATAAAACGATGTCCTTAGAGTATATAACCTTTTGATATCGTGGAATGAATTGAAGAGACAACATACCTTTTCACAATTCCACCTAGACTATATAATGTACATGATGCATTCCATATATCTTTATTCAGGATGTACATTCCAAAACCATCACATGTTCTCACCCTTGAGTAAATATTATATGAACCCTAATAATCATACTATATAGAGTCAATCCAGATTATTGACTCAAGAGAAAATGTGTTGCAGAATCAAACAACTTAATTGGTGATGGTATTTTGGATAAATAATAAAATAGAAGTGGTAACATGGGAACCTAAAGTAGATTTGATGAATAACTACCCCCCATATAGTAATGAGGAGTCATTATATAAATTTTAAAGATTAAATTTTCTAAGGAGGGGTGATATCAATGTTGAAATAGTGGGTTCCCAAGACCCAACTATGTCATAATTTTGATTACCAAATAATGTATATTATTAGTTATACAATATCTTATCTTTCCATTACAGTGTATAATTTTTTGCGTCCACTATTATAATAGAAATTTCCAAAGATTAATTGTTGTGTCGAGAGGTTATAGCAGATACCGCTCTATAATGAGAACCTTGAGGTACCATGAAATTAATCATAAATATATGTTCTATAGTATATATACATCTTACTGACTGGACACACTAGATGTTTGACTATCAGGTGTTGGGGGCTCATAAGCATTGAGACTTATTCTCAGGAAGTTCGCACTGGGTGATCTCTAGTAGTGATATCATGAGAACAGAGCTGACAATAGAAACACCGCATGTTTTGGGTGTCATTGGTGGTTCCTATCTATAGAAAAGTGTATTGGTCTCCTGAATTAAGATCATTACCAATGTATACCATTTGATTATGTACTTTTATTGAAGGCAAAAACCATGGTATTGAAATCGTGGTGAGATAGCTTGTGTTGGGTGTGTCATTGGTGGTATGACATTGGTTGAATGGTCAAGAAAGGATTTGTTGCTTCCATGTTTATGAAGATATATATCTCAATCCTGGATGATCAGGATGTTGCTGCCTTCATAAGTCTTTCTCCAAATTAGTAAATAGGTAAATCCATCCATATAGATCAAAAAATAATAAAGGAAGAAAAGGATGATGACACAAGTGTGTGTCCTTCTTTATGAGATATTTAATGACAAAGTGATTATAGTACACAGTTAGTGTTTGTATGTTCGTTATCGTTTCTATGAAAATCCTTATCTCTTTAGAGGCCATGAAGGGTTGCTAGACTCTGCTCTTGGTCTGGGAATTTTATTCACTGATATTGAGATAAGGGCCCATAGGGTCGCACACAATAGCATATTCAAGAATCCTCCCTATTTTTTGAATAAATATATGGACTTGGTGGGCCCCACCACAGGGTCCGAGTGTTGTCCAAGTTAATGATCACCAAAATAAATAAATAAATAAATTAATATCCAAGTTATGAATATTTGGGTCTGAATTTATTTAATGTATTTAATGGTTTAGTAAATATGAGAAAATATTAATCAAATGAATATTAGTTTAATATTCATGGTTCATCTAATTTTAATCGGGAATGTTACATGGGTTGAATTTCTCAATTTTTATCATGTAAAATATATATATCATGTATGAGATAAAATAATATAAAATATTGACGTAGTTTAGTTCTTCAAAATTATTTTTTTAGTGGATGTTGAAATAAATGGGGGTCGGGGAACCCACTGGGTATTTTATCAATCTCACTATAAATAATAGAAGAGTTTCCCTCTACTATTGTTCTAATCACTATTCATTCACTTTCATGGAATGAAGATGATATCCTCTCTCTCCTCCTACTCTCAAGAGAGAGAAGCTCTCAATCCAAAAATCTCAGATCAAGATCTCTCTTCAGCATCGAAGGCATCTTGATGTTATGATTTTCTGGATGTCAAAAGCATTGTCATACCTCCATGCTAGCACCTGAAATTCAATGATCGATTCTCCCACAGATTGTTTATGTGCATGTGGATGATCTAGAGGGATCCTGCTATGGATTCTTCAAGCAGCGATTACTAGAGAGAAGTTGCAGTCGAGAACGCCATCGGATTTCGAAGGATAGGTATTCTGTTTATGATTTGTGATCTTTACATTTTACACGAGATCCTCGGACCTCAGTGGGGCTTGGATCATCGTTGTTTATAAGTACCATCGATCCACCGATGAAATATTTTAAATCCCCGGCCCACCGGCTTCCACTGCGGGCCACGAAACCTAATAGTGGTATCAGAGGAATCACATATATTTTCTGAGCCAAATAAAATTAATTTTCATAAAATTAAGTATAGGGTACAAAGATGGTCCCAACAGTTCAAATCACATGGCAATCCGATGTTCAATGACTGAGTTGCGATCATTTTAAATTTTTCAGCGTGGGTACTATACCAGTACTATTCACCAAGGGGTCCTTTGGGAAAAAAATGGGCTTTCAAGACTTATATTCAGGCCACTTGGCCTTGGGCCTTCAGGCTATGTAATGGGTCTCCCTCTACCCAGTCTAAAAGAGGTCTTTGATTTAAATAATAAATTGAGGCTTTGGCCCCAACCTAAAAAAAATTAAAAGGCAATTTAGCCTTTAGAATTTTTTTGAGATGACTTAACTCAAAATTATAAAAATGATGTGTAATAATACTTCAAAATAAGTCTTAATGTTTAAAAAAATAAGTTGAAATGGGGGGGCAGTGCCAAAATGAAAAGGCAAAAAAATATGGGAGCAAAAGGGGTCTGCGCGGACCCCCTGCTTCTTCTTCCTCAGAAAGCCACGGGTGGGCCGCCTGCATGCCGCACCCCAGCTGGCTCCTCCTCTAACTGGGATCTTCCCCTATGCACAAGGCACCCCGGCCACCTCCCAGCCTCCTTCCCATGCCACATCCAGTTGTCGCGCCAAGCGATTGGGCACTCGACTGCCTCCCCTAGGCCGCAGTAGGTCTTAGCGCACCCCAACAAGAGCCCCCATCCATCCAGCATTCCTGGAGAGGTTGTTTCACCCTGCTCAGAACTTCATCCCATGGTTGGGATTCTTGTAACTGACACCACACTGAAGGCGTTCCACCTCCCGACCCTTCCTCTCGGTGACCGACTTCCCCTGCATGCGGCCCGACCGCCATCGGCTCCTTGTCCAGCATGTTGCCACCCTGTCCAGGAACTTGAACAACCCATGCCACTTCGCCACACCCTTATCCCACCTGTAAGAGGCACTGCTGGGATAAATCATACCAATTTCGCTGCCCTCCCTCAGACACCCACAATTCCTATTCCTCCCAGTATCTCACGTTGGCCACCCTCCCCGCTCGTACCGGCAAGAATGTCATTCGTCACGCACCAGGAACCCGCTGCCGCAAACCTCTACCATAGCAGCACATCTCCGGTCCCAGCAACCGCTCTCCTCTGGGAAGATCTTGGTCCACATATCCATCCTCATCACTCAACCTAGCATTGGAGCTGCCACATACCTCACCTGGACGGCATGCAGTAGGGGTTGTCCTGGTTTGTGAGGGACCATCATTTTGGCTGCAAGAATTTTACGCAGAGAAAATTGACTCCGAAACAGTCTTTCTAGATCTCCTCAACTTGTAATGGGTTTGGGCAGATCAACTCAACCTACTATGGCACTTCACGGCCTCATAAGGCTTTGTGTGGCTTTGCCCCGACCCACACAGGCCCTACAATGACGTTTCTGGGACCGATCACTTAAATTAATCAAAGATTATTAATTTAATTTTTGTATATAAATTAAATTAATTAAAATTAATATTGTTTAATTTTATTAATAAATAGATGAAAAATAAATTAAAATTTATTATTAAATTGAATTAAGTTACATTAATAATATTTTGACATTAAAATTATATTAAATAGACGACCAATAATTAATTAAATTATTTTAATTTATTAATCCATTTAATTTAATTTAGATAACCCTTATACTTAATTAATGCATTTTAATTTTATGGCACATTATTTACCTACCTAATGGTCTTGAGAATCATCCTGTGTATGTTTCCTTTTATTTAATTAATTATTTAACTATGTATATTGATTTTAATTAATTAAATAGATAGTATGCGCATTGTCTTTATTTTCAGTTGAAATGTATAAGGGAATGTGTGCCCAATTTACCTGATGTACATTTATCCCACTAGTCCCCCTCGCATGTGTGTGAGTGTTATTGTACATTGGATGAAGATGGAGAATGACATGGACCCTGCCAAGATGAGGCGTTGCACGTTAATGAAGATGGTGAAAGATGACACATGGATTCCGCCAAGACGAGGAGGTACTCCAAGATGTGAAGTGGACTCTTCAAAGATGTAGTGATACTTCAGATGTGAAGCGAACATACAAGACGATCGAAAACTACATAAAGAGTCATGTTTAGACATAGGTATGATGACCTTAGGTCATTTAGATTCTCAAGACCAGTCGAGTGGCATTTAACCTTTATGCATTTATTTATTATTTTATGCATTTTTAACACTATGAAAATACATAAAATAATAAATAATTAAATTAATAAAGAAGTGACGTATGATTTTCTATTAAAGTTTAGTTGTGATCATGATAACATAGATGAACAAGTTTAACAGAAATGGATTACATTCGCTGAGAAAAACCAATAAAATCCTCAAATAAAATAATAAGTCACAATAGCCTTCCATCATTCCCGTTTCAACAAAATATGGTGTTTGGGGAGCCTTTCATGCCATAGCTGAGGGTGCCTCTTACTACCAGGGAGTTATTATTTTGGCGGGGTTGAATTAACTAAAATTGAAGCAAAGAAATAGCCATATCTATCTTGTTTTAATTTTAGAGGAAAACATTGAGTAAATAAGATTATGATTTTAGAAGCTGGGACTTCACTCAACAGATCAAAGAATGGTGAGTTAATGCAGTTGGCCGATCAAAAGCCTACCTTGTACCATCCAAGTATTGTCGTAGCCATATCTTGTAGACTATGTGGGAGGATCCGGGATCCTTGTCACTGGAATACTCAAGAGTATTCAGATTCTATTATAGAGGGTTCCTAGAATTCGATAAAAATAGTGAGAGGAATTTAATGATTAAATTTATCGGTAATGTCACATTTAGAAATCACCATAAAAGAAAAATCAGATAATGTTTATTTTTGTAGAGAATGGAAACCAATACTAAAATAAAATATTGATACATATTATACAAAGTTAATTTTCAAAAAATCAAAAAATTCCTAGTGTAGTATAGGTGGTTGTGAACATTACTACCATAATGGAAATTCAGGGTGCTTGTGTCCCAACCTGTTAAGACACCTCAGAAAGAGAGAGTGTAAAAATTCTTACAGGAGACTCATGAATTAAGAATATACTGGTTTTATCATAATTCTATCATTAATTTATGATGTTAGTATCAGTCACTACAACACCACAAGGATAAAATTAGATGAAGTCTCATCTCCAAGAAGTTTACGAGGAGAAAGTAAAGAAAGATTTGAATGTGATGATTACACTCGCTTTGTGTAAAGTGAAAGACAGTTCAAAATATTTCATGGCGTCCAATTCTTATACCTTATACAACAAATTATTCAAGTTTATTTTAAGGGTAAAGGTGAATGGAATTGAGTAAGTACTTCATTACCTGTGAGGGAACATTATCCAAGTAATAATAATATTAAAGATAGCACAATATTTTGTTCTTATGGTGAATACATTGAATGAAAAATCAAATAAGCCTATGGAAGGTTATGCCAAGGGAACCTTCATGATTTCCTACAAAGAAAATAGGTTGGTTATTTTAGAGGAGGTTATTTTCATCACATATAGAAATAAATTTATGGAAGGTTAAAAAATGAAATAAACTGAAATACAAGAAGTAAGTACTTGCTTCACATTCAGGTATATTCCTCTATTTAAATGTTTCAAACAAAATTCATTGGTATTGAATAAAATATGACAATACAATATGTGTATTTAAATACATTAACCATGTATGTAGAGGAACATTATAAGAAGTATAGTGTATTCTCCAAGCAGCTGAGAAAGGGTGATTCCTAAGTTAGCTGTGAGAAAAACAAAACTTCTAATTTCCAATTTATTGATTCAAATTGAAAAGGTTTCTAAGTATAACCAAAAAAATTATCTCACATTCCATTTGGACATAATGAAAAAATATTCCATGTTATGTAATGAATGTTTTTTATAGTGTCTCATATGCAACAAATAGTTCATACATACTTGAATCAAAGCTAATAAGTGATAAATATATAAATGTAAGACTTAACTAGTTCTGTCAAGATGATTCTCTGTCATGTAAAACAAAATTCGACGTCAATGATATGTCCATTTTGGTATTTAGTTTTGGAATAGCTAAACACCTATGGTATAATTGACACCTTTAGTTTAGAAAAATAAATAGTTATTAATAAAGGTATACCAAAAAGCATCTGAGGTTAGTTCAACTAGAGTGTGTGAACTATTCCAAAGGAAAGCTAGAGGTAAAGATACTTCATAAGATTTCACTATGTAATTAAGGTATATAATAGTGAAGTATATATTTGGTAAGAAGATATGAGTTGGTTCAGATCAGGATATCAAATAATATCTTGAATAACCATTCATCAATCATGAATATGTTGCATTGAGTAATCCCTAAACGCATTTTACCTTATCTACATCACGATATTGATGTTTATAATGAGGATCGATGATGAGTCTTACATATTAACATTGATCCAAAAATCATGTGAAGTGTAGAATTTCCTAAACACTTATGTTAAACATCAATGTTATGATGTAAGTTGTATCAATGTTACAACCTACAGTAACTTACTTCATATTTCAAAAATGTGATTTGAAACAAATTGTGTAAACCTATAACCAATATTCCAACTAAATTGAAAAATGTATATCATAATAGTCATAGTATGATGAAAATACATTACTTCATGAGGCATGTGTTTGGATGCAAATCATTTTATAAGGAAAAACAAACAAACTTGTATCAAGCTAAAAACATGGTGCATCGAAGTAAATATCCTAAAAGTTTCTTAGGATTTTACATAATTTATTAAGATAGAAAAGATGTCTTCAAGTGACTAACAAAATTTCAATAGGAGGGTACACATCTCTATTAGAGATAGTGGGAGAAGAATTGACTTGGACTTAGTCAGTCCTCAAGAATCACAAATGGTTGGAATAGTAAAAATTTTCACATGTTAATGTGGAAGAGGCATATTCTCGTGACACATAATATGTAGGAATAATGAAACCATGGTGACAGTTTTAATATTAACTGTGGCTGGTGATATGTTATTCATTAAGAATAATAAATCCTACAAGTAATTAGTATATGGAAATTATCTAATATTGACATGATTAATTAAAATTCAATAATGGATTCCATTTATCAAATTGTAAAGGGGGTTATAAATTGAATACTGCGGTGGGTATTTAAATGAGATGATACATTAATTTTATAAACCTGGTTCCAATAAGGCTATATTAGTTATACCAAATCAGTATGCCTAAATCCACTATAATTTAACTTAGATAACTTCTATGATCATGATATTGGCCATTGGATGTCAATATCATCTTTCATGGATGGTGTCTATGCAACGCAACTAGAAAGAGATGATGACACCATCAAAGGTCAATGAAGGCTAAAAGCTACTAAAATACAATTCTGGATTAAAGTAACCAACATGATCTTAGGGAATTCATTTCAAATGAATCTTTTCCTTGTGTCAACTGAATGTTAGTTGGAGCGCCAATGTTTTACAAGTAAAATATGTTTGGAAACATATAGAAAACAGATATTGGTCTTACAGTTGTTTAAGACAAAAATAAAAGTAATTACCTAATGATTGACTTAATATAGAAACATATGTTCTGGGTAACATGATATATCGAGGTAGATATAACGGTTTCTTGGACCCAGTCAATCGTACATAATGTGAAATTGTATTGAAAAAAATACAAGTTGGAACAATTCAAGAGATGAATTGTTGCCTATTCCACATGGATTAATATCTTTAGGTCCACTTGTACGGAACATGGGATGATATTAAAGTGGTGAGTTGATTACCATGCACTCTAGTTATAGATCAATAACAAATTCCATAATATGTACAAGAATTGATACTTCGAGGAAATAAATTATAGTAGTTAGATATCAATTATATCTAGGAGCACTATAATAGAAGAAGTCAGAACTATCATCTTGTACATCGGTAAGTAAAAATGATATGTACCTAGTATATAAAGAAGAAGTTATACTAGTTATTGTGGGACATAAACTAGTAATACTTAGATGAATTTGATCTATTATCACAGTTAGTCTAAGGTGATGAGTGGGTCATGATCATAAAATCTAGTGGTATCCAAATCTAATAATATTGAATACATTGTAGCTCCGAAGGCAGCTAAGAAGTAGTTATCAATTGAAACGATTTAATCTAGTTCTCGGATTTTCACCTAGTGAGAAAAATATTATCATAATGTAAATTATGATATTCTTACTATCCAAGTTGTCAAGTTATGACAATGGACAAAAGTGATATACTCGGGGATACCTTATCTTGAGAATTTTTAATCAAGGAGTTGGTTTCTCATACAACAGATAGGCCACGCGATAAAAACATGGTAGACCCAGCAGTTAAATCCATTACATAGCAGAAGCATGATCTTTATCATGTGAGTATCTAACAAGTTTGGTTAGCAAGTTGGCCCTAGTGGAAGTGGGAGTGTTGAAATAGTGGGTTCCCTAGAACCTACTATGTCATACTTTTTATTAGCATATAATGTATATAGTTAGTTTTACATGATGTAATCTTACCATTATAGTGTGGAATTGTGTACGTCGACTATTATTATGGTAATGCCCAAAGATTAATTTTCATTTCGAGAGGCTATAGTAGATCCTAGGATTTAATGGGAACCTCACAATAATATGACATTAATCTTAAATATATGTTCTATAGTCTAGATACATCTTATATACTGGACACAATATATATTTGATTATCAGGTTCTTGGGGCTCATAAGCATCGAGACTTATTCTCATGAAGTTCTCACATAGTGATCTCTAGTACTGAGATTATGATAACAGACCCTCCAATAAGAACACCACATGTTTTTGGTGGCATTGGTCATTCCTATCTATATACATGTGTATTGGTCTCCTCACTTGAGATCATTACCAATGTATACCATTTGATTACGTACTTTGATGCAAGGAAAAAACCATGGTATTGAAATAGTGGCGAGGTATCTTGTGTTGGGTGCTTCGTTAGTGGTATGACATTGCTTGAATGGTCAAGAAAAGATTTTTCACTTCCATGTTTAGGAAGTTATATATCTCTATCCTGGTTGATCAGGATGGTGTTGCCTTCATAAGTAATTGGCCAAATTAGTACAAAGGTAAATCCACCCATATAGATGAACAAATAATAAATCAGGATAAGGACGATGACACAAGTGTGTGTACTAATTTATGATAAATTTAATTACAACGATATTATACTACACATTCAGTATTCGTAGGTTGGTTTTTGTTTCTATTACATTCCTTATCTCTTTAGGGGCCATGATGGGTTTCTAGACTTTACTCTTGGTCTGTGGATTTTATTCACTACTATTGAGATAAACACCTAGAGGGTCACACACAATAACACATTCAAGAATCTGCCCTACTCAGTTGAATATGTATATAGACATTGTGGGACCCTCCTCGGGGTCCGAGTGTTGTCCACGTTAACGATCCCCAAAAAAATTAAAGAAATTCAATAACATTCAAGTTATGAATATTTAGGTCCAAATTTATGTAATGTATTTACATGTTTAGTAATTATGAGAAAATAATAATCGAATGAATATTAGTTTAATATTCAAGGTTCATTTAATACTAAGAGGGATGAAGAGTCGAGTTCAATGGATTTATTTTTATCATGTAATATATTTTATATATATTAAAAGTATGTGATAAAATAATAAATAATATTGATGTAGTTTAGTTCATCAAAATTATTTATTTAGTGGATGCTGAAATAAAAGGGGACCGAGGAACCAACTGGGGATTAGGATCATTACATAACAACATAAAACATGAAATACAACATAATTATTGAAAACTTCCTTTAAATGACCACTACATTCCCTCGTACTTAGCATTGCAAGGGATAACCTGAGGACTTGCGTCAGAAAAGAGTGAGCTATAAATTCCAGTAACAAAATAATCATGGAATAACATGAGGAATAAAAAACATGTTAGAAAATAGTAATATCAATAGAGAACAATAAAATCATAAGCATAAAGGCATTATAGAGCATGATAATCATAACATGGAAATGTGGCAACAACACTTAACATGGAATTAGCATGAGCCAATGCTCATTTCACATGGAGCATGAGTAAATCCACATTGCACATGAGGCGTGAGTAAAATCTCGATGAACATTAATTATCATGAGTAAACACCCATTTCACTTTATGTATCATGATACTATACTTAACCCAATGCATTGGAGCGCTATAAGGGTTAACCCTTTTAAAACATTTTATTTCATGCATAAGTGTGCCACATGGATCATATAACATAGATTCATAAAACATAATAATTTATTCTATGATAAAGGAATGTGGAATTAATACATGAAGCTTTATAATCAACAAGTGAATGTGCATAAATTTGAATACCCTTGATAGAGAAATAGGCATGGTATTCACTACACAATGACATTGTCTTGGAAAATCAGTGCAATTTTGAAAGAGTAATGACGTGACGTAAGAATTCATAAAAATGGTTGATGAGAGAAAAAGGGGTATCTAATCATATGTACACGAAATGGACTGTAAGGGGGTCATATAGATACATGTCCCAGCAGTTGTAATGGAATTTAGAGTCATGATACAAAATATTATCTTCAATGTAAAAGAGGAGAGAGAAATTCCTTTAGGAATTTTGGCATAGTAACAGGTGTACATGGGAGGCATTTAATGAGAGAGAGAGGAGTATCCCATTATTAAAAAATAAAGAGGGAAGTATGAGGGAGGTGATAAACCATACCCCAACATTTATAATTGAAATTAAAAGGGCAGAACAATTTAATGAATATTCGACAAAAATGAGAAAGGAAGAAAAAACCTTTACTTGGAAGTGTGCTTCCAAAGGATTGAGAGAGGCTTGAGAGAGGCTTCTTGGTAGCTTGGGGTACCTTGGGAGGATTCTAGAGAGAGTAGGTCAGAGTTTTGATGAACTTCAAAGGCTTTGAGTGAGGATGAAGTGGGAGCCTGGTTGGGTTTATATAGGAAATGTGAGGGAATTTTTTATTATTTAGGTTTGGGACACCTCACATTAAACTAATCCAAACCACAAACCAGCCCATGGTTTTTGAACATGGTTTTTGGAAAAGGGAAGTGTAAAAAATATTTTATAAGGACAAATTCCGAAATTCTTAAAATAATGAGGTTTTTTATGTGGAGCTGAGTCACGCTGCCAATGAAAACAATTTAAAAAGACAAGATGTTTAATAAGCCTTAAAGGGTCCATTAATGCTTTGTAAAATAAGTCAAATGACCCGAAAACCACATTATGTTAATTTTAAAACATATATTGTCTGAACATAAAGCATATAATATTTTATTACATCACTATTGGGTCATTATGATGTCATAAAACACATTATATATTTAAACTGTATTTAATTTTTACCCAAAAATTTGATTATCTCAGAAAATTATGAAAAATTCACCATTGGATAATTTTGAAATCTTGATTCCAGAAATAATATTTATTTTATCTAAATAATTTTCTAAATCTATTAATTTTTACTTTTAAAATAAAAACTAACATTTATTGAAAATTCATGGGTTTTGACAGAAATGGCTTTCTAACCTTAATAAAAATTATGATTGCATTCATAAAATTATACAATAATTTATATTTAATAAAAATTAATTTATTAACAGTAATAATATTTTATTAAAATATTATTTAACAAAAATATCCATTAATTCATCAAAATATATTTCTTATTTGAATATTAACTAAAAATACTACTTGTACTTTAAAAACTACTTACAAGGTAACAATAATAAAATGAAAGTATATTTATTATATACAAAAATAATGTACATAATCATAGTTATAAGGTCTTGTTACATAACCCCTTATAACACCTGCATAAGACTGAAGAGTAAGGTGTGTGATGGTGATAGACTCTTGGGTGGCTCAGATAACATTGCCCGAGTGGTAATCTCTATCAACTTCCACTTCTCTTGTAGGTGGTCCCACTCGAGCTTAACATGTTGTAGCTCGGCTTGGGCATGGTCAAGAGCGAAGCCCAATGATGCCACCTCTTTTTCGAGCTCCAACAAATGGGCTTCGTATGGGGAATGTCTACTGGATGAGGTCATCGCTTCCTTTTTCTGAGTAAATTGGATTCATTAAAGACCTATATTAATACTAATCATGTGATCACTATTCAATGACCATATTAGCAAAGGTAAAAATTCTAAACAGTATTTTAAAATCCCAAAACATAAAATCAAACAAGGTTAAATTTTATATAAACATTTTACATAAAGGGACATTTAATTAGATGAAGATGGATTTCCCTTAATGAAATTTTGGGTCATTAAAATATTCCCCCCATAAAAAAATTTCACCATCAAAATTTTATTTTCCCAGACTAAAATAGATGTATGTAACTATGCTTCATCATTTCCTCTGATTCTCACGTCACTTCTTTAAACTTTTGGTTTCACCACAACACCTTGACAAGGCACATTGTCTTATTTCGTAGAACTTTTTCTCTATGATCTAATATCTTCACCGGTTGATCCTCATAAGAAGGTTCATCCTCTTACTGTACCACCTCTGAAGAGAGTACATGTGAAGGGTCCGGTATGTACTTCCTTAAGAGGGATACATGAAAGATATCATGTACTTTGGCCATGGTAGGTGGAAGTGCTAGTTGATAGGCCATAACCCCGACATGATTAAGAATCTCGAAGGGGCCAATGTACCTTGGACTTAACTTCCCTTTCTTTCCAAACCTCATGACCTTCTTCCATAGAGATATGCATAGAAATACCATGTCTCCAACTTTAAACTCAAGGCCTCATCAATGGTTATCTTCATAAGTCTTCTATCATCTTTGAGATACCTTGATATGATGTTGAATGGTTTTCACCTTCTCCACCATTTCTTTGACCATTTCTGGTCCAAGCAGCTTACGCTCACCAACCTCATCCCAACACGCCAGTGTTATGCACCTTTTATGATAAGGGGTTCATATGGTTCCATTTGGATGCTTGAGTGGAAACTGTTATTATAAGAGAAATAAACAAGAGGAAGATATTGATCCCATCCTCCTTTAATGTCTACTGAGAATGCTCTCAATATGTCCTCAAGTGTTTTAATTGTTCGCTCGGATTGGACATCAGTTTGAGGATGGTAGGCCGTACTGAAATTAAGTTCAATATTCAGAGCATGTTGAATACTCTTCCAAAAATTAGAGGTGAATATTGGATCTTGATCGGACACAACAGATTGTGGTACTCCATATAGCCTTATCACTTCCCTGATATATATCTATGCCAGTTGATCCAATGAGAAATCCTCCAATATAGAAATGAAGTGTGCAGCCTTTGTAAGATGATCCACAAAAACCCATATTGAATTGTTGCCTTTGGATGTCTTCAGAGGTCTGGTGAAAAAGAACATGGGGATGTTCTCCCATTTCCATTATGGTATTTGCAATCGTTGCATCATCCCCTTAGACATCTTCCTCTCTTCCTTAACTTTTTGACACACCAGGCACCTTGAGGTATATTCTGCAATCTCCTTATTCCTATTATCCTACCAATAATGGTCCTGGAGATCTTGAAACATCTTTGTGTTTCCTTGGTGAATAAAGAAATTTGAATTATGTGCATCATCAAAAAGTTCCTTCTTCATATCCGGACTTAATGAAACACATAGTTTTTTCCCAAATATCGCAATTCATTCTTCATTATCATTAATGTAAGAACCCGAGTTTTTAGAATGGATCAAAATCCAGACCCTATTTGAATTTTTGACTAGTTTCTGAGGAAACAGGAGAAAACAGGAAGTTTTTGGAAATTTCGGGACTACACACTGTGTACATGTTAAGAGAGTGTCAGCTGTTTGCTAGCCAAGTACATGTCGTGTGGTGACCGTGTAGAAATTTCTTACTGCATGGGATGTAGTTTTAAACACATCGTGTATCCACGACTGTGTGGTGGCCATAAATGGTGTGTTGGACTATTAGCCCGGTAGAACCAGGTAAACACGGTGTTCCCCTTGGACACGCCGTGTAGTCTATCTATGTGTGAGGGATATACATGGCGTGTGGGTAAGTCAGTGAGGAAGAGAAGGGAAACCAAGTACACGTCGTGTATCCATAGGTACACGTTGTGTACTCATGTCTGCATGTCGGCGAAATCCCGGCCACCAAATGAATAGTTAAATGATATAAACACGACGTGTAGTCATGAAGTACACAACGTGTACTTTATTTTATTGTGCTAAAATGGGCAGTAGCCTCGTTTTTAAGGCAGAACACAATTCATTCACCTGGCTTCACTAACCAAGTCGGTCGAACCTATTTCATTATATCGATTGTCCGTCCGAGACCCTTTTCCAACTCCTATTGATGCGTTGGAACTCCCTAGGTAAGGCCTCAATTCCCCTTTGGCTTTATTTTTTGGTTTTCATTAAAGAGAAGGTTATATGGGTTTGAACAGTATTGAATCTTTTGTAGATTTACCGTGTTTTAGACCTAATTGGTGGCTGTTGCCGGAGGAGTAGCATCGTACGAGTCTCAGGTTGGAGGTGTATACTTCATTTTGTGTTTTCGTGGTTGTTTGGGTGATGTGGCCTACAACACATTTTCAGGTATTTTGAGCGGGACCCATTTTATCTGTTGTTTCATATTGAATTGCTTATGGGACCTATGGGATGCCATTGGGTATTCCCTATTGCCAGTTTGTGTGAGAGGGTCGGGTGAGGGGTCATTGCTCAACGGGGAATATTGGCTAGGGAATGCCAAAATTGTTTTAATTGAAATATTAATGTGTTTAACTATTGAGTTTAATTAATTAAATCCTAATATAAATTTATAGAGGCATTTAAGCCCTCAGTGCTGGTATGGGACAGCACCTTGCATAGTGCAATTAAACTGTTTAGTTTGTTATGCCTGTTTATATTTTATGTTTAAATTTATTATATATGAAATTACATAATGGCATCTGCTGGACCATTTGGGTGGTGTTGGGCATGGCCCATATATTCTTGAGTGATGTGGATCACAGGTTGGGCTTGGCCCGGGTTACTTTGGGCGGTTTTGACCACGGGATTGGGCATCATGGACGACTGCATGAGGCAGTACGACTGTCAGGTTGGGCATGGCCTGAGTTACTGTGATAGCAACTCCATCGGACATGAGTGACATGGTCGTAGGGACACGAGGTTTCAGATGTCTGGTGGCTTAGGTACTGTTTTGGTGATTACCGCTCACCCAGGACTTTGAGTAGTGTGCACACAGAGATACTCTGTGATGAGGTGGTTTCTACCACTCCTATGGGTAGAGGCCCCTGTAGTTTCAGTTAGGTATTTTGGTTTGGGGTGCTTCCGTAGAAATCCACGTGGGAGGTGAGTAGCCTTTAGGGGATAACATTGAGACTATCGGGTTGGGGGCCAAGGCTCACCATGATTTGAGGGAAGACATCGCTGTTCCTCCGAGCTACTTCTTGGGCTTTCCTTCGGTACATCGATAATTGAGACTAAAGGTGTCAGGAGGCACATGGTTCCGGGCTACTATCCTTGTGCGTGCCTTTGGGATGTCGGTACTTGAGACATGAGGTGTCAGGTGGAACATTGTGCTGGGTTACACGACAAAGATTCCGGCATTTTCCGAAGTAGGTGACACTCCATGGTGGTTGTTGAGCCCTAGTAGAGAATGTGTTTACTTGTGTATTGTACTATTTACTACTTTCCTTGTAATTCATAACTACTTAAACACATATATTAGGTACGCACTGTTGGGCAGTATCCTACTATGATTTGTCTCACACCCTGCACGGGCCCTTTGGGACGCGTGCAGACTTTATGGATTAATGTGCAGGAAAGAGGCCAACATCAGAAGATGGGTTGCGTTAGTTATTTCATGGAGATGGTATGGACCTTGAGATCATGCCTAGATTGGGTTTACTTTGTTTTGTTTACTTTTCTGTATCGGCATGCTTACTTGTTGTAGCTACTGTTGGTTATCCATTGGCACCCTTTTTATATTTAGTTGTGTATGACCTACTTTGGATGCATGTTTTACTATTTAGTAGTAGTAACATGTTATCAGCATGATGTTGTGTTTATTTCCGCTGGTGTTGTCATATTTACTGCTTTTGCTGTTTATCTATATTGATTGTGCTTCAACTCTAAGGGTCTGGTTCGAGTCTATTGAGTCTTTCATTCCGCTGCATCTTTACTGTTATACTAGGACCAGTACCCTTATTATGATCCTCCGAGAGGGTATAGCCTCCCCACTATACCTACCAGACCATCGCTGCTAGTCGACAGCCTTTGGCATTCAGGGGAGGTGTGCCTAAGGTAGTGACACCCGACCCGTTCAGCACTGTTCGGGTGGCTAGCCGGGTCCGGGTCATTACAAAGTGGTATCAAAGGACTTCTTGACAAGGATTTAGTAGCAGTGTTTTTATGGATACTAATGAGATTGAGACTTCTCTTTTTATTTCTACTAGTTTTACTGTTTAGAATATGGTAGTCTAGAGATAGGTTGTTACTGGAACTGGGTTTCTAGCTTGTGCTTCGGTGCCTGTAGCCCCAGGTAAGAGGGATGGACCAAGTTGAAAAAGGTGGGAATTGCTGTTTTTATTTTGCTTCGATTACGGTTTATATGATATCCAACTTGGTGTCTCATTTGGTGTGTGAGGTTATCTATTGTGATATGTGACGCTTGACCTGGTACGGTAAGAGAGAATTGGACCTTGTCCCAGTATGGCAAGACTACATTTCTTGGATTTTGATAGACACATTTTTAGTGTATTTCAATTTCATAATTGCACGTATTCTTTGTGAAGTGATAATGCCATGTGAATAAAATCAATTTCCATGCTTTATCTGCTTTGATATGTCAATTGGTAAAATTCCTGATAGAATTTCTAGTTGCGCAATGTTTATGCCATGCTTTATATTTTGTAAAATTGCATGTGGAGTGATATTTGGGTTTTACTCTTATGAGAGCAGGTAGGTACTATGGCTGAGGCATTGTAACCTTTAGGATTGGGTGACTCAGTCTTCGGTTTGAGACAACGTGAGTTGTCATGATGGGAATGGCCTGAGGTAATTTTGATATATGGATCTATTGAGGGCGGGTAAGGAGGCCATGAGGCCGGGGTGCCATGGGGCATGGGTTTTAGTGAGGGGGGAGTAAGGGTAATTGTTATGCACTACCTTTTACTGCTTTCCTTATCTGTGTAGAATATATTGTTATATATAAATGGGCTAGCTGACCATTTATGGTATTCAGTGGGTTACTCCTTCAAGACTTGATGGAGCGTCTGGTAGGAGATGATACAGTGCCGTAGGACCAGGCTTAGAATTTGGTACAGGGAGAGCACGAGTCGTAGGTACAGGATAAGGGAATATGATCATGTTCATGATCTAGTGCATGCAGGACAACAACCGGGTTTGGCAACGTTCAGACCACGGCTTGATGAGCAGCTCCGAGCTAGACTGGTGCGTGTCTTGCAGGGGATTGATAGAGGCATGCAGAGTACGGATCCTTCTATGGTGTATCTAAACCGGGAGTTCCAGTCAAAGCACCCGCCGCTTTTTTAGGGTGAGGGTGGTCTGCAGGCGGATGAGAACTGGATAGAGAGTATGGAGATGATATTCGAGTATCTAGAGATGCCTCCAGGGCAGAGGGTCAAGCTAGAGACGTACATGCTAAGAGGATCGGCGAAGCGTTGGTGGGGTGTACAGGTTCAGGCTCATAGGAATGAGAGAATGGAATGGAATGACCTAGAGGATTGGTTCTTTGAGTACTTATACCTGGAGACACTAAGGACAGAGAGAGCTCGGGAGTTCTTGAGTCTTCATAAGGGAGACATGTCTGTCATGGACTACATTGCTACCTTCACAGAGTTGTCTCGCTCTGCACCAGGTATGGTGAGAAATGATGCGACTAGGGTGAGGCGCTTCGAGGATGGCTTACAAAACGCCATTCAGGTCCATGTGAACATCATCAGGCTGGGTTATTTCTCCGAGGCAGTGAATCAGGCACTTATAGTTGAGGGCAACGAGAAATAGAAATCTCGCTTGGGTAGGGCGACAGCTTCAGGTGATGGTTCCGACAGTATGAAGTGAGGGCGGGATGAGTTCCAGCAGGGAAGTAAGGCTAGGGATTCAGCTAGACCACCTCGTGGTAGTTGTTCAATGATTTTATTTCAATGTGGATAGCCGGGACATGTTCAGGCACAATGTGATAGGCCTCCGAAGGAGTGCCGGGCATGTGGACAGGACAGACATCTGGAGAGGTTTTGCAGGCAGCCTTCTCAGATAGCCGGTGGACAGGGACCAGGACAGACTGTACCATCTTGAGTTGGTTTAGGATTGGTACCCGGAGAGGGTAGTCGAGGTTTAGTTGTTCGCGGAGGTTGTGACATAGATGGTTGGACCTAGAAGAGGGTTCAGTGGTCGGTGACTGCAGCAGTATCGCATGGAGTTCAGGCGTCAGGCAGCCGTATTTCAGGCCAGGTGCACGCCATGAAGCTGCCAGAGGCTGGGCAGGCTGGTGAGCTGACAACGGTTAGAGGTACACCGTGGTGTGGCCGTGATATCCATGATTTCTTTTTTGGCATTACTTATAGAGTCGTGTCTGTTTTGAGTGCACATGGAGCACATGATCTATGTGGAATGACTAGATGCTAGTGATTGGAATTGGCACCATATCGGGTGTGTGATATATTTTATATATGTATGTATGAGGTGCATGGCATCGGGGCATCGAGGATGCGGGTTACATGAGGTGCTAGGAACCAGGACATCGTAGAGGCATACACCGATGTGGTGCGGGATACGTTGGGTGTTGGGAATGACAAAGGAGCAGCAATGGGTTGTAGGGGTGGAGATGCATCACGGGAGGCCTATGCATCCAGAAAATTGGTTAGTAAACCTTGGTTTCGTTGAGTTTTGTTGGGTTGAGACCGGGTTAGGCGATTCCTAAGGTGGGGAGCCCCCGTGAGGAATTTATCCAGAACCCTGAGACTGGGGGAGTCCAGGTTACTTTGAACGGAGTGGAATGTTTGGTGCCATCTTAGGGTTTCGTTTGATAGCTCTGGGATGAGCTATGTTAAGGTGGGGAGATTGTAAGAACCCGGGTTTTTAGAACGGGTCAAAATCCCGACCCTGTTTGAATTTTTGACTGGTTTCTAAGGAAACTAGAGAAAACAGGAAGTTTATGGAAACTTCCAGACTACACGCCATGTACTTTTAAGTACACATCGTATACATGTTATGTGAGTGTTGGTCGTGTGCTCGCCAATTAAATTTTATGTGGTGACTGTGTAGAAATTTCTTACTACACTGAGTGTAGTTTTAAACACGCCGTGTATCCCCGACCGTGTGGTAGCCATACATGGCGTGTAGGCCTCTTGGCCGGGTAGAACCAGGTACACGCCGTGTTCCCCTTAGACATGCCGTCTAGTATAGCTGTGTATGAGGGATATACATGGCGTGTGGGTTAGTCGGAAAGGAAGAGAAAAGAAACAAATTACACGTTGTTTATCCACGGGTACACGTCGTGTAATCATGTCAGTAGGTCGGTGGAGTCCCAGCTGCCAAAAGAACAGTTAGATGATATATACGCGGAGTGTAGTCATGAAGTACATGCCCAATACTTTCTCTTTTTTTTGTACTAAATGGGAAGTAGCCTCGTTTTTGAGGCATAAAAAAATTCCTTCACCCAGGTTTGAGAACCAAGCCAGCAAAACCTATTTCCATCTCTCGATCGTCTGTCCGAGACCCATTTCGAACTCAGATTGATGTTTTGGAACCCCCGAAGTAAGGCCTTGATTCCGCTTTGGCCGTTTTGTTTGATTTTGGTTCTAGAACAAGTTATAAGGGTTTGAACGGTATTGAATCTTTTATAGATTTACCGCAATTTAGACCAAATTGGCGACTGTTACCAGAGGAGTAGCATCGTACGAGTCTCAGGTATATGGTGCATACTTCATTTTGTGTTTTCTTGGTTTTTTGGGTGACGTGGCCAACGACGCATTTTTGTGTATTTTGAGCGGGACCCGTTTTATCTACTGTTTCATATTTAATTTCTTGTGGGACCTATGGGATGCCTTTGGGTATGCCATGTTTCTAGTTTACGTGAGTGGGCTGGGTGAGGGGACATTGCTCATCGGGGCATTTTGGTTGGGGAATGCCAAAATGGTTTTAATTGAAATATTAATGTGTTAAACTGTTGAGTTTAATTAAATAAATCATGATATAAATTTCTAGAGGAATTTAATACCTCAGTGCCAATATGGGACAACACCTGGCATAGTGCAATTCAATTGTTTAGTTTGTTCTTCCAGTTTATGTTTTCTATTTAAATATGGTATATACGCAATTGATGAATTGCATCTATTGGAACCATTGGGTGGTGTTGGGAAAGGACCAGATATTCTTGAGTGATGCAGATCACAGGTTGGGCTTGGCCCATGTTTCTTTGGGTGGTTTTGACCATGGGATTGGGCGTCATGGTCGTCGGTTTGAGGCAGTACGACTGTTAGGTTGGGCATGGCCCGGGTTACATAGATGGAGAGGCCTTCAAACTTGAGGGACATGGTCGCAGGGACACGAGGTGTCAGATTTGTGGTGGATTAGGTACTATTTTGGTGATTACTGCTCACTCAGGACTTTGAGTAGTGTGCACACAGAGATACTCCTTGATGAGGTGGTTTTGACCACTCGTGTGGGTAGATGCCCACGTAGTTGTGGTTAGGTATTTTGGTTGGGGGTTCATGCTGTAGAAAGCCGCATGGTAGGTGAGGAGCCTTCAGGGGATAACATTGAGACTATCGGGTTGGGGGCTATGGCTCACCATGATTTGAGGGCAGACATTACTATTCCTCTGGGCTACTTCTTGGGTGTGCCTTTAGGACGTCGATACTTGAGACACAAGGTGTTAGGAGGAACATGGTGTCGGGATACTATCCTTGGGTATGCATTTGGGATGTCGGTACTTGAGACACAAGGTGTCATGTGAAACATGGTGTTGGGTTACACGACAGAGATTCCGGCATTGGCTGAAGAAGGTGACACTCCGTGGTGGCTGTTGAGTACCAGTGGAGTCTGTGTTTACTTGTGCATTCTACTATTTACTTCTTTCCTTGTAATGCATGACTGCTTAAACACATATATTTGGTATCCACCGTTGGGTGGTATCCTGCTAAGATTTGGATCACACCCTGCAGGGGCCCTTCGGGACGCGTGCTGACTTTATGGATTTACATGCAGGAAAGAGGAAAGCATCAAGAGCTAGGCTATGTTAGTTGTTGCATGGAGATGGTATGAACCTTGAGGTCACACATAGCTAGGTTTTACATTGTATTGTTAAATTTTTTTCATCAGCATTCTTACTTGTTATAGCTACTGTTGGTTAGCCATTGGCGCCCTATTTATATTCAGTTGTGTATGACCTGCTTTGGATGCATGTATTACTATTTAGTAGTAGTTACATGTTATCAGCATGCTGTTGTGTTTATTTCCACTACTATTTTTATATTTAATGCTCTTGTTGTTTATCTTTATTGATTGTGCTTCTGCTCTGCGGGTCTGGTTCGATCCTGCCGAGTCCTTCTTTCTGATGCATCTTTACTATTATACTTGGACCAGTACCCTTATTATGACCCTCCGAGAGGGTATAGCCTCCCCACTATACCTAACAGACCCTCACTGCTAGTCGGTAGCCTTTGGAATTCAAGCGAGGTGCGCCTAAGGTAGTGACACCCGACCCATTCGGCACTGTTCGGTTGGCTGGCCGGGTCCGGGTCGTTACAATTAAACTCTGAGGTTTTCCCTTTTCTGATATCTTCCACTTATTCTTGAATTCCCACATCATCCTTTTGAGAATCCTTTAACCTTTACAAAAGTGATGGTTGAGAAATCATTTGTGAAAGGATTGATGATGTTCCCTTCTTTATGACTCTCATGTCCATCTTCATCAAATCTAAGAAGATTGGATCCTTTCCAATTCTCATTAATTATAGAATCGTTGGGTCCTTTCTACTTAGGGCATCCACCACCTTGTTCGCTTTCCCAGGGTGGTAATGGATTGAGCACTCATAGTCTTTTTTCAGCTCTAACCATCTTCATTGGTGCATGTTCAAGTCTTTCTGTGTGAATATATACTTGAGGCTTTTCTAGTCCGTATATATTTCACACTTCTCCCCAAAGAGATAATGCCACCAAATTTTCAAAGCGAAGATCACTACCGCCAAATCGAGGTCATGTGTTGGATGGTTCTATTCATGAACTTTCAATTTCCTTGAATCATAGGCAATTAATTTGTTATTTTTCATCAACACACATCCCAAGACCTTCTTCGAAGCATCACTGAATACCACAAAAAGTTCTCCACTTGTGGGTAAAGTGAGCACGGGTGCAGTGATAAGCCTACTTTTCAACTTCTTGAAGCTTTTTTCACATTCATTACTCCAAGAAAACTTTACACCCTTTTGAGTTATCTTGGTAATAGGGTTGATCAATCGTTATAAATTTCTCACAAATCGTCGATAATATCTAGCTAACCCTAAGAAGCTATGGATATTAATTACTTATGATGGCCTCAACCATCCCTCAAATGCATCTGTTTTGAAGGGATCCATAGATATCCCATTACTTGAAATGATATGGCCCAAGAATGAGACCTCCTTGAAACAGAACTCACACTTGTTATACTTTTCATAGAGATTCTCCTTTCTCAAGGTCTCTAGTAAAGTTCTTAGATGCTCCTCATGATCCTCCTTGTTTTTGTGGTATATCAGAATATCATCTATAAAGACTACCACAAATTTGTCGAGGTAATCTGTAAAGACTCTATTCATCAAGTCCATAAAGATTTCTGGAGCATTAGTGAGTCCGAAAGTCATTACTATGAATTCATAGTGCCCGTATCTTGTACAAAATGTAGTCTTGGGGATATCTTCATTCTTCACCCTTACTTGATAATATCACAACTGCAAATCCACCTTGGAGAAGTATTGTAATCCACGCAACTGATCAAACAAGTCATCAATTCATGGGAGAGGATACTTGTTCTTTATCTTGATTTTGTTGAGATCATGATAATCGATGCAAAGGCGCATTGACCCATCATTCTTCTTGACGAAGAGGACCGGTGCACCACATGGTGAAGCACTTGGGCATATAAACCATTTACCCAGATTCTCCTGTAGTTGTTTCTTCAGCTCCTCAAGCTTCACAGCAGCCGTTCTATACAGAGTCTTGGATATTGTCAACACCAAAGGTATAAGATCAACTGAGAATTCAGCATCTCTTCTAGGAGGATGACCTGGAAATTCCTCAGGAAACAATTCATCGAATTACCTCAAAATAGGCATTTCTTATAGTATGGTTGCCTCCTCAGACTCAATCATATAATCCAGATACATGTGCTCATAGGGTAGTAATATCCATACTTGAGATGATGGATATAAAGAAGATTCATCTTCCTCCTTGCACTTGTAAAGAATCGGGGGTCGATTCTCCATATGGAGAGTGATTTCCCTCTCACAGAAATTTATGTTGGCTCTATATAAGGAAAGACAATACATTCCAAGAATGGAATAAAATTCCACCAGAGGGAGTATGAAGAGGTTCCCCGGGAAGTTGAATCCACATATTATGTTAGGGGAGGAGTTATTTTCATGGGATTCAATGATTTCTCCATTTTCCATACTCATCGACATCTTTGCGTCCATGATTTGTGGTGGTGATGAGATTGTTCTACTAAACATTCAAGATATAAAAGAATTTGTAGAACATGAACCAAAAAGTACGTTCACTATTCTTGAATGAATAACTAGCGTACCTGTCAACACTTCATTGTCGGGGTTCATTTCGGCAGTAGTGATGGAAAATTCTCACCCTTTCTGCCTTGGATGTTATTGGTTGCCTCCAAAATCCCATGGGTTAGGGAACTGATTTTCAAGATTCCCTGGTTCTTTGAAGTTGTATCAATTAACAATGCGTTAAGGTTCAAATGGAGTGTTCCTCTCCCTTATTACAGCCGCGGGTTTTTCTTGCCGATAGTTAACAACTAGGTGCCCTTCTCTTCCACACCTAAAGAATTTCCTCATCCCCTTCAGGAAATTTATGAGGTGCTTCTTTATGAAACTTTGGCAAGTGGGGTGTTGGATCTTCTTAGTACCATTGGATTTATCCATCGGACCACCAGCATTGAAGTTCACCTTAATCTTCTTATCCCCATGATACCCCTGAGATTCTCCAATATCCATTTCAGCCTTGAGGGCACATCAAAAAATTTCCACATAGCTGTCGAAGTCACGAATCGCCATTCCTTTCCGCATGCAAGGTTTCAGCCCACCAAAGAAGTGGTCAACCTTTCATTAAGGGGTAACAACAAAGCTGGATGTGTATAATGCAAGCCTTGGGATGTTTACCTCATACGCTTCAACAGATTCGTCGCCTTTATTCTCGAAGGAAAGGAAGTCCCTTTCCATCTTAAGCCGGAGGGTACATGAAAAATATTTATCGAAAAATATATTCCAGAAATCCTTTCATTCCAACACCTTGATCTCCACTTCAGGCTTTGTATATCTGATCAACATAAACCATTGATCAACTTCACCCTCCATATGATAAGCAGCCTGAAGAACCTTCTCATGTTTAGAACATTAAAGGATAGATACGATCTTTTCAATGGAGTTGATCCATTGTTCGATGATTGAGGGATCAGACGATCCATTAAAAGTAGGAGGCCTTTGTCTCATGAAGATATTGAGAGCGACTTGTTCTTTCCTAGGGGGGTGAACATTCCTCTTGACCAATGTTTCTATTCAAATCTTGAGTTAGCTGAGAGAGAAGTGTTCCAAAGTTTGTGATTCTCGCTCCCATTGGATTGGGCATCTCATTAGTATAATCATCACATTGATCTTCACATCAGTTGTTAGCCCGATTCCTCCTATTACTGGCCATTAGCTAGAATAAAAGGAATGTTAGTGGTAAAACGTAATGGGTAATACAAGGAAAAAACTCATGACTTATAAATAACTCTTACTTCCATAACATATGAATCTATTGGCTTCAGTCTATGTTATCCATGATCTACTTTCTAACATATATTTTTATGGAATTTTTTGGACCCTTAATAATGGTTCATACTAAGCTTGTGAATTTACCAAAGCATATCCCTTGGGAGTTTCGTAACCAAGAGTGCATCAAGGCCCATTGTCATGCAAGATTTCCTGTTCGAGTCTAGTTCAAACCGTTGTTTTCAGGTTTTACCCCTAGGATACGTCTATGCCAGAGCCGCCTATACCTGCTCGTATCCAGACATATATGTATTTTCATGATAAACCACTTACTCAATAATCACCAAAACTTAGGGATGTTTTTATTTTACATAGTCTTATCTCTAAGTCATCACAAGGTTTTTCTAATCCTAGTCCCAAAAATAACTAAACCTATCCTCGGATATCCACTATGAAAACCTAGCTTTTTATTACACAATTAAACATAATTTATTACAGAAACTTCCCTTGATACAACATAGAAGATCGAGAGGTCTAGTGTCTTTGGGGCTTAGTATCATTACATAACAACTAAAAACATGAAATACAATATCTTTATTGAAAAATTCCTTTACATGACCACTACATTCCCTCGTACTTTGCATTGCATGGGATAGCCTGAGGACTTGCATAAGAAAGGGTGAGCTATAAAGCCCAGTAAGGGAATAATCATTGAATAAAATGAGGAATACAATACTTGTTATACAGTAGGAATATCAATAGAGCTCAAGAAAATCATAAACATAAAGGCATGATAAAGCATGATAATCATAACATGGAAATGTGGCATCAACACTTAACAAGGAATTACCATGAGTAAATCCTCACTGCACAGGAGGCACGAGTAAAACCTTGTTGCACTTGAATTATAATGAGTAAACAACCATTTCACATGGAATATCATGATACTATACTTAACCCAATGCATTGGAGTTCTATAAGGGTGCACCCTTCTTAAACATTTCATTTCAGGAATAAGTGTTCCACATGGATCATATAACATGGATTCATAAAAAATAATCATTTATTCCATGATAAAGGAATGTGTAATTCATACATGAAACTTTATAATCAATAAGTAAATATGCATAAAGGTGAATACCCTTGATAGGGAAATGGGAATGGTATTCACTACACAATGACATTGGCTTGGAAAATCGGTGCAATTTCGGCAGCGTAATGGCGTGACGTAAGATTTCATAAAAATGGTTGATGAGAGATAAATGGGTGTATCATAATATGTACATGAAATGGAAAGTAAGGGGGTCATATAGATACATTTCCCAAAAAAATTAATGTAATTTAGAGTCATGATACAAAATATTTTCTTGAATGTAAAGAAGAGAGATAAATTCTTTTCAAAATTTCGGCATAGTAATGGGTGTACATGGGAAGAATTTAATGAGAGAGAAAGGGGTATCCCATCATTAAAACATAAATAGGGAAGTATGTATGAGGTTCGAAACTATATCCCAACATTTATAATTGAAATTAAAAGGTCATAACAATTTAAAGAATATTGGACAAAAATGAGAAAGGAAGAAACAATCCTTACTTGGAAGTGTGCTTCCAAAGGATTGAGAGAGGATTGAGAGAGTCTTCTTTAGAGCTTGGGGCACCTTGGGAGGATTATAGAGAGAGTAGGGAATAGGTTAGATGGACTCCAAAGTCTTTGAGTGAGGAAAAAGTGGGATATTTGGTGGGTTTATATAGGAAAGCTGAAAAAATTCTTTATTATTTAGGTTTGGGACACCTCACATTAAACTAATCCAAACCACAAACCAGTCCTTGGTTTTTTCCAATGTTTTTTTGAAAACGGAAGTGGAAAAAAATATTTTATAAGGAAAAATTTCTAAATTCTTAAAATAATGGGGTTGCTTATGTGGAGGTGAGTCACACTCCCAAGGAAAACAATTTAAAAAGACAAGATGTTTAATAAGCCTTGAAGGGTCCATTACATCTTTGTAAAATAAGTCAAAAAATACCAAAACCACATTATTTTAACGGTAAAACATATATTGACCGAAAATAAATCTTATAGTATTTTATTACATCACTATTGGGTCATTATGATTTCATAAAACACCTTATATATTTAAACGGTATTTAATTTTTACCCAAAAATTTGACTGTCTCAGAAGATTATGAAAAATTCACCATTGGATAATTTCGACATCCTGATTCCAGAAATAATAATTATTTTATCTAAATAATTTTCTAAATATGTTAATTTTCACTTTTAAAATAAAAACCTACATTTAACGAAAATTCACTTGTTTTGACAAAAATGGCTTTCAAACCATAATAAAAATTGTGATTGTATTCATAAAATTGTACTATCATTTATATTGAATAAAAATTAATTTAATAACCATAAAAATATTTTATTAAAATATTATTTAACTCAAATATCCATTAATTCATCAAAATATATTTCTTAGTTTAATATTAACTAAAAATACTATTTGTTCTTTAAAAACTATTTACAAGGTAACCATAATAAAATGAAAGTATATTTATTATATAAAATAATAATATACATAACCATAGTGCTAAGGTCTTGTCACACAACTCCTTATAACACCCGCATAAGACCTATGAGTAAGGTGTGCGATGGTGACATACTCTTGGGGTGGCTCGGATAACATTGCTCAGGTGTCAATCTCTATCAACTTCTACTTCTCTCATAGGCGGTCCCGCTCAAGCTTAACCTGTTGAAGTTCAGCTTGGGCTTGGTCAAGAGTGAAGCCCAATGATTCCACCTCTTTTTCGAGCTCTGAAAAATGGGCTTTGTATGGGGAACGTCTTCTGGATGAGGCAATCGCATCCTTTGTCTGGGTAAATTGGATTTGTTAAAGACCAATATTTATACTAATCATGTGATCACTATTCAACAACCATATTAGCTACGATCACAATTATTAATAGTATTTTAAAATCAAAATACATAAAACAAATGAAGTTGAAATTTTATATAAACATTTTACATAAAGGGACATTTAATTAGATCGAGAGGGATTTCCAATAATGAAAGTTTGGGCCGTTAAACACCAGGGCTCGGATCTTCGGTGTCGACAAGTATCGTCGATCCACTGATGAAATTTTTTAAATCCTCGGCCCACCAACTTCTATTGTGGGCCCCAAAACCTAACAAACAGCACCTGAGATTCAACTATAGTAAGTAAGCTTATCTTTTTAGGAGTCTATATCAAGATGAAAAAATATTTAAATAATAATTTGAATAAAACATAAAATATAAAATTTCATAAATTATAATTGAATAAATTTAATTCATTTTTAAATTTAGAATGTCAAAATTAACTTTTGTTGAATTTTTAATATTTTTCCGAAATAGATAAATTTGATGCGAATATTGAAAAACATCAATATTACAATACCATTAAATTAATAAATTTATAATGATATCATAATAACATTAATGTTTATGAAAAAATTATATAATAAATATTTAAAAATGAATAAATATATTTTAAAAAATTTATTTTTTATCTTTGAAAGTTAAGTTTAATATTTTGAAAATCAAAGTAATGTTTTTGTTAAAATAAAAAAATTCATTCATTTACTTTAGTTAAATATTTCAATGGTGACTTTAATTTTTTTTGTAAAAAAAGACTCCTTTGATTTAAAAAAATCCAATTAATTCTATTGTAATCAAAATTATATTATATTTTTCTATAAAATCAATTTTTTCTTAAAACAAAAATTTTTCAAAAAATGATTTTCATTGAATTTTAGGAAAATGTATTTAACATTAATTATTTTACTTATAAAATTTGAATAATTTTGAATATATTCCCTAGTTTTAATAAAATTAATTATAATTTGTAAAAAAGAAAAACATAATTTCTTCAAATAATTAATAGTAACCATGGAAAATGTTTATCACATATGTTAATGGTAAAATAGGTAAAAGGGGTTAAAAATAAAAGGTTAAGGAAAAAATATAACTCAGAAAATATTATTAAGACTCACTAGATTGTTTTATTTTGACCATAACCATATAATATTCGTTTCAATTATAATTTTTATCCACATTCATGTAAAAATGGATTTATATTTTAAAGATATTTTAAGAAATTACATGTTCTCCCCTAATTAAATTTTATGAAGAACCATTTTCTCCTCCCTTATCCACATTAATTAAGCCCCAAATCTCAACCTAGGGTAACCATAAAACCATACTAGATTTATTACCTTAGTTAATGATTTTATTTTTTACCCTATGACCATCTTAAGAAGTATTAGTGTGTAAAATAATGGAGGTCTCTCAAAAATAGTTAATCATCTTACTCGAACCTTCTAAAGATTATATCTTATTATACATATTATAAATATATTCTATCCAAAATAGTATAATGAATATATTGTCCCAAATATAATGATATGTTATTATTATTATTAGAAAACAATTATCTACCTCCATTTCATCGTATGTAAAATTTAAACAATGCTTGTTTTTATGTACGACCAACCATCTCAATGCATCGATGTAAAATTTTTCATCATAGTTTTACATTGGTGGTTATAAATATGTAATTAATGAAATTTATATGATATTTATGAAATAATTATTTTTCTGAAAAATATATAATTTCATCAACCTTCCAAACCTTTCATCCATTGGAAAATTATGACATCTCTCTTGAGTATGTGTGGACTACCACCTCGATGAAGTGATGTGATTAATTCTTCTATTACCACCAAGAATGGATGATTCTAAAATTGAATAAAGTGAATAATGACTATATTAATAAAATTAATAATATATTTAGTCTAATGGTAGCATTATGTAACGTTATTAACCATTAAAATTATTCCAATGTAATATTTGGTAAATTACGCAAACAACTTTATGATATCAATTTATGTAGGAAATATTAAATGAATGGTCATAAATCATTATAAAAGGACATTAATAATTTAATATATAAGAAAATTTTTCTTAGAGAATTATTTAATAAATAAAAAATCAGTATAAAGGAGTATTAAACATGAAAGATTAAAAAGAGACACACGGTAGTGGATTTCTATTACAATCTCATTTTATTTTGAGATTTTTTTGGTATAATTTTATTTTTCTAAATTATTTGGTCAACATATTTAAAAATATATATTTTTTGTTCCCCATTATATATTTATATATATATTATCTCATATATGTTTATTTTCCATTTCATTCCTTATTAGATCAAGAATCAACCTGTAATTTACATGTAAGGGACTTTCATATAGATATCATGTTTTAATTTTTTCCATCAAAACCATTTTATAATATGTCTATGTACATTTAAATGATTCAATAATGTCCTTATTTGTGCTTCAAATGATATTAATGTCAATTTTCATTTATTATTGACATTATTTACAATGGATTAAAAAGGAATATTTTAATCATTTTCAACATGGGTTAATTTGTATTTTGTACAATAGTACAATAAGATTTTCTTTAATATATACATATTTAAAAGACATTCTATCTTTTATAGACTGCACACATTATCAATGTTTTTTATATGATATAATTATTATATTCAAAGGAAATAAATTTTTCTATATTTTATAAATTTTTAACTTTAATAATTTTAAAATAAAAGGAAATTACTTTCGTAAAAGATTGAAATGAATATTTAAAATTTATTTATTACTTTATTATAATGTTCTATTGCAAGGTAAATTTTTTTATTCCTTTACGTATATGCTATTTTATAAATTTGTTTTTCAAAAAATAATTCATTTTTGATTTATTTGAGCTCATCTATCATCATTTACTGATAATAGATTATACCTTATTTTGAGATAATTCACTTTATTGTAATCATGATCTCATTCAGTATCCACTATTAATTGGAAATTATTTTTCTTCTTCATGTAAATATTTTTAGTATCATTTATTAATTTAAAATAATTTTTATTAAATTTATTATTTCTCAATCATATACAATTTCTATATACGGTATGATTTGAAGGAATATTATTCTGTAATTATTTTAATTTACTAATGGAAAATTTATGTTCCATGTTGTTGATTCAATATGACTAATTTTTTTCATAAAATCCATTTTTAATATTAATTATCTCGATCTTTCAAAATATGATTAATGAATATGATGTTATAGTGAATGATGGGGAATAGTTAAATATATCCCTTGTTTTATCAATATGTAATGTGAGACAAAACAATAGGCATGTCGTATTATATGGGTAATTTGTTTACACTTACCCATTTGTTAATAATGATTACCTGGTAGATATTACTTGATGGAAATATTCTTGATATCTTAGAAAATAACTTGATGAAAAGTTCATCAATGTTCATTATTATACCTTTCCTTTATTGATAATTTATCTTCTATTATCAATTTTATATCAATGTTGATATAAGAAATGTATTTTCATTGAACTAAAGTTATTTATTTAGTGGAGTGTGTTTTGGTTATCAAAATTTACATATTGGTTATTATTTATTTATTTAAGATAAATTATAATTTACAAAACCCTTATAGAGAATCTAAGAACACACTTTAATTTTTTTACTTTCTATATGATAAAAAGAAGGATATTGTGAATGTCATCGAGGATAAAACAATGTTTCTTTTTCTATTTTTTTATATAAAATATAAAATATTAGAGAATTGTATATATATTGTTTTGTGAAACTTAAAAACATACCAATAATTGTGGAAATATACCTTATATATTTTAATAACGTAATGAAGTATGCACAAAATTTGGGTTATTAAGGTTGGGGTGTCACGTGTGTTTAAGAGAATGGTGGAACATCTTGGAAGACCAAGTTTTATATTACAAAACATAATTATTTACCTATTAAAATGTAAAAAATTCATATTCCTTATCCATAAATGGTTTTTTTGGGTAGAATGGTTGATTGTTCATTACTTTGATCATAGATATGTTGTGTTCCTCAAGAAACACAGTCACCTCAAAAGACAACCAACAATTTTTTCTTGGTGCTTCCAATATATTTTTTTTAAAACCTACCATGGAAATCTGAGGGGTTTGAATGAAATTGAATTTTTTTTATCCTTTCTATCCAATATTTTGGTTCTTGATATCCTCGGTCAACAAAAATCTTGGGGAAGTTTTCTTCATGAATTCCTAGGCATGATCCACCACCAATTATTACGATTATAAACTTCCCTACTAAAGAGACTAAACTTTCCTAGTAAATAATTCCACAATTAGTGGAAACATAATAGGGTTATCCTATGACGTGTTCAATGTGGAATCATCCCTTTAATAAATTGAATAGATTCAAGGAGAGAAGACCTAATTAAAAATTATAAAAAGGTTCAATCAATACACAATTAACCCTCCAATAACATTAATAAATCATATAAAGGTATTCAATGAGCCTTGTATAGGTGATTTTAATAAACAATAAAAAATAGAAAAAAATGTAAAAAAGTAAAATTTAAATATAAGATAAAATTCTTATCCACCCATGTTATTTGATGGTTAGACATCGAGAAAATATGGATATGATTTCCCCACTAAAATATTATTGTGATTTGAAATTTCTATCTCCAAATAAACATTACATCTCTAAATAAAATAATTATTTTTATATTATATTATAATGAACAATTTTGTATCAATCCAATATGTAACTCGAGTCTACTCAATAAATGACCTGAAGTGCATTCCCAATCACCATTAGATTTTGAAATGTATAAGGGTATAAAATAATAACCTAGTGGGATTATTTCACTCTTATAATCTGATAAAACATATCAAGTATTCCTCCTGGAATTATAGTATGATTTATTTTCACATAGAATATTTGTACAGATCAATAAAAAAATAAAAAAAAATAATCATTATCTATATAAAAAAAGTATAATAAGTAGTAACAAAATCTCTAAAATATTCTTATACAAATATTTGAGGTAATAATAAAGGAGGCTTCGGCCCCAACCTTTAAAAAAAATGTATTCCCTGAATAACATGGTCCCTTAATTAGTAAAGTATATTAACCTGAACATTCCCAAGATAACTAGTCTCACTATATGAACCTAAAAAAGTAAACTAAATGTTGGTGGATCTCAAAATCTCACTTTCACAGACCCCTACCTAGTACAACGTCGAAATAGAGAAGAACCATTCTTGTTTTTTCAATAAACACCTAATCATTCCCATTTTCATAACATATATACTAAATCTTACTGTAATTTATTCATCATTAATCATATAATCATCAAATCCTTATAAAAAAGTCTCAAAAAATTGAAATATTATTAAAAAGAAAATTATCTATGAAACAAATACTATAATGGAATCCAATTGGAATCAAATACCCTTTTAAATATTTTATGAAGGACCCTTTAATCATAAAATTTGTGTAAAAGATAAAACCTAATAAAACCATAGTATTATCAAAATAAATTATATGTGAAATGTAGGACACATAATTAATCCTCAAACATGAATTAAAAAACAATTTAACAATTTATACCAAATAAAATCCATTAACTTATGGTATTCAAAATGAATGGCCTATTATATTGTGAAACCTACCTCGAATCCAAAATGAAATGACCAACTTTACATTAATGAATAAGAGATGAGCATGAGGGATCTATGTGAACCTAAAAACCTATGAAATTCTACTATAAAGCAATCCTCAACCCTTAGATCAACCTATATATGTTATTATAGTTCATGTATTCAAAATTAATTGGATAATATGATGATACATGATAATGGGATCATATAATCTATATAAAATTAGGGCTTACCATGATATTTCCACTCAAAATTAATGTTAAATAATCATGGGAGCATGATATTGTTGGGTTATTTACTAATAGGGACCCTAAATAAGTTTTCACTTCCCAAGGTTCAATCATGGTGCAACCTACCTCACTATTTTGTGACGAAACACAACCCATAAAACAAACCCTCTACCTTGATTCCATTATAGTAAGGCCTTCCGCTATCATAGGGTGATGCATCCCCTCCCCAAATCCTAAAAAACACAAAATTGACTTGTCACATAATTAACTCCCCTAATTAGGCTATAAAACATCATAGTGTATAAATAAAAGGGATGATTATAAACTAAAAAACTGAAAAACAAAAAAAACTCTAATATTATATGGAATAATGTTACAATATGAAATTATAAATTAATAAAATTTTCTTTAATGGAATGTAGATCATGTAAAACGGAGTGTTAATTAACTGAAATATAGTATACTATTATATCTTATCCATTAAATTTTATATAATGAATATTACTGACTAATTTGTAAGAAGATGAGAAAGCATGAGTGCTTCTCTCTGAAGATGAGAGCCTTTATCTATAATCTATAATGGGGGTCACTTGAAACATTTGTAGTTTGATGTTATGGGTTACAATGATCTCTTTTCCCTTTGCTACCCACAAAATAAGCCTGATCTAGTTAAGGAATACTTGGAAATCGGTGGAATCAGACACTCAAAAGATGTGATCAGGAACAAATATCTATTTGAATTTTTTTTCTTCTATGGTAGATCTGATTTAAGATTTAGGGTTGGATCTATTTTTCATAAAGTAGTGAGCAAAGGTGAAGGATAATAAGGAACTTTCGGAGTCATGTGGCCGTGGTGACCTAATATTTGAGGGATCCTGGAGAGGATCAGTGATATTACATATGTTTCAGTTTATTCCATAGTCAATGCCAAAGGATTCGATGAGTTCTTTCAGCATCAAGGAATCAGATTATCTCATAAATAGTGGGAAGGGAAAGATATGGGATACAAGTGACATGGTGGAGGGTTGGGCCCCTTGATCTCTAGTTTCTGGAAGAAGCTATGTGGGATGGGGATGACAGGTCAGTGATGGGAGTAGTGCACGTGACATGGGATGGGATCCCAACAGTGACATGTTTGATGTCGATGACCGAAATGAATAGAAACAATGAGCTGTGGAAAACTAAGAGATGTAGTTTCGTTAGAATAATGGCATCTAATGGGATCACTTCTTGGATTATTATGAAACCTCTGATCATGATATGAAGATCTGTAAATGCATCAATTGAGGGAAGTGTTGTGGGGCACCAGCCGATAACCGGATGTCAGTGGTGTGAAGCTGATGATGTCCTTTGGTTGGGTCATGTGGATGTGGTCTAGTATTGACCCCAAAAAGAGTGAGGAAACAACCTATAGAGTAGGTAAGTGACTTATATGTAGGTATAAGGTACTCTTTAGAGGCGAGGAAAGATTTCGATGGAGTACAGTATAGGTCGGTGTTGATGCAAGCTGGCAGTACTCATTTTTCAGTTTGGCCTTTAATGGATCTATTAGCAACAAGACATGGCTTGGTGTGTTACCATTATTCCTTAGGGAATTTTGATTTTATTGGGTTATTTGTTGTGGTTTTTCTGGGATACTAGACCACCATTTTTGGATCCTCAAACCACTTTCTTTTAGGGTGGCTTTGTTTTGTCACTGTCATGGTTTGGTAGTACTCTATGTGCCACATTATTGTTTGTTGTATTTTATGCCTCTTATTTTCAATAAAAAAATTTAGGGATGAGTAAACTCGATACCTAAGACTTTCTAGTATTACTAACTAATTTATTAAAATTAATTTTATCTATTTATTATAAATAAAATGGGAATCATTTAAAATAAAAAATAAATGTTCTCTAAAAAATTTTATTTTTAGAGAAGATTGTTTAGTCATGCTTTATTCACATAATTTAAAATTAATTTTTACCAATTTTAGAAAATTTATTTTATAAAATGAACTTAAATTTTTAAATCATAATATCGAAATTATATTATAGTTATTTTTTTTTGATTTCTATGAAATACTACATTTTTTATGAATAGTTTTAACTAAAAATAACCATTTAATTTAAATTTTTTATAAAGATAATTTTATTTTTAATTGGATTTAAATTAAAATAAGTACAATTAAATATCTATTGAACAATTTTTTATTGGAACCATTTTCATTTTGAACATTGATATAAAATCATTGTAAACTTTTGATCATTTTCTCTTTGAAAACATGCTTTCTCAACACTTCCATGGGATTGATTTTAAATAATATTTTTCCAATTCTATTAATGAAATTTGTAAAAATTGATTTAATATTTGTAATAAAATATATATATATATATATTATATATAATATGGTCACATTAATTTTTTACAATAATGAATAGTAAAAACTATAAAAATTATTTAACTCAGTTATGGTAAAAATTGATTTACCTGGGGTTAAACTAATAATATTGATTAAAATGAAATAAAAACATGTATAAAATATATTTTATAAACATATTTAGAATATATAATGTCTAATTATGTATAATAATCTATATTGGATCCTTTTATCATGTGAAAAATGTGTGTGCGCCTTTTTCCTTTTAGAAATTACAAGTGTGCCACTCACCCCACATATAAAAGGACACCCCATATATTGTCTTCTTCACACATTCAACCAATTTTGGTCTAAAAAATAAATTCCCAAATTCCATAAATTAATTATAGAAGCCTTATCTTGGGAATGGATTCAACCTTGAATTTTTTTTATGAAAACCTATGAATGTTATCCAATGAAGAGGTAATGTTCTTCATTGAGCATTTTTATTCTATTTCATCCTCAAAATACTTCAATACGTATGAAAGAATGATGATATAATAAACTCAGTATCATCCAAATAATTATATGTTTTTATGTTAATCTGGTAACTTATAACCATCCCCGCATTGATCAAATGGGTTAAAAAAGCATCATTCATGTATATGGCGGACTACCACCTCCAGAACTAATGTCATTCGTTAATCCATTACCATCTATAACTGATGGGTATGATGATGGTTATAAAGTATATAAATTATATTTATGGCATAATTAAAACTCTAGAGTCATTATATCATTTATACCATTTTAATATCAATTAAATAGGGGATATGATAACATTACTCGTGTGTATTGCGGATTGTCGCCTAGTAAAGGGATGAAATTTATTTTTTTCACTAATGCTTTACATAAAATGTAATAAGGATAATGTTAAAATATATGTGTAATAAAAATGAAATAAATATTATATTTATGAAATATTTACCATTATAAAAAGATAATATATCATTTTCCTTCTTACCTTTTCACTCAATTAATGATGATAACGTTGTTCGTGTAAGTACGGACTATCGCCTTCAAGAAGCGATGTGACTCTCTTTTCATATCAACACCTCATGATTGATATATATTAGTATAAATAATAAATTAATATGGTATTCATTATATTATAATCATCATTAAAAGATATTATAATACTTTAATACTTTCTATAATGACCATTTAAAATGGAAATGTTACAAATGCGTACATACAACATACCGTCTATACGATTGAAATATACATCATTTCTAAAAAAATAATTCATGGTAGGTCTTAAAAGTAAAATATATATATTTATATATGATATTTATAACTTTATTATAATTTTATAGTTAATTTAACTTTATAATAAGTGCAATAATAGGATATTTCCTGATGAAACACGCAGGAGAAAGCAATGAAAATAAGACACAACATAATGAAAATAATGAAGGATAATTAGTAAACAAGTGATAAGATTCTATAAAATGATCGTATTTGATATTATAAATTTGAATACAGTTCTTGTATATTATAATGACAATATTAAAACCATTATACAAAAGTTTAAATCACATTCAACCAAATAGAAGCGTGAGATAAGTGATTTCTAAACTAAATTTCCATTCAATGCATTAACCTTCTACTTCATTGGTAATCTCTCTCAAGGATTATTTTTTTAATCAAAATTGATTATTTTATGTTTTATTTACACTTTTTAATGTGTATTTACATTTTATACCTATAATAAACCCATTTATTAGTCCTCATCCAATGATATAATCTATGTATAGGACTTCATCTCATTTTCCATTCATTGTGGGATGTTTTAATATTATATACATAATTAATTTTATATGGTGCATATACATCCCCATTTTCATGTAATATAATTAATCCTTCATAATTAATGGTATTTTAATTTTCAATTTTAATTGTTTCTTCTAAGTGGATTTGACTTGAAAATTATTGTGTTGTAAATAATATTATAACTCAATTTCTTTTTACTAGGATATATTACTTATCCATTGTCTTTATTATTATAAGTTTTTGTGAATAATGAATTATTATTATATTCTGTTGTATATCCAATTTTTTTCATGTGGATTAAAATTTGATAAACATATTTTATCCATTGATCAATTCTAACATTAAAATTACGATCTTTGAAATTTTTTTTTTTCAATCTCATTTTAATCAGGACTTTTTATACATTAATATATATTAAAGGAAATTATTTGATTAATGTATATTAAATAACTTTAATTCGAATATCCTCTATTTATTCATTATTTTTCAATTAATATTACCCTTCCTCCACTCATTTCTGCTTAAAATAATTGAGACATTTTTTATAATAAAATTTGGCTTCATTTCTCTCTTTGGTCTGAAATATATTTTCTTCCAAAAATATATTTTCTAAAAATGTTTTCAAAAAAGTTTTTATCAATTTCCAAATAATTTATTTAACATATTTTTACCCATTTTTGACTTTTAAAAAATCTAAAAAAATAAACAAGTCATTTTCCAAACAAAGTCTATTTTGATTTTACAGAAAATGTGAAAAGAATCATTATTTTATCATACTTGGAATGTATGAAATTTTCTAACATTATAAACACACAATTATTAAAAAATTACTTTATACGTTTCAAATATTATTTTCAATTAAAATTATTTTCAAAATATTTAGGGAAATTTTAGTTATAAAAATTTGTTTTCAAAATGAAATGATTTTTTTCATCAATAACATTTTTAAATATATTTTTATGTTATGCATATTAATCAATGAGAGAAATCCATTTATTTTAAATATACCCCATTGGGGATATGTTGTATTTAACCCATCCTTATTATTCCTCTAGATGGTTTATGAATATTATTACTACAGAATTTATTGGCATTTACTTCTCTGATTCATATTTATATTAATTAAATTTCCCTTAAATTGTTCACATTATATTGATCATTGGAAATTAAATTTCCATAAAAATTCATATTATTTATCACATATGTTATAATTTCTTAAAAAATATATCATTTATATATAAGGTGTTTTTAATTGTTATTTTTTATTGACTGGTGAAATATTGATAAATATGTATTTTTTACATAATATAGATATTTTATGATAAGGAACATTAATCCAAAACTAAATAGATTACTTGATATTTGAGGAATTATTTGGACCCACATTGATGGGTTGGGAAAGGAATTATATATTCCCTAAATGCATCAGTATTCTCATGGGGAAAATCATTAACCTAGAATTGAATAGTTTTCAATGACTAGTTTTAAACAACCCTGTGAATGGTCTTGATGGTGGAGATATCACAATTAATGAGATCATGAAGTCATATTATTAAGTATTTTGTTCATTAATAATTTAGTTATTTTTATTATCCATGATATTTTAACAATGATATTATATATGGATAAATTTCATTCAAATATTAGTGATTAAATTGCATGTGTGCTCAGTCATTTACCTTAACATATTTATTTTTTTACTAATCTTATCATGATAGTCATGTTATTTAAATGGAATGTGTGTTCTTTTATTTACCTTAACATGTTGGTTATTCGTACTGATTCATGATGGCTTCCATTGTACCTAACGTTACTAATAATTTTATCTCACTATTATTTTGTGTCATTTCCCATGAATCCAAGAAGTGTACTAGGAGTGATATTCAAGGATATGCTAAAGGGAATAATTTAATTCTCAGAAAAATATTTTCTAATTTAGGTTTTCAAATGTATGTAAAGACTCAATTTTCTATCTATTTTACTAAGAATACAAAACTATTTTGTCATTGAGGATGTAATTCATTTTATATTATTCCAATGTAATAATGTAAACACTAAGTATTAGTTTTTGGGGTTAGGATTGCTATAGCTGGTATTAGAGGAATTTTAGTTGAGACCTAGAAAACTAGATATAGGAAAAAATATATTAAGGATCATAACCATATGATATACATTGTGGATAAGTATAGAAGAAAATTATTAGATGGTGCGTCGGGGGGTGCAGGAGCACCACGGCGATGGTGTTTGGGCTTCCTAGGGTTTGCGATGTCGGTTCCCCATTTCCAAGGCTATGTGATTCTAGATGGTGGAGTCGGATTCGTCAGGAAGGAAGGTTTGTAGTGGCATGATGGTTGCGCCACTATGGTGAATCATCCGATGTCTCGGCCTGGCGCTGCTCAAGATGTTGATGTCCGGTATGTCGCCCAGAAGGACGGTGTGGCGAATCCCGCTGACTACATGCACCTGGATGATGGAGTTGTACAGGAGAGTGTTGTTCACAGTCGGATCGATGGTTTATTGCGGGATCGCGTTGCTGGCATTGACCTCAGATCCCGAAATTTGGTTCGTGGCTTTCTCAGCAATGGAGGCGCACGGGGTCGGGATGCCAAGTCTGATCCAAAGATTCCATTGAAGAACTCTTTGTCTTTGGATGTTTGTGATGGCTCCAAAAAATTGGCTGCTTTAATGTTGCCTTCTGATTCTTTTTTTTCTACTTCACGGAGGATCAATACAAATGATGTGTTGTAGTTTGCATCTGGGTGTTTCACTAACTCATGTTCTGGAAGAATTATTGGAAAAGGTTCATTGGCACATGGTGAGGCCAGTCCTGACGTCTTTGTTGAAAGTATTTCCATCGGGAAAACCTCTCTAATTTCATGTCTTTTTCTTCCCAAGGGTCATAAATCTTGGAGGTTTGATGAATTGGTCTGATGGATCTCATTTTTATGGGGTTTCTCTGATTGGAGGTTTGTTTCTCTTGGATGTGATTTTTTTCACTTCATTTTTCCTTCAGATGCTTCTAAAATGCATGCATGGAGAACTGGATCTCGTTCCTTGAAGCCAGGATGGTTCCACCTTCATGAATGATCTCTGGACTTCAATGCCTCGTGTAAATGGAATGCTTTTTCCCATGTATGTTTTCGTCTTCAGGGTATTAATTGGGTTCTTTTTCACCCAAATATTATGCGTGATATTGTCATGACAATTGTGACTCCTATACAACATGATAAGGAGACTGAGAATGTTCGGTTTGGACACTTTTCCAGGATGTTAGTGTAGAATTATCTTAGCTCCACCCTAATTGACAAGGTAACTCTTTCCACTCAAACGGGTGAAATTCAAATTGATGTTGAGTATGAAAGAAAGCCGCTTTTTTGTAATGAATGCATGGAGGTTGGGAATTCATTAGAACTATGCCAGAGGAATATTTCTTGTGAGAACTATGGGATGAAGGGTCATACAACCAACCTCTGTAGAAGTAGATCAATGAGGAATGATGTGGATGTGTCACAGCCCCTTGATCATAACATAAAGCCCTCTTCCTATAAAGATGATGTGTTGGATTCTGCAGAAGAACATCAGTTGCCTTCGAAAGGGAAGGGACTGATGGTTGACCTGTCACCATTGAGATCCAATAGTGGTCCTTCTAATATTCAGCAAAACTCTAAATCCTGATGAGTGGTCCTTCTATTTCACCGATTGGTGTTTCCAAGGGGATTACATCCACGGATGGTTGTGCAGTTACTCCCTCTCTATTTCTTGGTATTGGGAAAAATATTACTCTCTCTACTGCAGGGTCTCATGCTTGCACTTACCCTTCAAATACATGCATGAATGATAGACTTGGTGAAGGTTTTTTATGTGATGATACTGCTGAGATTACTTTTAACTCTGGTCAACAGGTTGATTGTCATCAAGAGATTCAGAATCTCCTGAATTTCTCTAGGATATCTGACAAGTGGGGTGACATCACGGAGGCAGAACGGGTTGGGGCGGGTAGCGGTGGGCCTACTTCATTCAAAGATGCACTCATGTCTGGTAAAGGGGAGGTTGATCATACTCCTACTCCCTCAAGGTGAAGGCCAAAGAAGGATTACTCTAATACACCTCACACTGTGTGTACTCGATCTTCGAAGCTATCAGGCATGTTTAATTCTGATATTCTTAAGATCATTAATCAGGGTAAGTCCCAATCTAAATGGGAAACTTCTGATGACTCTGATTATGGGAATGATATATCTTATTATGATCTCTAATTTTGTTCCTTGACGGATGAGGGCAAGTCCCTTTGTTTGACCTTGCTCGTCTCTTCTGTACTCTTTTCATTTATTAATAAATAGTCAGAAGCATCGCTTTTGGCTGATCTTGCTGGTTAAGTATAGAAGAAAATCATAATGTTTCTTTATGGTAGATATTATGTAGTTTTTTCGAAAAATAAATTCATGTATTCATATTATATATAGATTCGGTTTGGTTATAGATGTACGTAGGGGTAATTACTCTGAAAATGGAACATTAGAATTGACCTAATCATCGCCTAGTGCATGATAATGGGCCCTATTACCCACCTAGTTTGACACTCTCCCAGGATATGCCTAGGATAATCCATTTTTTCCTTATAAACCATTATAGAGTGTTTGAATATATTATGAAATGAATGAAATAGGATAAAATTAATCCTTATTAGATTGAAAATATGGTTTTAAGTTTTAAACATATTTTAAATGATTATATGGTTTCCCCACTATGATTATTCTTTCTCACACTATAATTACTTTCTTAGTCAATGTTTGGAACCCAGAGGATTTGTGTTAATATTGAACCTGAAGGATAATGTAGTTTTTATTAGAAACCAAATGTGATGATGACAAGGGTGAAATATATCATGACTACACCAAATCTATTATCCCAAAAATACCATAAAAACCTATACATTCACCAAATCTTCAAATCACCAAATATGATAAGGACTATAGAGACCCAAGCATCTCATAAATGGATATTATATTAATATTAATTACATTACACAAACACATGCATGAGGACTGTAATATTTTATTTTCTTTGTAAATAGGGAACATAATCTTTAAATCTGTTGAAAGATCTTCAATGTCTCCCACAAACATATTCTCACATATTACTACTCTTATGAAATCCCCAACTAAATGTTCTTTATAACCACGGTAAGGGAAAAAAATAAATGGTGATCTCATATTCCCAGTAATGATACACATTATAGATATCAATATATGGTCATATGAAAGTACAATATAAGAATAAGGGTATGTGATCATCATCATAAATCGAAAAGTTCATACCAAACATTTCAGGGATCATTAACATGGTTCAAGGCATAAATGGTTATTATTTTAAAAAACATGGGTAATAAGAGTGAATAATTGACTTGAACAAATCGTGAACCATAAAATCATTTAATAAAATTGTGGAACAATCATAAATATAGAAAAAAAATCATGTGCCTATGTTAACTACCAAGACCATCAACATTGTAGATAAGGATTCACCCTTTTCCCATAGTAGATCAGGACACACCTATTTCCCATTGGTGATCAGGACACACCTGTTTCCCATGGTGGGTCAAGACACACCTATTTTTCATAGCAGATCACGTTTGTCGACATGTTTCTTGTGTTTATCTCATGATACATAAATATTTATGCAATACATTAGAGGTAGATATAGTTCTCACCCATTAAGTAATGAAAACCATTTTTATTTTTCACATAAAATCATACACATCCATTATATCAAAACCCATGAAATGAAGTGGGTATCATAAACATTTTAACATATCATAACCTATAGAAAATAAACTAGTTTCATAATCATTTTATCATATCATAACCCTTGAAAAGAAGTGGGTATGATTAAAATTTTACCATTTTATAACTCATGGAAGGGAAATGGGCACCATAAACATCATTCCATAAAAACATAAACCAATTATGAAAATAATATTAATGGTATCCCTGGACCATATCCCTAGTAGGGCCTAGGTAACACCAATAGATGTAATATTAGAAAGAAAATATTTTTGAAGGATAAGTTAAAACAGTTATTTGGGAAAATATATTTTACACTTTGAAAAAACTTTTTAAAACACAACACAATTTGAAAATAAATTTTGTTGAAAATAACCTTGAAACATATATATGACTCTTTGAAAATCATTAAGACCCTTTTCTTTGAAAGTAAACTTTGAAACATAAAAGGTAATCTTTGAAAATTATTGAAATACATTTTAAAAACATAATTTTTTTTAAAATCCTATTCCTTAAAAATTATCTTAATAGGTCATTTAAAAACCTTTTTGAAAATAGTTTTAGAAAATATCTTCTTCGAAGAAAATTGATTTCTAATTGAAGAGAGAAATAATTTCATATTTCCATAAAATAATTTTATTAATAAGTTTAAGTACCAAAGTATGGTAAATAGTACCATTTATTGAGTACATAATGAATAAATATAATATAAGTAGATTCATGGGAATTATTGTGAGGTAGGTCATGATATTTCAATATTGGATACTAAATCACAAACAATAACAATAAATGATGAGATTCTAACATAAAATCATTAGCACATTGTTAACATTGAATCATAATCCCCATGATGGATTAACATAAAATGGGACTTAAATTATCTTGATTATATATAAATTCATGAAATTACATGTTAAAGGGGTTTTATCTACACTATGTGAAGGAATATAGGTGCATAACATAATGTATATCTCAAAGAAGGAAAATTGAGACAAAAATCCCTTACTGATTTGGTAATATATTAACTATAAAAAATATGAAAGTTAGATCCTAAAATGGATATATATATCCCAATTATTCTTATTAGATTAATAATAATATATATTCATGGTATGTATAAGTACAACATAAAATAAATAGGTGGTGAACATGGCATATGTCTCATAAAAGGTGAAAGTGAGATAGAAATCCCTAACATAAAGACTTGAATTTACTCATACTAATTCAAACATCATTTATAGTAAATATAATTTTATTATAAATATATTATATAATCATATTTTAATATATCATACCCTATATTATTTTCCTATGACCTTTTATTACCCACTTATTAATGATTTCATGTTAAACTTACATCTTGCGTAATAACCACGTTATTTTTCTTATATGTTTTGATTGGTTATTATTAGTACACATACTTTGATAATGATTTTTTAAAATATATAATGATAAAAATTATTTAAATATAATATATATTATTTATATATATATTTATTTAGAGTAATCCATAATATTTAGTGATAGGAAATTAAATACACCATTTCTGGAGACATTAAGTCACATGTACATGTGAACATTGTATCCATTTTCTAATTGGATTGAAAGAAATTAAATTAAATTATATATATTATCATAAAAAATAATTTTTGTGTCTTATATATCACATTTTTTTATAAAACTGATCCTCAATATATACTATGTAAAGCGTGAATGAATAACATCACTTCACGAGGTCGTACACAAAAATTACATTATCATATTACCAAAAAATATAAATCATAAAGGTATATGTGATATAAAAACTAAATTATCATAATAATATCAAAATTATCATATATAGGTTATATTTGAAAAATTATTCCCATCCTTGAGAGGTGGAAATGGAAAAACTATTGATGACACTTCATGAAGAGATAGTCCGTCGTACACACGAATGATGAATTCTTAAACCATTTGATGAAAGTGTGTGAGCTTTTAGGATGTACCCATAACATAAAAAATATCATTATATATAATATAATTATTCTATTATATAATCTTCTTATAATAATAATTTAATGATTTGGTGGAAGATATAAAATAAAAAAGATCATTAATCAATGTTATCACTCCTTTGGGTATCCTCCATAGGTTTACACTAAAGCATTGAATGGTTGGATTTATATTCAAAAAAGGATTTTAGTACGATTTTAGGGAATTCAAGAAGTAATTTTGGTAGATACTAGTCGCTCCAAATTTCTTGAGAGGTGTAAATATGTGGGTAGAGTGATTGTTCTTTTATAGTTGTGGAGGAGTGTCATTCTTGTAAATACTAAAAAGTATTCACTATTGTGAGGTCAATCATAACTCATGTGCCTCTAAAAATGATAATTAAAGGTTATTAGGGATTAAATTGATGATATTAATCTCTAAAAAAAATTAAAAAATATTTTTTAATATATTTCATTCCTTAACTTCTATGTTTTCTATTCTTTTACCATTTTGTGTTTTCACAACGATAACTATATTTCTAACTTTGGTGATTTATCCTTTAAGAGGAAATCGGTTTGAGAATTATTATAAAATACAGACCCAGGTATTATATACTACATATAATTTATAAAATATAAATCATATGTGTGTCACAAATTAATTTTTATAGAATTATAAGTAACGAGCAAAAACATAGCTTTAACCATAATAGTGCTAAATATGTTTTTTCTATTTAAACGTAAATATTGTGATTATAAAATTAAAATTATTCCTTTAATGAAACATAATGGATATTTATTAATCATTAAAAATCACATAGAATAATATGCAGTTTTTATAAATTTTAAATCATTTAATAAAATATCATTTATTTTAAAATAACATTAATGTCCATTTTCACATTATTCATTTAATTTGTATTTTAAAAAAGACCAAGATATAATTTGACAATATTATGGTAAAACCATTTTAACATGATATATTAATCTAATAAATTTATATAAGATAATAATAATTTAAATTAGATCACTTTTTTTAGTATCAATAATTTAATTTAATCGTTAACTAGATAATTATTGTGTTAGCATTTCATAAGAATTTAAAGTAATTAAGTTATATCAATAAAATAAAATAAAATATCATTATAAAAAGTCATTTATTTTTATATATGATTTATATAATGGAACATATGACATTTTTTCTCTATCCCAAGGATTTACGTAAATTAGTAGTAAGAAAAGTATCTATTTTGTCATTTTCTTTATGTAATGTATAATATGGGCCATATTCCTAGGAAAATGGAAATAAATTTTTATATTTCAGATAATATTATTTAAAATGTAAAACTAAACGCATAAAATTAAATTAATAGGATATTTTACATCATTTTAACACTTATTATTCTAATTTAACCCTCGATAAACTCATTTTTACAATAAAAATGGTAATTAATTTTTACTGCATTCACTATTCATTTTGGTCAAAATTTTAGTTTGATATATTATAAATTAATTAATATACTGATTACAAATATGGGGTAAATTTTTCTAAATTCAATTCACAAAATATAAAAAAAATAATTTTAAATTAATCCAACAGACATTATCAGAAAGAGGGGTTTTTATGATAAACGTTTAAAATTTTCGAATGGTTTTATATCCTAATTCAATATGAAATTGATTAAAACAACCTAAATTGGATTAATGGACATAAAATTGAAATAATTTTAAATTAAAACTACTTTAGAATATAAATTAACATTATAAATATATTTTTAAAAAATGACTTTTTCAATTAAAATTCAGAAGTTTTCACTATTCATCATAAATCGAAACATATCAAAAGAATCCCAAAAATTCACCCAATGATAATTTTTATATTATGATTTCAATAATAATTATTATTTTATAAATTTAATTTTATAAAATTTTAAAAAATTAGTTTTATAATAAGTGTGGCATAAATAGTCGACAAAACCATGTTTTAAAAAAATTTAATTCTTAATAATTAAATTAGATTTATTCTTATCTATTGTGTAGAAAATATATAAGTTGAATGTAAAAAAATTGATTAAATATATATTATTTAAATTTCATTAAAATAATTATCCAAAATTGATTTAATTTATTTATATAAAACCCACCTGTGTTTATAAATATAGTTTTTTTGAAAAATATTTCCTTTTTTTTCAAAAGGATTTTATTTTTATTTATAATTAATTATCCTCAAAATAATTATATATAAATTTTTAAACCATATATTCATAATTTATTTAGGATTATTCATACCCTTCATTCCAATGGCTAGTTGATAACTAACATATTAAATAATAATATTTAATTAGTATGTCATCTTTGGTATAAACTCAATGTTTCATGTAACACAAGCTAATCGTAGTGTAAAAAAGATTAAATAGATTTTACAAAAAAATCACAAAATCTATGGATGTTGCATTGTACCCCACTTAAAATCAATTTCTTATATGAAATTCATCTCTGAAAAAAAAATTTAAAATTTTTAAAATTTATTAACATGAACCCACATAATACAAATAAATAATAAAACATCCCTTAAAATGGAAATTTAAAATCATAATGGTTACCCAAAGTAACTAATTAAAAAGTTTATATATATGAGAACATAATTGGGAATTAAATATTTGTACATGGAAGAAAAGCATAAATAGTTATAGTTTTGATAAATATTACTAATCGTAAAAAAGGTAGTGATCTAGAGGAGGTTAGTAACCATAAAACAATAACCTATATAAGTGTGAAATTTCCATTGATATCATATGAATTAATTCTAAAATGAAAAACAATAATTTCAAGATCTATTTCCCAAAGTTGTATAATTTTAAAAAAATGATATACATACTTGATTTCTTTCCATTTAAAATGAATTTTCTCCCCCTTTGGATGTGCCTTTATCAATTTCCACTTCATCTGTTACTCCAAGAAATGAAGGTGAATTTGTTATTCCTAAAGAGGTAACATATCATACGATCATTAAATATACTTTTAAGTCATTTCGTCTGTCTTTAGTTATCACCATAACAAAATGGTTATCACAGGTTATCCAATATGAAAAAAATGGTAAAATAATGTATTAATCTCTAAAACCTTCTTTAAAGATAAACATAAACCCTTTCATAAGTGGTAAATCCTTTTGACCCATCTAAAAGATAAAAATAAAAAACCATTGAAATATGGTCACTATTGTTCTCAAAATCATCTATACATTAATCCCCTATATATCATAAAGTACCTCTTGATTGTAATATACCAAACAAGTGAATACCATCATCATGTATTCTCTATAAACATTTTAACAACATGAATTACCATAAAACAATATTGAGAACATACATTCTTATTCATTACATACAGAGAACACAAATTATTGGATATATTCCATAAATAAAAAAACGGTGTAAACATCATCCATGATAATATAAACCACTTTTTTTAAAAATAATTAATCAATTCTATAGTAAAAAGTACAATGTAATTTAATTTATCCAAATCAATAATCTATTTTTTCCAACATCATCATCTTAATGTCAGGAACATATTAAGGGTTTTCTATCCTTTAACAATGCATCTTCTATAAATATCACATTTCCATTAAGTCGCTTTTCCAGAACATCAGTATCATTCAAAAAATCCATTCAAATATTTAATGAGAATATTAAATCGAACAATACTAATATATTTCATGATTAATATTACAAAATATTTGAATTACAATACATAAATACATCATTTATCCCAATTCCTTCTTAAATAAATAATTATGCTTTGTCATCTTTTTCCTTAACACTTATTTCCTTTCACATGTAAATTATAGTCTCCTCATAATCTACAATATAACCATTACTCATACCACCTTGCTGATTTTTGTAACAATCTTTCCCAAAAGGAAATCAATTATCATATTTCCCATTCTTTACACATTTAAATAATTGATCACATGATAATACATTAGGGACACCAATATTACCATCCACTTTGTTAACTTAACTCTTCATTTTTTCATTTTAGTTACTTTCATAGTGTCTGTATATTCCACAGTAAAAGCATCTTAATGTTCCTATAAGACAACGTCTTAGGTGTTTCTTCCCATATTCGTGACATGTAGGAAACTAAATCTTCATTCCTCTATGGTCTCTATTACCTGAACTCCTATTGAATACATTCCTTCCCTTCTTTGGTGAATCTAAGAGTTGGTTAAGGTATATGTTTTTAATCATATTTCGTGAAAACTGAATTGGTATAATCACTACATTCTTCACTCCAGTCATCATCCCATTTTAATTCTCATTAGAAAATTGTCGGTCACATTCAATGTTAACTCAGATCCCTCTACTCCCTCCATTAACAAAATCAAAAAAGCATAGTGTCAGAACCACTTATCATAGTATAAAACCACATAATCATCAAAAATAACTTATAGTATATCTAAATCATGAAACCTTATTTCAAATATATGACACCATTGGATTAACCTAGGTCATCCATGATCATCATTTATATAAATCCTCTAGGATTTCTCATAATGATTTTTTTTAATTTCCAAAGAATACCCCCTCGTATTTTAAACTAGGTGTGCATCAATGTGTATTGTCATGGACCAGTTCCCAATCAAGTCTAGATCAATACGGTATTTTTTTCCCATATGAACATCTATTCTAGAACAACATACACTTACAGTATCTTGACAGTTAAGCAGTTTTTGGAAACAATTATCTCAATCCTTTAAAAAAATTCCAAGACATTGTCTTATACATTGAATCATCCTTAGAAATTTCTTTAGAGACATACCTAGACATATTCATACAAATTTACATAGGTGTCTCACTAATTTTTTCTAATTCTAGTTTCCAAATGTTAAATAAAAATTTCCTTTGATACAAACTATATCCACCCATGCTTTTTATATTAGAATATTGCATCTTTTTATATGATTATTCATTAAAAGTCATAGACACACACACCTAAGAAACATAATATTTTAGTGCCTTTGGAAACATTTTACACAATTTTCTAATTTAGTGAAAGGTCTTCAATATATCCCTCAAAAATATTATCACATAGTACTCTTCTTAGGCATAACCAAATTAAACCATTATTCATTACCTGGGTAAAGGAAACATAAAAAAGGTGTTCTCAAATGCTATGTAAGGTTAAAAATAAGATAAAGCAATTTATGATCATATTAAAGGAGAAGATAATAATAAGGGTATGTGATCATGAACATAACATAAAAAGTTAATATCCAAAAATTCATGGATCCTAAACTTGAGTCGTGGAATAAAACATTCTCATTTCATAAAACGTGATACATAAGAGTAGAAAATCATTATGTATCAATCATGAATCATAATATCATGTCATAAAATTGTGGAACCAACATAAATATAGAAAAATAAAAATATTATGTGTCAAGGTTAACCATAAGTAAAATCAAAAAGCGGATCAAAATACACCTTTTTCTCATAGTATATCAAGAATCACATGTCTCCTATAGTGGATAATGACACACTTTATTCGCACAATGGTTCAAGACACTATTTCCCATAGTAGATCATGACCATTGACTCATTTCCCATTTTTATCTAATGAGATATAAATCATTACCCAATGCATTGGAGGGAGAAATAGGTCCCACCTATCACATAATGAAAAACATATTTGTGTGTGCCAAAATATCATACACTTACATCTTATCATAGCCCTTGAGATAAAATGTGTATCATAAACATTTCATCATATCATAAACTATGGAAAATAGACATGTTTAATTATCATTTCATCATAGCATATATGTGAAAATAAGTGGGTTTCATAAGAATTCTATCATGGTGTATCCCAGGGAAGGGAAATGTGGTTTATAAAAATCATTCCCTTAAAACATAAACCTTTTAGTGAAATAATATGAATGGTATCCTTTGATCATATCCCCAGTTAAGGGTAGGTAACACCAACAAATGTCATCTTAGATGGAAACTAATTTTGAAAGATAATTTAAAACAATACTTGAGTAAAATGTCCATTACACATTGAAAAAAAAATATAAAATAATTTTCTTTGAAAATAACATCGAAAAAAATATAGACCTATGAAAATCATTTAATTATTTTTCATTAAAAATATTATTTGAAACATACAAAAAAATATTGAAAAACCTTTTAAAAAACATTTTTTAAAACATAAAACATTTTAAAATTCCTATTCCTTGAAAAGAATCTTAATATTTATTAAAAATTAAAACTTATTTATACAAAATGTTTTGGGAAGAAATCATATTTCCGAACAAAGAGTGAAATGAAGTAATATTTTCATAAAAACGTATTCTTAATAAATTTAAGTACCAAAATGTGGTAAAATTGAACCAATACTTGAATATATCATTAATAACCATAGGATATGTAAATTCATGATAATTATAGAGAGTTAGGTTATTATATTTCAACATTGGAGACTCAATCATAAACAATACAAATAAATGTTGAGGTAGTGACATAAAATAATTACCACTTTGGTAACATTGAATCAAAATCCCCATGAATTAGTTACCAAAAATTGAACATAATATATCATTATAATAAATAAATTCATTTTATTAAATTTTAAAGGTTTTTTATACACACCTCATGAAATAATATTGGTTCAAAACATAACATACATCTCAAAGAAAAAAAATTTAGACAAAAACACATTACCACTTTGGTAATGTTTTAGCTATAATCCAAAGGAACATGATATCCTAAAATAGATTTGAAAATACAAATAATTCTAAATATATGAATCATAAAATAAATTCAGGATCATTATACAAATAAGATAAAATAAATAGGTGGTGAACATGGTATATGTCTCATGGAAGTACAAAGTGAGATGAAAATACCTTACCTTAAGTCTTGACTATTGTTTTTCGCATTAAAACCTCTTGTTCAATAAATATAAGTTTATTATAAATATATTAAAAAGTAATATTCATATATATCATACCATATATATTTTTATTAAGACATTTTATTACCAGTTTATTAGAGATTTCATGTTAATGTTACGTATCAGGTAATAACCCCTTTTTCATATATGTTTTGATTTTCTATTTTCAGTATTATTAAATTGATCATGATTTAGTCATATAAAAAATGGTAAAAATGATATAGACATAATATATATTCATTATATATGTATTTAGATTAATCCATAATATTTATTGATACGAAATAAAATACATCGTTTCTGGAGATGATAGGTCAAACGTAGGCTTAAACATTGTTTCCATTTTTCATTTTAGGTTGAAAAAAAGAAAATTATATGAAATTAATTATCATTATAGGATTATTTTTATGAAATATATATAATATTTTTTTAAAAAAAACATATTTAATACATTCCATATAAATTGTGAACAAATCGCATCGCTTCATGAGGTGGTAGTCCGCTGTAGACACGAACGACGTTATCATATTCCCATAAAATGGAAAGCATGAAGGTGTGTGTGATATAAAAATTCCAAAAATCATAATATCATAATAAATTTACTATGTATTATATATATATATATATTGTCTAAATCATTATTCCAAGCCCTGAGATGTGTTAATGGAAAAAATGGCATCGATTCGCGAGATGGTAGTCTACCGTACACATTAATGATGATTTCGTAACCCATTTGATGGAAGTGTGTATGGTTATAGGTTATACCATTAGAATAAAAAAATATCTGTATATTAAATATACATATTATGTTATATAATGACGGTATACTAAAAATTTAAGGAGGTGGAAGAATATGTAAAATAAAAACGTGTGTTGATGAATGTTACCTCTTCTATGAGTATCCTCTATTTCTTTGCACTAAAGTACACTTTGGATGGTTTTTTGTCCAAAATAAGGATTATAGGATTAGATTAGGGGATTTTGGAAGCTATTTGGGATGATACTGGTTGAACCAAATGGCTTGATAGGTGTGAATAAGTGGGGAGAGTGTGCTCCCTTTTATATTTGAGGAGGAGTGGCATTCTGGTAAATACTCAGAAGTGTTCCCTATTTGGAGGTCAATATTTTTTCAGGTAGATAAAAAATAGATAATTAATGGTTGTTAGGGATTATATGGTCCATTAAAATTTCCACAAAAAATTGAAACACATGTTCTAAAAATTTCATTCATTAACGTCTAAGATTCCCATTTTTAACCATTTTGGTTTTCGACTATGGTATCTAGATTTCTAACCAAATTAATTTATCCTTTAAGAATAAATTATTGTGAAAAAAATTTTATAATTTGTAACCAATGATTTTAAATATGATATATATTTAATAAAATATAAATAGTATGTGTGTAAGAATTAATTTTAATACAAGGGAAAGTTACGTGAAAAATGATGCATTTACCGTAAGAGTGATAATTATGTTTTTACTATTTAACAGTCAATATAGTCTTTATAAAATAAAAATTGGTAAATTAAAGAAACATATTTGATATATAATGAAATTTAAATATCAATTAAAATAAGATATGATTTTTAAGATTTTCAAATCATTTAATAAAATATAATTAACTATAAAATAACATTAATTCCCATTTTGACAATATTCAATTAATTTGAATTAAAAAACACATTGATATAATTGGAATATGTTATGTTCAAACCTATATAATATGATATTATCATCAAATAAATTTAATTTATGATTATAAATATTTCAATTTACTTCAAATTTTCTATTTGTAGTATATGTTACTTTATTTAATTGTGAACTTCACAATTATTATGTTAGCATTTCATAAGCATTGAAAGTAATTTTTTCATCTCTAAAAAATAAAAATAAATTATCATGGTAATGATAGATCAATTATATTTCAAATTATATATATAACCAAACATATGTGTTTTTTACCTATCCCATGGATTTAAAGATATTAAAAGTAAGAAAAGTTTCTTTTTTGTCTTTTTATTTACATAACTTATAATTTCAGTCATAATCTAAGGAAAGTATAAAAGAATAGAAATATTTAAGATTAATTGATTGAAAATCTATAAATTAACTCATAAGATAACAATAATATATTTTTTGGTCATTTTAAATCTTATCCTTCCAGTTTAACCCACAGTAATCTCATTTTTACCATAATTGGGGAAATTAATTTTTACAATATTCACTATTCATTTTGATAAAAAATTATTCTAGCCTTCATAGAAATTATAAACTGGACTAATTCCAAATATGGAATCAATTTTTACAAATTCTATTCCCATAATTTTCAAAAATTAATTTAAAATTAATTATGTAGACGTGACAAGAAAGCAGGTTTTTTGAAGATAAAAAGATTATAAAATTTATTTTAAAATTCAATATGAAATTGATTTCAATGACCTAAATTGGATTCATGGATATAAAATTTAACTAATTTTACATCAAAATCATTTTAAAATATAATTTTAGTGTATAAATATATTAAACAAAAAGGTATTTTTCTATTAAATCTTAGTTTTTTCACTACTTATCAGAAAATGAAACTTTTCAGAAAAATCCTAAAAAATCACCAAAAGATTATTTTGATAATCTGATTTAAAATAATATTTTTTTTTTATTTTATAAAATTAATTTTCTAAAACGTGTTAAAATGTATTTTCAAAATAATTTCACCATAAAAAAGGCGACAGGACTGCTTTTTTAGAAAAATACAGTTTCTTAGCAGAAAATTGGATTTACTCATATCTCTTGTCTAGAAAAAAAAATAAGATGAAATCTAAACATTTTATTGAATATATAATATATAAAATTAGTTAAAATAATTAAAAAAAATTATTATGTTAATTTATTTATATAAAACACACTTGTGTACTTAAAATAGTTTTTGGGATAATATATCATTTTAATTCCAAAAAGGGATTTATTTCCAATTCTAATTATTTAGTCACCGCATAACAATATAAAAACATGTAAAATTTCATAAGAATAAATTTATTCAATAAAAAAAGAGTTATGGATACCTAATTGGTTTTATTATTTTAATTTTGATCACATGTTAAAAGTATTAAACATCACTTTTAGGTTTTATGTGATGGGAGATAACCAAGAATAAGGAAATTTTGGGAGAAATTTATGGAATGTATATGTTTTAGTAGAAAATTTATTTTATTAATAATACATTTACATTTTATAGACACAAGTTTAATTGGTTTGATAACCTTTGGAGTTAATATGATAATTAATGACATTGTAATAATAGTCAATTATGATTATTATATGTTGTTAAAAAATAAAAAGTAAATAAATAATTTTTTATAGAAAACCATAGTAAAAATGATATTTATTAATTAATTTTTTTTTCAAGGATGGCCATCCAAATTTTTTTTGTGAGATTTATAGTATTTTTATTAATATTGTTTTAGAAAAATGAAAACATTCATGTTGGGTGAAAACCCACAACATCTGGTATGGTTGTGGGGTTGAACCCCTAACTGAAGGATGATAAGGGCTTAACGCCTAACACTAGCATAAGTGATATCATCATTAATATATCCTCAGTTAATGATTTGAAAAATATATATTAATGATGACCTAGTGGTTTTACTATTTTGGTTCAAAATACTAATGTGTTATAAATGTTAAATTGGAATAATAATATCTATTTTCTAAAATAAATAGAGGTATATGGAAATACATTTCAATATTTAATGGGTATTATGATCCATTAAAATTAAATTTTAGTGTTTTGTGTATAAAAAAAATATAATTAAAAATTAATTTTTTGGATTAATTAGTTAATTTAAAATTTAACAAAGCACAACCAAATGATAGAATTTTTTTTTACATAAACTGCATCATGTATTTATATTTCACTATATTCTTATATAGCAAAATAATTCCACAACATTAAGAAATGGATCTTAAAATTAAAATGATATCATATTACATTCAAATCTGATGAATCTGATGATCTTTTAAATCATCACATATTTATGGTTTTGAGGTCATTATCATTCCATTGATCATTAAATTTGTTGTCATCGATAAACTATGAAATTCTCTATAACAAATTTACACTTTTATACCATGTACATATCATTATTTTCCAAAAATGTTCTCAAATGTGTAAACCTATTTGTTTTACCATTATAATTACCTTTATCTCTTATTAATTGGATTTTTTATTAACCCTTTTAATGATGTGGTTTTTACAAATAATAATTTTAAAATATCAAACCCTTTATTATCAAGAACAATTTCAAATTCTGAAGATGTAGTTTATTAAATGTAATGATAATATAACACCCCAAAACTCTAAAATTATAATATTTTTTCTGATGGCTTGCAGAACACACACCACCGAGTCTAAATGAATCATAATATAGTATAACTTTATAATTAATCTATAAAATTATATGTTATAATAAATAAGAATTAATTCATCAAAATTATGCTTATTTATTTATTAGAAATAAAATAATAATCATTTAAAAGGAAAAGAAATATTTTCTTAAAAACCAATTTTTTTTCTAAAAGATGGTTTAGTCATGCTTTGTAAAAATTATTTAAAATTAATATTTATAAATTTTATGAAATTTATTCTATAAAATTAAATTTATTTTTTTAAACATAATATTAAATTTTTTAGAGTGATGTTTTAGGATTTTTCTGAAATATTTCAATTTTTGATGAATAGTGAAAAATAATGAATTTTAAATAAAAACATCCATTTTGTTTAAATAATTTATAAATTTAAATTATTTTTCAGGTTTTTTAATTAAAATAAGTTAAATTAATAAACATATATATATATATATTAATTTTGATTTATAATATTTTAATCACTTTTATATAGAAATTTCATTTAAAAACCTTGTAAGCTTTTGAACATTTTGTCTTTGTAAACCTGTTATCTCATCGTATCTAAGGGACTAATTTTAACTGATATTTTAACAATTAAATGAATTTAATTTAGAAAAATTGATTCCATTTTTTGAATCAGAATAATTTATAATATCAAATAATTTAAAATTATTTTTTTATAATAATGAATAGTAGAAATAGTAAAACACACTTACCAAAGTTAAGGTAAAAATGGATTTATAATAGGGTAAACATAAAAATATAAGGGTTAGAATTACCTAATAACTTGTCTAATATCTATTTTACTTCCATATATCAATGATACCATCAACAAGTTTTGATAATTATCAATTTTGGACAAATATTTCATGTAAAAAATATGGGTACATCTTTTTCTTTTAGAAATTACCAATGTGTCCCTCATCTCAATTAGAAATTATCACCACCTCTCCTCTCTTATTAATACATTAGAAACACATTTTCTAGCCAATACCTACCCAAATAACTTCCAAAATTCCATCCCTTCTACCTATAATCAATATATTGGGTAATGATCCATCCTCAGAATGATTTTGGTTCCAACCTTGGGAGGTTTTCGGAGGATGAGGTTACAATATTCATCGAGTCTTTTAATTTTATTTCTTACTCCTCCTATTCCAACTATTATTAAACAATGATGATATAATAACCTAATTATCTTATTTATAATGAGAATTTTTTATGTCAACGGAATGACCTAAAATATTGCAGCCCCGATTTCAAGTAAGTATCCCTTTCTTTATAATTTTTAAGTATGTAAAGTATATGTGTTTAGTTTGGGAGAGTTTTTACAAATTTAGGAGTGTTTTTTTTAATTTTATATTGGTTCATGGTTGGTTTATGGTTTGGTAAAACCATGTATCACCTACAGGAAATCATGCACTATGGAACAGTGGCTAAAGGGAAGTTTCACAAGCGGTGCATGGTTTTCCTAAACAATGAGAAATTATAGTAGAAACTATTATATATTGAGAATATATTGGAAATTGAGATTTAAAAGGTTTGAACACAGTTATGTAATCTTGTGAGCCAAAAATTATAGGTCTCCATTAAGGAAGAACCAGGAGCACAGTTTGTCTAACTGTACACAGGTCAAAAGTTAGATCCTTTAATGGTGAAGCTGACACATTTTCACCTATAAATGACTTTTTACCCAAATCTACCCTAACATTGGATTTCTCTCTCTCAAAGGATTTATAACCTCTCCCACATAAAATTGGAAGTAATCTAGAGTTGTTCCTTGATGTACTGGAGCTAGATTCTTGCAGTAAGTCATCATTCTTGGGGGTTTTGGGTAGTTTTTCTTAGATCCTCTACTTGATATCTCTCAATTTCTCAGATCTATATACTATGGGGTTAGATTGAACAGTTTTGATTCAAAATTTGATTAAATTTTTCTTTTTTTTATATGTTAAGAGATCTAACTTGGGTTTATAGAGTTTTAACTCAGTTTCATTGACATTCTTCATGTTGTTCTTAATTTTCATCATTAAACCCAATGTAAGTGGATTCTCTATCACCTCCTCTATTTAGAACATGAAAGATTATTTTCAAATTGAAAAAATTGAATAAAAAATACTGTGAAAATTTTGTTCTTATAATGGTATAAACCTTCTCTAGTGATGGTTTGTCGATTTGTGTGAAATCATGGAATTATTGTTTAGAGTTCTTTGATAAATGATATAAATATTAGGATATTAAAATAGTTTCATGATTCTGTTAATGTAAAAATATTTCCAATAGAAATTTGGATTTAATTACCTTGTTATGACTTGGTAGATCGATTAGAAACAACTCGTGTTTATGGAACTATCATAATGATGAATTCATGTGTATATGTGTAGATAGGGGGATTGGAATGGGGCATGAAAAAGTGGAATTAATGAAATGGTTTTGGATGATTGTTTGGTTGCTTTTCTTAAAAATTGGTGTTCTTTAAGAAAACTTTTATACATTGGAACATGTTTATATTTTGATATAAACTATTTTAGAAATTTTTTTGTATAAACCATTTTATCTAAATTGGATCACATGTTCTATCTAAGTGGTGTGAGTATGGATTCCATTTGGAAAAATCTAAAGAGTTTCATTTTTCACCCCTACTTTGTCACATTGGTGCTTTTACAGATGTTGTTTATTGATACCTCAGAAGAGGTAAAGTATCGTAGATCTTTAGTAGTAATTCTTGATACATGGTTTTTTGTGTAGTTGGATCATGGAACATGTTTTGATCTTGGATTTCTCATTATATTCATTGATTTTTGTCTTCTTTTGTTCACTTTGATATTGTATTCCTCCTCTTTAGTACTTGGTTTTAGATTGATTTTTATCAATGAAATGTTGAGTTTCATTTCAATATTATCATGAATCATATGGTGGTAGTTTTGTTATGTATTGTTGGGTTGTTAGTTTTATTCTTGAAGGGAAATCCCCCCCCCCACATGTATTGATTCTCTTAGACATTTATTGCAAGCCTCTAGAATCTTAGGGATGTCACTTAAGGCCAAGTAATGTTCCTCTGTCTTCTCCATATAATGAGAATAACATGTATGTTACAAGTGGTATCTGTTTTTTTCAATCTAATTTTTTTTGAAACAATGGGTATCATCCTGGTCCTTCTGGATATATTTTTATAATAAGTGGTCTTTGACGTGGTATAGGTTGCCGGTCATTGAGTTGAAATATTTCTAGTCTATTATTTATATTAGGATCTTGTAAAGTTGTAGGATTGTTTGATCTTGAAATGTAGAGCATAAAAATCATCTATCCTTTTATATTGAATATAGCCTTACCTTGGAGTTGGGTACATAATTGTTTTGGAGACACTTATAGGATTTGAAATATTATTTTCATGGGTCTAGACAGTGAGATGAGCATGAATTTCATTAGATGAAGGACTTCCCACTACGAGTGATTATTTTATTTTGAGTAATAATATATGATTTGGTATAAATGTCTTGATTTTTGAAAAATATTGAAATGGTTTTCAAATGTGAGATTTTGAAAAAGGGCATGGCTGTAATGATTTGAAAATGTTTTTATTTTCAAATGTAAGTAGACATTTTTTTAAAAATGGGTACATTAGAAAGCATTGTTGTGATAGAATGATGTGATAGAAATTAAAATTATTAGTCCTTCGGTCGATAGAGAGTGAGACATATGATATTTCTGTGTTTCTAGAAAATGGAACCAGGTAGGTATCCCTGAAACAAATGGGGAAAAGCTATGGATAACATGGTTTCACCTGGGCCACTGGAGAACCAACAGCTAGTTTAGAGTATTATCCATTCATTTTAGGATGTGGGTAGTGGGAACAAGAGGGATGAGCCATGGAAAATGGATCTTTCCATCCAATTCTAGAAACATGACCCACCCATATTTTAGGGTTATTTTAAACCAGAGAAGGAAGAGGTATGGATTAATATGATTAATCATATCTTGGATTTCATCAGCACTCCATCATAGCTTAAATTCAAAAAGAAACTTCTATACTTGAAGATCTTGCACGTTACTTGTCAGATTTATCAGTTCGGGATAAATTAGACCAAGTACTTGCATGGGATGATTTTTATGAATTATTTAATAAACAAATATATCCTCACATTTTTGAATAAAAATAATGAAACACTTCTTCATCTTGATGTACGAAAATATTTCTGTCTTAGTGTATGTAGCTAAATTCATGAATTTAGTGTGCTTTTCTCCTGAGGTTACTTCTAGTGCATCCTTTAAGGAACTCATATTTAAATCAAGGATGAGATTGGAAATTCGCTCAAAGATTGCTATGATATGTAGAATAGATTATACAGAGGTAGTCCATAGATAAATAGTAGTTAAAGGGACATCTCAATTTCTATGGGAATAGGATGTATGTTTCTAACCATGGGAAATGGTGGTAACTATAATGCTGGGAGTAATTAGAAGAGGGAAACATATTTCGAATTTGGGAATATGAATCAAAATCAGATGGTTGGATCAGTGAATCTTCTTCGAAGACCCTCAACTATATTTGGACGATTCTAATGTGGTTCACTCAAACAAATGAATCGAGAGTGTACGAAACCACTGTGGTCATGCCAAAATTGAAAAGATATGGGGAATTTAAAACATTATTATTGCAGTGCTCCAAGGTGAGGTGTTAAAAACAATTTATATTTGTCGCAGGTGTCATATAATTTGATAGGGAAAGGCAAAAAGAATATGTCTCATTAGTATAATAGAGATACCCATAGTGATTCTATGAATACCTTGATTCCTCGGGTAGTTTAATCTCAATAGGGAAACAAGGATCAATGTGTTGAGATGAAGCAATTATATGGAACATAACAGGTTATTGTGGATGATCATCCAATAAAATATATAGTGAGAGCTACTATTATTTTGAATTCATTCCTTATAAAAGTTTTAATTGATATTGTTTCATCTCATTCCTTTATTTCTTCACTTTTTATTTTATTTTCTGAGCTTAAAACATTATTTGATTCCTTCATTGATAAAACATCAAACTTCTATTTGTAAAAGATAGATTCAAGTCTTTATGTGTAGAGAATATTCTATAAATGGATATGGGACGAAATGGGATTTATATTTTCTTATAATGGATGTATTTGATATAATCTTGGGAATTAATTGGTTGACAATGTTCAAGGATAACATCAATTATTAAACAAGAAATTTCAACTTCATGGCTAAAGAAGGAATCTAGTATCTCTTCTGAGGAGACCAGAATGTAATTTCAAGTGATGTAAGCTTGATGGAGTTGGAAGATATAATGATCTCATACTTGTTGGTTTTATTTTATTTTTCATGGATATATGTTATCTAGAAGAATAGTTTTCCATCTGTGGTGGATAAGTTTCCTAATGTCTTTCATGATAATTTCTTAAGGTTTCCACTAATAAGAGAAATAGAGTTTACGATAGACCTATTTCCGGGTACCAATAATATTTTCCTTCTATATTACCTAATGTAACCAATAAACTTAATGGAATTGAAAGTGTAATGGGAAGATCTGGAAGGAAAAGGGTTTATTCAGTCAAGCATGTCTTCGTGGAATCATAGATTTTATTCTTGAAGATAGCAAATGGAACTAAAAGGATGTGTGTGGATTATCCTAAGCTTAACCAAGTTATGATAAATAATATATAACCACATCCATTAATTTATGATCTATTTGATCAATTTAGGGGAGATCAATGGTTCTCTAATATTTACTTACAATAAGGATATCTCCAACTATGGGTTCAGAATGAGGATATTCCAAAAACACATTTTAGAAGAAGATATGGACATTATGAATATGTGGTAATGACTTTAGGTATTAAAAATGCACCATTTATTATTATAGAATTGATGAATCAGATATTTATGAGATATCTAGATTATTTCTTGATAGTGTTTGTGGATAGCATGTTGGTGTATTCAAGGAAAAAGGCTGGGTATGAGAAACACTTGTTGACATTATTGGGAATCATGATGGATCATAATTTGTATACAAAATTATGAATGTAGGATTTTTGTATAGAATATTTACTATTTCTTAGACATTTTTTTTTGAAAATGGAGTTTTAGTGGATCCAAAGAAGATAGAAGTTGTAATATCTTGGAAACTGCCAAATGACGTCTTTGAGATATGAAGTTTTCTTGGCCTAGATGGTTATTACCAACTCTTTATTCATGGTTTTTCATGACTATATTCACCTATGATAATTTTGAAAAAGTAAAATACTCCATTCCAGTGGAATGAAGAATTCCATAAATATTTTCAGGAGATTAATCTTCTTCTTGCATCACCACTTATCTTCATATTCCATGAATCAGGACAAGGGTATATGGTGTATTAAGATACTTATGGATTAGGATTAGGATGTGTTCTCATAAATGGAGATCATATTTTTTCTTATTTATCAATTATGTTTCAATTTCATTAATAAAAATACCCTACATCATATTTGAAGTAATCTTCATTAGTCCATGCTTTGAATAATTGGCATCATTATTTCTTTGGTGAGAATTTTACTATGTTCATAGATCGTAAGAGCATGAAAATTATTTTCTCGCAACATGATTTGAATTTATGACATTGAATATGGATGGACTATATTCAAATTTATGACCTTGAATTGATGTATACACCCAGAAAAGTAAATTCAGTAGCATATGCATTAAGCGGAAATTCATATGCTTAGTTTAAGAAATAAGCTTCAGATGAGTGGAAGATGATGTCAGTCATCACTAACATGCATATGGAATGTGATGACCAAGCTGAGGTTCTAGTCATTTTTCATGTTTCATTGGTTATTGATTTGGTAAATATGGTTAAAAAGGGAAAACAAATTGACTCAGAATGTATGATGATAAGGTCAAAACTCATTGGTGGGGAGACGATTAAGGGATGGGAAATAGATGGGATTCATGTTTTATGGAATCAAAATCATACGGTCATACCTATGTCGTATCAAGAATATATTTTTCATGCATACCACCATTCAATATGGTATGTTCATCATATAATGTAAAATTTTTATAAAGTATTGAAAGCAAAGTGTTGGTGGGTTTGTATGAAAATAAAGGTGGTAGAGTTTGATTCAATATTCCTAACTTTCCAGTAATAAAGGAAAAGCATCAGAAATTGGAAAGTATGTTGCAGTCTTTACCTATCCCAATTTGGAAGTGGGAGAAGATAGGAATGGATTTTTAACAGCTCTCCCTATAATGGTTCAGAAAAAAATATTCCACATCGGTGATATTGGATCATCTCGCAAATTCGACTCATTTCATTTTAATTAATGAATCTAGTACAGTGGATGAACTGTCCAAAATCTATAACCAAGAAGTGGTAAAGTAGCTAGAAATACTATTTTCCATCATATCATATAGATATTTTAGGTACACATCTTGATTTCGGATATCATTATAGAAATACCTTAGGACTAAGTTGATAATGAGTTTGGTGTATCATCCTTAGACGAACAGTCAATCCAAAATGAAATTAAAAACATTGGAGGACATGTTGCATACTTTTGTAATGGTTTTTGGTGGCTCATGATAATATAACATTCCATTAGTGGAGTTATTGTATAAAACAATTATCATTCTTCGATAAAAATGGCTTAGTTTGAAGCGTTGTATGGGTGTCATTTCCATTCTCCACTTTTTTGGGTGAAAATATGAGAGAAATCACAGTTTGGATTGATCCTTATACATGAAACAACAGAGAAGATTCTATTGATCATAAAACAGATGGAGACGACTCTGATTCACTAGAAATATTTTGTGGATCATTGTAGATGGACATTGTCTTTCACTATGAGTGATCATGCGTCCTTAAATACCTCTCCAAGGCTGGTAAATCATTGTTTTAGTAAGTCGGTCATGTTATCTACTCCGTACTTATACCCTTTTAAGATAATAAAATAGTAAAGTGAGGTGGAATATAGGTTAGAATTTCAACTATGGTTCAGTGTGGTGCATAATGTGTTTAACACATCTCAGTTGAAAAATTATTAGCCTGATACTAACCATGTGATTCGATGAGATCATGTTGAACTTGAACCAGATTCTTTGTTGGTATATATCCAAGTATAGATTTCCAATAGGTAAGTAAAGTTCTTTTTTGAAAAAAATCATCATTCTAGTGTGGGTTCTGTGGAAACATGGTCAGATTCATGAAGATACATGGGAATACAAGGAAGAAATGACAGAGAAATGGCTAGAACTCTTTCAGAACAACGATGGTTTTCTACATTTCGTTGATGGAAAGACTAATGGTGGGATGGTTGTAGCACACCTAGTTTCAAGTAAGTAACTCATTCCTTATTCATTTTAAGTATGTAAAGTTTATGGGTGATGTTTGGTAGATTTTGGAGAACTTATGGGGTGTTTATGGGGATTTTCTATAGGTTCACGGTTTGGTAAAACCATCCAAGATATATAAAAAACATGAAAAATGAAATAGGGGATAAAGGGAAGGTCCACGAGCAGTGCATAGTTTTTCTAACCTATTTTAAAGCCTTTAAAAAACCATTCTGTGTTGAGATTATATTGTATAGTGAGCTTTGGAATGGTTGGTGTGTGGTCTGGTAACCATGAGAGATAACCAAGTAAGGTCTCTATTAAGAAAGAGGCAGGAGCATGGTTAGTGCACATGTTTTCTAACCGCATGACTAAACCACGCACAAGTCAAAATTAAGATCCTTAAATTGCATATATAACACGTTTTCACCTCTAAATGGTTCAATTTTTTCCAAAAATATCCCTAACTCAATATTTTACTCTCTCAATGGTTGTATAACCTCTCCCCATTTAAGTTGAAGTGATCTAAAGTTGTTACTTGGTATGTTGAAGCTCAATTATCATGATAAGTCATCGTTCATGGATGTTTTTGGTTTTTTTCTTAGAACATCTTCTCGATCTCTATCTGTTTCATAGATCTACTTCCACTATGGTCAGATATAAGATAGTTGATTCAAAATTTGATTAAATTTTTCTTGTTTTATGATATGGTAATTGATCTAAGGTGCGCTCATGGATTTTAAACCCATTTCATTGGCATTCTTCGTTCTATTCTTCATTTTCATCATAAAACCTGAGGTACGTGGCTTCACTATCAACTCATCTACTTTGAACAAGAATTATTAGTATAAAATTGATTAATTTTATTGATAATGATTTTGAAATTTATGTGAAAAAAATGTTAGAAACCATATTTAGTGATGGTTTGTAGATTTCTGTGAAATTTTGGAATTATTGTGCAATGTGCGTTGATAAATGATTTAAAAATGATTATTTTCAAAAAAAAATTTGTTTTTCAATAAAAAGGTTGTTTTATTGAAATGATTTTGGCATGAATATATTAGCATGGTTAATGGGCATACTTGTTGGATGTTTTCATACTGAATTATAAGGATTTGTAGAAATATGACCATTTGATTACTGTCAAAGGTGTAATGAAACAAGGGATTTAATTACCATGTGATGACTTAATAGATTGACGAGAAACCTCTCATGAGTATGGAATTGTCATAATGAAGAATGCATGTGTAGATGTGGGGATTTTTGTATTGTAATGGGGTATGGGAAGTGGAATTAATGAACCGGTTTTAGAACACTCTTTGGTTTCCTTCCAAGGTAATTGGGGATGTTTGAGAAAACACTTTTAAATTGGAACTTATTTATATTTTGATATAAACTATTTTAGAAATTCTTCTATATAAACTGTTTTATGTAAATGGGATAATATGTTCTATCCAAGTGGCATGATTAGGGAATTCATTGGTCAAAATCCACTGAGGTTCATTACTCACTCCTTCTTTGTCACTTTGGTACTTTTTTAGATGTTGTTTATCAAGACATGGTCTATGGTAAAGTATCACACCTCTTTATTAGTACTTCATGTAACTTGGGTTGTTATGGAGTTGGATCATGGATCATGTTTGGGTCTTATATTTTTTATTAGATTATTTGAGTTTTCTATTCCACTGTTTTCTTTGATATTGTAGTCTTTTGTGGTGGTGTATGATTTTATTTTTATTTTGATCAATATAATTGCAATCTTTTCTTTCATTGTTGGCATTTATTTCTAGCCTTTATATCCTTATGAATGTACCTCAAGGACTAGTAATGTTACTCTACATTCTCAAGAGAATAATAATAAGATTGATGTTAGATAGAACCATCCCCACTTCCATAAAATGGGTTACAAAATTATCATTCATGTGAATGGAAGACTACCGCCACATTAACCTATGTCATTTTTTCTATTACAACCTCTCACGGATGGGTATGGTGATAGATATAAAGTATATATATGATATTTATAACATTATTATACCTCTTAAATCATTCTATCATATATAACATTTTAATTTACATTCCATTGGGGATACGATACCTTCTCTCATGTGTATGGAGGAGTACCACATCACAAAGCGATGTGATACATTTTTTTCAGAAACACTATATATGGAAGGTAATAAAAATAATGTTAATAAGTATATGATAAATACATGTAAAAATTATGTTATTCATTAATTATTTATCATTCATATAATATAATATATCATTTAATTTCTTACCTTCTCACCCACTTAAAGATGATATCATCCTTCATGTATGTGTGGACTACGTCTTTCAGGAAGAAATGTGACTCTCTTTTCATCACCACACCACATGGATTATATATATATATTAGTACATATAATTAAATAATATGGTATTTATTATATTATGATAATTATTAAAATATAAAATGTTACTTACATGCTTTTCATAATGATCAATCAAAAATAGAATTGTTTCCCATGCGTACATGCGGCCTACCTTCTCCATGATCATAACATACTTCATTTCCCACAACCATCATTCACTATTTGTCTTTATATTATTATTGATATATAAGTATGAAATTATTTCACTATTATTATTATTATGGATACGATTAAACTATATTATATAAACATGAACTATATCTTTCATGACGAAACACACATGAGAAAACAGGGCATGTAATACCCTAAACAATGAAAATATAGAAAGATAATTAATTAAAAAGTGATATAATTTTATTATAGGATAATATGTGATATTATAAATATGAATATGGTTCTGGTATAGAATAATATCATTATAAATTCCATTATATAGTTGGTTAAATCATGTTCAAACTAAGTAACCGTGGGGTAAGAGATTTCTTAACTCAATTTCTGTTCATTGTGTTAAACTTCTACTTCATTGATTATTTCATGCTAATAATATGTGTGTAGTTAAATTTTATTATTTTATTTTGTATTTACACTTGTTTTATTTGGATTTACATTTTATACCCATAATCAATTTATTTATTAATCACTACTTCAATTATATGATCTGTGTAAGGGACTTCATCTCAATTACCCTTCATTGAGGCATATTATAATGTTATGCACCTAATTTATTTTATATGGTGTATATACTACCCCTTTTTCATGTAACATAATGAATCCTTCATATTTTATGTTATTTTATGTTTCAATTTGAATTATTTCTTCCAATGGTATTTAACTTGAAAATTTCCAAGTCATAAAGAATTTCACAACTCGATTTATTTTCATCGGGTTATATTACTTTTTCATTTTATTTGATATTATAAGATATTGTGTATAATGATTTATTATTATATTCTGTGTTATTTCCACTTATTTCATTTGAATTAAAACATTTTATAAACATAATCAATTCATTGATTCAATCTCACTTCATCATTATGATATTTTTAAGGGTTATTTCACAACCTCATTTTAATTGGGACTGTTTATACTTGAATTTAAAAATAAACAATTTATTTTATCATTGCATAAAAAACCATTTAATTTATTTATAACCTGGTTATTTGGAAATTTTTCATGTAATGGTTTTATTTTCTCTCTCTTAGGTGTATAAAATAATTAAGAAAATGTGTTTAAGAAAATATTAATTCATTTATCTCTCTATATAAAATTCCATTTTTTCAAAAATGGTGGATTATAAAAAGGTTTTCAGAAAAAACTTTAACCACATTTAGATGATTTATTAATTATATTTTAACCCTTACTTTAATTTTGACAAAAAAATAAATGGGATCTTAATATTGTTCTATAAAAAGTACTCCTTTGTCTCTTACTGAAAATGTGAAAGGAATCATTGTTTCATAATTATCCTCATGTAAGAAATTTCTTACCATCATGACCACCAAATGTTTTAAAAATTTCTTTATAATGTTCAAATATTATTTTCAAATAAAATTATTTTCAATATTTTTTGTGAACTTTTATTTTTAAAAATTGATCTTCAATAATAGAGAATGTTTTCCTTAATAATTTTTTTAATTATATTTTTATGGTATTTCTATTCATCCATAAAAACAACCCTTTTTTATAATATACTCCACTGGGGATATTTTGTAGTGATACCATTCATAATATTCCTATAAATTTTTTATGATCACTTAGACAAGGAAAGTATTGGAATTCACTTCCTTGATTCATTTATTGTATTCATTAACTTTGTCTTGAATTATCACTTTCATGTGATCAATAGACATTAAATTTCCCCTAAATATTAGTATTATTTATCATGAATATGATTATAACCTGAAACATATCTCATTTATATATATGATTTTTTTACATTGAAGGCTATTTGATTGACAGTAGAAATATTGATAAATCTATATTATTTAGTCAATATTGTTATTTATTGATAAGGCATATTATTGATGAATTAAATTGATTATTAAAATATGAGGAATACATCATACATGACATGATGGGTAGAGATCATAATTATATAGCCCATATATGCATCGGTTGCCTTGTGAGGAGAATTATTAAACTAATATTAAATGGGTTTCTACCTATATTTTTACACCGTCTTGTGAATTCTCTTGACTATTGAGGTATAATGATGGATGAGATCATGAATTACAATAATTAAGAATTTTTATCATATAAATTCAGTTATTATTATTATCCATGATATTTACACAACAAAATTGTCAAGTAATGCATTTCATTATAATATTATTGTTTAAATGACATGTGTTCTCAGTTATTTACCTTTGTATATTGATTTTCTTTATATTATCCTGAAATTTAAGTTATTTAAATGGTTTTTATCTTCTGTAATTTACCTTTCCATGTTGATTATGATTAAATATTCATGATAACTTCCACTATACTTAACCTTTACTAAGTATTTTAGATCACCCTTATTTTTTTCTTTTCCTAGGAATCCAGGAAGAGTATTATTAATACTATAAAAGGATATACTAGAGTGAATACTATTATTCTTCAAAAAAAACCTATGTAGTATTTTTTAAAAAATTTATGCAAGAATCAAGTATTTTTCTAGTTTACCAAGGTAACGACCCAAGGATTTACCAATAAATTTAATATAGAATGTAATGCACACAATATTAGGTCTCTAAAAACAACACTTTGTTATTATAATTATTTAAACCTTATAGTTATAACCTTGAAATTAAGCATAATGTTTCCTCTTTTGTGATTTGAATTTTAAAAAACATACATACATTATGACAACCCCGCTTTTATTACAAACTTAAACATTATTTATTACATAAAACCTCACTTGATACAACAAAGAAGATTGAGAGGTTTAGTGTATTTGGGGCTTAGGATCATTACATAAAAACATAAAACATGAAATACAACATCTTTATTGAAAATATCCTTTACATGACCACTACATTTCCTCGTACTTAGCATTGCATGGGATAACCTGAGGACATGCATAAGAAAAGGGTGAGATATAAAGCCTAGTATGGGAGTACACATGGAATATCATGAGGAGTAAAATACATGTTAGACAATAGGAATATAAATAGAGCATAAAAGAAACATGAAGATAAAGGAATGATAAAGCATGATAATCATAACATGGAAATGTGGCAATAACACTTAACATGGAATTAGCATGAGCCAAGGCTCATTGTACATAGAGCGTGAGTAAATCCTCATTGCATATGAAGCACGAGTAAACCCATTTTGAACTTGAATTAGCATGATTCAACACTCATTGCACATGACGTATCATGATACTATACTTTACCCAATGCATTGGAGCGCTATAAGGGTGAACCCTTCTTAAAAATTTCATTTCATGCATAAGTGTGACACATGGATCATAAAACATGGATTGATAAAACATAAACATTTATCCCACAATAAATGAATGTGGAATTCATACATGGAAATTTCTAATCAATAAGTAAAGGTTCATAAAGGTGGACACCCTTGATGGAGAAATGGGAATGGTATCCACTACACAATGGCATTGGCTTAGAAAATCAGTGTGATTTCGGCAGCGTAACGGCATGAAATAAGAATTCATAAAAAAGGTTGATGAGAGAGAAAGGGGTTCCTCATAATATTTACATGTAATGGACAGTAAAGTGGTCATATAGATACATGTTCCAACAATTTTAATGGAATTTAGATTCATGATACAAAATTATTGCTTGAATGTAAAAGAAGAGAGAGAAGTTCCTTTCGGAATTCTGGCATAGTAACGGGTGTACATGGGAGGCATTTAAAGAGAGAGAAAGGGGTCTCCCATCATTCAAAAAATAAGAGGGATGTATGGGTGAGGTGAGAAACCATACCCCAACATTCACAATTGAAATTAAAATGGAAATACAACTTAAATAAAATTGACAAAAATGAGAAAGGAAGAAAAAACCCTTACTTGGAAGTGTGCTTCCAAAGGCTATAGAGAGGCTTGTGAGAGGCTTCTTGGGAGCTTGGGGCACCTTGGGAGGATTCTAGAGAGAGTAGGTCAGAGGATGGACGAACTCCAAGTGCTTTGAGTGTGGAGGAAGTGAGATCTTGGGTGGTTTTATATAGGAAAGGTGAGGGAATTCTTTGTTATTTAGGTTTGGGTCCCCTTACATTAAATTAATCCAAACCACATATAATACCATGGTTTTTCCACATGGTTTTTGGAAAAGGGAAGAGGAAAACAATATTTTATAAGTCCAAAGTCCTAACTTCTTAAAATATTAGGGTTGCTTATGTGAAGGTGAGTCACACTCCCACGGAAATTAATTTAAAAAGGCAAGGTGTTGAATAAGTCTTGAGGGGTCCATTAATGCTTTGAAAAGTAAGTCAAACAAACCCAAAATCACATTATTTTAATGGTAGAACATATATTGGCCGAACATAAAGATTATAGAATTTTATTACATCACTATTGGGTCATTATGATGTCTTAAAACACATTATATATTTAAACGGTATTTAATTTTTACCCAAAAATTTTACTGTCTCAGAAAATTATGAAAAATTAACCGTTGGATAATTTTGACATCCTGATTCTAGAAATAAAATTTATTTAATCTAAATAATTTTCTAAATATGTTAATTTTCACTTTTAAAATAAAAATCGACATTTATCGAAAATTCACGGGTTTTGACAGAAATGGATTTCAAACCTTAATAAAAATTTTAATTGCATTCATAAAAATATAAGATCATTTATATCTAATAAGAATTAATTTAATAATAATATTATTATTTTATTAAAATATTATTTAATTCAAAAATACCTTAATTTAATAAAATAGATTTCTTAATTAAATAATAACTAAAAACACCATTTGTAATTTAAAAACTATTTACAATGTAACAAAAACGACTAGAAATTATATTCATTATTATATACAAAAATAATGTACATGAACATAGTACTACTTATTTGTTACATAACCCCTTAAAATAGTTGTTGGCGCCAAAATATTGCACGAACAAAAGGGAAAAAAAGACTTCCCGGACGCTGCCTCGCGAAGCCCCGACGCGAAGAACCCCGAGCATCGCGGTCCCGTGAAGCTCCGGAGACGGTAACTCTCCGAGAGCGGGTTTGACATTCGCGAGCCCGCCGCGAAGCTCCAGAGGCGGTATCTCTCCACGACCGCGTTTGACGTTCGCGAGCCCGCCGCGAAGCTCCGGAGGCGATAACTCTCCGCGAACGCGTTTGACGTTCCCGAGTCCGCCGTGAAGCTCCAGAGGTGGTAACTCTCAGCGAACGTGTTTGACGTTCACGAGACCGCCACGAAACACCTGAGGCGGTGCACGAGTTCTGCTTCGTGGCGCCCCTTGCCTATAAATACTGGGCTCCCCCTGAGTCCCAGGGATGGACAATCTGACCTTTCGGCTTCTCCTCTCCCGAATCGCGAAGCACTCTTTGCCCCCGGGAATCATGAGCTCCGCGAGGTACTTCTACTTCGTGTGACGCCTTTGCTTTGTCTCATTTTGTGCCCCTCTTCTGGGAGGGATGCCCTTCGCGAAGTTCAAGGGCATTCGCGAAGGAAGGGGATTCCCAAGGGAACCCGGGCAGCCGCGGAGCGTTCATGCTTCGCGAAACACCCAACCTGTACTAGTGATCCCTATGCTAAGGAAGGATCGCTACACATCACGAAGCACACTGCTTCGCAGCACCCTGCTTTGCGAGGCACCTCTTCTTCGTGAGGCTGTGCTCCGCGAATACTGTTCCACTTCACGAAGCACCCTCCACTCACACCTATGCCCCATGCTAAGGCCAAGGCACTCCACTTCGCGAAGCACACTCCTATGCTTGGCAATTCCCCTTCCCGTGCGACCCTCCAGGTTTGCACGATGTTATTTCAAAGTCCCATGGACAATACCAATCATAGCGTTGCTTATCCTAATGCTCCTTCGCATAGGCACGCTAACAGCTATTGCTTATTCGCATAGCCACGCTAACGTGGGCCCCTCGATGGTTCGCTCCACAAACCACCTTGACCATGGCCTTGCCAGTACCTTCCCTTCCCCAAGGACCAGAGGGTACCAGTTATGTAAGTCCTAAGGGTGCGGAGTGAACCCGCCTCATCCGAGCTGCAGGACGTTAAACTGCCAAGCATCACGTCCTCAACACATGACGTTAAACTGTGACCCGACCTCATGCCTCGCACGAAGGGTCCCTCCAGCTCGAACATTATTTACACCACTCGTCTCCACGGGAGTGGAACCACCCCTCCACAAGGGATGATATCCTCATTATTGGAGTGGCGTATGTTCTCAGGAGAAGGGCGACCCTAGTTCCCCAAGGGATGGTTGCACCCCTGCATCTTCGTACTTCCCCACCACCAAGGTCAGTGGAGGGCATGATAGGGAACGAGGCACCAACAATCATTGGTCCCAAATCCCTCTTTCACCACGCTTTGCCGCACCTCGGGCCTCCATCCTGGAGTAAGTCCCAGCACCATGGGCCGCCTAATGTGAAAGCCCCTCTTTGCTTCTCACAGATGCATCCTTCGCGACGTGATCATCAGGTCCCTACAACCTCTTGTTTCTCACACCGAGCATGACTCATGTGGGCTTAGAGTGAGCACCGACCCTGACCCCCACCCTTAGTGAACTATGAGGACTTTGATCCGTGTCAAGGCATGGTACGTAGGAATCCTCCATGAGGTTCAAGCCACATTACTCGGTCATTCATTCACGTCGAGTTTCGCCCTCGTCCAACATGACGTTAAACTGCATGCCCTCGTCCAGCATGACGTTAAACTATACGCCCTTGTCCCGCATAATATTAAACTGCACATCCCACCTGAACTACGTGGTCTTTGATCCGTGTCAAGGCATGGTACGTAGGAAGCCTCCATGAGGTTCAAGCCCACCACTCGGTCATTTATTCATGTCTAGTTCAACCACCTGAACTACGTGGTCTTTGATCCATGTCAAGTCATGGTACGTAAGAAGCCTTCTTGAGGTTAAAGCCCAACAATCATTGGCACAGGCCGTCTCCTTGTCGGTGTGCCAAGACCCCCCCACCATTTTCATCCTAACTACGAGGACTTTGATCTTTGTCAAGTCATGGTACGTAGGAAACCTTCTAGAGGTTCAATCCCATCTCCCGTCAGACCAAGGTCCCTCATTTACGTCGGTTCTCCGACACCCACCGCTATTCCGAACTATGGGGACTTTGATCCATGTTAAGGCATGGTACGTAGGAAGCCTCCATGAGGTTCAAGCCCATCGCCCGTCATTTATTCACGTCAGGGTTCACTACCATCCCACATGACGTTAAACTGTATACAATAAATCCTTTGAACTATGTGGACTTTGATCCGTGTCAAGGCATGGTACGTAGGAAACCTTCCCAAGGTTCAAGCCCACCACCATCGGACCAAGGTCCACCATTACGTCGGTTCGCCGACAAAGCCCCTTTAAACTAAGTGGTCTTTGATCCATGTCATGACATGGTACGTAGGAAGCCTCCTCGAGGTCCATTCCCACCACCTGTTGGTCACTCTGACCTTCTTCACGTCAGTTCGTCTACACCCGGGCAGCCTAGTGTGTAAGCCCCACACCATTTCGACCAAGGTCTACCATCACGTCGGTTCACTGGCACTATCCCGAACTACGAGGACATTGATTCTCTACCATGGGGATATGTAGGAAGCCTCTTCAAGGCTCAAGCCCAACTTCACTGTCGCTCCTGGCGATGGTCCCATTTCATTTCCCCCTCCACATCATTCTTCCATCCATCATCCACCCTGATTCTCTCCCAGACCGTCATATCCCGGTGAGACCTTGTCGGTCCGAGACCATGTCGGTATGTTCCTCTTTACAGTCGCCCATGGGTTGGTCCCAGCATTGGCACCCCTTCAAGGGAAATCCCTCAATCCGACCCATCCTAGCTAATGCTCCGATCGGGCTGATTCGTCTCCACCAGACGTTAAACTTGCGGCATACCCTGTGTTAAACATGAGAAGCTGAGGAAAACCTCAGATATGTGTCTATGGCATATAATTCCCCACGCTCGATGTGGGATTCCTCGGGCTTCCACGCCCTCGAGAATCCCTGTGACCAGGGATAATAGAGAGACATGCCAGGTTCCCCAGCATCCAGACACGCTACTGATGCCTCAACGTGACTACTCCCCCGACTGAAGGTTGCTGCCCTGACCGGACCCTTTGGAATGTCCCGACAGAAGTAGTGTAATTAACCGGCGTCCATGGAAACATGGCACTGGGAAGAGTTTCACGAACAATGTATTAAATCTATGAGGGAGACATGGACTAGGTGATGATTTCTGAGGAGGAATCCACGGAAGGAAGAGCCGACATCCCATCATCCCGTTTCGATCAAGGAGCAGACGTCCCTGAATAAGGAGCGAATGTCACCCGCCTTTGGAAAGCGGGAATGTAGGGAAACAGTGCAGCGCGTCCTCCTCCGTGGACAGACGGATGCGCGTGCCTCGGCGAAAGCGTTGGAAACAGAAATGGTGAACCCGACGTGAAATTATTCTCCTCAATGTGGAGATTAGTAGCATTCGAGACACCAATAGATTGACATGTCACCAGATCCAGATATCTGGCGCCTGGTCCCGCCAAGAAAATAGCGGGCCTATTGTGAAACTCACTGGAAGTCGGGGCAGCAGAACGTGGGGCACTCCGTTCTGCAACGTGTTGGCGTGGATCCTTCTTACAGACGTGGAGAATGGAAGGACGCTGGGGCACTGGTTGTCATTCCTTTTCCTCGTAGTGCTGATGAGTTGATCCTTTCGTTTCTCAGGAACCAGGTTGTTGTTACAGAGACACGATCACCGCCCGCTCGCCAACGCAGGGGCAGGGGCAACATCACCACAGCCACCCCGCATGGCGCCGCTACCGCCACGACGGCCACCACATTGTGGAATACGGGGCGCCCACATCCCCTTTCCCCATCAGAGGTCATCCAGTGAAGGGTGATAAAAAACCTCGTTCGCAGGTACGAGGAGGAAGGGGTCATCCCAACTCGGGATATGGCCCGCTTGGACCTGGAGGACTCCAGGCCCCGCCGTCAACGCCGCCCTAACAGGCCACGCAGGGAGCCCCTGCTCCCCACCCCAACGTTCAACCGTTTCGGGAGCCTGTACCCGGAACACCTTGATGAATCCTCACCTTACGCTGATGAGGCGAACGTCGTCCGGCTCGGCCCGCTCAGGATCCCAACCCAAGGGCTCCAGGCAAGAGCTCTCGTCCGACCGCGTCAGCGCCGCCGCCCGACTCCACAGGAAGAGCAGGCAAGCCATGCCCCTGCACCACCTGCGCCAGCTCGTCTGACCCGACGTCAGCGCCGGGCTTGGGCTAAGGACGCTCGCCCAGATGCATCAACATCAACAGCTATAGTGGCCCGAGCCACCACCAACGTGCATCATGGATTCCCTGTATACACTGAGCAGGGGCACTCCTTCACCCATCCAGGATCGAGACCCCAACCGCCCCAAGGGCAGGCTGGGTTGACTCTCCGGGTTGCAGGCCTGAGCGGTGATCACTGCGAACTAACCCGCAGTGATGTCACCTCGTACGGAGGCCCTCTCCATACCACTACTCCATAGAGCGTGGGACTTCCCCACTCCGAAACTCGTCATAGATGTATGCCTCGTGCTACCCCCATCCCGAAGGAAGACCTGCCCCGCGGTAGTGATTCTCGGCGCAGAGACCTTTCCCGCGCCCACTATATAGGGTATGGAGTCCATCCTCCTACCCCCGACTACCGACCTAAAGGAACTGTCCATCCGGTCCTTCTCCAACGTGGGGGCCCTCCCTACGTCCTCTTTGCAACGGGCGAAGGTCCTCCTCGCCCCAGCTACTCGAGGAGTGAAGGCCAGCCTCGCTCCACCCGTATCGACCATGGAGTTCCTCCCCATGCTCCTGTCGATTCCAACAGAGGCTCCGCCCATGTGGGTGATGTCCACGGAGGTCCTCCCCATGTACCCTTCGACATTTGCCCCGGTGCCCCTCGCATTTCGGCTATCTCGAGCGAGGGCCCTCTCCACCACGACGCCAGCTCCGCCCCGAGACTTCATGATAGGGATCAACCCTATCCCGAAGAGCCACCCCGAGGTAGGAGAGTGGGTCGTCGCCGCTACAAGAAGAGTCCTGGTAAGGCCCGGGTGGAGATCAAACCTGCCCGCTTCTCGGATTCTGAAGCGGAATGTGACTCAGTAATGGAACCTTCTCCCCTCTTCTCCATATCAAGGACTGGGACAGGAACCAGGCGCGTTAGCCTCATTCTCCCGGAATATAAGGTCCACCATATTCCCACCTCTCTCCGAAGGTACATCCAGGAGGAAGAAATCGTGGAAAGTCCACAGGTCTCGACCGTGCAGTCACCACCATTGTCACCCAAAGTGCCATCTACCTCTACCAGAGATCACGAAGATATATTTTGGGGGCCAATGGCAGTAGAGCGACGACATGACCCATTGCCGGCAGCCACGACTCCTGTTTCGGAAGCTGTGGCTATCAACCCATCGTATCGTGACATCGTGGCCAGGTCACCTCACTCTTCAGAGGATGGCCTAGAATTCGACGGCCAGTCAGCTCGTTTGTCGTATTCTCCGCCGTAGAGTTTACTATCCCAGAGGTCCGCGTCGGTACTGCTAATGGTCCCTCAGCCTCCCCCGGTTGACGATTGGGGCAATACAAGGCCAGACCCTGAGTCCGAACCCAGGAGCTTCTGGAGTATTCTCACAGTGGATCATTTCCCGGAGAAATTCTGGCTGACGGCAGCGCTGAACTTTCGCGCACCAGAGTCCCTTACCCCTGAAGAAGTGGGGTGTTTTTGTCAAACCCTATGGGAGACACACTTCCGCCTTTTTTATGAGCTGGTGGAATACCCCAGAAGTCGAGAGAACTTCGAAGAAATCGGCGAGCAATGCCGCCTAATCGATTTGGCCGCGCTCCTTGTGGCCCAGCACCCTGAGTCGCCAGGCCGTCAGAGCACCCTTCAACAGAAATGTGTTCAGAGCTTCAAAGTACTCCGAAGAGTCATCAAGGAAGATACCCCCCATGTGCAAGTCCATGGTTGGGGACACTATGCCGCTCTCCTCTTCGACCCTATCCGACGGCAGCCCGATTCGTTATGCGACATCGAGGACATTCCCTCGAGAGGAGTCGTGGTCCACATGACTGACATTGTGGACAAGGAAGACGAGCTTGAATTCATTGATGGGGACTTACCCCCTGAGGGTTTACCGCCACTGCTGGACCCATCAGGGAGGGTTACCCGTCAGCGGAGGAACCTGCTAGGCCTCCCTGTACCCACAGAGTCGCTGGTACTCGGTCAAAATACCGGCAAGGGTAAGGAGCATGTCAGAACTGTCAAGCACTCCGACCCGCCTGCCTCTGTGCAGAAAACGAATGAAGATCCTGAGAAGGCCACATTATGCCAGCAACTTACTGAGCAAAAGAGGCTGGTTGATGAACTCTTGGCTGAGTGCGCTGCGGAGCGGCGACCCGAATATGGCAATCCCAGGACGGGGAAGCAGGGGCAGGAACAATTCCCCCCCAGTGAGATGCCTCCAGGCAACCCTGATCATGCTACTCCCATAGATAGGGCAGATGCCAGAACTTACAGCAAGAGGGCGTGGTACGTCTCGCCAAACCCCCCCGAACGACGGGGCAATCTAAAGAATCCAGTCCGGATTCCCCCAGTCGCCCCACAGGTTGTTCCGCCAGTCGATCCACGAGCTACTGATGCCATCTACCATGTTGAAGAACCTGGCAACACACTTTTGGTTAGGGATCCCTGTCAAGACAAGGAACCCCACCTAGATGATCTTATAGCAGCACTCACAGCCCGCCTCGAAGCGTTGGAAACGCAGTAGGTGGCAGTCCCACCGGATGGCAAGCCGTATCCCGCGTGGGTGGATGATATGCCTGCACCCCCGGGTTTTGGGAACCCCACTTTCTCGCCCTTCAACGGGACAATGGACCCGCCGCAGCACTTGGCTCATTTTTCTTCCAGGTGTGGCCCCATGCTGGGGACCCGATCTCAGCAAGAAGCCGCCAAGCTCCGATGTTTCGTACAGACATTGGAAGGCCCAACATTCGTCTGGTACAGCCAGCTCTCCATCGGATCGGTGACCAGTTGGGAGGATCTCTGCCGGAAGTTCCTATACCAGTTCAGCTCCACCACACGAAAGACTAGTATTGCAGACCTCTTCAAGTGCAAGAAAAGGCCTGATGAGCGAGTCGTAGATTTCATCGCCCATTGGAAGGGACTTACGTATTCCCTCGATATGCCACTGAATCAGGAGCAATTACTGACGATGTGTGTGGGGAACTTCAAAACAGAGATGGTACCCTCCCTGATTACCCAGAACTACCCAGGAGGGTTCAGAGATTTCTTAGATAATGCTCAGCGCCTTGAGGAAGCTCTGCAACAGGCTAGTCAGGCACGTTCGTTGCCCCTTATGATCCCAGCCAGGAGGACCGTCAGGGCCGAACCCACTGCGGTGCCCCAGATAGAAGCCCCTCGGTAGTTGGAATTACTGCCAGCGGCACCATCCCCGCAACCCCACAGAGGTCCTCCCCCTCAAGCGCAGGCTCCTGCCTAGCAGCGACCGCCTTAGAATTGATAGGTTCCCCCGCGCAATGCGCCACCTCCACCTAGGTGAGATAATCAGGCGCCGCCTCCTCAATAGGCCCCTCCGGCCCCTCGTCAGGGCCAGGCCCCCAGGGGACCCTTTCCAGAAAGAAGGCACCAGACTTATTCGTTTAATGAAAATCAAGTCCCTGATTACTTTCGAAGTGCTCTAGAGAAAGGGATTGTGCGCCTGCCCGAGTGCAGAAGGCCTCCAGAGGCGAATCTCACCAATCACCCCAACTATTGTCCTTATCATCGGATTCTGGGGCACACCCTCAAGAAATGATATGTGTTTAAAGACTGGATTCAAAACTAGGTCAACAAAAACATAGTCAATTTGGGCCCAGCACCAACACAAGTGGCGGGTGTCTTTGTAGGGTCAGAGATCAGTAGCGACAACGAATGTGAGTGGCAGCAGGTTCCCAGCCACGGATCCCGGAAATACGACGACTGGATGGCTCGAAAAACTGTCGTCCATGCCCATGGTATCATCTGGGCATTCCAGAGGCAGCCGGAACCTTCATAAGAAGTAGTCGGTACCTCTGTATCATCTTCACAGTCGACCTCTTCCCAAAAGGGAAAGCAACGGCGACGTAAGAAGAAGCAACGCGCTCCGCTGGTGTCGTCGTCATCCCGCACTCTCGTCGACTTCATGCCCCCTGAAATGGGGATTCCTCCCAGAATCCACCCGGTGGTGGATGACTCATCAAGCGACAACTAGGGGTATGCTTCGGTTAACACCGTGGAGATGGTAAAGCCCTTTATGACTCCCGACGAGGGGGAACGCCGGGCAAACCTCCCCAACGTTTCTAGCCGACGTCAACGTTAGCGGAACCGCAACCCCTCCGGTCATCGAGGTACGTCAGTGGGAACTTTCAGCCAAGTCGTGCACACTACTGAGACCAGATAGCAGGATCAGCGTAGAGCTCAGCATGTGCAACCCCATCTGACGCCCTCAGATCTACCTCCACCGCCGTTTGTGCTACTAGATCCGGGAGAGCTTCCTCGTTCGTATCACAGTCAGTCTTGCCCGGCTACAGGCCAGCCTCCACTGTCCGATCCTAGTCCGTCATCTACTCTCCAGGCTTCAAATAGTAGGCAATGGGATGTACCTAGTACTAGCCGACCACCGGTTCAACCGGCAGGACCCACTATGCCTCCAACTGCCGAACGACCTCCTGTAGGCAGAGGTTCGCGCTTGGCATGAAAGTATGACATCCTAAATAACCTGGACGGAATTCCGGTAAGGCTTTCTATCCTTGAGGCCCTTCGCCTGTCATCTGAAATGTGTGAGGCACTTTCTGAGGCCCTAAGGAGCCCCCTCCAGTTTGAGACGGAGGTAGCAGCCGCAGAAGCCTTTTATATCGAGACAATTGAGAACGTTGAATGTCAGGCGGTTATCTTGTTCTCCGGTGAAGATGAGGACCCTCCTATATAGGGGCATATTCGCCCGCTGTACATCACTGTCCATTTCAATGGTGTGGAAGTCCGCCGCTGCCTCGTTGACACGGGTTCCAGAATCAACCTAATTCAGACTCGGACATTGCGAAAGATGGGTCTGTCTGAAGGTGATTTAACTCCCTCTGACCTCAGAATCCAGGGGTACGATAGGACCGAGCAAACCCCAGTCGGCAAGATCTGCCTGAAGACCCAGTTTGGTGGCCTAATTGCTAGCATTGAGTTCATGGTCGTCTCTCAGGACACTGCCTACAACGCGTTGATGGGTAGACCATGGCTCCATCTGCATGCAGTGGTCCCTTCATCATATCACCAGTGTCTCAAATACTTTCTCAACGGACGAGTAGGCATGCTCCAAGGAGATGCGTCTCCTTTCGCCTCTTGTGAGTCCCGCTACTTGGATGCTGATTATTACAAGAGTAAGGATAAGCAAATCCTAGTGAGTGAGGATGAACTCTCCCCAGTCACAAGTGATCCATGGGCAAGCATGGATGATGCCTACATCCTCCCAATCCATTGATTGGAGGCCACGACTCCCGACATGGGGAAATGTTTTGTTGTCTCGAGTACACAAGGAAGGCATGTTCCCATGTCCAAGTGACGGCAGAAAATCACCTCGTACTCCTACATCAACCAGGCTCAGGTGATCCCGGAACCTCCTACCCCAGTACGGTACCAGAGTGTCAAGATTATGACAACGGTGGTGCGCCATACATGTCTCTTCCGCCGGGTTGGAATTAACCGGCTCAGGCCGACACATCACCACTTCTTTGATATCATCAAACGTGGCCCCTTAGGCCGAAGGCCAGATGGGATAGGGTCAACTGCCTTCATTGCTATGGTCTCAATGGCTAGTGAGTCTCCCGATATGATGGTCACTACTGCCCAAGCCGGCACTAGCTGCCCCTCCGGCTTTGATAGCCCAAAAGTGCCTCCCGTAGCAGGAAATCCCGCCACGAGTGGAGAGGAAGACCTAGAGGATGCTCCCCCCGCCTTTGAGGAAGGTTTCTATACCACGGTTGATGAACTGGTGCAGGTGAACCTTGGTAGCGAGGCAGACCCGATACCCACATTGATCAGTGCAGCCATGTCCCCTGAGGAGCGGCAGCAGTACGTAGACTTCCTCAAACAACATCGTGACGTGTTCTCCTGGAGTTACAATGAGATGCCTAGACTAGATCCCCAGGTAGTCGTTCACCGTCTGGGCCTCCCAGCAATCCATCGTGGGTTTGAGCAGCCTCCCTGGAAGATTCACCCTTCTCATGGTGCTATGGTTGAGGCCGAAGTTGACAAGCTTATCAAATCCAACTTTGTTAAGGTAGTCCAGTACCCCAAGTGGCTTGCCAACATTGTGCTAGTCAGGAAGAATAATGGGCAGATCATAGTCTTCATCAACATCCGTGACCTTAATCGTCACTGCCCAAAGGATGACTTCCCACTCCCAGTGATGGAGTTATTGATTGACGCCACGACCGGGTTCCAAGCTCTCTCTTTCATGGATGGGTAATCCTGGTACAACCAGATCCGGATGGCCCCCAAGGACGAGGATTCCACTGCCTTCAGGGCTCCCCACGGTACCTTTTGTTACCAGGTTATGCCATTCGGTTTAAAAAATGAAGGCCCCACTTAACAGAGGGCCATGCACTGCATATTCAAGCCGATTCTCGGGACACTGGTGGAATGCTACGTAGAAGACCTAGTGGTAAAATCATGTCAGCGCTAGGACCACCTCAAAGACCTTGAGAAGGTGTTTGGTTTCCTTCGTTCCCGTCACCTGAAGATGAACCCGTTGAAGTGTGCCTTTGGGGTCACCTCCCGGAAGTTTGTGGGCTTTGTTGTTAGATACCGAGGTATTGAGATCGACCTAGAGAAGATCACGGACATCATCCAAATGCCTCCCCCGAGCAACATTTGGGAACTTCGAGGCCTCCAAGGACACTTAGCCTATTTACACTGATTCATCGTGAATCTGGCCGGCAAGTGTAAACCCTTTTCCTGGCTCATGAAGAAGGGCGCTGCCTATGAATGGGATTAGGAATGTCGGACCGCCTTTAAGGAAATCAAGAAGTATCTGCTCCAACCTCTGGTTTTGATGCCACCCATCTCTGGAAAGCCACTGGTCCTTTACATGACCGCCCTAGAAAGATCCCTCGGTGCACTGCTCGCCCAGAAGAATAATGAGGGCACTGAGAACAGTCTCTACTATCTCAGCTGTATGCTTCTCGATACGGAGGTCAGATACTCCCCTATTGAAAAGAGCTGCCTTGCGCTCGTCTTCACCGTGAAAAAGTTGCGACATTACCTACAGCACCATGAGGTGCAATTGGTCTCTTGGGTAGACCCACTGAAGTACATCCTGAACCGCCCCATGCTAACTGGCCGACTAGCACGGTGGGCAGTGATTCTCCAGTAGTTTGATATTAGGTTCGTACCTCAGAAGGACATTAAAGGACCGGCGTTGGAAGACTTTTTAGCTTCCCATCCAACCTCCGCGGACCAATCCCTGGACCTAGATTTTCCTGATGAGACGATCCTCTCAGTCGATAATGCCGCCCCATGTTGGCAAATGCATTTCGACGGTGCCTCACGGAGCCCCACCGGTAGGCGGCTCAACGATCCCAAGCTCAACAGAGTGGGCCTGGGTATTGTCTTCATTACCCCGGTGCAATTTGTTCTGCCATACTCATTCCTGTTGTCAGAAGGCTGTACGAACAACGAGGAAGAGTACCAAGCTCTCATCACCGGCCTCGATTTGGCCCTTGAGATCCATGTGCCCCATCTACATGTGAAAGGAGATTCCGAACTGGTAGTCAAACAGGTTAATGGCGACTACGTCGTCAGGAAGCCGGAGCTTGTACCATTGCTGGAGTACACCCTCCGCCTAATGGCCCGGTTCTCTTCTCGACCAGAGATTACCCCTGTCCCGCGGTCACAGAACGGTCAAGCAGACACCTTTGCTGGCTTAGCCGCGTCACTCGAAGAACCCGAGCAAGATGATTTGATCATACATGTGGCACACCAGAGAGTCATTGCACCCGTCACCCAAGAGGACAGGGATGGCCTGCGGGTAAGTCATCTCACTGCTGGACCCTCTACGTCAGGGGTCCCGGGTTCGTCAGACACAGCGGGTGAAGCCACTCCCGATTGGAGGGAACCTTTTGTCGAGTATCTCTAAAGTGGTTGCCTCCCAGACGACTGGGCCAAGCGCGAGCGAATCTGATGCCGCGTGCTGCAATTTACCCTCCATAGCGGCCCCAGTCTTGAACAGATCCTCTATAAGCGGAGCTTCGATGGCGTCCTCCTTCGTTGCATTCAAGTATTAGAGATTCCTCAAGTTATGCAAGAGGTTCACACCGGTTCCTGTGGAGCCCATCAACCTAGTTCGAAGCTGTCCCATCAAATCCGGAGGTTGGGGTACTTCTGGCCCTCTATGATCCACGATTGTATTGGGTATTCCTAGAGATGTCACGCGTGCCAAGTTCACGCCAACTTCCTACATCGGCCGCCAGAGCCCCTCCACCCCACCAAGTAGTCTTGGCCATTTGCGGTATGGGGACTTGATGTAGTGGGACGGTATCCACCAGCAACAGCCCGCCAGTGTAGGTTCATCCTGACTGCTACAGATTTCTTCTCCAAGTAGGCAGAGGGATTTCCACTCAAAGAGGTCAAGGCCCATTCCATCGTTGACTTTGTGAGCTCTAATATTATCCACCGGTTTGGGGTCCCTCATGTTGTCCTCACCGATAACGGCACCAACTTCCGAGTGGCTGGACTGAAGAAATTGTACGCCAAGTACAGCATTCGTTCGAACCATACCTCCTGCTACCACGCGTAGGCAAACGGACAGATCGAGGCATTCAACAAAACCCTCTCTAACATTCTGCAGAAGACGGTTGGTCAGAACAAGAAAAGTTGGCCGGACAAGCTCTCCAATTCCCTCTGGACTTATCGGACGACGACTCGCAACTCTACCCAGGTGACCCCATATTCCCTGGTGTATGGAGCTGAGACCGTCCTACCCATTGTGATCCAGCTTCCATCGTTACACACTGCAGTCTATGATCACCAGACATCAGATGAGGTATCCCAAATCTGTCTAGCTGAATTAGAAACACTAGAGGAGAACAGGCTTCGTGCCCTGCACAATCTAGAAAGGCATCAGGATAAGATAGCGAGGTCCTTTAACAAAAAGGTTCATCTCCGCTCTTTTATACAGAGCGACCTTGTACTGGCCCTTTGAGCGCCAATGATTCCCGGTAGGAAACTGCCCAAGTAAGAACCCAAATGGGAAGGGCCATATAACATCCATAAGGTTTACCACAATGGAGCATACTCCTTGGTGACCACGGATGGAGAGCCCATAACCCCCCTACCAACACCGAGTTCCTCAAGAGGTACTTCGCCTGATCCTTTTCTTGGTCCCGCATGACCTTAAACTGCACGTTATGGTCCAACATGACCTTAAACTGTAGGGTCCTGCACGACCATAAACTGCATCTTCGTCCGTCATGATGTTAAACTGCACATTATCATCCAGCAAGACTTTAAACTGCACCTTGGTCCTGCACGACCTTAAAATGCACCGTCGTCCTGCAAGATGTTAAACTGCAAGCCAGTCAGGCCTTCCTAACCGAGGCTCAGCCTCAGTCCCATTGGCCTCCTCGGGCCCACGGCCCCGTCTTACTACAAGACGTTAAACTGCAAGCCAGTCAGGCCTTCCTGACCGAGGCTCAACCTCAGGCCCCTTGGCCTCCTCAGGCCCACATCCCTCGTCTTCACCGCGAGATGTTAAACCGCAAGCTGGTCAGGTCTCCCTGACCACGGTCCGGCCTTAGGCCCCTTGGTTTTCTCCAACTTACCCTCTTGCGGGATTGTATGTTATGGTGTGGGACTACGTCCTCATTCACGTCGGATTACCTGTCGTACCTTACATACCCCCAAATGAGATGCATCCTCGTCCCGCATGACGTTAAACTGTATCGCAAGAACTACATGTGGCTTGATTCTCATCCTCATGAGATACGTAGGAACGCTCAGACACCTCGTCTTGAGCCCAGCCCCAAGCTTTTCTCTTCCACTATCCCCCCTGGGAATAGTTTCCTCGGAGGATCCTTGTGTAGCGAGGGGTAGGATTTCTTAGCCCCGCTCATACAACTCCGCTCATACAAGGATTGTAAGGGTTGCACTATGTTCCCACTATCGTTCTTCTATCCTCCCACATCCTCACCGCATGACGCTAAACTGCATGTACTTCAAAAACTACGTATGTCTTGATTCTCATCCTCATGAGATATGTAGGAACGCCTGGGCATTTCGTCCGTTGGCCCAGCCCAAAAGCCAAAATCTTCCCCTCGGGTCAAGATATATGGCAGGGTGCACACTTTTTCCCCAACTCATATCGAGCAAGCCTCGACCCAGTTGCACATCCCCCTGGAGATGTTTGCCTCTCTCATGGATGGATACAGCTATGCTTCACCCACTCCTTGACTGGGATTCCATCATCTTTGCATACCCGGAGGGACCCCCAAGAACTGCCCGGATACTACGCCCAAGGGCTCTCCTACCGATATGGGCCAATGCCCCTGAAGGTTTTCAAGCAACAAGCCGATACAAGTCCCGCGTTGCGAATTTGGTCAACGGTAGACACTCATTTGTTGCTCCCATATCAGATCACCATAGGAACACTGTGTTTCGAATGTGGTCAACAGTTTCATGGATCTTTGGGTCTACCCTGAGATGTCCCAAACATCGAGTGCAGTGATTCGTTCTACCCCATCCTGAAGTGACAAACTTCCCTCTGGGTGGTGCTAGCGATCGGACCCACGGCCCCGATTACCCTATAAGGGGTGTACGGTGTGGTGTGGTAATATGTCCTCATTTACATCGGGATCATGTACCATGCTGTACGCCTTCCCTTACGAGGCCCAGCCTCAGGCCCCTTGGCCTCCTCTGGCCCTGGACCTCGTCCTCTCTGCAAGACGTTAAACCGCATGCGGGTCAGGCCTTCATGACCAATGCCTAACAATCAGGCCTCTTGGCCTTTTCGGGCCCCGGCCCAGGTCCTCTCTTATAGGAGTATATGGTGTGGCGTGAGGCTATTTCCTCATTCACATCGGTTTATTTTCTGCACAGTACACCCCCTTGTTTGGGGGTATATTACTCCCCCCCTCGTCCTGTATGACGTTAAACTACATCTAGAGAACTACGTTCGGCTTGATTCCCATCCTCATGGGATAGGTAGGACCACCTGAATGTCTAGGATTCGGGTCCAGCCCCATCTCTCGGGAATCTTCATCCCATCTTGGCCCCTTGGCCTACCCTTCCTCCATGAGAGGATTATGTGGTGTGGTGTGGGATTATGTCCTCATTCGCGTCGGGATCGTAATGACCACGCCATGTACCTCTCCCTCCTGAGCTGTTTCTTCGATCCCTTTTCAGAGGTTCACCAATGTGCCCAAGAGTACTCTGGTTTATTACCTGGAATGCCAAGCTTTACTCGGACACGTCCGCACCTGCTTCCCAGGCTTTGTGTATCCCTGCATCAGGGCTTCCATCATCTTTCACACCTGGAGGGACCCCCAAGAATAGCCTGGATACTACACCCAAGGGCTCTCCTACCGTTACGGGCCAACGCCCCCGATGGTTTCGGACAAGAAATCGATAAAATCCTGCGTTGCGAATATGGTCAGCGGTCGATGCTCCTTTGTTGTTCCCACCTCAGGCTAACGCAATACAGACACTGTGTTTCAACCATGGTTAACCGTTTTCCTCCATCGCCACGCCAACCCATTAAGCCCAAAATGTCGGGCACACAATTCACACCCTTCATCACTTCATCGTGTCCAAGTAGAGTCTCGGAACTCTTGGTACTTTTCTTCTGTGCACGGCTGTGCGTTGGGGAAACAAGCCGCGTCAAAGGTGTCCTTCGGGGCTCTCTACCAACTCCCCTCTGATAGACGCCCCAAGTATAGTGATGAGGATTCCCCCCCTTGATTCCCACACCGAGTTTAACTCACGTGGGCTTAGGTATCGGGTTGACGTCTGCACTAACTTGGGAAGTTGTTACCATTCATGGTCCGAGCTCTAAGACCATAAACTAAGATCCATCCATAACTAAGTTCATCTTGATTCTCATCCTCATGGGATACGTAGGACTGCCCTGATGACCTGTCTTCGGGTTCAACACATTTAGGGAGCCAGTCTCTCCCCCATGTTTCACCCCTTACCTTTATGTAGGCCCCTCAGCCTAAGGTATCCCTCTCCGAGCGGCATACAATGTGATGTGGGATCATGTCTCCATCAATTGTGTTTTATAACACTACGCACGTTCCCCGCCTAGCATCGCCTCTGCTACGTCTGCGCTGCATGACGATAAAATGCACGCTTGTTCCTATCATACGACCCTAAACTGTGACATTATCGTCCTGGATGCATGACGAAAAACAGCACTGCATTGTGGTGACCTCATTGTAGACGAAATCATGTTGGGTATTGGTCACGTTCCATGCCATTTTTCAATGCCTGTCACGGCTTGATTCTTGTGGCGACACCACGGCTTACTACTCTAGGATTGTCGCTTCACAAAAAAAACCACTCACCTTAAAGAACAAACAAGATTTATCAAATTATGCTTCTTTTAGTGCAAGGGCCACGCCCGCAATTCCCTTCTCCCCTGGCATTGGTATCTTACCATGTCACCATTCAGAACTATGTATGGCTTGATTCTCATCCTCATGAGATACGTAGGAGCTCCCGGGAACTTCCCTGTGCGCCCAACCTAACCTTTGTGTTCGGTCCCTCGACTCAAGAATTTACCCAGAGAATGCATGGTAAGTAGGGCTTAGGTCCTCATTCACGTCGGGTTTTGTTGCCATGTGTCCCCTGCTCCCTTTACCCATTTATGGTCTAATATCCATCAAGAACTACATGAGGCTTGATTCTCATCCTCATGAGATACGTAGGAGAGCCCGGGCACTTCCCTGCGGGCCCAGCTTAACTTTCTCTTCCGGTCCCTTGACCTAAAACCTCTCCCAAGGGGGTCGTGCGGTGCGATATGGGATTATGTCCTTATTCACGTCAGGTTGTTCACCGCAAAGTACACACCCCCTATTCCCATTCACGCCATGTGTTTGAGTTACTCCACCATGTGCCTCTTATGTCTCCTCCCATCCATGGTCCGAATTCTATGACCCTAAACTAAGATCTCCCTCTGGGAAAGGACTCTGCTCCCCCTATCTAATATGTCTCATTGTCATATTCAGATGTGTTTCGATAAAGAGCCCAAAGTGTGGGATTTTCATACGGACATTCCCCTCGTCCCATGACCAAGCTTCGTGAGCTCGCTATTTGGATCCACATCCTCTTCCACATCCAAAAGGACCCTCGGACGACATGGATACTAGGATTAAGGGCTCTCTATGAATTCTGGACATAAGGGCCCTCCAATCATTTCGGGCCAACGTCCCTAAAGATTTTTGACAACATTTGTGACATGGTCCCATGTTTCGAACATGGTCAATGGTCCACCCTCATTTGTTTGTCCCCATTCTAGGCTAATACGATATGGATGTTGGGTTTCCTCTACGGTAAACAGTTTTCCTCCATCATCACGCCGCCATTATCGAGATATGAATTTCGAGCGCCATGATTCACACATTTCCAATTCCCCATGTTCACGCGGAATTCCATCATACTCGGCTCTTTCTCTCTGTGCATCTAGGTGCGCTAAATGATCGTGTTAGTGTCATTGGGCGGGTATTTACCGAGCGTCCCTCTGCCCTGACCTGCCCCTTTCTGTGTCGGGAAATTACCACCACTACTTCTTGTTTCCCACACCGAGCACGACTCACGTGGGCTTAGTAGTTTTGGCGGGATGTGTACCAACACGGCCAGGCTTCTCATCATCCCGCATGACGTTAAAATGCGCTTTTAGAACTACGTATGGCTTGATTCCCATCCTCATTGGGTACGTAGGAATGCCCGACCACTTTGCTTCGGGCCCAGCCTAATTCTCACTCTTGGTCCCTCGACCTGAAGAGTTTCCTCTGGGGGTACGTTGCGTGAGTTGGACTCCAAGTCCTCATTCGCATCGGTTTCATATCTACCGCACCACACGCTCCCTGGGATCGTCCATTTTATTCCATGTCCTATCGTATGACGTTAAACTACAGGAGTCCATGTGTCCTCAATGCATGACACTAAACTGCGGTTCTACCCTGAACAAGTTTAGGATGCCCCATGTTAATCATGGGATGCACTAGAGCCTCTATCAGAGAGGATTTAACCTGCCGGTGTTGGTCTTTGACTACACTGTGCTTCCAGAACAACGTATGGCTTGATTCCCCTCCTCATGGGATACGTAGAGACACCCTGGTATATTGCCTAGGGTCCAGCCCATGGAAATCATTAATCCAATCCTTCCCCTTTCCGGCCCCCTGGTCGGACCCCTCGCTAGAGAGGCCCTATACCAAAAAAGGAAGGATCCATGAACAAGCCAACGCGCCCATCTGGCATACTCCCACCACGGTGGTGTAACTACCTGAGTGTTGGATTCTGTTCAGACAAACCATCACTCCATATTCCACAATTTGCGTTCCCCTTATTCGGACCCTCGTCCCCTTTCATGTCTCACGGGACCCCCTAATGGCCTGGTCTCATGTCGCATTGGCTCACCTACCGTCCTGGTCCAACGTTCCGGAAGACTGGTCATGTTTGGAAGGACCCCCTAACAGTATGGACGTTTGACCTATGGTCCGCCAACTGTCCTGGGTCAATGTCCCGAAAGATTGATCGAAAATATTTGTGACATGGTCCCGTGTTTCGAACATGGTCAACGGTCGACCCTAATTTTTGTCCCCATTACAGGATAACGCGGTAAGGATACCGCTTTTCCTCCATGGTTAACGGTTTTCCCTTATTCTCACGCCATTCCCACAGCTCTCCGAATCTTGGGCATTGTAATTCACGCTTCCCGTTTCCATCTGTTCGGACCGATTTCAGCGCCCCAGGAGTTGCACCATTCATTCATAAGAGCACGCTGAAGAAATGGTAATTTGGATGTCCTGAAAAGTTCCTTCCCCGGTCAAACCTCTCCCATCTTTCGGAAATCCGGACTGGTGATCCGAATCCCGGATTCCCGGAGCATGGTCTCCACTCCTATGTTAGGTGGGACGAGAAGGCAACTATCTCCTGTTTCTCACATCGGGCTCGACCCACGTGGGCTTGGGGAATTATCGTCGAACGTCCCACAAATATTGTAAGGATGTAATGAGGCCATTAAAACAGTGGAAATCGTGCGCGCTACGACATTCAAAACAAAGAAAGAAAAAAAATTAAAGCACGAAAGTACAAATAAAAGGTTTTTGGTTTGTTACAATACCCGGGGGTCGACTCCCCCCATGGACGGGTTGACCTCGTCAAAAGAGCGTTGCAGCTCCGCCACCCGTTGGCTTGTGAAGTCGAAGGCTTGCTGCCGCTGACTCAGCTCCCGCTCCTCCTCAGCAGCGGCGGGGCGTAACTCGTCAGCCTTAGCTCTGGCCCTCTCTACCTCAGCCTGAATGGAAACCATCTTTCCAAAGGCCTGCCTCATAAGCTCCTCTGCATCCGCTAGCTGGGCCTTCAACCGAGAGATCAGATCAGATTGCACATTAAGAGAGGCTGAGTGAACATCCTCCTGGGCCCGTAGCTGTTGGAGCTCTCTTTCATCCTCCTGGAGCTTCTTGATTTTTGTCGCCTTCCTCCGCTGCCAGCCCATGCTGAGCCCACAATCATGCTCCCAGATCTTCTCAGCCACAAGATCTCAGATGGGCACATGAGGATGTTGGGCGTCCACTCCCCCAGTGCACAGTTCTTGCAACCGCTAGCGGATTCTGTCCATTTCGGCCAGCCATAGCCCTTGGGGGTGTCCTTTATGAAGCGCGTGATTAGCTTCCACGACCGGCAGCGGACTATGCTGATGTCTTCCTCATCAGAGGCTGTTTTGTCCCAGTCTGCGCGATTGTCAGGCTCGTACACATGATACGCCTGCAGAAAGTCCTCGGCAGGATCTGCATTTGGCGTTCAATCCGGCACGACATCTGGTGCCAAAGCAGGCGCGATAGGACTAGGACCGGCCGACCAATCCTCTTCATCGGAGTCCACCTCGATGACCTCCGGCACAACCCTGCTGGTGGTCCTGCCGGTGATGGTGGGTGTTGCAGCTTGAGGAGATGGGGGGACTATCGCCACCATCAACGGCATGCCCCTAGGAGGGATGCCACTAGACATCTAGACTAGTATTGCCGCAGCAGCCCACGATGGTCGAAGAACTGTACGACAAAGAGGGACATAAACGTTAGTTGGCATTGTCTACATATGACGACAAGGAAACCGGTAGAGGAAACTTACAGAGATCAACCTCCGGGCACTTCTCTTGAGCCGGTACTGACGGGACCCCGAGGCGAGGCCCTCCGTATACTGTTGGAAGGTCTGGAGATTTCGGAGGAGCCACCTCGGGTGCTCTGGTCCCACCAGACGCGGAACTGGACGCAGCCATAGGAGAGGGTTCTGAAGGTCCCGCATCATCACCCGCCGTGGGGCGAGAACGAGACCTACGAACAAGTTCCTCCTACATGGCTCAAACATCGGTGAGAAGTCCATAGTGGCCCTAGAACAGACCATAAGGAAAGAAGTTCGGAATTCTACCTCGAGAGCCTCTGCGAAGTCATTGGAATATGATCCTTGATCTCCGACCTCGCCCACCTCCAACAGGCTCCCTCCTCCAGCCTCATCCTCCCGAGAGGAGTCCTATGACTCTTCCAGTAGGGGGAAGCGCTCCCTCAGATTGACAGCCGATAACTATGGGGGGACTGTTCGATTCAGCAGTACCCTCACCCGGTCTGTTATTGGGCGAGGGACACAACTGGAGTGGATGAAATCCTCCAGCTCGTCCAAGTATTACTCTGCCTCCGCCAGAGATGCCATGAATCTGGCCGGACTGGGCCTATGCCTGGTAATTACATCCCGAGGTGATTTAGGTGGGCCCATATCTCGGGTGGGCTGAGAAATTGCCGGTTGACATCACAAATGTCCCAGGCTTCCGGAAAGACATCATCCTCTGCCATGTCGATATGACGCAGGCGCTTCCCCGGAGCATGAGTGGATATCCTACAAAATCCCCTCGGTGGTTGCCCCTCCGGATGGCCCTGCTCTTCCGAAATCACCGGATCTACCGCTGCTACCGCACCCTCGGCCGGTACGGGTCTCTCCGCCATGGAAGCCCCGCTACCGCGAGAGGCCCTAGCTTCCCTCCGTCCCCGACCTCGAGATAGAGGAGGCCCGCCGTCACCTACCCGAATAGTCGGCTGCTTCAGCATCTCCCCTGGGTATGTAGCTTCCCACCTAATGGAATACTCCCTCACCAATCTGAAAGAGGTGGTGGATGGAGGCAATGCAATTCGCATCTTCCCATCGTCCCGTGTGAACATGAACCATAGCTACCTCATCACACACGGGTGCTCCTCGTGACGCACCTCCCAGTAGACCTGGGGGGTCAGCTTTTGGAGGCACTAGAACTGCCTTGCAAACCGATGCGGGGTGTACGGTTCGTAGAGTGGCTCACGGTCCACGCGTGCCACCAAAACTCCACCTCGAAAGGCCAGGAGGTAAACCCGATGTTCCTCCGTTCCCCGCCCGTCATCAGTAAGTATCCTTGCCAGCAATGGGAAGGGGTGGAAATTAAACTCATCCGCCCTCCACACCCGGTTCAACACTATCGGCATGGTTAGTTTGAACGGGAAGCTCCCGACCGCATTCATGATGGAGGGGCGGAAGTTTGATCCCGGTGGCGAAATCGGGTTTGGATACTCATAAATCCTCCTGATGTGTGCTGCGATCCACCCATACAGAAGGTGGAAGGGCCCACATATCCTTGGTGGCTTCTTGCCGTCGCTAATGTGCCACAACATTCTGTACATTTTGGCAAGCATTGGAATCCCCAAATTGATCCGCTGCCCCATGGCCAACATGGATTCCATAATAAATGAGCTAGGTCGCACCCCCATGCTTGTATCCCTCACCGGTAGAATCCAACCACAGATGAGAGCCGCGATGAACGCCTCCAGCCTGACTATCGGCTGTTGTTCAGTGCTGACACTAAAACCCCAAGTCTTCCATTGGCTGTCCTCCAGGACCCGCCAATACAGGTGCCCCTTACCCCGTTGGGCCGCCCTCAGACAAGTTCTAGGCCTTTGAGGGAACTCTCTATTCTCTGGGAAATTCAGGAAGCACTTGAACCATCTCCTAAAGTGGACATCCCTCACTGCCTCCATGTCCTCTCCAGGGATGAGTGCCATCAGCACTGACGCCAGTCGCGGAATTTGCTCTGTATCCTGCCATGCGCTGATGACGGGGAGGAACTCATCATACATGGCCCCCAAGATTGGAACCCCAGAAATCTGGTGGACATCCCACAGGCTGATTCCCACCTCCTCGTGATGTAGGTGAAAGGTATTGGTCCTAGAAGACCATCTGCTCAGCAATTCCGGCATCAGTTGCTTCGGTTGGTAAATGTGGAATTGGGAGGCCCATGCCGCCTCATATAACCCCACTCTCCTCATCTTGGCCCCAAACTCCTCACATGAGGCACCTACCCAGTAGGCCCATGCCTAGTCATCAGTGAAGTTGCCGCCCTGGCGTAGGTCCCACTCATCGGACCATCCCTTCTTCGAATCCTACAAAGATGCCTTCAGCATGGTACGGTAGAGAGGAGGGGACGTCTCCGGTTGCAGTGGCTTCCCGTCAATATCGTTCACATTGTTGTAGAGATAGTCAGCGGTGACGGGTGTAAAGTCCTCCCACGCATGACCGTCGGCTGCCCTGAACCATTGGTGCTGACATGGTGTGCTCTTGAACCAGCAATCTGGTTCGTCCCTACTCACATCAGGGGTGAAGACGTCATCCCTCAACCCGAAGCCGTATAATGGCAGCTTCTTTCACTGTGGATAATTCTCCTGACACTCCGATAGAAGATCTGTCAAAGAAGCGTGGTCCGAATGGTTTTGGACCATCTCTCCAAGGCCTGGACAGTTGGCCATCTCATCCCGACAGGCGGCATCCGCAAGGACCCCCAATACAGCTTCTCGATGGGCCATTTCAGTTCCGGCACTCAGAAAAGAAATTTTTCAGAACGGATCGCAAAGCTGAATCGCAAAGACGGCTCACGAAGGTTAGTCGCAAGGACAAGCCGCGAAGTCGGGCCGAGGTCGGCATTCAGAAGTTCTCTTGGCACAGTCACGGAGTCGGAGACCTGCGGTTCGCCGCGAAGCTCGATTCGCGGAGAGCAGTCGCGGAGTACGCGGAGCCTCACGAAATCGAGAGCACAAAAAGACAAGAAGTCGTGTGAAGAAAAAAGAGGTCAAACCCCTATTTGTAGGCGGAAACCCTGGAGCATCGCGGTGCATCCGGATCCGGGTCCCTGGTCAGCACTGCGGGCCCCCTTCGCGAAGTCGCTTTGCGAACCACCGACAATTTTGGCGATATTTCCCTCAGACTTCGACCCTTAACCCTCCACGGCTCCAAGTCTGAGGGGGGGGGGGGGGGCTTTTGTTGGCGCCCAAATATTTCACAAACAAAAGGGGCAAAAAAGACTGCCCAGACGCTGCCTCGCGAAGCCCCGACGCGAAGCACCCTGAGCATCGCGGTCCCGCGAAGCTCCGGAGGTGGTAACTCTCCGCGAGCGGGTTTGACGTTCGCGAGCCTGCCGCGAAGCTCTGGAGGCGGTATCTCTCCACGACCGTGTTTGACGTTCGCGAGCCCGCCGCGAAGCACCGGAGGTGGTAACTCTCCGCGAACGCGTTTGATGTTCGCGAGCTCGCCGCGAAGCTCTGGAGGCGGTAACTCTCCACGAACACGTTTGACATTCGCGAGCGCACCGCGAAGCACCTAAGGCGGCGCGCAAGTTCTTCTTCATGGCGCCCCTTGCCTATAAATACTGGGCTCCCCCTGAGTCCCAGGGACGGACAATCCGACCTTTCGGATTCTCCTCTCCCGAATCACGAAGCACTCTTTTCCCCCGGGAATCATGAGCTCCGCGAGGTACTTCTACTTCGCGTGACGCCTTTGCTTTGTCTCATTTGAGCCCCTCTTCCTGGAGGGATGCCCTTCGCGAAGCTAAAGGGAATTCGCGAAGGAAGGGGATTCCCAAGGGAACCTGGGAAGCCGCGAAGCGTTCATGCTTCGCGAAACACCCAACCTGTACTAGTGATCCCTATGCTAAGGCAGGATCGCTACACATCGCGAAGCACACTGCTGCGCAACACCCTACTTCACGAGGCACCTCTTCTTCGCGTGGCTGTGCTCCGCGAATACTTCCAATTCACGAAGCACCCTCCACTCACACCTATGCCCCATGCTAAGGCCAAGGAACTCCACTTCACGAATAACACTCCTTTGCTTGGAAATTCCCCTTCCCGTGCGACCCTCCAAGTTTGCATGATGTGATTTCAATTTCCCATGGACAATACCACTCATAGCCTTTCTTCGCCTAATGATCCTTCGCATAGGCACGCTAAAGGCTATTGCTTCTTCACATAGCCACGCTAACGTGGACCCGTCGATTGTTCGCTCCACAACCCCCCTTGACCATGGCCTTGCCAGTACCTTCCCTTCCCCAAGGACCAGAGGGTACCAGTTATGTAATTCCTAAAGGTGCGGAGTGAACCAGCCTCGTCCGAGCTGTAGGACATTAAACTGCCAAGCATCACGTCCTCAACACATGACGTTAAACTGTGACCCGACCTCGTGCCTCGCACGAAGGGTCCCTCCAGTTCGAACATTCTTTACACCACTCGTCTCCACGGGAGTGGAATCACCCCTCCACAAGGGATGATATCCTCCTTATTGGAGTGGCGTATGTTCTTAGGAGAAGGGTGAACCTAGTTCCCCAACGGATGGTTGCACCCCTGAATCTTCATACTTCCCCACCACCAAGGTCAGCGGAGGGCGTGATAGGGAACGAGGCACCAACAATCATTTGTCCCAAATCCCTCTTTCACCGTGCTTTGCCGCACCTCAGGCCTCCATCATGGAGTAAGTCCCAGCACCATGGGCCGCCTAATGCATAAGCCCCTCTTCACTTCTCACAGACGCATCCTTCGCGACGTGATCGTCAGGTCCCTACAACCTCTTGTTTCTCACACCGAGCATGACTCACGTGGGCTTAGAGTGAGCACCGACCCAGACCCCCACCCTTAGTGAACTACGAGGACTTTGATCCGTGTCAAGGCATGGTACGTAGGAAGCCTCCATGAGGTTCAAGCCACATTACTCGGTCGTTCATTCACGTCGAGTTTCACCGTCGTCCAACATGATGTTAAACTGCATTCCCTCGTCCAGCATGACGTTAAACTGTACGCCCTTGTCACGCATGACATTAAACTGCACAGCCCACCTGAACTACGTGGTCTTTGATCCGTGTCAAGGCATGGTACGTAGGAATCCTCCACGAGGTTCAAGACCACCACTCGGTCATTTATTCATGTCGAGTTCAACCACCTGAACTACGTGGTCTTTGATCCATGTCAAGGCATGGTACGTAAGAAGCCTTCCTGAGGTTCAAGCCCAACAATCATTGGCCCAGGACATCTCCTTGTCGGTGTGCCAAGACCCCCCCCCCCCATTTTCACCCGAACTATGAGGACTTTGATCCGTGTCAGGGAATGGTACGTAGGAAGCCTTCCAGAGGTTCAAGCCCATCTCCCGTCAGACCAAGGTCCCTCATTTACGTCGGTTCGCCGACACCCACCGCTATTCTGAACTACGAGGACTTTGATCCATGTTAAGGAATGGTACGTAGGAAGCCTCCACGAGGTTCAAGCCCATCGCCCGTCGTTTATTCACGTCAGGGTTCACTACCATCCCGCATGACGTTAAACTATATACAATCAATCCTTTTAACTATGAGGACTTTGATCCGTGTCAAGGCATGGTACGTAGGAAACCTTCCCAAGGTTCAAGCCCACCACCATCGGACCAAGGTCCACCTTTACGTCGGTTCGCCGGTGAAGCCCCTTTGAACTACGTGGTGTTTGATCTATGTCACGACATGGTACATAGGAAGCCTCCACGAGGTACAAGCCCACCACCTTTTGGTCACTCTGACCTTATTCACGTTCGTTCGTCTACACCCAGGTAGCCTAGTGTGTAAGCCTCACACCATTTGGACCAAGGTCCACCTTCACGTCGGTTCACCGACACCATCCCGAACTACGCGGACTTCGATTCCCTGCCACGGGGATACGTAGGAAGCCTCTTCAAGGCTCAAGCCGAACTTCACTATCGCTCCTTGCGATGGTCCCATTTAATTTCCCCCTCCACTTCATTCTTCCATCCATCATCCACCAAGATTCTCGCCCAGACCGTCATATCCCGGTGAGACCTTGTCGGTCTGAGACCATGTCGGTATGTTCCTCTTAACAGCCGCCCATGGGCTGGTCCCGACATTGGCACCCCTTCAAGGGAAATCCCTCAATCCGACCCATCCTAACTAATGCTCTGATCAGGCTGATCCGTCTCTACTGAACGTTAAACTCGCGACATACCCTGTGTTAAACACAGTAAGCTGAGGAAAACCTCAGATATGTGTCTATGGCATATAATTCCCCGCGCTCGATGTGGGATGCCTCGGGCTTCCACACCCTCGAGAAGCCCTGTGACCAGGGATAATAGACAGACATGCCAGGTTCCCCAGCATCCAGACACGCTAATGATGCCTCAACGTGACTACTCCCTCGCCTGAAGGTTGCTGCCCTGACCGGACCCTTTGGAATGTCCCGACAGAAGCAGTGTAATTTACTGGCGTCCATGGAAACATGGCACTAGGAAGAGTTTCATGAACAATGTATTAAATCTATGAGGGAGACCCGGACTAGGTGAAGAGTTCTGAGGAGGAATCCGTGGAAGGAAGAACCGACATCCCATCATCCCGTTTCGATCAAGGACCAGACGTCCTTGAATAAGGAGCGAATGTCGCCCGCCTTTGGAAAGTGGGAATGCGGGGAAACAGTGCAGCGCGTCCTCCTCCACAGATGGACGGATGCGCACGCCCCGGTGAAAGCTTCGGAAACAACAGTGGCATAATACCTAAGGGTAAGGTGTGTGATGGTGACAGACTCTTGGGGTGGCTCGAATAACATCGCTCGAGTGAAAATTTCAATCAACTTCCACTTTTCCCGTAGACGGTCACGTTCGAGCTTGACATGATGAAGCTCATCTTGGGCTTGGTCAAGGCCGAAGCCCAAAGACGCCACCTTTTTTCCGAGATCCAAAAAATGGGCTTTGTATGGGGCAATTATACTGGATGATGCCATCACTTCCTTTGTCTCAGTAAATTGGATTTGTTAAAGTCCTATATTTATACTAATCATGTGATCACTGTTCAACGGCTATATTATCAATGGTCAAAATTCTTAACATAAAACCGAAAAAGTTGACATTTTATATAAACATAAAGATAAATTTAATTAGATCAAGATGGATTTCCATTCATGAAACTTTGGGTCGTTACATACATAGTGGGGATGAGTAAGAAGTTTAGAGTCTGATAAGATCAACTAGATTTTTTTAGTGAATAGTAACATGACCCTTTTGAATAGTAATGTTACCCTTAAGAATAGTAATATGAACCTTATGAATAGTAACTTCACCAATAAAAGTATAAATAATATTTAGGCACTTTATAAATGAAATTATGATATAATGGTATTAGTTAATGAATATTTTAAAAATTAAAAATTAAGTGTTTGTATTTTTGTGACTAGAAAATATTTAATAGCAATTATAAAATTAATAAATTAATTTAATTAAAAAATAATTTTCATAAAATATATTAATAAATAAATATTTTATTTTCCTATTATTTTATTATACTTTAATTAGACCTTAGTTAATTTTTCAAGGTGTTATAAAATCAACCTTAAATTTAAAAAAAATTATATTTTTCGAGTAAATGATGATTTTAATTCAAAATTAAATTTCTATTATTTATAATATTATTTTCACAAAATGGAGTTTATTTTTGAATTATACATGTTGAAAAATAATTTCGTTGAATTTTTAATATTTTTCTAATGTACATTAATTTTGGTTAATATTAAAGTATAATAATTTACGATAAATGCTAAATACATGAATTATAGAGTCATGGATGATTTTTGTATGATGTAAGAACCATTATTTCTTACTCACATGAAATAATTTATGTATTTAGTCACAATAATAGATATTATTAATTTTATCGAGAAAAAAAATAAAACAATGAATAAAAAAATGAGAAATCATCCCTCTCCTCCACTATAAAAACCACCCCACCCCCTTTTCTCCGCACACCTCTAAGACTAGAAGCTTGTATAAATTCTTCCTAAATAATCTTCCCTAGTATCTCACACACGTCAAGTATCTCTTGGTCTTTCCAAGAGACCAAAACCCCATTCCCCTAAGGGGCCTCTCAAGGAGGACAATTCAAGAGTTAAACCCTCTTCCTTTTTCTTTTAATTTCATTTCAACATATTTTCACTTTCTATCCAACCCTCGCCACCTCTATCCAAATGATCATGATAACACCAATATCATCTATAGACTGTAATGATATCATGTTAATGTAATATCCATCATAAATATCATTACTCTCTCTCTTTCTCAAATTTTTTAAAAAGAAAATCAATGTGAGGGAGGTGTCGATTTACAACCTTAATGGAAGACGAACTTTTGTTCATTAATTTATCCTTCAAGGATGGTCATGAAACCATTTTTATAGTTTAACCAGATTATAAAATATTTATTATATATTCTTTATAGTTTTGGAACCATTATATATATAAGATATTAAATAATAGAACAAAACTAGTTTATTATTATTGAAAAGCTGGTAAACTTAATCTAAACGATTATCATTAATGATTCATCCTTACATATGAAAAAAATAATACATAATACCAATTAAACGTATTTTTTTTCATAATATCATATAATTTCAATTCTGGATAATTATACCAATTACAAATGAACTTTCATACTTTGATACTAGTATACTGATCATGAAAACAAAGGAAACAAACGCTCCCAAGCAATAAAATTGTATCATATAACTCATCAAAAGTCCATAAATTAAATTAAAAAATATCATAAATCAAATAAATATACATTGGGTTTTGAATTAATTAATTAATGGATTTAATTTTATATTTCAGGATGTTATGTTCAAGTGCAGAGCACATTCGAAAATAATGTAAGGGTGTTCTCAACTCACTTTCATTTCTGTGAGATATGTCGTACTCGCCCCTAATTCTTATGTGTGGTTTATGTATGATGACCATTGATGTATAATGTAATGAATATATTTATATTCATGGTAATAAATATAATATTTTATGATTCTTAATTTTTTTGGAATAAGATTCGATTGATTACAAAGTGGTAAGGGATTCTACCTAAACCCTTATTTTATCATTTGGGTCACTCTTTCTCCATCTTTACTCAAATGTAATGCTTATTTACTTTTTATATTTTTTATAAATTATGTTTATATATTCCAAAATCATATATCTAGATCATATAATTCCTATTTATAATCTTATACATGTTTTAAAAAGGTTCTCTTCTTAATTCTTCAGATAAACAAGGCTGATTCAATGGAACTTCTTGATTTCTTACCCATTTTCAAGTACACTCCAAAGTCTATTTTAATCCACCATTATTTTTATAAAATTACTAATTTTATCATGAAAAACAATCATGGTAAATTTTTGGTATTATTAAAATGAACATTCATTTCCAATTTAAAATTTATTTAATATTTTCCTTAAACATCACTAAAATGTTTTATTTCTAGAGTTTCTTAAAAACTCTTTTTATATGATTTCAATTCAATGGGAAATAATTTATGCCTAAAATATAATTTAAATGTCCTTTAATTTTATTTTCAAGGATATTAATGTCTAAAATCTTATAGGATGATAAATAATTTTTTCCAAAAATAACTCTTCTTTCTAAATTAAAAAAGGGTTTTTCTCATCTCACTTTTACTTCTTTGAGATATATGTATTATTCACCACTAATTACTTGCATGTGATTTATGTAATACCATTTTATGTATTAAATAATTTTTCTTATTATTATTATGATATTATATGTAATTCCATCATAGGGGATCAAGATTTAAATGTTTAAAAGTGGCATGGGGTACTTTGGAATGTTTCAAGATTATTTAGTTCAACGAATCTATAAATGATTTTATTAGAGTTTTTGACTCTATGATTATAATTAAAATATTTACAAGTTTTATGGGATACATTTATTTAATTATGTATTTAAATATATATATGATTAATGCATTAGACTTAGCAAGTGATGGTTGGGGCTCTCTATAGCCCTTCGATGCATCTGTAGGTCTCGTGAGACAAAATATAAATGAATTTTTGCCAATCCCTTAATTGTTTATTTTTAGAAGTCTTGTATGAGGCCTCGAAGATAGTTTTATGATGTATAAAATATTAATTACCTCATAAATATATTATTAATGGAAAAATAATGTGATTATTTAACTAGTATAATATCAATGGGAATTTTTTATGTGATTATTTATATGGAATTATTTATTCATCTTTTATTCCTTCCATATTATGCTCATGATTTTGATTTAATGAAAAAGTGTCATTATTTATTCATCATGACTTGTTGTTTATATTTTATCTCCCACTGTATTACATACCCATATTGAGCATATAATCACAACCATTTCTTATTTTTATTTTCCTCTGGATGCCAAGATGAATATTATGAATGACATGAAAAAGATAATCCGGAAGAATAAGTGTGTTTACAAAGGATTTTATATGATTTATTTCATTTTATGTTATAATGTTTTACTTATGTATGTATCTAGTTTTTTCAAATCTACAAAACTATTTAGTCCTTATTGATGCATTTTCTTTGTCTATGTGCCATTGTAATAAAATAATACACCAGCTCCGGGAATCTAGGGTTAGTGTGTTATAGTTGGCATCAGAGAAAGTTTAGTAGAAACCTTGGAATGTGTATTTTGAAAACATAGATAGAGAACATAACCCTAATATATTCTTTAAGGATAAGAATAGAAGAATATACTAGAATTTTTGTAAAGTAGAGATTGTGTGGATCTTGTGAGGATAGATATGGAAATTATCAGATATGATGAAACAAAACTAATTTTTCAGTTGGTTGCCTAACTATATTTATTATAATGGATTAAAATTATTCATCCAATTTAAAAGAATATTCAAAAGAAAATTTAAATTGTAAATTATGGGATGTTGGAAGACTTTTTGTATAACTATGAAATTCTAAAATTTTAGTGTGGGTTATGTGTTCCCTCTCTCTTTGAGATAAAAAGCATGTTATTGGATAATTCACAATGATTGAATTTCTATATACACCCTAGTTTCACGAAGATGTATAGAGATCTGAAGGAACAATTTTGGTGGGGTAATATGAAGTGGGAAATTTTTGATTATGTGTCCAGATATTTATTTTATCAATAAGTAAAGGCTGAATAAAAATATCCTAGAGGAATCCAGCAACCTCTTCCTATTCTTACCAAGAAATGGGGTGACTTACCTATGCATTTTTCACTAGATTACCCAAAACACCATGAAACAATGATGCAATATGGGTAATTGTTGATCAAATTAACAAATCTTCACATTTACTCACTATACAGGATGATTTTTCACTAGATAACCTTATAAAAATATATATTAATTAACTTTTAAGACTTCATGGAGAGCCTCTCGTAGTTTTTTCTGATCGTGATCCTCAATTTATATCAAAATTTTTGAATATTATTTAGAATGATTTGTATACTGAGCTTCATTTGAGTACTACTTATCACCCTCAAACTGATGGGCTGTTAGAAAAGATGATCCAAAAAATAGAATACATTTTAAGTTAACGATCACTTGATTTTGAAGGTATGTGGGATCATTATTATCCTTTGATAGAGTTTTATTAAAATAATATTTTACATTATATAATTCAAATGGAACCATGTGAAGCATTTTATGGAAAGAGATTTTATACACCAACATGTTGGGATGAAGTTGGTGAAAGGAAGCTTCTAGGCCTAGAGCTTGTAAAGGAAATAATAACCAAGGTTGGGACTATTCAAGCCCGTGTTAAATAATCTCGATGTAGTAAACAGAGTTATGCTGATAATCAATGGAAGGATTTGGAATTTCAAGTGGGATATCACATTTTTGTTAAAGTATCTCCATTGAAGGATGTAAAAATATTTGGGAAGAACAAGAAACTGATCCCCAGATATATTAGTACCTTTGAAATTATGTAGAGAGTAAGAGTTTTGAATTATAATTTAACGATGCCTACTATATATTTTAATGTACACAATGTGTTCCACATCTCATTGCTAATAAAGTACATGTCAAACCCAACAAATGTCCCCACTTCTGAAGGAATTGATCTGGAACCTAATTTATCTTTCTGTGAAGAGTCTATCAAAATTTTGGACACTAAAGAATAGGTTTTAAAGAATAAAATCAATTGGATGGTAAATGTACTTTATAAAAATCATAAAATTGAAGAGGTTATGTGGGATCTGACGGAAATTCTGATGAATAACTCCTGAAATCTTTTAATGAGGTAACATTCTGGAATTTTGGGGATCAAATTTTTGAAATAGAAGAGAATGTAACACCCCAAGAATTTACAAATAAATTTATTATCGAATGCAATGAACACAACATTGATTCTCTACAAAAAAAACTTTTTTAATATAGTTATTTAAAAAATATAGTTAAAACCTAGCCATGAAATATAATTTTTCCACTTATGTCATTTGAATTTAGAAAAATAGACATAAAAAATTGGGAGCAGTAAGACATTTAGAGTCTAATAGGATCAAATTAATTTTTTTGGTGAATATTAACTCAACCCTTTTAAAAAATATTGTTACCCTTATGAATTAATATGGCCCTTATGAATAGTATCCTCACCCATGAATGTATAAAAAAATTAGGTACCTTCTATGTGAAAGTATGATATAATGGTATAAGTGAATATTTTAAAAATTAATAATTAAGTGTTGGTATTTTTGATTAATAATTTTTTAATTAAACTTATATAATTAATAAATTAATTTCAAATAAAATTAATGTTTATAAAATATATTCACAAATCAATAATTGTTTCCCTATGATTTTAGGATAATTTAAAATAACTATATATTCTAAGTAAATTATGATTTTAATTAAAAATTAATTTTCTCCTCTTTTGAAATTAATTTTCATAAAATGGAGTTCATTTTTTATTCTACACATCAAAAAATAATTTGGGTTAATTTTTTAGATTTTTCTAAAATACTTGAATTTTGTGAATAGAAAAATACGATAATTTACGATAAATGCAAAATACATAAATTATAGATTCATGGATGATGTTTGGTTGGTGTAAGAACCATTGGTTCAAAATAACATGAAATAATTACTGTATTTAGTCACAATATTCAATAATATTTCTTTCCTTTAGAAAATATTAAAATAATGAATAAAATAATGAGAAATCACCCCTCTCCTCCACTATAAAAACTACCCCTCACCCCTATTCTCCTCACAGATATAAGCCATTAATATTGTATAAATTATTCAAAAATCATACTCTATAGTATCTCACAAATATCTTGGGATCTTTTTCTTTCCAAAATACCAAAACCTCTTTCCCAAAGAATGTTCTCAAGAAGGATAATTCAAGAGGTAAACCCTTTACCTTTTCTTTTAATTTCATTTCAATATATTTTCATTTCCAATACTCTTCTCACCCCACCATCCAAAGGATAATTAAAACTCTAGAATACTCTATATAATATATTGATATCATGTCAAAGTAATATCAATCACTAATCTCTTTACTCTCTCTCTATTATTTTTAAAACGAAAACATCTTTCGGGAGGTGTCGGTTTACAACCTTCAAGTAAGAAGAAGTATCATTCTTTAATTTATCCTTCAAGGATGGTCATGAAACAATTTTTACAGTTCAAGTGGATTAAAAAATATTAATAGTATCTTATTTAAGGTTTTAGAACCATTTTATATATAAGATATTAAATAATAGGGAAAACTAGTTCATTATGGTCAAAATACCTATAAAATTAAGCTAAACGATTATAATTAATGATTAGTCATCATATATGGAAAAAAATATTAAAAAATAAAAATTACACTTTTGAATCCTCAAAATATTATATAATTTCAATTCTTGATAATTATACTAATTCCACATGAACATCCATACTCATATACAAGTATACTGATCATGAAAACTAAGGAAACAAACACTCCTGAGCGATAAAATTGTATCTTATAACTCATCAAAAAAGTGAACTAATGAACTTAATAAATTTATAATAAATATATATATATATATATGTTTATGAATTAATTAATTAATTAATTTCATTATCTAAGACTTTAAGTTTAAGTGCCGAACACCTTCGAACATAAGGTAATGGATTTATCCACCCACTTTCATTTACATGAGATATTCCTTACTCGCCACTAATTATTTTGTATGGTGTATGTACAAATACTGTTGATGTATCATTTCATGAATCAGTTTATATTCATTGTGTTAAATTTATTTTTATATTATTATTAATATTTGGTAATATGATTTAATTGATTACAAAGTGGTAAGGGATTCTACCTGAACCCCCATTTTTTTCTTTCGTATCACTCTTTCCACATCTTTACTAAAATTTAATGCTTCTTTGTTTATATTAGTTATAAATTATGTGAATATGTTCCAAAAAACAAATTTCCAGATTATATCATTCTTATTTCATGGGGTTATGCAAGTTTCAAAAAAGTTCTCTTCTAAATTCTTCCAGATAAACAATCCTAATCCAAGGGAACATCCATATTTCTTACCCATTTTCAGTGCACTCAAAAACATGTTTTAAGCCACCATTATTTTCATAAAATCACTAATATTATCATCATAAAATATATTGTTTCATTTCTAGTTTTATGAAAACAAAATTTCCTTTCTTCTTAAAAATATTTTTAATATTTTCTTAAACTGTACTAAAATGGTTTATTTTTAAAGATTCTTAAAAACTCATTTTACATGATTTCACTTCAGTGGGATATCATTTATGCCTAAAATATAATTTCAATGTGCTTAATTTTTTTTTTGGGATATATATTTTCAAAATCATATTTTTTAAAAAATAATAATTATTTTCCAAAGGAAATCTTCTTTCCAAAGTAAAAAAGGGTTTTTCTCATATCACATTTACTTCTATGATTTATATTTCTATTCACCATTCATTCCATTAATGATGGGTATATACTACCATTTGATGTATTAAGTCATGATTATTTTTATTCTTATTATATTATATGTTATTCCTTCACAAGTTGTTAATATTTAAATGTTTCAATGTGGTGTGGGACACTTTGGAATGTTTAATGATTATTTTCCTCAAAGAATTTATCAATGATTTTATTAGAGTGTTTTCATCTATGATTATAATTAAAATATTTAAAAGTGGTATGGGATGATTTTATTTATATATATATTTTAATGAATATATGAGGAATTCATTGGACTTAGTATGTGATTGGTGGGGCCTGTTATCTCTTCTTGATGCATAAGTAGGTCTAATGAGACAAAACAAAATTGGATTTTGGATGAGTCCTTAAACATTTATTTTCAAAAGTATTGTATGAGGCCTCAATGAGAGTTTTATGATGTACATAAAATGAATTACCACATAATGATATTATTAATTTATTAATCATGTGATTATTTAACTAGTAGCATATCCATGGTGATGTTTCACGTGATTATTTATATGGAATTGTTTATTCAGATTTTAGCCCAACCATATAATACTCATGATTATGCTTTATTGAGATTTGTTATTATTAATTCATCATGCCTTATTTTTTATGTTATATCTTTCATTCTGTTTCTTACCTTTACTGAGTATATGAACTCACCCATTTCTTGTACTTATTTTCTCTAGGATTTCATGATGAATTTTATTAATGGAATGAAATGATAATCTAGAAGAATAAAATTGATTCCAAATGTGTTTATATGATGTATTTAATTTCAAGTTGTAATGTCAAACTTTTGTATGTATCTTGTATTTCCAAAGCTACTAAATTATTTAGACCTTCGGGATGCATATTATTTTTTATATACCAACGTAATAAAATAATGTACCATCTCTAGGCTTCCGGGTTGGGGTGTTATAATCAATACTACTAAACTATTCAGTACTTTGGGATGTCATTACTTGTATATTTTTCTAATATAATAAATATTACATTGGATCAAGGTTAATGGGATTGGGGTAAATATAAATTAACTAAAATAAATATTATACACATTTACCTATGACCTTATATATGTCATATGAACTCTATCAGAAAAGGAAAATTTAATGGAATTCATTACTTGTATATAAACTAATAAATATTTTTTTTTCAAATTTCATAAGGGAATAAATTTAACAGTTGTAAGACTCACTATATTAGAATCATTAATTTTTTGGGTATTAGAAAGATGATAATGATTAATTATATTCTTATAACTAAATTTCTTGCTTCCATTAAATATTTGAACTTTTCTATTTTTAGAAATACTAAAATTATCCATCATTAACATCAAACATAATATAATCACTCATATTTATCCTATATTAGTTATATTACCGATTGGTGTTTGTAGGTATGTGATGGTCTATGTCTGTTAAGTGGTTAATAAATCACTTATACTTCATTATATAATTTCTTCTATGAAATTAATCTCTATTCCAGATTAATGTGTCAATCTATTCCTCTTTTAAACTCTCACCCTTACCCATATAAAACTAAATTAATAAAATATAAGGTAAAATTTAGTTTTACAAGGAATTCCTATAATGTGGGTGACTATTATTTGTGGTCTTCTAGTCAATTTTCAATACACTGATTTGATCACAACTAACCACAGTGATTACAATTGATATCCATCAATAGTTTAATCTCCAAACTATTTGATCATATTCTAAATGTTTATTTATACAAACTCCATCCACTTTACAAAACTAATATGAACATATCCTTAAATATAACAAGAAATCTATAGTATACTCCAAAATTAATACAAATAATTATTAATCAATCAAAATATTCAATAAGATAAGAGGTTCGAAACTCTAAATATTTTAATATATAAGATATATTTCACTATGTAGAATACTTTTACTCTTGAACTCAAACTCAATCTATTCTTCTTTCAATAATATTTCAATAAAGAGTCTCTCTTATTTTTTGATATATTCTTCTTCTTCTTCATTAGTTTTAATATAATCATCAGTTAACTTTGTTATTTTTTTTATAATTTGAGTATGAAAAACCATCAATCTTACAAATAAAATTTCCCATCATTCCCAGTCATCAAAACTACCAAAAATTTACAAAAAAAAACAACTCCAAATTCTAATTTTATTAATCTTCTTAAACTATTTTGCATTTTAATAATTTTTTCTTTTCAAATAATCTATGATAACTTAATTTTCATGTCATTAGGAAAAAATATTACGGAACAGTCATGATGAGAATTAATCACCCATAACAAATAATTTTTAAATTTATTCATGTTTGTGTCATGTAATATCTTGTTTCTGTGTGATAAATCACAAATTATATAATAGTTTTTGCTAGTTTGTATCCTTATAAAATAGTGTGGTCTGATATTCTTCTCTATTACACATAACTAATTCATATTCTTTATTATTCATTGTTAAAACCAAATACATGAATAATTATTATAACTATAATCATGATATTTAAATAAAATATAGATTGTTGATGCATCATTTTTTGTTTTAATTTCCATCAATCTCATATTTTCTCAAGATATTAACATTTATATACGAAATTATTTTACTTCTGTATCAAAATGGGGATCTTAGTCAATGAAAAATATCCATTAAGAAACCCCAATATAATTATTTTTTACACTTTTTTATTATCATGAAGAACCATACTTATTAAAATTTTAATATTTCTATTTATATATTTGTGTATTCACTATATTAAATCTTTTTATTATGCTATAGTGTACTCTTACATATTTTAATGTGAATATTATTTATCATAGTGGATTCTAACACTTTATCATTTATTTAAATCCAATATCCTTATGTATTTACATACATAAATTTTTTTATTGTTTATAAGAATATTAATATAGGGGTTTTACATTTAGATATCTTAAATGACCTTAGAAAACATTCTCAATATCTTTCAATAATTATCTCAAATTACTGATAATAAAGAATACATAACCTAAAAATTATTCATGTTTTTCATATCCATAGTGATGCAATACGCTTTTTAGTAACACCAATAATGCTATAGTAACCATGTAACACCCCCGATTTGAGAAATGTCATCATTTTATTCTTTATATTAAGTTATTTAATTATTGTGTTAGGCCTCGATAATTTTATTAGTGTTTTTTGGAATATTTTATAGGCTATATAGAAGTTTTATGGTTTGAATATGATTGGGATATACCTTATTATTTCACTTAGTAAACTTGTTAGAGGATTAGTGGTTTTATTGATATGTGTAAAATGGGAACATGTTTTGGATCAAATGTGAAGTAACCTATCATGACCTAACCCATGTCAGGGATAGAGCTGCAACTACCCCAAGCGCACCTCCATAGGCCAGGGGTGGTGACATGCTTCAAAGGCATAACTAACTTGGGGTGGCCATTACATAAGTACCTGTATGCACACACACATCCATATCGATGTAAAAGTACAGAGGGAAAGAGTAAATGATGAAACACTACTACAAATTAAACCAAGCATGCATCAGTATCTAGACAGTGCAAAAGTAAGGAAGTGTGAACTAAAAAGTAAAGGGAAAAATAAATGACCAACTAGAAATAAGTCCCAACATTAAAAAACTGTCAAAGTAAATAGATGAGAGAGTCCAACTCCTGAATCCTAAGCTACAACCATCATACATGGTCTGAGAAACCAGTACCCAGAATCTCTTTTAAAGTCACTATTGACCTATCCATCATCAGCATATGACACAACACATTTTTGATAACCCCAAACATTTCTGAATATATATATATATATATACCAAATAGGTCACCCTAAAACCTAATGGGGGACTAATAAGATATATAAAATTAGGGTAAAGACAGTATATAACATTAGGTATAGTGAAAGAGTACACCTCAACCCAACAAAGAGTGTGATATTATGCATTCCCAGACATAAGGGGATAAAAATGGTGAATAGATGAACTACCCATTGAATCTTTTCCACCTATATTAGGACAGTAGACTCATCCAACCATGATAAGCTAAACCCGAAAAGTCTGTGGCATACTTCATACATCTTCACCTCTCCTTGAAAGAGAGTAACTAAATCCAATATGTGGATACTGAATAATGTTATATATGCATGTATGTGTGTGTGTGCAATCAAAGAATCCAAAACGAGAAAGTAAAGGGATCTCCATATCATAGCTTATCCCATGAATAAGAGTATCCAATAATTACAAAATCCTATCAATAATTCTCAACATCTCACATGTCTTCCTGGAATAAAACATCCAAGTCAAGAAAAGCCTCATCGTTATGCCACATAGTTGAGGAGAACAATATCTATGTAGATTACTCGTAACCTGGTATAACATGAGGGTTCCTCTCTAATGGTTGTGGACCCTTTCCCAGCCTAGTTGGATGGTACCACTCTAATCATATTGGACCCATGACCTAATACCATATGAGGGTGAAACACGTAAGGTCGAGGAACCATTCCCACTTAGCTAGAGTGTTCCACTCTAAGAAAATGAGGACCTATTCCCTACCACGAATGTGGATGCCACTCGGAAGGTCGAGGAACCACGCTCAGTTCAGATGGAGGGTGCCACTCTAAGTCATCGAGGACCCATGTCCTTCTCTACAAGATTATGCCACTCGAAATGTTGAGGACCCATTACTATCCCTAATGGAGCGTACCAATCTAATTCATCAAGGAAACATTCCCTTACCCACATGATCACTCCACTCGGAATGTATCTAGTGATCTTGTGTGATCACAGGCATCATTGATCATTACATAATTAAGCTTCATTCATAGAACATTTCACATCATATCCCCAATGCTGGAATTGAGGGAACCATCGAATTCTACTTGGAAAACACTTAGGATAGGAAACTAGTGGTTCAAAATATAAGTTCAAATGAATCAAATAGGGAGCCTTGAAGTTTCCTCCAAAGTAACCAAGGGGTACATAGAATGTGAGGGGACCACCCATCATGTGGTCCCACTCTATAGACTAAGAATATCACTGGCTAGTATAGGGATCCATGTCCATGAAGCTGTACATGTCTGGTTGGTGGACTATACAATGTGTCCAGGGAAACTGGGGTAGGGTCATGTCCCTCAGGTCATGTTCACGTACTCTAATATTGTATCCATGTGCTTTAGTACATGACTTGTTACCTCACATGGGTTTCCACATGTTTGACCTAGTCATGTCTGTGTACTCAGGTACACGGTCGTGTACCTAGTTGTTTACCCCCACATGGGGTCCTACCCATGTAATCTATCACATGGATTTTCTAGATTATAAAGGTATAGATGACATGTATAATGGTTACATGTTGTGAAATCCACAATTTTTCTAAAACACTATCTATCACTATTAAGGGGGCTACAAACTGTGTTTTAATCCTTGATTTGGGTATGTAGTCAGGTTTTTTTCCCAGATTTTGAAATATAATATTTCACTTTGAAATCAATCTATATACTTTGATTATAACTACCAATCCACCCAAAAATGATTTGTGTTTCTTAAAATCATGGATCTCAGTCGTTATTTTCTAGAAAATGGATCCAGTGATGATTCAGTGGTCTGTCGAGAATTTATCTTGTCACAGTTCGTTCGATTATTGATTCATTGATCCCAAGACACATAAATGATCACCCATATATAAAAATAATCTGATATGTGTTCTTATTTAATCATTTTTTTCTTATTCATGAAGCTACAATAAATTTCAGGGGTCGCATCGGGTTGTGTACCGCCCGATGATTTTCAAACCAGGACCCCCAGGTCTAAATAGTATCATATATGAAGAAACAAAGGGGGAAATCACCATGATAAAAGTTTAAACGTAATTGGAAAATAGTTCTTAGCCAATGATCAATAACTGGGATCACAAGGTTACAAAACAATTGAAATTAATATAATTCCAATACTCGAGCATAAAAAAAGCCTCAAATAATGGAACAGATCGAAGCACAACAATCAACCTAGTCAATGATTTAATCAAAGGGAATAAAACTCAAAATTACACGTCCTACTTTGATTATGGATTTATCATTTACAAATAATTCATCTATCAATGATTTGAGATGAGTTGTTTCATCCATTTCATCTTTATCTACTCTGATCTAGAGTTTCATCGTCTTCTAATGTGATCCACCAATAGATGAGGGAGGAAGAGATCTGGATTTCTTCAAGGGTTTATGCAGTTAAACCTAGTGGAATCATCCTAGAGATAGTCTTATAGAGTTATCCATTTTACATAAAAAAAACTAATTTATTAACTTAATAATTACGTAAATCATTAAATGCCCCGCCAATGAGAGAGGGGTCTAAACGTCCCTCGCTGACCCATTTTATGTTGTTCCTAGGGTAATCACTACATTTCAGACTCAATAATGCTCTCAGATTTCAAATATGAGTTTTTTTAAGAGTTATCCCATTTTCTTTGAAGTATTATTTTCACAAAATATATAATGTATATAATATTTTTATAAAATTAATTCCATGCACAATGGGTCTTGAAATCACATGTAGTCTCAGTTCCTAATTCATGAAATATATATAGTGATATTTCAAAGACTTACAAGGAAAAAATTGGGTCTCTACATCATTACAACATTCTTTATTTTCTTCTCCAAAAAGAATAACTAAGAAAAAACTCATGATACTGAGCCCTCACTTGGCTCTCCCACTCCATGTAATTTTCATGTACGTTCTTGTGCTACCAAAACTTGTGGACCAAGGGGATGGTCTATCTAAAAAGCATCATCTATTACTAATCCTTGATCTCCAATGGGTGCTATGAAAATGGTGGATCCATCCTATATGTACTCTTTCCCCAGTTGATGAAATATGTGGGGCCATGCACGTATCACCTCATTTGTGACATGTTAAAGTCATTGTTCACCTGCTCCATCTATAGGGGTAGGTTTAGGTGGTAAGAAACTTCACCAACCCTCTACATGATCTCAAATGGACTGATGAACATTATGGATAGTTTTCCTTCTTGTCTGAAACTCCACAATCATCATTATGGGGAGACTCTCCAGAAAACAAAATCTTCTTACTTGAACTCCAAGGGCCTATAGCGGTGATCTGTGTAATATTTATATCTTCTATGGGTCATCCTCATTTACTCATAGATGATCTAATTTTCTTCTTCATCACCTACACCATCTCTAGGCCCAAAACAGATAACTCCCTAGTCTTTATCCATCACATGGGTGACCTGAAGGGTCTCCCATAATGGCCCATAAAAGGTTCCATGCTGATGGTAGAGTGATAGCTATTTCTATATGAAAACTCTACCAAGGGAACATGATCCTACCAACTCTATCCAATGTCTAAAACACAATACTTTATCATATCCTTTGACACCTAAATTGAGCACTCTATATTCCCATCAGTAAAATGGTGAAAGGATGTAATAATCTTCATCTTGATCTTGAATGCCTCCTAGAATCCTCTCCATAAGAGTGAAATAAATCACCCATCACAATTAGGAGGCCCGCATCCCTCCTCTTCTCCCGCTCAACCCCCCATTCTCTCTTAACGTCCGCCAACAGCTCACGGGCTGTCATAGGGCCAATGAGATGCCGATACTTTCCAGGAAAAGAATAGTTGCCATATGTAACGGGCGGGGTGGGCGAGGAACCCGAGACTTTTCTAATAAGGTTGGAAGATGAAGGGATTTTGAATGGTTTTTCAAGGAATTGATCGAAAATTAGACAAGACCAGGCTTGCGATCTGGCGATAATTGCAGCAACCATTTGATCACCGTAGAATAATCAACTTGAGATATGAAGCAGGTGAGAAAGATGCACCCGCTCGGATGAACAGACCAAGCATGACGACATAGCCAGGGTTCGGGAGCTATGGGAGCTCTAGCAGTGTTCAGCCCGTCTGGGGAGTGTGCTTTCGGTCAACCCGTCCAGGAGTTCTGTTGTTTTTCCTATTAAATAACTTCTAAAAGATTACGATTCAATGTTAGGTTTATCTTGGGTTATGAGTTAAGGTCATTAGAGGTAGGACTTTTTATTTTTAGTAGGGATTTTGTTGTTGTTTTGTGATGTGTTGTTCTATAGAGTGAAGTGTTTCAAGACCTATTTGGTCATTCTTATAAAAGGGGATTCTATAGTGGACACCACATGAAAGTGAATGATCTCTCATATGTACAACTTACCCAAACTCTCCATCGAACTCTACTATCTGATAGTAAGTAAGTGACCCAGTTTTGTGAGTCAATCAACAATCACAATGATGGATTTATTTATCTTCACTATGTGTGGAATCTCTATGACAACATCCATGGATGTGATGTCCAATTTCCACTTTGGGGTCTCAAGGGGCTGTAACTAACCTATCAGATCATGGAGCTCATATTTCACCTTATGATAGGTGTGACATCGAGAGATAAACTCATATTCTCTTTATCTCATTTTATACCACCAAAACTACCATTTATAGTCTTTTTACAACTTTCCCAAACCAGGATGTACAGCCAGGGGAAAAGTGTTGAACTCTCACATCACCACCTCATATAATGTGATTGGAACCGTTTTCCTCCCCTAAAACAAGGTGATGTGATTCTCACATCAAAATATCAATTTGGTGAGTCACCTATAGATATCCAACCAAATAATGCCTCACAATTGATATCTCTAAATGGAACTCTTCACAGACTCAAGTAGAGAAGGAGTCAACATCATCGAATACCAAAACAGTGTACCCTCCTGCTCCACTAGGGTCAGCTACAAGGAGTAAAACTTCTCTGAATCCTCTTGTAAATAATAGATCCTTGGAAAAAATACTGAGGTAATATTACACAATGTTACCCTTCTCTAGAGTATATACTATCATGAATTCATAGTCTTACTGTAATTCCAACCTTCATTGTTTTATTAGGTTTAGGTCTCTCTACATGAAGACATACCTAATACTCTAGTGGTATTCATAAATCACAAACTTTTCCCCAAGAAGGCAGTGTCTCTGTATTCTTAAAGTGAATACTACCACTAGTAGCTCTATTTCATGAGTGGCGTAGTTCTACTTGTGGGGTAACAACTTCGTTGACCTATATCTAATAATTTACTTCCACTAAATGAATATGAAACTGAGCCCAGTTCCTAAGGAATCATAATACACTATGAACTCAATGCTTTCCAATGGATGTGTAAACACTGGATCACCCGTCATCCTGAGCCTCAAATCCGAAAAGGATCTATTGAAATACATACACCATGTAAATAAAATCCTTTTATGTGTTATGTAATTTAAAGGGGTTGTGATTTGGGAGACTTTTTCTACAAACCTTATGTATTACCCCATCAAGATAAGAATGCTTCACTCCTATAACATGCTCTTAGGTGGATCCCAATAAAGAACTTCATTGATATTTTCTGGGTCTATAGCTAAACCATGATCAGAAATGACATGCCCCAAAAAGTGAACCTCATGAATTAAGAATTGGTACTTTGAGAGTTTCCTATAAAGCTGGATCTCTCATGAAATCAAGAACCATTCTCAAGTTCTCTATATGATCCTCCTTTCATTCAATGTAGGAAAGTTTTTCAGGGATGAAGGCCCTAAGAAATTGGTCTATATACAGTTGGAAAACATGGTTTATCAAATCCATAAATATGGTAGCATAATTTTTCATGCCAAGGGGCCTCACTAAGAACTCATAGTGTCCATAGAGACATTGGAATGAATAATTCAGTATATCATCATGGAGAACCCTCAACTGGTGGTATCCAGACCTAAGACCGATCATATAGAACCATCTCGCACCTCATAACTTCTCAAAGAGGTCATTAATCACCAGAAATTGGTACTTTTTCTTTATCTTGTCCTAATTCAGGTGATGATAATCCAAGAACATCTATATGCTCTTGTTTTCCTTTTTCACAAACAATAATGGAGCATCCTAGAGGGACACATTGGGCCACATGGAACATATCACTCGATGTTCTTCCAACTATAATCGAAACTCTTGGAGCTCTATATGTGCTATCTGAGATGCCATTGTTGATATCATAGTGGTGTTAGGATGAAATTCAATTCAAAAATCCCTCTAGCATCTCAGAGGTAGTCCCATAATTTCATTGGGGAAGACATCTATATAATCCTCCACAACTAAAGGTACTAGATACCCGAATATCCTAATACACGAAGTTCTATACTTTCTACTTAATGGGTTATGGGATGTTCCCTCCTTCCCTCGGAATCCACTTGCTCTACCATGACAACTCTCTTGCCAGAAAAGGAGAATCTCATCCCATCAGTGCTTCAGCATCTGAATTGTCTGTGTTGACAATCGATCTAGGATCGAGCCATGGATAGTCAATCTATACCCAATATGACATCATAGGGTTCCATCTTGATCACAAAAAGTCCCATATGAACCTCTCTCCGTCAATATATATCTCACATACTTATAGGAATCTAAACATGAAGATCACAGGCTAGGGCCTCAACTAGGATCTTTATCTCTCAACCCTAGAGTATAGAGAGAAAGGAATGAATGAAACTTTTTTTTTCTACTAAAACTAAATCAAGAGTAGAAAACACACAGATGTACCTCTAATAATCTTGTGACTTATGGGGTCATAGACATCACAAGATTGTATCTACCCATACCCCTGACCTCTAGCTCATTGAGGATAGTGTAGGCCCCATGGTGGTGTTGGAGGAAGGATATTATAGTGGAATCCACCACCCATATCTCCTCTTGATCATCTTCCAGCTCTTCCTCCCTGGGGACCACCCTGTCCTCGGCTAGGAGATCCCGGACCATAACACTACCTCTACCATGTCAGTGCATCAGATTTCTATCTATGTTTCTAAGTATGTTGGGGTGATCAGTCTCACACCATTTCACCTCGCCCATATCAAGTAAATCACCTCCATTCTCCAGGCTTCCCTAAAACTCTACACTACCTCTGATAACATGTCTAATCCTGATCATGGGATGATATCCTTCAAAAATATATTGATGCCTAGAATCTACTAGCTCCCACTTCTAGCTCTATCTATTTTTTATCCCTCTGAAAGAAGGATTCCTATCACCACTGTTCACTTCAGCACCCTAGAATGCATGGGGATGCACAAAATTAAAATGCTAGCTCGGATCTCTTTGCATAAACCATTCTCAAACATCTATTCTTGGAATTGACCATCCTAGATCATGTCAAGGGAGTGCTGCATAAGGTATTTGAACCTCTCTACATACTCATCCAATTTTATTCCACCCTTATACAGCTCCAAAATATCTAGAATCAAGACTGATCGTAGATAGGAGGTGTAGTAATACTCATCGAATAGCTACTGTAATTCAAGCCATGAGAGTTTTGGATTATTTTGAATCTATGTAACAATGCTCCACTAATGCCAAAATACTCCATGGAATTTACTATATACAAATGCAACGGCCTAATCCATCAGATTCCAAACAATACTAATTATACAAACCACAAAATCTAGACAATCCTCTGCTATATGAGGATCTATCTCTCTATGGAACCTCATTGGCCTCTTACACTGGAGCTCATAGAGCATGCTATGTTTTTGTGAATCCTCATCCAACTATACAAGAATGATCTGCTTCTTGAAAGTTGGAGGTGATCCTACCTACCCACCAAGAGGAAGGGGATTGGGGGATTGACCTTGTACTAAGGCCTCATCACTCATCAGATCTTTATCATGAACTAGAGCTAGTATCCTAGATCACAATCATCGTGGAGGCATCCTGATATTTATCAAGACGTACCGTGGTGAGATGAGAATGTATATCAACAATAACGGGGTCATGAATCAAAAAGTAATGTCAAAGACTCAATATTATTGGATGCATGAACCATTGATCTCTACAAAAAATTTCTTGACATTCTGAGTGGACAAGAATGTAGTTAGGGTTTGGTTTAATTGATACATTGGTCAATGAACCATCATCGGACTCCTTGGCTTGATAGCTACACTAAAGACACTTCAAAACTATTTCCATCAACCCAACCAAAATCTATATAAAGGAACTAGTCCAACCATCTTCCCAAATATAGAAGCACCATTGATACCAATATGTCATGATCCAACCCAAGCCAAGGCTAGAGTTGCAACTACCCCAAGCCTACCTCCACAGGCTAAGGGGTGGAGACAAGAACCAAAGGACTAACTAAACTAGGGAGGCCTTTTACTAAGTACCTTTACATATATAAAGTCTTATTGATGCTAAATTGTAGAGGGAAAGATTAAAAGATTCAAAAATTCTATAAATTAAACTATTCATGCATGAACCTCTAGACAGTACAAAAATATAATAGTGTGAATTGAAAATTAAAGGGGAAAATACATTTCAAACTAGAAAAAAATATGAAAATTAAACTATTGAGGGATCCAAAGTATTGAATCCCAAGATACGACCATTATATGTGGTCCAAGAACCCAATACCCATAAGATATTCAATAGTCACGGTCGACCTATCCATCATCTTCATAAGACACAACACATGCTGGTAAATCCCATGTAGGGGTGATTATATACATGCCATGTATGACACTCCAAAAGATGAACGGGGTGTTGGAGATCAAAAATGAGGAGTAAGACAGTAGATGACACAAGATATTGTAAAAGATTATAGATAAAACCAACAACGAGTGTGATGGTAAGCTCTTCTAATACCAATGTGCTAAACACAGTGAGTATATAAACTACCAATCAAGTAATCTCCACTTATAATATAAGAGTATACACATAAAAACATGGGAAGCTAAACAGGGAAAGCATGTGGCATACCCCATGTGTCTTCACCTCTCCTAGAAGAAAGTAACCTAATCGAATGTATGGATACAAAAGAAGGAAATATATATAAATATATTTATATATATTTATATATATATATATTCTTAGTCCAAGAATCCAAAAAGAGAGGGTAATTGGATCTCCATCTCACAACTTATCCCAGGAAGAAGAGTATGTAGAAATTCCAAAAGTCCATCAATGATGCCCATCATCCTGTGTGTCCGCCCAACATAAATCCTTCTAATGAAGATAGACCTCGTCACTATGACTCACATTTGAGGGGAAAATCACTAGTTAGAGGACCCGTACCCTAGTAAAAATTGGAGGGTTCAACTTGAGGACCCATGTCCAGTCCATCTAGAGGGTTTCACTCTAATCATTGAGGAACCATGATCTGATACCGCAGTAGGGTTCTATATGGAAGATCATAGACTCATGCTCAAACCAGCTATAGAGTTCCACTAAAAGTCAAAGAGGACCCATGACCTACCCTAAAGAGGGTTCCACATGGATGTTCCAGGACTGATTCCTAGCCTAGAGGGTGACACTCTATTTCATCAAGGACACATTCCCTGCCCCACAGGAGGGTTCCACTCAGAAAGTCGAAGACCCATTCCCAACATAGATATAGGGTACCGCTCTAAGTCATTAGGGAACCATTCCATGGCCTACAAGAGGGTGAAACATGGAAGTTCTTTGATGATCCTACATGATCACTTCTATCTTCAAGTGTTTCCTAAGTAAGCGTTATACCCAAAACAATTTCACATCATATCTTCGAAGCCCCAACTAATGGAATAATCACTTTATTAACATAAAAACACTAAGTATAGGATACAAAAATGCCAAAATCCATGTTCAAATATTGGTGATATAGATACTTGAAGTTTCCTCAAAAGTAACCAAGGGGTACACGGTGTTTGAGGGTCCCCACATAACTTCTAGTCCCACTCCATATACTTTTCGTATCCCTAGAAAATACATGACTCCCTATCTATGTAGTAGTATAGAACATGAAGGAGGAATGTACAAAATGTCCAAGCTTACTGGTATCAGGATCGGTCCCTCAGATAATGTCTTTATACTCTCATCATGTGTCTGTGTACTTTATTACATGACCTATTGCCTTACATGGGTTGTCTCCCATGTGACCTGGCCTTGTCTGTGTACTTAGGTACATGGCCATGTACATGGTCATGTACTCCCACAAAGGGTACCTCCCATATGATCCATCACATTGATTTTTCAAGAGGGTAAGGGATACTTGTCATGTAGGAGGGTTACATGTCAATGTCAAACTTATGTTTTCTAAAACCATAGCCACTGGAAAAAAGGTTTCCATACATCATTTGATTATCATTTAACATAGTGTATAGTCAACTTTATCACCAGATATCTAAATCCAATGTTGAAACTTGAAATCTATCTATAGAATTTTATTTCAGCATTGAATCCGACCTAAAATTATGGATCTATATGAAAATCATGGATCTCAACTGTTGTTCACCAGAAAAAATATCCGACAATGATTCAGTGGTCCATCAACCATTATTCACACCTTGGTTTGTTCAGATCTTGATTACTTGATCCCAAAAAACTGAAAAGAACACCCACATCTCACAATGATCCCATATATATGCTCATTTCATCATTATGTTTCTTTTTCACGAAGCCACAATGAATAAGGGGGTCCGATCGGGCTCGGTACTTCCAGTTGATTGTCGAACTGGGACCTCATGGTCCAAATAGTGATGAATGAAAAAGGTGGTAGAAGAATAAAAAATGTTTAAACAATGTTTCCAAAGTAATCTTTACCAACAATAACGAACAATAATCCAAAGGTTAAATAACAATTAATATTATTTGAATTCTAGTACTCAAGAACATGCATAGAATGCAAAGAAAGGTGCATATCGAATAATGAAAATTTAATAAGTCAAAAATTAAATAAAATGAAATATAAACCCTAAATGAAGAGTCCTGCCTTGATTATGTATTTATTGATGATGAAGAACATGTCTACTAATGATTTGAGAGGGCTCATTGCATCTGTTTTGTCTTAACCTGCTCTGATTTGGAGTTTTGCCATCGCCTGACATGATTTTCCAATGGAGGAAGGAGGAAGAGATTAGGATTTATCCTAGGGTTTATGTATCTAAATCTAGAGAAATATTATTGGATCTACTCTTATATATTAATCTATTATGCTTAAAACCCAATCCACTAATTTTATAGTTAATTAACTCATTAAACACACTTCCAGTGAGTGAGGGTTCTGATCACCCCACACTGGCCCATTTTATATTACACCTAGATTAAACATTATGTTCTAGACTCAACCATGATCTCATGTTTATTATATTAGATACCTTTTAAGAGTTATCCTATTTTCATGGAGGTATCATGCATGGACAACATAAAAAATATTTATTATTTTTATAAAATTAATTTTGCTCACACAGAGCCATGGAATCACACGTCACCTTAGCTCCTAGCTCAACAAATATATATATTTCCAAATATTACAATGAGAAAATTGGGCCTCTATATAACCGTCCTAATTTTAAATTTTTGAGATATTAGTGATTCACACGGTTTTCACACAGTTTTCCAAACCATGTATCTTAACCATGCTATGTAAATAATGTAATTAAAAAATGGGATTTTGAACCCAAAACATCCCTAAAACCCTTATTCCACCACCAATGTCTCAAGATATAAAACTATGTCCCACATATATGAAACTCTATTTGTCATATTCCCTTCTAATACAAATTTAAATTATTATTAGAGAATATAAAAAATGAGATAAAAGATAAGAATATTATTTATTTATCTCCTTTAAATCGACAAGTTTTGTTCTGATAGGAACCCTAGAACATGGATATAATTCTTAGATCTAAGGGATCAAATATTTTTTTAGGATGACCCTTTTATATTCAATAAAATATAAAATATTATTTTCTGTATCTTTGATATCTTAATATAATTTTTCAACATTAGCCCTTTGAGGTAGGTGTATTCTCCCACATCTCCAATTCTTCTATAAATTTAAATATATTGGTTTTATTATTTGATATTATTTTTTATTAAAAACCCCATTTTAACCACTATTTAAAATATATCTTATTGGTTTCTAGTTATAAATTTTAATCTGGGTGATTCCCACAACATACTTAATACCAAGATTTATGATAATTTTAAAGAGAAAATTATTTTGTTGTGAGAACATGTAATGGAAAATGTTATAGTGGGCACTTATTAATATGGTAAGGGATATGTTGGGTTATATATAGATGAGGTGAAAGTTATGTAACATTTGACTACAATTCCAAATGATGGCAATGAACTAATGGGATAAGTTCCTACTCAAGAGTAGTATTATTCATAGTGTCTTCCCTGGTTAGAGTTTCTCTTGGCATGTGCATGAATTTATATGTGGGTTCATTCAAAAAGTATGTTTTGGTTTGGATTATTTTAGTTTTATATATATATATATATTGATATTGGTTTCAATTTTTTCTTTAATTATTATATAAAAATTTAATCTAATATGTTCTTTTTTAGTGAAATATTTAGGTAGTCTCATTGGGATTACCTACATTGTAAATAAAGTTACCCCTATATATACACATTGGTGTACATACATATGTTATTTATATTGATTTAGGTAATGAGAAGATTTAATATGTTTATAATGGAGCATTATTATATTGAAATCATGTATGGTTGGATATGGTTCTTGGGTGTTTGTCAAGTCATGGTGCTTAGAGTAGTGCATCCCTGTTTCCTTGAGTCTTGTTTGATTTGGGATTTTAGTTTCTAGGTTTGTATTCTCTTCTGTTTCAACTCTAAATATGTATAGGGAATGTGTTTTATTTATTTATTTTTATCACAAGCATCATATATAATTTTCATTATTATTGTTTTTTATAAGTGTTTGTGTATGTGTTTCTAGAAAGGGTTAATAATATCCCAAGTGATGTTACTAAACCCTATGAATTTATTTAATATCATTACTTTATGAATAATGTCTCATAATTTTAGTAGCATTATATTCCTATACAAGCTAATGGTTTAAAGTTTGTATCTAAAAAATTTTAATAGTATATTATGACCCATCCGTGGTATATTAATAAGAAATATGATTTGAAAAAATATATAATTTAGTGCAATGAAAAAAATATCAATCCCATTTATGTTAATCATCATGTTATTTGGTTTTTTTGGGTATAAAAACTATTTTTAATAATTTATGGGAATGTATTCATCTCAACATCATAGTAATAGACAATATGATTTTATTATAATATATTAATAAAGAGACTTTCCACCAGGATTTCATTAACCATCGATTATTTTTAATCCTTTTAAAATTTCATTACTTTTATTATTCATGTGGTGTTATAATATATTTTATAAATTATGATTGATATAACCAGTGGAAACTGATTTGATATTGTTACTATGGTTATTGAATACATTTCACAAGTCATGAGACTTAGAAACAAACAAGAGGGTGTTATTAAGAACATGGTTACACCTAATCAACAAGTGAACCGACTTCTTTTCAAGAGTGTCATGTAAGCATTTTAGGTTACTGATAAGGGAACTCAGTTTGAGAAAACATGTCATAGGGATCACTCAATAGAGTTCCGGATATAGGTCAAATTCATATTATGGTGTAATTTTGGACCCAAGGATGAAAACAAGGCATGAAATATCAAAAAAATCATAGTGTTACATGGAACATAAGTTGAAATTATGGTCAATATAGTGGTGTACATGCATAAATATCTAACATGGTAGTGGTTAGGCTTATCTATTTAAGAAAAAACGTGACTGATTCCCTTCATGGTAGAGTTTTAAGAAATCATTTAACAAATAAATCTATCTTCACACCTTATAAGTATAAAATAAAAGAAATTTCTTTGACCTAAATAATGGAAATATCTTAGTAAAAGAAAATTCATATTGGTTATCCTATCAATATTGATATTCTATAAATATATTATTTTATTAATCTCTAAAATTATGCATATTAAAGTTGGCTATGCGGCCATATATCCACTTTAGGGGTCATATCCTCTATATTGTAAAGAATATTGACATAGTGAATATGGTGATAGTTTAGGGGAATGATATCACTTAAAACCCTAGTCTTGGGACACCTATGTCAACCAAGTCCTACGTGGGAAATCTAGTTGTGGGAATAATAGGGGGATCGATATCTACCCTATAGGATATTGGGCGGTAGAGAACCAATCCTTCTTATCTATATTTTTTACCTCCCATCACCGTAAAGAATAATGTTCTTCAACATTGATCATTAGATTAAAAGTATATGGATTATTTGTCACCATATCTAGAGTATAATTATAGTGGTAGAAAAGGAAACCCCAATCATTATCATACAATACCTCAAAAGTAAATATGTGGTAATGGAATAAATCTATCACATGTGACTCATACTAAGAAAGGAATATCTCTACAGAGTAGTTCTCACTCCCAGAATCGGGTGATCTTAGATGATTCAAGGAATAACTCAATAGTGCAATAAAAAATCATCAATAGGAGATAAAAGATTAGATTTTGAGTTCCAATTGATGATTTCATATAGTTTATTTATAGATTAAAATAGATAAACTAGTTTCAAATATGGTTTAATGTATCATCCTTCAGAACTCAACCCTTATGCAAGTATAGGTTGATACTAGAGCACCCTAATCATTGGTTTTTCCTTGTGATGTAAATCTAATGGGGTTTAATATGGATATTTTTTCTCATGTGTTGAGAATCAATACACTTATTTGGTATTGGGAGTGTAGAGGATTTAATTGTTCATCATGTTTTATGACCACTGAAGAAATTAATTTTTTTAGGAAATATAACATATTAGAAATAGCAATATTTAATTAAATATTTGGGATGACCATTTTGTTTTTCTTCAAGGATTATATCAACTATTACCCATATCTTTTAACCTTTACATCCTTTAATGTTAGTGTTCATTTCAATAGAGGATATTGGGGTATGAATATTTTTTGGGTAGGGAATTTAGTGTTTATCAATGAATCATGTTGTTATTAACTGGCAGTTATTATCTTGGGTGATATTGATTAAACTAGGAATAAGAGTCTTCATGAAATAGTATACCAATACCCTGCTATATTTCTAAATTATTTATCAATTATAACACCTTAATGGGAAATCAAATTTCCTATAAAACTACATATAGGAACAAGTAATATTTTAGAACCCTCATAAAAAATGGAATAAACTGAATAATGTATATTAATGGTCTAGGTGAAGGAATTTCAAAGCAAGAGCTTTATTAGTCCAAGTAAAACACATTGGGAGAAAATGACTATATTTATAAAAGGATTATGTTTTTATCCAATTAATTTTAAATATCATAAACTAGAAAATATTATGATCAATAATAAATATCATCTTCCTCTAAATCCTTTTTTATTATTTTCTAAAAACTTCTTTATGGTTTAGCGGTAACCGTACATTCAAAAATAGAAACAACAGACCCAGATTTCACAACACAATTCAAAATTCATAATTTATAATTAGATATCAACCAAACTGCGAAGATGCTTTATAACCAAAACAATTCAAAATTCAAATACTGATGAGACCTAGAACCATCACCAATGATATCCTCGAGCCACCCGCCTACTGCATGTCACCACATCTCCTACCATCGTCACTGTAATTCTTTCACCACCGTCGTCACTGCAATTATGCCTCCACTGATTCCGTCTACATCCTATCATCATAACAATCACTGGAGATAACTGACTGCCGAAGTCATGCCACCACCAGAGTCCATCAGCCCCATCGTATAACACCAAAATGAAGCACTACAGGCCATCATATCCACAAGACAAAGCTTCTTGAAAACCCTACCGCTCACACAAACAAATCCCTGAACCTCTGTTGATACCAACACACCTGACCAACCTGGAAACGTTAGTGGATCTAGAAGTCAGAGAAAAGTGGGAGCGGTAGAACCTTCACAGTGAGCCATGAGGAAAACACCACCATCAACCTACAGAAAACATAAAAAATGAGCCAGCACAGCTGAAAAAATCTAGCAGAACACCATCCAAAATGCCAACAGAGTACAGAATCACACATCGTAATCACCTGGAAGAAAACACAGATAATCGCAGCCCTGGACCATCCATTTTAACTGGATGTCAAGGTAGTAGTCGTCACCAACCGAGTCGAGCCCCCAACACCGAATCTCACCCACCAACACCATCCCAAAACCACCGTTAAAACCATCATACTGAGCTGACTGAGATCAGTCATAAGGGGAAGGGTAGAAAGAGTAGAGGAGGTCAGAAGGGTCAAGGGAAAGCCTCCAAACTACACACCAGCAAAATCCAAAACCACTAGAGAGTATTCATGTCAAACCAAGATGGATATTAGCAAGATGGTTTGGATGATAAGAGAAAAGGTGGGAGTGAGTGAAATCCACAAAATGCTGGAAAGCAGGCTACTAAAACGGATCCAGTTGAAGCAGAGTGGAGTGGGAGAAGAAGGCGAAGAAGGGGAATTCAAAACAAGCTTGGAAATCATCTTCAACTATGCACAAGCTTCAAACGAGAGCTATAACAGCACCAACAAAAAAACCATTACACGTCTTCATTCATCTCGGATCTAGATCATCTCTCACAAATTTCAAATCCATTGATCGATAAGACTAAAATCAAGGGTTACCTTCAGATTACATATAGAAGCGGCTTAGCTTTGATCAGAGATGTCTCGATAATGTCACCCCTCTCCGCCGCTGAAGTCATGACTGAAACGCCGATGCCGGAAGTTCTGAGGCGACGTCGCCACACTGGAAGGGATTCACGCCCGAAGAACTCCAAATCCACTGAAGCCTCTCCCGTCTGTGCCGAAATGCTCACCGTAGTGACTCCCGGGTGGGATCCTACCTCCTTGGACCCTCCACTCACCAAAACCACCCGCACCACTGGACCCTACATCCTCCCGTTATTCCTCGCCTTTGCCCAATGCGTCCCCGCCCTACGGCACTCGCGAAAGTAGGGAGCTCCCGAGAGTGCCTTCTAAGTATCATCTTCCTAAAATTGGTGAAATTTTCTATAAATTAAATAGAAAAAAATGGATCTTCAATTTTTTTATGATAGTAATACTATCAACTCCATGTTAAGATAAAGGATATCTTGATGACTTCTTTTATAAGTGTCTATGATCACTATGAATACATGTTTATTTTCTTCTATATTATAAATTCATTAGTAGTTTTTATGACCATCAAAGGAACTTGTATATTTAATCGAACTTATCGTGTTACCAATGAAATTATGATTAATTCACTAATTTTTACTTTTATATACCTGAAGTTCACATCATTGGTCATAAAACTTCTAAAAAATTAATATCGATCCACCTAGAGAGGATGGAATCAATTATTTCTTGGTAACTTCATTAAAATATATTTTAGATAAAAATATTTATAACATTGTTATCCTATTATAATTTTATTGACTATAATTTCTCATGAATTGATTCTATGATGATTGTATGTACAACGATAGGTATTACACTCAAAAGAAATAAAAAATAGTGATACTGTTTTAAGATAATAATTATAATCTCATATACGAACCTATCATCATCTTAATAGAATAAGAATAGTTTTATTTAGTATATTGTGATGTGTTTGGATCTAGAATGGGTTGTTTTCCATTTTAAGGAGACTATGTCATATCTTATTATTCAAGGAAATTTTGAAAATGGAAAACAATTATCTTTCACATGGATTGAAACAATAATTATTGGACAATAATTTTCAAACATGGAACAACTATATCTTTGGTGAAAATTTATATATATTTACTGATCATAAAGTATTAATTCATATATTTTCCAAAAGAGATATCAACTTGGGGAAAAAATGATAGATGTAGTATATTTAGATGTTTAATAGTGATTTTTATATGAAACCATGAATATAAATTATGTCGTTTAGAATTTGAGTTATAATTCATATAAAAATATGGTTAAGCAATCTCATGATTTGTGGGAACTGATGAAAATGATCACAAACATTCATTTAGATTATGTTGATAATTAAAGTGTTGTAGTAATGTTTCAAGCTACTGACATTCCTATAATGTTAGTCTAAGTTATGGAATCTCAACAATTCGATCGATAATTTCTTACCATTAGATCAAAACACAACTGTGGAGAGACCATTGATGTAACGCCCTGACCCTAGTTACCCAGAGTCGGTGCATTATTGCATAACATTGGTATGATGACAAAAGATCAAGTATCGAAAGACTGATTAGTTTAGTAGCCTTGGAAACACTAGATATATTAATAAATGTTACATTACATCATAAAGTGAAAAACTACAATAACATAGTCTCCATTTTCCACACTCATATCCCCTTCAGACTATCCCTACAGGTCATTCCTAAAATGCTTTTTCACATCCTGTAAAAATTAAAACATTGAAAGGGGTGAGCTCAGATGCTCAGTAAGGATAACAATGTAGAAGAAGCTTTCATAAATAAACATTAACATTTAAGGCAATGTATAACTAAAACAAAAGCCTTTTAAAATTGAACTTCAGCATAATATGGGAAAAATAAAATGAAATAATGCCATTTACTTATTCACATGGATATTCTACTAGTCGAATAATCACATGCAATATCAATAACCACTTTCATAATGATGGAATGCATAATGCCAGACTATCATAACCACGTATCCAAGGCCTCGTGCCGAGACTACAAATAAGATTTTTTAAGGCCTCATGCCAAGACACTAGTTTGTCTCATGAGACCTATCGATTCATCGAGGAGCTATAGCGGGCTCCACCCGTAACTTATTAAGTCCAATGCATTCCTCATATGAACAGTTTTAAACATATCATAAACCATAACATAATCGTATCACATAAAACATGCATAAAGGAAACATAAAATTTCCACATTTCAATCACAAGATATCAATACAACACATTGATATAATAAAAAAACATTTTCAATACCATTTTCAATACTAAAATAAAATAAAATTAAAACTTTTTATTTATTTTTTATTTTAAAAAAAGTTATGGCTTATAGAGGAAGCCGAAACTCAAAAAATGGTCACGGCGGCGAAGAAGTCGTTGTCGCCGCATACATACGACAAGAAAAACATTCCTTTTTTTTTGTTTAGTAAAACGCTTCATATAAAAAGATTCCTTTTGAATAAATGTAAAATTCAAAGGGGTTTATACACCATATAAAAGAAATTTGTGTATAAAACAAAATATGCCTTAGTGAATGGAGATTGAGACGAAGTCCCTTACAAAGATCATTTTTTTAAATAAATTAAATCTATTATGTGTATTAAATATAATTACACATAAATAAAGTACAAGTAGAATATAGGACATAATAATATCATGACATAATTTGAAAGTAGGAGATTAACCCAAAGAATAGAAATTGGGTTAAGATGTTCCCTTACCTCGTGTCCGACTTGACTCGACCGCTCTTTAACCTCTTGAATAATAAACTAGAGTTAATATATACTTGGTTAAGAACCTTTTTCAAGTTAATTATCTCTTTTATATCACTTATTACAATGTTACGAAAATTATGTAGTCATTTAAGTTAATAACGGTCGTTTTTTCGATCTTTGGTACTTGAGTCAACAATAAACTTCTTATAATTACAAGTTGTTTATGTGGTAGAATATCCATCATCTCCAGAATTATATTCACGAAGTAGATATTATATATATCCTATATATCAAGTATATACATGCATTTATAATATTACATAACATTTAGAGGTAAGAAATGAAATGCACCGTTCATGGAGACGGTAAGCCGTACGTACGCATGAACGCTACTTTCATTCCTATTTAGTATTTAATGGAATGAAGTTATAATTATATAAAGGTATAATACAATTCCAGTATAATATAATGTATAATAACATTTACTCCATCCTTTATACATCCCACATATGTCATTAACGATTGAAATCACTTTGAGGGGGCGGTAGTCCGCACTTCCTAAAATGAAATTATCGCGTTTACCCATAATGGAAATCGTAAAGTTATGCCATAAATGAAAAATACCGAATCATAAGAAAAAAAAACATAATATATATCATATATAAAAATAGTGACATCATAATGGCCACCAAGAGAGGTGTTAAAATAAGATTGAACAATCATCGTTTCGTGAGGCATAAATTTGCCAACCACAGAAACAGTATGTTCTTTAACCATTAGACGAAGGTGTGTGTGTAGTGTAAATCAAATACTTATCATAAAAAAATCCTATTATATTGAAGATACATGTTTTTTACAAAATAAATAAATAAAAATAGTTTAAGGTGTTGGAGAAGCAAAATAAAACAAAATAACATAAGAGAAGACATTACCTTAAAATCAGGTAACTCTTTTTTGATTTGAGCCAAAGGCTTCCTTGGGGAGAATTATGCCCAAAGTGAGGCTTCTAGTAGTAATAGAGGGAAGTTTAGAGAGTATTTGGGTAGATTTTGGCCGAGCCAAAAGGCTTTGAAGGTGTGAATAAGGTGGTAGTGGTGGGGGCCATTTATAAGAGGAGAGGAGGGGCACTCTTGGAAAGTCATTAAATGTTACTTTATTATATAATGAGTTTCGGATTTTAAAGGCCCCACACTTATATATTTCTAGGATAAGGTGATAAGGGTTCGAAATATACTCATATAATAGGTTTTTTATAAGTGTAAGTCTTAGATTTTACACTATCTTTTCATTTTATTTAAATCGTTAATTAATGAGGTAATTACTGCATCATCATGGTGTAATAAAATACATAATTTATTTAATGTCTAAAAATTATAAAAAAATATAATGATGTAGAAAATCGTTTCGTATTTCCAATGAATATTTATAGTCGAAAATTTAATTTTTATAACCCCATGTAATAATTGTTTTAGTAAAACAACTCATGTTTGTGACAATTTTATTTTTACTTTAAATAAAAAGTTATTATTGTCATTTTCTTATCCAAGTGGATCCATGGGGTCCCCAAGTTGACCCATGGATTTTATTGGTCAGCCATGACTCATCCAATAAGTTTAGTACAAGTTTCAAGGTCATTTCATATTATTATAACATTATCTTTACCTTAAATTTCACTAATTACCATTAATCACGATTATAAAACATAAAAGTTACTATTCAGCAAAAAAAATTATTTCAATCCCATTGAACCAAATTTTACATCCTAATGACAACCATGTATGTCATTTTTTTGAAATTCAATTCATAGCAGAGGTAATGATTCATTTAAACGAAAAATCAGTTTTTTAACTACCACTTAGTGGTTTCACTATTCATCAAAAATTGAAGTTTTTCAGAACAATGCCAAAATTTTACCCTAAGCTATAATTGATATTCTGAATTCAAAAATGATGTCTATTTTAAAAAATTCCAAACATATAAGTTGCATTAATTAATTTTTTAATTAATTAATGTTGTCACAACAAATAGTGTGTTTTTAAGAAACAATATATATCAAAAGATTGACAATTGTTCATGTCCAATTTCAATGTTAAATTAATTCTAATGACAACCATTGGATAAAATGGTAAAAATATATTCTAATTATACTTTAAAACCACTAAATAGTATAATTTATCACTATAAATTATTTTTATTAAAAAAAAATTTAAGTATTTTTCTGTATTCATAAAAAATTGGAAGTTCTCAGAAAATTAGAAAAAATTCAACTTAGGATAATTTCGATATTATGAATACAAAAATGAAGTCCATTTTAAAATATAAAATTTCTATAATTTTAAAAATTGGGTATTACTATTCATAATGGATACTTTGATTAGTCGCGGTGTGTAAGAACTCGAACTTGCGTACAATGCAAGCTATTACATTATCGAAAGAGAAGCGTATTGTGGAAGCCCGGGGTGTTAAAATTGAGGGTTTTACATGGATATACACTGTTTATTTAATTTTTATTGTTGTATTGTAGTTCCTCAATAATTCCAAGAATAGGTATTTTTTACGTATCACCATTTAACGTGGTTGTTCCACCTGGGTATCCACAATATGTAAAGGGAAATGAGATATCATTATTTTTTGTTTTCCATGAAAAGAAATTGGTCAATTATGATAAGAAATTCCTCCCTTATAAATAGGTAAATTCTAAATGTAAAATCCCCATTGATATCTTAAAATCTAAGCATATACCTATATGGAGGTGGGAGTATATATTCATTAATATTGTAATAGGTTTTCCCTAGAAAATTTAGAAGTATGATACTATGTGGGTAATCATGGACTAACACAACAGTTTTCACACTATATCCCAATTCAAGATTCAAATATAGTAGGATATTTTTAAAATCATTGTACCTGGTAAGTGGTTAAGATACATACCAATATTTTTTTTCTTTAAAAAATACACTAGATTAACCATATAATTTCTCCAATCATTGAAACAAGTCCATCGAACTCATTTAAAAATATTAATTCAATATCATCGTTAAATGAATAGATATTTAAAATGAACTATCAAGACATTGGAATACATTTTATGATATTGTGTTATAGATTCTGGTGGTTTATGGGAGGGCAATTTAACATTCTTAAAGTATTCATACTATAAATATTATTAGTACATGGGATATATGGTTCCGTTTGAGTCATTTTATAGATTTCCCTTTTTATCTAATCTTTTTTTTGAAATATACTTGGGAATAATAAATAATTTGACATAGTCTAGTCCATGAAACTACATTTCAAATCATAAAGATCCATAAGCGAATACAAACAACATAGATCCCTCAGAAATCATATGCATATCATCATCATAAACCATTATATATTTAAGTATGTGTCTATGTATTCTTTAAAGTATAAAACAGTTTATTTCTTCATTATTTTGGTCTTTAGGGGAAATTGGTTCCTCTATAAATTGGTATAACTCCCTGTAACATAATTAACAAATAATTACATTATTTATAACAAGGTCTATAATTTCTTAAATTTACCATATAATTTTTGTTTTTATTTTTGGTTTAATTGGTAAAAAATTACATAATAAATTGGATATTCTCCCACTAAATAAATTTTATCCAAAAAACGGTGGCTTTATGTTTACACCAATGTTTCATTCAAATCTATTTTACTTTATTTAAGATAAGCCATAATAGTAAATATCATGATAATTTTAAAATTTATACATGTCATGTGATCCTCTCAAAAATATTTTAAAATGTGAGATGAGAAAAACAAATCTTAGTAATGTATATAAAAATAAATTAATCCTCATAGTCTAGTAAAAGAATAAAAAACCATTAAAATGTTTACCTACTTCTTAATAAAATAATGATCATATAGATAATACATTTCCATACATGAAAATAAATCTTTGAACAAATAAAACATATTAAATGTAATTACTAATCATAATAAAATAATGAATTCATCTTGAGTAATGTGTGAAATCATAAAAAATTCATTAAGAAACAAACCTCTGTCCTTTAATAATTTATAAACATTTATTACCTCATCAAATCAAAAAATTTCCAAATAAAATATTTTTCAATCATAATATAGGTTTCATGGGGAATCATATTAGGAACTAATGTTCATCCAAGGCTATCCAATGTTATAATAACTTATTATTGATCAATTATATAGGAGGAGAAAAATTGATTATCTCCCTTATTCATTTCCGTCAAAGATTTATCATTGACAAATGACTTGGAGGGATATATCAATCTCATAGATCTTCATAAGCTATATTGTGCTCACCCATCCTCATATATAACATTAAAGTATCATATTATGAAAAAAAAAATTGTAAGAAAAAAAATCAGTATAAACCCCTTAGAAACTCATTTCAACCCATAAAATACTCTTTACATTTTAAAATAATCAGAATGAGAAATATCTATTTTGATTCAAGTCTCTTAAAAATTAAAAAATCAGAAAATATGAGGAATATGATATACTTTAAAAAACCATGTGATTTTTTATAGTAATAATGATAATGAATAATATCTTTGATGATAAAAAATTTAGTCAAGCTGTATATGTTAAAAACAATATTTCTATAAATTTCTAAAAAAATTTAAAATAATACCTACATGAAATGTTGTAGTGATTACTATTAATCAATTATAATAAAAGTAAAATATATTATAAAATGAATTTTATCATCCATTTAATAGAAAATAAGAAAACTGTTAAAACGTTTCCAATAACATTTATATTGTGAAGAAAGTGATTAAAATATTTAAAACAATTTTTTAAAACAAACTCTCTTACCTTGAGTCCAAAATCCTTTGAATCATATATATACCCTCATAAGAAATAAAATTATTTTAGTGTTTAATTTTTTATAATATTTTTTATTTTTATTCCATCATCATTATTCACATTATTTAAGTTTTTACCATGTTTCATTTAGTTACCAAAATGGTCATGTTCACATGGGATGTTTTCAGGATGTTTGGAATATAACTCCAAAATGTCATTGATGTGTTAACTATTTTAAAAGGGGTTATTATTCCAATAACTATAGAAACATAAAAAATTTATAATTATCACATTTATGCATTTGATGATATTCTTGAGTCACCCATGTATAAATTTCAAGAAAAAATAACCATATCATTTTATTGATACAGTAGTCCATACGTACCTATGAATGATATTTTCATTTTCCTTCTAAGTGGAAATGTAATAAGGGAGATAATAAATTTTTTCAAAAATAAAAATTATGGTATAAAAATAATATATATTCATTGGTTTCATCTATATGAATGGCCTTGAATGGTGAGAATGAAAAATGAATCACAAAACTCTTTGGGTGTTCTTGTCAACATGTACGTATGTGTGAAGCTTTTCTTTTAGATTGGATGGTTGGGTGAGAAGTAAAGTAATATATTTTCGTAAGAAAATATAAATATATCATAAAAATTATATATATATATATATATATTAGTTTATTCTTCATTGTATCCATCCATATGATCCTGGGAATAAATATGAAGCACGTCACTTCGTGGAGTTGGTAGTCCACATGTACAGATGAGTGATATTTTTAATTTCCCATAGGATGGAAAAGTATATGAAAATAATTGTTTAATAATCATAATAGAATTTTATTATTTGTGAAATATTATTGTTATTATTTTTTAGTGGCTATATAATATTTTATAGACGAATAATCATAAATAAACATAAAATACGTTGTTTAAATTTTTATATTTTTCTTGGAAAACCTCTCAAGGATTACATGTTATGACTTTTTAGCTTGTTATTTTAGTGATTGAATAATATATAGGGAATATATTTGGATGATGGTAAGGTATTTTGTAGGGAAGGTTAATCAATATTTCTCAATGTGTATGAATAATTTGGTAGAGGATGTTCACTTTTAAAAGTAAGCGGAGTGGAACACTTGTAAATACATAAAATATGTAAATTTATTATATATAATTCAAAAATACAAGTGGAATGAAGTTAAAATATTTCAAATTTAGGATAAGAAAAATATTAGATAAACATATTAATTTAAATTTTAAAAAGTTTTTCTGATATTATAATCCATATATCTAACTTTTAACCCCCTCTTAAATATTTTACCCATTACCATGGTCACAAATATTTTCCAATGTTAACTTTCATAGTGATAAAAAAGGAAATAGGCCATATTAAAAAAATTAAAACTCATGATAAAAAATATGAATTCCATTTTTTCATATTAAATTTATAGAATTTTTAAATATTATTCTCAATATAAATAAGCATATCTCAATGAAAATATTTTTTAAAAAAATGACCATTTAAGTATAACAAAGATTTTATACTAAAATAAATTTTAATTCATATTTCAATGTAATTAATTTTTTTATGCTTAGAAAAATTGTTTTGATATAACGTTATTACCAATCCAACAATAATGTAAATTTTTAAATACCGGTAAAGAAATGTATATTTTTATAACAATGGTATTTTTTAAATTTCACATAAAAACAATATTTTATGAAAAAACCAAAAAATTCACCTTAAGATATATTCCATATTATGAATCCAAAAATAAATTTTATTTTCTAAAATAAAAACTCATAAAATTTATAAATTTATATTTTCATTAAAACCATGTTTTACATAGAAAAAAAATTTGGGAGAATAAAACTATTCCTTTTTATATATAATAATTTTTAAAAATATTATGGAAAGAATCAATGAAATGAAGTCTTATAAAACATATTATTGATTTAATTCGTGTATTATATTTGTTTTCATTTTTATCACCAATTTATAAAATTGAAATCTTTAAATTTTGTTAATTACTTGAACATGTGAGGTTATTTTCTCCTCATTCCTTTTTCAAAATCCTATATTTCTTATTCTATCATGTGATTCTTCCACAAAACCATATCCTAGTGAATAATCATATTTTGTGTTACCTTATTTCTTTGATTTAGAATCTAAATAATATTATATTTACTTGAGATATTATCCTATAACTCTAGAACTTTTGATATCATAACATTGTATGCATAATGTATGTACTTACTTATCAAATATTCATAAAACACATCATGTACCTAAGATAAACAGGGAGGTAAGGCTAACCTATAAACAAATCACCCAACATTCTCTAGAATTTCATATGGTCAAATTAGAATCCAGATAAATTTTCATTCTTTTACCAAAATTTGTTTCATTTTTCTAAAAAGATATATTAAAAAAATGATTTACTACCTCAAATGTGTGATCTTTCCTCCGATTGTATTCATAAATTTTATTTTTTCTCTTATATAAAATCATATGTTGCTAAATAATTTTTTCCTTAATAGAGATTTAATCTACCATTTATGGTTAAAATTAATTTCTTTTAGGAACTTCATCCCAATATGATGGATTTCAACACTGATTTCCATATAATTTCTTAAAATGTGTCAATAGATTTTTTAATGATTGAATCATTCATTCTTCTTCTACTTTATATTGAGTTTCAAAATGTGTAATGAGATCTAATTTAGTTTCCAATAAATTTTGATATCATCATGTCCAAATCTTACAAATAGGTCAATTTAATTATTTTTTATAATAAATAGTAATTGAGGTAAAAATTCATTACTATAGTAAAGGATGAAATGGGTTTGCGGGGAGGGCTTTAACTAAAAGATAAGGTTTATTATGTCCTAAAAACATGACTAAATTATATTATTTGATCATACCTCTATATAATACCTCTATGATTAATTTTTTTGACAATTTGGAGAATTGTGACGTGAGTATGCCATATAATATATATTAATATTTTAGGTATTTAAATGATTTTCACCCCCTAACTTATGAAAGTGAACCTCTCAACAATTATTCACAAAAAAATATTTAAATTATATTATCCAAAACCTTCCAAAATAAATCCTAAAAATACCACTTTATTTCCTAGAGTTATTGGTCTCACCAATAGAATAAATCATGAAGAATAAATGTGTTTCCAAATAGTGGTTTTCAATAGTATAGTTTTATGTTAACAATAATATTATTCAAGTTCATTCATCTTAATCCCATTCAAAAAACATCAATAACCATTGTAAAATAATTACATGAGTACATTTTCAATAATTTAATGTTTTTATATTAGTGTTCCATATATTTTATATCTCATTTCATTCCTATGGAAAACAAAAACATCAATTGAGATTTTGTATGGTCTATCATCTCTATTGAGTGGTTTGATTCATTTTTCATCAGTTCTTTAGTTGGATGGTTTTAAAAAAATTAATGATTATAATATATATTTATAAAATTATTATTATTATTTAAATATATGATATCATCTTCCTTATTACACTTCCATCCATTGGAAAATGATAATTTTCCCTAATGTGTACATGTGTACTACCACGTCCACCAAGTGATATAAATCATTTTCCAATTACAAACAGAACTAAATGATTTTAAAATTATATATAATGAATAAAAATAATATTTATGACATTATTTATATTATAGATATTATTTAACCATTTTATATAACCTTTAACCATGGTTAATATTCCGAACTAATTTTGGAGAAATTGATTGAACAATCTTAAGTAGTCAATATAAGAAATAATTATTCAATTGATTGATTTTAAATGGTTATAAAAGTTACTTAAGAGTTGAAATATATATTATAGTTTATTTTAAGAAATTATTTAATAAATTTAAATTCATTATATAGTAGCATAGGTCATATAAAACTTTGTGAAGTTCCAAGGTAATGGATTTCTTTTAAATGATCATTTTATTTCGGTATTGTTTATGTTTAGATTACTTGGGAAAATTGTAAGATACTGATATCTAAAAAACAATATCATTTTTTATACATTGGTTATGTATGGGTTTTATATGTTTATATTTTATTTCCTCTATTTTGGGTCAATAATCAACAAGAATGTTACATGTAAGGGTCTATATTTAAAAAAAACAACGTTTTAATGGTTAAATTCGAAATCTTTTTCATCTAATTAAATTTTTATTTAAATGTTTAATGGATTTTATTTAAAAAAATTAAATATTATATTACTTCATTTTCATCTAACATTAATTATTGTCATAATGTTTTAATAATGAATCTAATTTTTTTTAAAATAATATTTTTGGATTCCTTTAAAAAGTGTGAAAGTAATGTTTTTTAACATATATCGACGAACCAAATTTTCCCACCTCCATGAATATTATATATATATATATCATCTAATAATATCTATGGTTTTTAAAAATATATAATTTTCTATGACTCGATATTTGAGAATAGAAATTTATTATTTTCTTAATAGAATAAAATGCATTTTTAAAGAGATCTGTAACTTCAAACATAAAAGAAGTAACATGATATATATTTTTAATGATTTGATTCTGTTTTCATTACTATACAATAAATTATTTATTAATTATAAGTCCTTAATTTCTAATTAAATCATAGTATTTTTTTCATTATTTATTGATTTATGGTATTGTGCTCACTAACTGTATCATAATCATGATCCCTATCACTATCCAACATTTTATTGGACAATATTTTCTCCACTATTTCCATATTTTATGTATCATGGATTTATATGGAATCATTTCCACCACTTTTAGGTTGTATTAATTTTATACCATTTTCTTATATGATAATATTTGAAAGAATGTTTTCATAAATTTAATTTCATTAACTAGTGAAATATTTCATATTTTTGTTTCAATATGAATAAATGTTGACTTATAATGTATTTATTGAATGTTTTGTAATAATCATTAAATATATGAGGATTTACTAGGAAATTAATGTTATAGTTTAGGTTTGGTTATAAATATCCCCTTGATTCATTGACCAGACTCATGAGAAAATATAATAGGCATGCCACATAATATGGGTATCGGGTAGACACCTACCCTTTTACTAAGAATTTATTAGCCAATTACATATCAGCAAGATTCATGATATGATTTTCATGAAATTTATGGTAATATACTAAATGTACATAATTATACATTTTCTTCATCGGTGATTTAGTTTACATTATCGATGTGTTTTTTTGTTGTTGATATTATCAATAAATGTACATGGAACTCTGTTTTTTTGATTGAATCGAGTGTGTCTAGATAATACACTCTACCATATTGATTGTACTTATTTCCTCTTGAAATATTTCATATAATTTTACCCTTACTGAGTAGAGGATCTCACACTTTATTTATTTCATCCCCAAATATGAAGAATAGTTATTTGAATGAATTCAATAATGTGTTAATGTTTCTTACGCTATGTTTTTATATTTACAATGTATTATGGGAATCATTTTTGTATCTAGATTTCAATGACTACTAAACTAATTGATCCTACTAGGCTTGATCCATTGTATCCTTTTGGAATGTAATAATGTAAAAATTTAATTAGGTTACTAGATTCAAGTTTGTTATAGTTGGTATTAGAATATGTTTAGTATTAACCATGGGAACTAGGTTTCTAATGAACATATCTACATAAGAATTATAATAATAACTTAGGGTATTTATAAAATTTCATCATCACAAAGATGTTGGTTAATGGTTTAATATTCATGATGAGTATGATCTAAATCGGTGTGTTCCCTTATTTATAGATGGTTCCTAGTGGAAGGATATGAATCAACATCCATATTCATTGTAGGGATTTCCCTACTAAGTAGGCCAATAAAAAGGATGTTGGAGATGATTAGATCATTTCCATATAATGGAAACTAACTATGTTTATGAAAAATAATTATTCTCGTATAGAGAAATAAGTTGATCAAAAACACGAATCACCTATGTTAGATCATTTCATTTGATTCAATACTCTATCATTTTATGTAACTACTAAATCATTTTAAGCTAAAAAATATATTATGTCCTTCGGAATGATATTTTAGGATTTGGTAATTAATGAAAGGGAAATTGTTATTCTTGAAATATTTTATCAAAATATTGATATTGATCAATAGTTATTTTTTATTTATAATTGTATAGTAGTTCATGAAATAGAATGTATTTAATGGATAAATTTTAATGTGACATCCTTTAAAAAATACATTCCTCGAGGTAAAAAACCTAAAAGAGTGAGTTAGTTCCATAAATTAATTAAAAAGGAAGAAGAATGTTTTTTTGTGCATAAGGATAACATTACAATATTATCAAAGAATTGATTATACAATATACATAATATAGAAACCTAGTTTAACTTTTTCTTTGATGGGATAAAGGATATTCTCTAAAGGGAATAGTTTTCTTAAATGTTTTTATTATATAATTATTTAGTTTAAAGTGTTATATAAATAAGGAAATAGTTATATATATATATTTTATCTTCAATGGTAATTAATTAAACAATATCTCATCTAAGGACCATGAAAAAAGAAACATATCAAAGAAGAAGAAAGGGATGATTTTATTTCCAACATTAGATTATTATTGAAGGAAAAACCAAGGTACATGATTGATGTGAATTAAAATTTGTTTAAATTTTATATAAATGGGTCACAAGTATTATAAATGAATGAAAAAGAAACAATCTGCTATTATCCAGTTCTATTATTCTAATGATATGGGGAATTATTTAAACTAATGTAAAAGAATCAAGGGAACCTCCAAAAAAAGTGACCAAGAGGAGAGTACTAATTTTATAGGATTACTATGGTCAAGGTTTATGTAACTAAATATTTGGAGTTTCTTACATTGATCATAAACTAAAATATCTCTAATTCTTTTTTTGACTCTAGAACTCACACACTTTTATATATTCAATGTCTTTTGATAATATTAGTTATTTTCGTATCAACTTAAGAAATGATTTTTCACTCAAGACTCTAGTGGAAATCATTACGCAATAAGGATATAACCATTTATCCCTATTATGATAAATATAAATACCCTATTTGTAAACTTTTTTTATTATAGATATTATTGAATTTAATATAATACTTGGTTTGGATATGATTTCAAATTATAATGATCACATTTATTTACAAGATAAGGATTTTGTGATTCAAGATGGATATTTAGAATCACTTGTCTTCAGTGGGGAAACTACATCATCTGAACCCTATTTATATTATCCTCTAATATCTCTACATAATGATATTATAAGGGAATAAGAGATGATTCTACCTATGAATGGGGAATATTTCATAATAATATAGGATGTTACTATTTTTTAGGAATATATTGGTGTGTTTCTTAAAGCACTGTTGTAGGGTCCTAAAAATTTCTCCAAAGAGAGGAAATACCCCCATAGTCGCTTTGTAGAAGAAGTAAAGCACTTCTATAAGTTTATCAACGTGATGGGACTCAAATTTATTTACATAAATTTTAAGGAACATGAGGTAATTAAATACTTCAAGTGGCTTGAGTACCATCACATAGAAAGGTATGCGGAGAAGATGGATCACGAACTGCCTAGTATGTGGGACAGTCTGCGAACTACTGGCCTGTGAAATAATGGCCAATGAGAAAGGAAAACTGCAAACTGCATCAACCAAAGGAGTTATTCATGGAAGACTGTCTATGTACCATTATTTGAACACCTCAATTCACTGGTAAAGCAGATAGGAAGGGTTCCATGAACCATTATCAGGAACCAAAGCATCTGCAAACCCTAGTTGATTGAGTCTTCCATGGGTCAGAATATTGCTTCAATGGGCCTCCACAAATGGTGTCATGGGCCCAGTAGATATTATAGCTCTGATGCTCTATGAAAGTATCACTGTATAAGAAGAAATACACATAAATAGGGATATGGATAGAGAGATAGACAGAAAACGGAAGCATAAGGGAGACTTAAAGGTTGCAATCTAGCTTACATCTTATTTCATCGGCGGTGTTCCAATAGAGAACCACTTCCTTCATAGGTATAGACGGTGGAAAACAATAAAATGGGTTAATTTAATAATAATAATGGAACCAAAATACCTAACTAGTGGATCATGAACCAAATACTTCTTATGGATTATTTTCTTTTGAATGATAATCCTCCTGACCCTTATTCAGTATGGTGCTCCGCATAGCGTACTGGTACATGGACTGAACCCGGTGTCACATACCCAATCGGTACGAAGATGTATCTCAAATAGGCACGGTGATCAGCATACCACTTCGGTACATGGTTGGTGATAACCATGCTCGCGTACCATACTGGTACGCGGATGGCCCTCATTCCCGTATACAACTACGGTATGTAGAGCATTCCCTATCCCACATGAGAAACCAGTATGCGGAATGGAGTGTCTTTGGGTATTGTTCCTTCCAATTCCTACCTCACCCCTCCATTACCATCCAGTCCTCCATGATCCTTCCTCTAACTAGTCCTCTAGAGCTTGGATAAATCCTCCTCCAAAGCCACTGAACTCGTATGATCAGGCCATTGGGTGCATAAGAGCAGCCTGTTGAGTCTACATACCCATGGTAAGTAGACTCACGAAGGCCCTTCCAATAAAGGCGAGGATTCAGGAATGCCTATAAGGATACATTCCCATGGTAATTTGGAGTCGAACCTAGGGGTACTGACATGATACTCCTTTTTCTTAGGATTTGGTGTGATAACTTTTTTTCATTCCATGAAGAATAGTGATTAGTTGAAGGGGTTATGTTCTCTCCCCTCTATGATAAGGATAAAACTCATCCCCTTCCTAAAAAATTCTTTGGCGCCCTCCCACTGAGTTAAGTACCCAATCTTCTGAGGAAGGGCCACATGACCTTCAATGCCATTTCACATGGAAAGGTTCATCGCTCTCCACCCTCGCCCACCATTTCCCCAGCCTCTTCCATTGTGGGCTCTTTTTCCCCACCAATAAAGTAGAAGGTATGTGAATTGTTGAATCTTTCAAACCCTCTTGTTTCTCACACTGAGCATGACTCACATAGGCTTAGAGGTTTGTGATTATCACAACATCAGTACACACTTTTTGAACTACAATAACTCTGATTCCTAACCAAATCTAGATACATAGGACACCTTCTAGAAGGCCCGAGCTCAAAAGGGTGCCCATTCAAAAAGGGTACACCCAATCATATATGTCAAATGGGAAGCTTCCATGTTTAAGCCCCAAACATTTTAAACTACTAGAACTCTGATTCTTGATCAAAACAGGATACGTAGGATGCCTTCCATAAGGTCTGAGATCAAATGGGTGCCCATCCATTAAAAGTCCACCCAATCTTTCCCTCCTCAAATGGGAAGCTTCCATGTGTAATCTCCACACATTAAAACTACAAGAACTCTAATTCCTGACCAAATTAGGATATGTAGGATGCCTTCCAAAAGGCCCAAGCTCAAAAGGGTGTTGATATAAAAGGGTCCAACCAATCATGATTCTTTAATGGGAAGCTCCCATGCGTATGCCCCATATAATCTGAACTACGTATTTTCTGATTCCTTTCTCATAGATATGTTGGAAACCCTCTTTGTGGGCCCAATCCCAACATCAAGTCACCTTATGTCCCCCTGTATGATGATAAAATTCATAGCGCCTTATAATATGGCTAATTCAGCACCACCTCAATGGCATCAAACATATGCATGCTCACGACGATCTTGCAAACCAAGGGTAGCCCATGGAAACTCTATTTGAGAATGAACCATGGATTCACGCACATGTGAACATGGTTCAAATCTCTATGAACATCTTATAAGAAGCAACAATCCTCCCCCAGAAGGTTGCAGTGATCCTGAACTCCCATCCTCTCTAGCAATGGAGTCCTTAAATGTCATTGGCCAAATCATCGACCGATGAGTGACTGCCATTGGAAAGAAGGTCCATGAATCATGGATTCCATGGGTGTTGGGTGTTCTTGGCTCCACAAATAAATTTGTCTGAGACTTTCCAAGGATGTTATATGTAAGAAGGTCTGATTTCATGAGTTCTTGAACCCCACACAATATTCTGATGGGACTAACAGTTTCCCATAGGGTTAATTCAACATTATTTAAAGAATAATAATGTTGAATGGGTCAAAACAAAGGAATGATAAATTTGACGAGACCCCATCTCTATAGAAAAACGGATGGGTGATGATCTTTGTCATTCCATTTACGCATCCCCCATAAACATGCCACCTTGGAGGCAGAACAAAAATGGTGAACCCAATGTGAATATTTAACCAAGGTGGCGGTTTTACCCAAATGACAAAAGACAAAAGGAAACTGCACATTGGGCCGTTTTTCGGCCTTAGTATGCACAAAACTCACAACCTCGGAGGCGGAACAAAAATGGTGAACCCAAAGTGAATCCTTAACTAAGGTTTTAGTTCTACCAAAATGAAAAAAGACAAAAGGACATTGCACGTTGGACCATTTTTTCCACCCTGGTACACGCAAAATGTCCCACCTCAGAGGTGGAACAAAAATGGTGAACTTAATGTGAATCCTTAACCAAGGTGGCGGTCTCACTCCACTCAGGCCAATTCTCCCCACAACAAAATAAAATTGGAAGGGGGCCAAGATGAATCACCAAATATGCTTATGTTTTAAGAAAATATAAATTGACAGTATTGTGTGGCATGTATGTCATATACATATATTTCAGGTTCCCGCAGAGAGAACTTCGATCCAAATGACATCCCAATGACACCTGCAGATGCACACATCAACCATCCCACAGGCGATCGGTTCCCCAACTAAGAGAAGGACCCCCACCTACCCAACATCTTCAATGTTGGGTATCCAATACAATGATCATGGAATACCACCCAAATGGTACTCTCCACATGCTGGAGGCCACAAGACAAGCCCTCCAGTCTTAAAAGTTCTTCTAGTAGCCTCTTCTGCTGCTACTAGTACCCCATCACCAGGAGGCCTCGATGGTCGTCTCAAACCGTTTCAAGAGTTTGTCCCCAAAACATGATAACAACTACCTCTTTTACCACAGGGAGGAAGATGAAGTCAGTACTGGTGAATTCATTCCAGCTATACAGGGGTCATGCCTATGGGCCCCCACCAGAGAGCATCACCACTGAAATCGGATGACCATGCCTCCTCCTATTGAGGAAAACCTTATTCCAGGGGCACCTACCAAATTCCAGGAGACTCAGGCCCCTCAGGCTGCCCACCAAGGGGGGAAAATGTATAATCAAAACTATGTTATCACCCTAGTTCCTGAGGAAAAGCTCCACCATACTAAGGTGGTGGAATTTAGTGGGTAGACATAAAACTCTACCCTCTCCACTCAAGCCCACCATAGAAATAGGGTGGCACGATACGAGCACATGCACGTTCTTTCTAGTGTTCGCCAGTCCCACTGTGTAGACAGAGCATCTATGTATAGGCAGATAAAAATATCTTCCGATGCACAAGAAGCTTACCATTCAAATGGGGTGGAAACCAGCTATACGCAAGCTCAAACTCCTGATGATGCATTCCAAACATGCCATCTAAATAGGGAAGAAATAGGTTATATGCATACACAAATACCTACTAATGCATATCAACCCCACCATCCAAATAGGGAAGAAACTAAAATGAGAAGAGTAAAATTCTTTTGGATTCATACAAAGCCCATGAGACAAATACAATGGAAAGTGAGATGATGAAAATTACTACTCATGAATATGATAACCACCAGTCAAGTACAGTGGAAACCAAAGAATACAACTAGAGGCAAACTCGTTCTTCTATCCTAGAATAGGAAAATTTATAGTATCTACTAGAAACTCATGGGGGACTGGAGCCGGGAAAAACTCATGCTCCTACATCGGAATGAGCCTTCAAAACCGTTCCATCCAATGATATATCCCATCACATCCTGGAAATTATGGATGTCCTGATGTCGATTCCAGACCATATCCTCGAAACATTCCAAAGATATCATTGAATCGGTGGAAAAGGAGAGAAATCGGGCCCATGACCTAATTCCCTCTGAATAGAATGACTCACTCACAAAAAGGATTAGTTACTTCGGAATAGTTATGCATCCCCTCTCTAGTCCAAGAGGGTCGACGACAATATCAAGCGACATAAGGACAAACAGATCAAGAAAAATACTCATTCTAACTGGGGGATGTCAGTCCAATGTGGTGGCCACTCCAGGAAAATCATATATCCCTACCAAAACCCAATATGCTCTTAGTCATATCCCGACGACATCACGGGACCCAAAAACATAGAGACCCATATATAAAGGCCATTACCATGAGCAGATGGCCCATGTTACCCGCAAGAGAGTGCCCAAAAATGAAAAGCGCCAACGGCAACCAGAAAATGATGAGCACATACATGATCCTTCTCTATTGGAAGCTGAGGTTATTGACACCCTCAGACATATATCAACAAAGGCTCAAGACCATATCATTACATTAAAAAATTATGTATGTAGCAGTAGCAGTTGCGAAGGTCCTCCCCACAATGTTGCTACCAGCTGATCTGAATGTGTTTTATACAGAAACCATGGGGTCTTACTCTGTGGGTAATGAATGATCGATCATGAGATCCTATCTCCTTATGCGCGTTGGGTTAGCCCTCCCCTCAACTGGAAGATTTGAAATTAAGATGGTCCTCCCCATGCTTTCATCTCCCCAGATGGTCCAGCCCTGGTTATATGTTTTACATCTAATTCTCCCTATAGGTAGACATCAATTCATGATGGTAGTCCCCTCTATTATGACGGTCATTTTGAATTCCCTCCCCATAATGATAGTTACACTGATGGTCCTCCCCACAGTAACTCTAAGAAATAAGAAGGTTCTCCCCTCATTTTAGTACAACCTGATGGTCCTCCCTAGGAAGTACACTGTTTAAAATATCCCTGCAGCCAGATATCAAGTCATGATGGTAGTCCTCTCCATGATGACAGTCATTGTGAAGGCCCTCCCCACAATGACAGTTGCTATGAAGGCCCTCCCCATAGTGACATCAAGCATCAAGAAGGTCCTCCCTTACTAAACCCACCCTAAAGGTCCTCCCTAGGGTACATGCTATTAGAAAAATTCCCACGGTCGGAAATCAAGTTGCCATGGTAGTCCTCTCCATCACAACCCCTCTTGAGAAGGTCCTCCTAGCAACCAAAATAAATACTGGCGAGAAGGTCCTTCCCATTCCAGAATGAATATGAGAAATCCATCCTATGTCGAGGTGCTCAGAAAGGAGTCAGACAGATTGGGAGCTCTATCTATAATGAGTGATATTCATTCTCAACCAGAGGATGGCCCGGGGCCACACTCATCATTTGAGCCACCCCTATGACATCAAAAAATCGATAAGGCTCCCACCAGCTTGGTTTCTTAGAAAAAAATATTCAATAAGTTTTCGATCTGAGCATATCAAGTAGAGGAGTCTCTGGAACAAAAACAAAATGATATTTTTCTTGTAAGAAGACAACTAGCTAGGGATAATATACCAATGAGGTATTGTCATACGAGCACTTACCACTTCAACATACGAGAATAATTGTCTAAGGAATACACACATGAAATTCTCCTCAATATATGAACAACTCTTAGAATGATTAAAGAAAAATCCATCCCCTATGAAGGGTATGCGGATCATGTTAGCACAATAGGGGAGCTTCACCATCTAATTGAATTGGATGCCCTACCATCCGTAAGGAAGCCACATTTAGAAATGAGAAAGAACAACCTTGAATTGGCTTGCCACTATGAATTTCATAAATTGCATTGCCTCATTGGAAACACCCCGACTAGAGTTCACATTCGTGGGTGGGGAGAACATGGAGATTTACACTTCAACCCACATCCCATCCCGCAGGCACCAACGAAAATGACATCCTATAATTCCATCATCTAGAGGGAATAGTCAAAGATAACCCCAGCTCAAAAAAGATGGGATACTCAACAAAAACCATCCTGGAGTATGTCTCAAAAGTTTCTAGGCCGAAGAGATCAATCCATCGAAAAGATTACGATTCAGGAGACCATGATCATCCAGAAGGCTTCCCACCTAAGGGAAGCTAACCAGCAAGCAGTTATCATGTCTTGAAAAGACCATAGACTCCATGTATGCCCAATTTCGCACTCGTATTACACCCACATGGGAGTACATGAAATTGAAAGTGTGGAAATAGCATCAACTACCACCACGATACAAGAACAAACCCATCCAACAGGGCTGGGGGAATTTTTAAATCAAAATGTCCTCATAAGACCAAAAAATCTAGTCCATAACGTGGTGATTGGGGAACGGGAACAACCCCAACCCACAGGGTTGGGGAAATTTTTACCTCAAATCCACGCAAAATGGATGTTAGTCTTCCACCATCTAGTAAGAACGATGGATATCAGAGTTACCTATTTTACCCCTTCTCGTGCTTCACACCCTCTGATATAGAGGTGTGTTACGAGGTCAGACCAAGGCTCCCTTAAAGTCAATCTTAATCAACAATCCTGAGGAATACTGTATAATGGAAGGATAAATTCCACTAAAGGGTGTAGGAATCTTTACTACCATTTTGCAATGGGTACACCACGCCCAATGTGGTATGCCTCAGTGAAAGTGGTAAACTTCAACCCCATGGATCTCTTAGGAAATGAAGTAGGAGGAGAGGCCGCAAAGGAAGATGGTTCCCTCCCAGATGCATTCCATACTAAGAATGATAGTGTGCATACCCATAACAAGAGGGAGGTTCTAAATCTAGGTTCCCCCTCAGTCAATCAGACATTACCTCCCCCGCGAAACTCCCGCAAGGAGAAGAATATATCCAAGGTAATATATTACTTACCTCATCCTCTCCATGAGAATGTGTCCCTCAACCTTGAGGAAATATTTTTTCAATAAGAGGATGAAATGAACGAGCTCAAGTGATTTAATGTTGAACTACATTGAGGGAGTTATCTCGGTAGATGTGTTCCCTTTGAGGAATGTCAGCAGGTGCTCCCAAAAGAGGTTCCCATACCACATGCGCTCATCCCAGTGAATGAAGACAAGACCAGATGACCGTTCAACTAGGCCCAGGAAGGATATCAAGACTTCCCTCCATTGGGATGTCAGCTGGAATATGTCTAGGTAAAACCACAAATGAGGCCCCCAGATGGGTATCCACCCAAAATTCCAGCAACACTGGCACGCCCAATCTTGACCCCTGCCACGCCAGCTCAGGCTCAAGCCCAGTAGGATATGCATCAAAGGCACTTAAATACTATCTAGTAGCTAAAAACCTGACTTGAATCCATTTACGGGTGGCGTGCTCTAATATAACTAGAGCAAAAACGGTACCATGAGTGGGTGAGAAATGTTCTGCCACCACCTAACATAGGGAACCCTGTATTCCTAGTATTCAATGGATCAGGGGGACCTAGAACAACATTTTATGCACTACGACTCCTACTTTGATCCCATTATGGGAACCCCAAAGCATCAAGAAGCCATAAAAACTCATGTTCCTTATATGAACCTTGTAGGGCTTGACTTTCGTATGGTATACTAGCCTGCCAGCCAAATCAATCACAAGCTAGGAGGACATATGGCAATAATTTCTCTTCAGGTTCAGTTCAATGCTACTCAAGATGACGATCAGTGATCTCAAGAACTGCAAGAAGCGAGAGAATGAGAGAGTCTCAGACTTTTTTTCAGATGGAAATCCCTAAAATATTCCTTGAACCGGCCACTCCCCCCATGATGAGAAGCTCGCCATGTGAATTGATAACCTTTAAGATGAATTGAGAACACCACTCATCTTGGTAAAGTACACCAGTGGGTTTAGATAATTCACTTCCACTACCCAAAGGATATAATACTCCTTGAAAAGGATAAACCTTGTGTCCAAAGTGGCCCCATCATCCCCTGGGAAAAGAATGGGAAAAGCTAAAACTGCTTTTATCACAGTTAAGCCACCCCCGACACCATACCAAGTTGCAGGGCCACCACTGAACCATGCATGACCCCATGGATGAAAACAGGCACCCCCACCTCATCAAGATGAGCGAAATGGTTCTAAAAGAAACTAGTTCTAAGAACAAAGAAATAATTTTTATTCATTCCGAGATGAATAGGTTCGCATCTATTTCATAGACACAATGAATTTCAATATGCTCTGGCTGCTAGAGCCAAAGTGAGCTGATGAAGTGGGTCTCAATGACTATCCAAATTATTGTTCGTATCACCAAATACTTGGAAACACCATCCATGAATTCTTTTATTTCAAGGATCCCTTTCAAAAACTGATGGATTTTGGGCAAGTCAAGTTGGGCCCGCCACCCACACAAGTGGCTTATGTTTCCACCTCAAACTCAAGAGAGGAAGAAGAGTGAAAAATAGTCACCAATAATAAGGAGAAGAAGTTTGACCACATGTTGACCTAGAACACCATCAAATGAGTCTATAGAATCTTCCTAGAATAGTTGAAACAACCTACTGTCCCCCAAAAATCTCTTAAAACAGTACAATCATCCTCCACAGCCCAGCTGTCCGCTAAAGGCCAGAAGGGAAGAAAGAAAGAGAAATAAGATGAGCTAACACCAAATCCGAATTCATTGTTGAAACATTCAGACTTTATGCCAACAATATTGGTTCAATGGGCAGCACCCCACCAAATGGTTCAACGAGCACCACCCCACCAAATGGTACCATCAGAAGGAGGTAGTCAGACATGAACAGTATTGGATCAAGAACGGATCTTTAGCTCCATTAATTTTATTCACTTGATGGACCCCTTATCTGATGAAGACTATGGCCATGAACCCAAATTCTCTATGCCCAACTAGAGAGCTAGAGGAAGAGCCTGGAGAGGCCGAAGGTTTCCCGGAAGGCATGATCGTGGCGGGATTCAAATTCCCAGTCACACCACAAGACAAACTGTAAACATAACATAGGCTCACGGAAGGACCCTCCAAAACACACAACAAGAACCAGAATGTTCCTTCTCCCCCGTATGAAGAAATCTAAGACTATTTATCATGAAGTATCCATCAGGAGAAGAACATTTACCAAACCACCCAAGGTATACAGGCAGACCAGTTCGGCCAAACGCGAAAAAGAGAGTGGCACTGCTATCCCCTCTTACATAGGTTGAACCATATGCATCTAAATTTTAAACCACTAATTTATTTGTAAAAGAGAAACCTTGATGTGGGAAGTGCATACCTTTAGAGCAGAAGTATGAAATTTTATGATATTTGGCCTCAGTACTATCAAGATGGCAATATTGGATGAATTGATCCTATCCGCAGATCCTAGGGATGCACTCATTGAAGACTTTCTTAGTTCCAAAATGTTTAAGGCCAAAACAAAAATGGTTGAAGTCTTCCGAACAGAGACCAATCGCAAAGAATGTCATGTCATAATCTCCTTCACAGACAGGTATGAAGCCGCCATTATGAAAGGGCACATCAAACCCTTATATGTGTCTGGTAATATAAATGGAATTGATGTTCAAAGGATCCTCATCGACAACAGCTCTATAGTTAAACTCCACCAATTGAGAATGATTCATTGATTGAGATATGATGAAGACAGCCTAAAACCATACACTACAACTCTGGTGGGATACGACAAAAGTGAGTATAAATCATTAGGATGAATTCAAGATTAAAACCTGACTCAGAGATCTTATATCAGATTTTGAGTTCCTAGTGGTGTGGCAAAGTACAACCTTCAACATCCTGTTGGCGAGGCCTTGGCTGCATCAACATGCTACAATTACATCCTCATACCATCAGTGCATCAAGTATTGCGCTAATGAAAAAATTGGATGTTTCACACTGATAAATCCCCTGTTGAGTTCCACGAGTTTCACTATATCGATGCAGGGTTCTATGAGTCGGATGAAAAACATCTCTTTGTTGATGAAATTGATTAGATCGATGCCCCAAATGGATTAGAGATGGGTCTCATGAACCACTTCCAACATCTTGGGAAAAATTGTACTGCCCATCTACCAAGTTGAATGTGTAAGTACAAGTCCAGATAAGGACTCAATTGTCTGCATGGTCTTAGTTATGACCACCAAGTCTAAAGACACTAAAGAGTGTTCTGACACCCATGTTGTTTGAAAAATCACTATCACAGATGCTCCTGGCCTATCCTCGGGACATCAAACTACCCCTGACTCGCACACTAAAGAAAAAAACGATTTATATTCTAATGTTGGAGAATTTATCACCAAAATACTTTCATCATCACAAGAGTAAGATAAAGAAGATAATGAAGAAGAAGAAGAGGAGGAAGAGGAGGAAGACCTAAAATATTCCCCTCCTGCGTTTAAAGAAGGTGTTTTCCCCACCATTGATAAACTTAAGGAGGTAATTCCGGGCATTGAAAATGACCTGCATCACACTTTAATCTATGTGGTCAGGCCTTTTGAGGAACAAGATTCATATACCTCCTTCCTCCATAAGAATCGAGATGTGTTTTCCTGGAATTACATGAAGATGCCATGCATGGATCCTGAGGTTTTCATTCATCATTTGGGCTTACCATAGGATCAATAGGGCTATAAACAGGTAGCTAGAAGGACCCACCGGACTCGTGCTGCCAATATAGAGGCAGAAGTTGACAAACTGATCAAATCCTGCTTTACAAGGGAGGTCTAATATCTGATCTGGATGGCCAACATAGTCCCTTTCAAAAAAAAAGATTGGATAGATTAGAATCTGCATTGACTTCAGGGACCTTAATCTGTATTTCCCAAAAGACGACTTCCCAGTTCCAATCACAGAATTGTTGATCGATGAAACAACCAGATACAAAGAACTCTTCTTCATGGATGGATATTATGGATAAAATAGAATATGGATGGCCTGAGGATATGAAGAAGCTACCGCTTTTAGTTCCCCTTAGGGAGTGTTCTGTTAGAATGTAATTCCCTTTGGTCTACTGAATGATGGTGACACATATCAGTGCATCGTGCATCTCACCTTCAATCCCTTTTTGGGAAACTTCGTCATGTGTTATGTTGAAGACCTTGTGGTTATGTCATGATAGCATTCGAACCACCTGGAAGACCTTGAAACATTGTTCAACAAATTTTGACACTATAGTTTAAAGATGAATCTGGTAAAATGTTATTTTAGTGTTACCTCGAGAAAATATCTCGGCTACGTTGTACACCATCATGGAATCGAAGTCAACCTCGAGAAGATGAATTTCATTTTTGGCATGTCCCCACCTCAAAACCTCACCGAGTTAAGAGGTCTCCGGGGGTACCTTGCCTACATTCGGTGAATCATAGCCAACCTAGCACATAATTTTTTACCTATCACCAAGCTCATGATGAAAGTAGTTATGTATGAATGATGTAATGATTGTCAAGAATCATTTGACAACTTCAAAAGTTATCTCCTAATCCTATCAGTGCAAATGCTTCTAGTTGAGGGGATACCACTCATTTTATATGTAACTTCCTTAGAATAGTCATTGGGAACCTTCCTCGTACATAAAAATCATACCTATAGTGAGAACAACCTCTATTACCGTAGTTGGAAAATGATTAATGACGAAACTCCATATTTGAAGATTTAATAGAACTTCCTAGGCCTAATCTTTGCTATTCATAAGCTCAGGCATTACCTGAAAGACCATGAGGTCCACCTGGTCTCCCGCTGCAACCTGCTCAAGTATATCCACAACCATCCCATGCTAAATGGTTGCCTATCACAATGGGAGGTCATCGTGAAATAGGTTTTCATATGGTACATGCCGCAAAAGGACAACAATGGCTAGAAATTAGAGTACTTCTTGTACAATCACCCCTCAGAAGAAACAACACCATTGTATGTCGAAATTTCGGATGAAGAAGTGTTTTCCATCCAAGAGAACCCCCGGATATGGGAAATGTACTTCGACGATGCTTCCCAAAACCCAATAGGGAAAAGGATGGAGGATCCTAAGCCCAACAAAGTGGGGCTAGGAGTCATACTAGTATCTCCCGAAAATTCCACCTTGCATTAATCTTTCTTAATTTTAGAAGGATGTACGAATAATGAAGTGGAGTATCAGGCCCTCATTGCAGACCTGGAATTTGAACTCCAGGTGCAATAAAAACACCTAAAAATGATGGGTGATATAGATCTAGTAATAAAATAGGTCAATGGTGACTATTCTATCATGAAATAAGTGTTGGTTCCCTTAGTGAACCATGTCCGAGCACTGATGGTAGAATTCCCATCATAACCAATGCTAACTCATGTCCCCTGGTCATAGAATGCTCAAGCCAATGATTTAGAAAATGCATCCACAACCTTGTCTGATCCTGACCAGGATGAAACAGTCATTATCATTTCTCACTATTGGATGGCCTAGTCGTTCATCATGAGTAGTACGGGGAAAATTGATGAAATTATCCTCATTCCTTATCCTTTTGGTCATACCATCGGTTGGATGACACCCATCACAAATTACCTTCAGAATGGGGAACTCCCACTAAGTAGGTATGAAAGGGAGTAGGTCCAAAGGCGGGAAATCAATTTTTCCATGTACAATGGGGTGATCCAAGAGAAGGTTCTCTAAAAACGATCCCTTGAAGGAGTCCTTATTAGGTGAATTTATAGAGAAGAGACTACTACAATCATGAATGAAGTGCACGCTGGAGCATGTGGAGCACACCAGTCAGCAACCAAGTTGTCTCACCAAATCTGAAGTCTTGGGTATTAATCGCCCACCATGATATAAGATTGTTCCATATTCACTAAGAAGTGCCATTTTTTCCAAGTTCATGCTAATTTCATAAATTTCCCCACATAGTTGCTTTATGAGGCTAAGTATTGTTGGTCATTCGTCGCCTGGTAGATTGATATTGTGGGACCCTATCCTCCTGCTACATCAAGAGAATTAAAGTTCATACTCACAGTGACCGACTTCTTTTCTAAATGGACTGAAGTCGTACCCCTTAAGGAAGTCGGGGCCAATAACATCACCAGATTTGTGAAGTCCAACATCATCACTAAATTTGGTATACCTTATAAAATATTGATGGACAATGGCACCAACTTTTTCCCTGCTGAGTTGGATAAGATGTATCAGGAATATGGAATAATGGCCAACCAGTCATCCCACTACCACACGATGTCCAATGGTAAAGTAGAGGCATTCCATAAGACATTTTCCAACATAATTCAAAATATGGTGATAAGGATAAGAAATAGTGTACAGATAATATTATTCATGCTTTGTGGGCTTACTGAACCACAACCCACACTGCCTCTCAGGCAACCCCGTACTCACTTGTATTTGGGGTAGAGGTAGTGTTACCTATCGAAATCCAAGTTCCATCACTTCGTGTGGCCATTTTTGATCAACTGTCTATGGATGAGCTGTCCTAGATATAGTTTGATGAATTGGAGAAGTTAGATGAAAAAAGGATGCACACTCTGCACTATTTGGAAATCTACCAAAATCAGATTGCATGATCCTTCAACAAAAAGGTTTGCCTTCGATCTTTTCTTGAAGGAGAAATGTTGTTAGTCCTAAAAACCCTTGATGATACTAGGGAAAAAGCCCCCAATGCTTGAACCAAAGTGGGAGGGACCATATGTCATACATAGATTCTATTCCAATAGAGAATACACCCTAATATCAATGGACAAAAAGATAATCACGACTCCCACAAATGTGATGTTCTTGAAGAAATAATTTACATAAGAATGCCCCTATGTATTGGTATGACCTCAATGACCCTAGTCTATGAGTTATATCACCCCTACGCAAGGTCCAATATCTACGATGTTAAACTATGTGTAATAAAGTATGTCTCCCATGTTATGGTCCAAGATCCATGACACTAAACTATGAGTCATAAAAAAATATCCCCAATGTTGAGGTCCAAACTCTATGACCCTAAACTATGAGTTAAAAATACTCCCATATTATAGACCAAACTCTATGACCTTAAATTGTGTGTCCTCATCCTGACCAAATGACGTTAAATTGTACTATATTAGTCCATGAAACACAGTAGTAAAAAAAATTCCCTCAATAATATGGTCCAAACTCTAAGACATTAAACTATGAGTTATAATGTGCCTCCATACCATGGTCCGAACTCAATGCCATTAAACTATGTGTTATAATGCATGAAAATTCCCCCCATATCATGGTCCAAACTCTGTGGGCTTAAACTACGAGCTAAAAATTCCCCACAATTTCATGGTCCAAACTCTAAGATCTTAAACTATGAGTAACTACCGAAATGAAATGCCATGGTCCAAACTCTAACACCTTAAAATATGAGTCAGTGTCCTTTACACATGATGTTAAACTATAAGGAACTCATCCCTAAAACATGATAACAAAATCTGACTCATTTCCTCACCATTGGAGGTTAAACTAAAAGACATAAAACCTCCTAATTGCATGAAAATAAACTGTATGATCTTTTGCAGAACTACATGTGGCTTGATTCTTACCCTCACAAGATATGCATTGACGCCTCGATCTTCAATCCTGGCCCAACCCCCCCCAAAAAAATTCCCCCATCATGACCCCAACTACCCATACTCATAAGGGGAACCATTATCACTCCTTGTTTCTCAAATTGAGTATAACTCACGTGGTCTTAGGATTAGTGGTAGAGATTCTCTTACGAAATTCAATTATGGGGTAACACGATAGACCTGGAAATCATGATGAATAGAATGGCAATTCCCATAAACCTTGGACAGAGCCAAATAGGTATGAGGTATATATAGAACTACATAAGGTTTGATCCCTTCCCATGTAGGATAAGTAGTGATGCCTCAAACCTCGATCGCGGACCAGCCCCATCAGGAAAGAATATGAAAATTCCCCCATCGTATTCTCTGTTTCCTTACACTTGCAAAGGAGAATCTATAACCACTCATTGTTTCTCACATCGAGTATAACTCACCTGAGCTTAGGATCAGTGGTAGGGATTCTCTTACATAAGTAAACCATAGGGGAGTGAGGTAGGCCTGTCACCCATATCAAGTAAAACCAAAACACCCTCAAGTGTCCCTAACACATTGAACAAATGTTTGTAGGGAAAATCCATGATTACATGTGGCTTGATTCCTGCCCTCACAGGATACTTAGTGATTCTCAAATTTGAAATCTTGGCCCAACCACCAGAAAAAATGCCCATTTCCCCCATATGTGGGTTGAACCTATGTGGAAGCTCCAAGAATATAACGATTAATCATGGTCTGGATATTCTAACATTACCAGGAACACCTTTCCCATTTTTTCATACTCCATACATAGGGAAAACATGGATCATCATAATCATCCAAGGACATCAGAGATGGAATGTCAGTGTTCTGCATACACATTTGACTGACTATGCACATCATTCCCTAGTCGTTCTACATACATCACCCACAAAAATTGACTTCAATCAAACTAAAATTATTCCCCAGGAGAGTCCTCTCCTTTAAGTATGCCTAATGGATTTCAGAATCCATGTCAACCCTTCTAATTCAGGTCACCCTATGGACTATGGTTTACACCTTCTATCATCATTCACATTAAAGGAATACCAGAGCACCCTGAATGTGATTAACCTGAAACTTTTGAAGACCTTTACAAGGAAAAAATTATCCTCACTGCATGACGTTAAACTGTAAGGCCAAAATCTTTCCCACCACATGATGTTAAACTGCAAAGCCAAAATCTCCATGACCGCATGACGTTAAATTGCAAGGCCAAAATCGTCATCACCACAAGGCGTTAAACTGCAAGGCCAAAATCGACTTCACCACATGACGTTAAACTGCAAGTCCAAAATCTTCCTCACCACACGACGTTAGACTACAAGGCCAAAATTGTCCTCATCACACGACATTAAACTGGAACGCCAAAATTGTCCTCACTACACGATGTTAAACTCCAAGGCCAAAATCGTCCTCACCACACAACATTAAAGTGCAATTCCAAAATCATCCTCACTAAACTACGTTAAACTACAATTCCAAAATCACCCTCACTGCACGACGGTAAATTTCAAGGCCAAAATCATCCTCACTGCACAATGTTAAACTGCAAGTCAATGGATTTAGCCTAAAAATTCCCCCTAATGTCGAATTTACTATTATTAGACGGTGACACGAAACACTTGTAATCCCTTTTTTCTCAAACTATGCATATCTCATGTGAGATTAGGGATCTTAGAAGGAGACCCACTATGAAATTATGGAAAAACGATCTTGGAATTAGGTCCTTGAAGCATGAATATAAAATTCATGTCATGGTCCCCTCACCTGAGAGGAACCCTGTGTCCTGGCCATTTGATGTTAAACGATCAGGTATTCCAAATATAGAACGAATACCTCACAATATGTATAGGTCATACCTACGTAAGGGACACCATTACATGAGTAAATCATAGCTCAAATGTCCCCAATATGTCTGGATACACTATTTCCATATCCAAAACTTCGTGTTTTGAGAGATCATGAATCCCAATAACCCTCCGAGGCCATCTGGGATGGAAGGCCTGTGTCCTATGGACACCTTTGATTGATTATGCATATCATTCCCTGGTGGCCCTGCATACGTCGCCCACAAAAATGACTTTCAATCAAAGGAAAATTCATCCTCAGAAGAGTCTTATCCTACCTTAGTATTCCCAATGGCTTCCAATCCTCATTCCATCCCTCCTGATTCAAGGGTCCTTAATGTCATGGTTTATATTTTCCTCCTTTCTCACATCCTGGATATATTGAAGCATGCAGACCCGGTTCATCTATAGTCTCATTTAAGGCTTCTAAAATATATCACATCCCTATGCGTGAAGTTGATATTCATTCAATGGAAGAGTTCCCACACTCATTTCTAGGTTTCCCAGAAGAAGTTCATTTAAGAAGCCTCATTTTGTGATTAGGGGCCCCACTAGTCTAAGGTCACACATAATATTCAGAAAGTTCCCAATCTCTATAATATTTAAAGGCCATCGGAGGCGGAAGGCTAGTGTCTTGTAGGCACCTTTGTGTGACTATGCACACCATGCCAAAGTGGATCTACATATGTTTCCCACAAAAATGGACATCAATAAAAGGAAAATGTTTCCCTATGAGAGTCATTTATCTGCTCCATACACTCAAATGACATTCACAACTTGTCACACCCCTAGATTTGGAAAACTCCTAGATGATGACTTATATACCTATTTCATTCCAAGATCCCCTGCCATAAAAAGAATGGGGGACTCTTAGTTGAACAGACCACTTAACAACTCTCCCTCATGCCAGTGAGAAAAGTGAGGGAATAATTTCCCACTCAAGGATGATATGAATGTTCCTAATGTTCTCAGACAACACCACTCAAGACAGACACCTATTGTGGCTCCCAACATCAAGATAAATCCAAAATGTTTCAAATCCCAATAGGACATCAGAAATGGAAGGCCAATGTCATGGGGACACCTTTGATTGACTATGCACATTATGCCCTGGTGGCTCTGTGTAGGTCGCCCACAAAAATGGTCATCAATCAAAGGAAAATTCGTCACTAGGACAGTCCTTTCCTACCCCTGTATGTCTAAAGCAGCTCCTGAGCCTCATACATGTACAGAATCCATAAATATGAGTTTAAGAAAATTCCCTAACCCATATATGAAGGGTACTAGAACATTCCTGACTAATATTCCTGAGTTAGACCCCTACCCCATTTAGTTTGGTCAAACATGTTTGACCTAAAACATGAGTATTAAGTTTGATTGGAAGGAATATGAACTGCTACTAAAAAAAGATGTTATACTCTCCAAAGGTAAAATCCGATGAAGGCACCTCTAGGTAAAAGTCGAGTATCAGTTCGCTAAAAAACCAAATGCATTGAGCCATCAGAAAAGGCACAAAGCTTGTTACGTCAAGAAACCCACAAACAGAGGCCTAAGAAAAAACCAAATTAGGCCCACGAAGCCCGTGATATGAAATATTAGGCAAGAGTTATGGTAAAAATAAAAAGGACATAAAATTTTGTAAGATATTCCATTCAACCTTAGCAATAGTCGCACTATGCTCGCTGAGTCTCTTGGACTAGGAACAAATTAGAGCTCGATTCAGTTATTTAAGTTTACTAGTTTCAAGTCATGGTTTAAAATTAATACATGATTGAAATGATGTAGAAAGGAAGAGACAAAGAAGTGATATTTAAAATACAAATCTGTTTCATTTGGCTCAGCAAAAATAGGGGAACATCCCCAATTTTGAGTCTCTTTAGAGTAAAAAAATGGGGATAGTACATACCGTAATTTGGGACAGAACTATAGGAGGGTATGGTTCTCCCTTTCCAAAATGATGGTGAGTTATTTCTGCAGGCCATTGATGGTCTGTTCCAAAGATGTTTTTTCCTCCATTTCAGCTTTGACCATCGGACACACCCACTCTAGGATAGCTTTATGGCCCCTCTCTTTCTTCTATAGGACTTCATAATTGGTCTGTGAAGAGGTCAGTTTCTCTGTAAACCTAGTTGCATGGTATTTCCACTCCTATAGCTCATCCTCTCAAGTCTCCACCAAATCACGGGCCTTCACCTCCTTAGATGTCAAATGGTCAAATTCTTCCAAAATATCTCAGTATGTTTCCACCTGGTAATGGGAAGAATTAAACCTGGATAGATTTTCCTCGCAAGAGGTGAGGTCTTCTAATGAAATGATGATTTACTAAATAAGGAAGTGAAGTTTTTTATAATCAATGTTTCTAAAACTCAGCTCCATAAATAACAGCTAAATATCATCACCCTTGTTTGTGAAATTGGCCAGGGGTGTCTCCGCAGTAAGAGAATGTAACTGGTTCCACGCCACTTTGCGCACTGCCTCGTGTCTCACCACAACACTGGCACTTTGATCCTCCCCTACCACCACATGTTTTTAAGTGGGATGATCCTCCATAGGAGTGGGGAGGGAACTAAGGCTAGTCACCAAAGGTGGAAGACTCTCTTTTTACTCAGATGGCCCAGCCATTAGAGAAAGATGCGGAGAACTAACTGCAGCCTCCGGGATGACCAGCGATACTCGGATAGTGCCATTACCCTTAAGATCTAGGGAAATATCCACAAGAGGGGAGTAGTCTAAATAAATCTCCACTAAAATTGGTTGTACTGATAAAACCCCTCCCAGACGCTTTTGATGATGGACTGAACAACTTCTCAACAAAAGAACAGGAGCAGGAGGTGTATCCATCTTGGTTACTGAAGGGACGGGAGTTGAAGACATAGCTGTTTCAATTTTCCCAATAAAAGGAATGAGTGGCGTTATTGTTGGGGCAAGAAAAGGATAAGAAATGGTCAAGGGTTTCTTCACCCACTGAACTGGTACTTTCAGCATCCCCACGAGGTAACAATATTCTGATAGTTGGGCATACTCAGTGATAGAAATGTGGGACCCATACTACTAGGAATGATAATCTTCCAAGAAGCACCTTCATGCATCATCATAAGCCACATTAAGTGGAGAACCACATGATGAGATTCTCCACTTAGTCAAATAGCTGGAAGCAGCAAGGTCTATTGAAGGCATCCAAAATGCCTGGAAAACCGGTAAAGGAGGTATGGATCACAAATAACTACTCAGTCTACATGATCAGTGAGCATATAGTCCCGAAGATTGATAGGATATGAACATTCCCCCAAGGAACCACCCCTATAATCTCTTAATGATCAATAGGGGTAGAATGTGGTGAAAATGAGAAGTGAGAAGCATCGTTCAAAATACCAACCGCATTGGTAATAGTTAGAGTCATGGGAAGAACAATAGAAATGCTGAGAAGGGTAGGATGAAAGTCAAAATTGGGAACCCGTGCTGTATTCCAATATTCATAATAGGGGATGTTTTCTGCCATCCACCTATACACGAATTAGAACGGTCCACTGAGATGATTCTGAGACCTACCTTCTTGAATCTATCACAATAATTCATAAAGATGGGTGAGGACAGGAAGGGCCAAATTAATGGGTCAACCCTTCACCAGCGTGGCCTCCATCATCAAGGTGAAGTCCCGAACCCCAGTGTATACATTACGGTATGGGAATATCCATCCACTTAAGAACATGGAGAAGAAACATGTTATCCTAAGAGTAGGTGATATGTCAGACCGAATATCATATCCCCATGGGGAATACTTCCCTACTTCAAGGGTAGAATAGTATTACCCTATGATTTAGTGGGACTGACAGGTTGGGTGAGTTTGACAGCGGCACACCTTTGGCTTAGGCCCATTTATCTGTAAGAATAACCTTATCCACATTTCAAATGGGATGAGGGAACAAGTCTCGAGGGGATGATCCAGTGATCTTGCTGCCATGACAAGTAAGCTCTTCGTCAAATTAGACACATGATTAGTGTCATTCCTTGTGGCGGATACTAGTAGAATCTTTTATTACATATCTTCAAAGATAGTGATACCTCCAAGTAGGTATATGTCCCACAGACTAATCCACACCTCTCCATGTAGTAGGAGAAAGGTGTTTGTGCTCGAACACCACCTGCTCAGCAATGCCGGAGGGATTTCACCTGGAGTGAAGATTGAAAACTGAGACACCCAAGCTACTTGGTGTAGGCCCACCACCTCCAGCTGGTCGGGGGACTCCATATAAGTCTGATGCACCTAGAATGTTGAGGTCCACTCATCAGAGAAACATCTTATGGCCCGCAAGTCACACTTGGTGCTCCACCCGCCACTAGGATTTTCATGAGATATGCAGATAATGAATGGGTATTCTCGGAAGTTTAGTCTCCGGACACCATTGTGGCACCCACGACTACCCTGATTCCATGTTGAAACTCGCAATATGAAGACATTATCCTAAATAGGAGCGTTGATGACTTCTAATATGGGGGAAATGTTGGTACGATCTTGTAATTGTGGTGCCTATAAGAGGATGAAAGTGTTGTCAGGGTTAGGCAATGAAAAAGGTATGTTAGTAGGAAGAACAAAGCCGTAAAGAGGCAACTGTATGGATAATGGGTAAGCTAAGAGCACAGGAATCAAGAAGACTATCTGAATGCTGTTATGGGGAATGATCGGGTCTTGAAGATGATCATCGTTATTCCTCGCCATGGTGGCCCTCATCCTCATGGAGTTATCAGCTACCTGAGAATCAGCCATTGTAGCCTACATAAGAAGATCTAGAAACTAATGAGAAGTTAGTCTGATAAACAATTATTGGTAAAAAGCTATAGAAAAAATGGATAAAGGACTTAAAAAATGTCTGCATAAGGCTCTGTGTACTATTCATAAAAACAGTATGCAAAAAGGGCATTTCACGTACAACATGGCACTTGGAAGCTACTTCACCTAAAACTATGGTACCTAGATATTTTACATCACGTAAAACCATAGTACATGAAATAACCAAAAGGCGTAGGCCCACGGACAAATTGGTTGATGAACAGAATAGTCCGGGGAAGGTAGATACTGTGAACCTCAGTCTAGGTTAAGTTTGCATTTAGAAAATGTGGATTAAAATTTAAGTCTGACATAATTGTTTTTGAAGGTTTTTTTTCACCGATCCAAGTTCAGTACAGAAACAAGGCATCCGTGTACTTTTTATCCATGTGGAATCCAAATTTTATGTTTTAAATTTCCCCAATCCCATTCCTGGAAACCAAAATGTGGTACGAAGATGGGGAAATGGTGAGGATATCAGTTCGCAAAACCTATAAAGAAGTTCGGGAATGTAGTTTTCACAAGAAGCATGGTATGAAAGAGTGAAGGAGGCCAGGAAATTGGGAGTGATTTTGTCAACAAGAAACAGTAAAAGAGAAATGACATGGGCCCTTATATATAGGTGTGGTCTCCTTCTATTCGGTCTTCTTATTCGACCATGAACCATAACAGTTTAGGATCACTTCTATATTGGAATAGTCCCCTTTTCATTTTGAATGGACACCATTCCAATGGGAGGAATTTTTAGGGTACTGAAAATTCCACCAAGGAGAGAAAATACCCCCACAGTCACATTGAAAAAGAAATCAAGCACTTCTATATGTTTATCAGGGAGAAGTAAATCAAATTGAGTTGCATTAATTAAATGGAACTTAAAGTAATTCATGTTTTCAAGTGGCTTGCATACCATCACTGGGATATGTACATGAAGAAGATGGATCAAAGATTTCCGAGTATGTGGGACTTTCCATAAACCGCTGGCCCGTGAAGTGATGACCAATGAGCAAGGGAAACTATGAACCACATCAACTTAATGAGTTTTGCATAGAAGACCATCCATGTACTATGTTTTGAACCCCTCATTTTGCAGATTAAAGGGACAGACAGGTTTCTTTGAACCATTATTGAGAACCAAAGCCTCTGAAAACCCTGGTGCACTGAGTCTTCTGTGGGTCAGAATATTGCTTCAATGGGCCTCCACAAATGTTGTTGTGTGCCCAGTAGATACGATCAATCTGATGCCCAATAAAAGATACATAGTAACATAAGAAAGACATGCTGAGTGGGATATAGATATAGAGAAAGATGAATGATGAAATTATAAGGGATGCTTAATGTTTTCACTCTGACATCCGTCTTGTTTCATCGAAGAAGCATGAACTACGAACCATTTCCTCTACAGGTATTGCCGGCCACGAACCCTAAAATGGGTTAATTGAATAAAAATAATGGAAATGAAAGCCTAACTGGTAGACCTAAAACAAAATAATTCTTGTAGATGATTTTCCTGTGAATGGTATTCCCTTTGACCCTCCTTCAGTATGGTGCTCGGAATAGCGTACCGCAACATGGAATGAACCAGACACCGTTTACCCAATTTGTATGAGAATGTTACCCAATGTGGAATGGTGAGTCATGTACCAATTCCGTACGTGGTTGGTGATACCTATTCTCACGTACTACATCAGTACGTGGATGGACCTCCTGCCTGCATACCACTACGGTATGCAGAGCCTTCCCCATCCCTTTTGATAAATCATTACATGGAATGGGGTGTTTTCTGTTATTGTTACTTCTGGTTCCAATATCACACCTCCATCATTGTCTTGTCCTCCATGATCCCTATGTTAACCAATCCTATGGTGCTAGGATAAATCATCCTCCAAAGCCATCGGAACTAAATGATCTGGCCATCAGGCGCATCAGCTCACCCTATTGAGTCTATATACCCACAGTAAGCAGAGTCATGATGGCCCTCCCAACAATGGTGCAGGCTTTATTAATGCCTGTAAGGATACATTCCCATGGTAACCTGAAGTCCAACCTTGGGATACTAACATGAACCTCCTTGTTCTCAAGATTATGGGTGATCACGTTCTTTTCCATTCAATGAGGAACAATGATCAGTCGAAGGGGTTGTGTTATCTCCCCCTTTGATAAGGAAGAAACTCCTCCCCTTCCCAGAACATGATTCAGGGCCCTCCCACTGAGGTACATCCCCAATCTTGTGATGCAGGGCCGAATGACCATTAATTCCATTTCATATGGAAAGGTTCATCGCTCCACGGCCTCACCCATCGTCACCCCCACCTCATCCACCGTGGGCTCTCCCTCCCCTACCAATATGGGGAGGTATATGCATTGTTGAATCTTTAAAATCATCTTATTTCTCACACTGATCATGACTCATGTGGATTTAGAGGCTTGTGAGGATAAAAACATCAGCACACAATTTCTGAACTACGAGAACTCTGATTCCTGACCAAATCAAGATACGTAGGACTTTAGCCAGGAGGCTCGAGCTCAAAAGGGTGCTCATTACAAAAGTGTCCACCCAATCATGTCAGTCAAATGGGATGCATCCACGTATAATACCCACACTTTCTGAATAATGAGAACTCTAATTCCTGATCAAACATGATACATAGGATGTCTTCCAGAATCCCAGAGCTCGAATGGGTGCCCATCCATAAAGGGTCCACCCAACAATGCAACCCTCAAATGGGCATCTTCCATTCATAATCCCCACACATTCGAACTATGAGAACTCTGATTCATGACCAAATCAAGATATGTAATATTCCTTCTAGAGGGACTGAATTCAAAAGGGTGCTGATCCAAAAGGTTCCACTGAATCATGATTCTCAAATGTGCAGATCTTGTGCATAAGCCCCATACAATATGTATTACGTGGTCTCAGATTCATCTCTTGAGGATATGTAGGAATCCCTCCTTGTCGGACTGATCCCAACATAAAGTCACATTTTGTCCCCCCTATATGGAAATAAACTCCAGAGAACCTTATAATATGTCTAAGTCAGCATCACCTCTGTGGCATCGAACATATGCATGCTCATGACAATCTTGAAAACCAAGGGTTGCCCGTGGACATTCACTTTGGGAATGACCCAAAGATTCACAAACATATGAACACGACTTAAATCAATAAGAGAGTCCTAGAACATGCAATAATACTCCCCCGGAAGGGTGTGGTGAGCCTGACCTCCCATCCCTCTTGAACAATGGAGTCCTTATATAGAGATGGCCAATTTTTCAACCGACGAGTGCCTGCCTTTGGAAATCAGGTCCATAAATCATGTATACCAGGGCCGTTGGGAATCCATTTATCCACAAATAAACTCATTGCAGACCATCCGAGGATGTTATATCCAAGGACTGATTGCATGAGTGCTTGACCCCAATACAATCACCTGTTGGGAAAAACAGTTCCCTACAGGGTCAATTCAACCTTCTTTAACGGATAGTGATGCTGAATGGGTCGAAACAATGGAATGGTAAATTCAATGAGATCCTATCTCTATGAAAAAAGGGAGATGTGATGATCTTCATTATGCCATTTCCACATCCCCCCTAAACGTGCCACCTCAAAGGTGGATCAACAATCTAGACATAAAATTAAGTGTGAAGTTGACTTTCCTATTAATGTCAACCTAGATAAATACCCTATATGAAACACTCATTGTCAGATGGATACAATGGAGTTATTATAACTAAATAAAAAATCAAAAGAGTTTTTTAATAAGGGATTCATTAACCATAGTGTTTCCTCATGGGTATCCCATTTTTTTATCAACACAGATTGGTCTACGAGGTTATACATTGATTACCAATAAATTAATTTTATTACAAGAAAGGGTAAGTATCATTTTCCTTGCATTGATAAATTTTTCTATAAACATCACATATATAAAAAAATTCAATTATTGATCTTCCATTTATGTATAATTAACTATAATAAGAGAAGGAATATATTCCAAATGTGACTTTTAGTATAAAATACAGATAGTGGTAATTTAGAGTAATTCAATTTGTATTAACTAATGACCCATCAGTTTTTATGGATATTATTACCAAAGTATTCAAAAAAATTCTTGATATTTTAATTATGGTATTTTTATGTTATATTTGTATATTCTAAAAAATATTATAAAAATTTGTGTCACTTTTTATTCATTAATAACATTTTTAGAGAATATTATTTATATCAAAATTTAGAAAATTATAATTCTGGTTTTATGAAGATCCATTTCTTATCCATATTGTCTCTATAAATAAAATATCATTTTATCATTCAAAGAAAAAGGTATTGATTGAATGGAAAATGAAAATAAATATAACAAATTTATATTATTCCCTTGGATGGAAATTTTACTATCTATTATCTATTAAAAAAATTCCTGATTAGCTATCCATTTAACAAATTTTACTCCCAAGGGAGATTTTTTTTTTAAAAAATAGAAGAATTTAATGACAGTTTTGTAGACTTTCGATTTATTGATGCTTATATATTGACATTACTATTAGAAATGGATAGTTTTTAGATATATTTATACATCAGAAAGGGATGTGTATGTGTTCATATACAAAATTGTAGAGTTTTTAAAAATGCATCAAGGTAGTAAAACATTCAATAACAAAATTATCAAACCTAGTATCTTGAGTTGGAATCTTTAATATTTCAATTGAAGATAAAAAAAGGATAACCTTTATGGTGGAAATTGTGAAGTATATATGGATCCCAAGAGATTTAAATACATATTATCACATAATAAGATCAATATGAGGTATAGTAAATGGATATATCTTCTCAAGGATTGTGATTTATAAATATACTACCACTCTAAGAAGGAAAATATTTTTGTTGATGCATTGAGTAGGAATGATAATTTAATTTGGATTAAGTAAGGACTGAAAGCTAAACTATATTTATGGATTTAATAAACATGGTTATTGGAATTTATAATAAAGGGGAAACATCACAACTTTTCGAAATTATTTCCAAACAATCATTATTAGAGAAAATAAAATGATCCCTTCATGATGAAAATATTATTAAAAATAAAATCAAAATAATGAATGATGGGTATTATAACGGTTCATTTATGTAGATGGAGTATTGAAATTTAGAATAAGGATATATATTCATTCCCTTCCTCAGCTAATATGGGATTTATTTACTAAAGCTCATATAGAAAATTTCATTATAGTCGATGATTGAATCTGAATGTATCAGCAAATGAATGGAAATTTTCTTGGGATAATATGAAAAGGGATATTATGGACTACATATTAAGATGTATCATTTTTAAATATGTAATAGGTGAGAGATAAAATCATAAAGTATGGATGCATTATCTACCAAAATCAACATTAATACATGATGAAATTACTGTTTATATTGTCACTAGATTTCAATTACTCTTATAATTAATGATTCCATTAGTTTTATTATTGATAACTTCTCCAATTCTATGAATTTACTCTCTATAAAGGATGATCTAACTCTTGTACACATAATGTGGCTCCATATGAATGATTTTTTGAGTCATCATGGTGTTCTTATTTTATTATATCTGATCATGATCTATAATTTCTGTCAAAATTCTAGAAGAGTTTCCATAAGACACTTGAAACAGAGGTATATTTAAGACTACTTATTATCTTCAGACATATGGACAGTCCAAAATAAAATTTAAAAAATTAGAACATATGTTAGGGTTGTGATCAATTGACTTTAATGGAATATGGGTTATGTATTTATCTTTTCTAAAACTCACTAATAGTAATAGATTCCATTCATGAATATAAATTTCACCATACAAAGCATTGTACGTGAAAATTTTCATATATGAAATTTTTGGGATGGAGTTAGTGAAATGATGCTTTTAGGCCTAGAACATTTTTATAATACAAAAAATAAATTCATAATTATTCAGAATCATATTAAGGTATCTAAATGTCAAAAAATACCAATACTGGTTAGAAAATAAATAATTTATAATTTCATTTTGGAGGTGATGTTTTCTAAAAGGTATCCTTGTGGAAGGGTGTAACAAGGTTCTACAAGAAAGGGTTGCTAAATCCTAGGTATATTAGGGATTTATAAATTTTTTGAAAGAATTATAGTTTCGGATTACCATTTTGGAATGAAACATATCTCACCAAAATATAATGATTTGTTCTAATTCAAATTATTTAATATGTACAAGCTAGAACCAATGAATGGGATTACCTCCAATGAAATAGAATTGGAACGAAATTTATATTACTAAAAAGAGTTTATAATAATTCCCAACACCAAATAGGAAGTGTTGTATAATTTATTAACTCTATTATTGAAGTATTATTAGATAAATTATATGATAGAATAGGAAATGTGGGAACATGAGGAAGTTCATCATGTACTGGCACTGATCCCCTTCCACCTTTGAGTTTTTTTTTCAAAATTTTTGATGGGGGGAAGAATAAGGTAGTTAATATTAATTTAATGTAAGTTAACATTTCATGGTAAATATATTATAGTACAATTAATATTTTAATATTTCATATCGATAAATTTCAAATTTTATATAAGTGATATTAATTTTAAACATACTATTTTGAAATAATCATAGAAAGAAGTTTTGAAAATTTTACATATAAAATAATTTTTATGAATAATTAACAATTTAATATTTAAAAATATTACTTTTATTTATAATAAATTTATAGAACATGTATTATTAATCAATGATTTATTATTAATTTTTTTTGAAATAAATATAATAACATTTGAATTTAAAAAGTATTTATTTTATTAAAAAATAATTTTAAGGGAACAATGAATATTTAAGTTAAAATAATCACTACTGAGTATGATCTCAATGTAATGATTAGAGTATATATCAAGTAAAATAAATTCATATATAAATAATGGGGGTTACTAGGAAAATAGTAATAATAAATTCATTTTTTTCCTAAAAATGGATTTACCTACCAATTATTTTTGTCACATTTTATTTGTTTATTATTAAATTATTTTCTAACACTTATATCAATTTTATTTGATAAAATTGATTCCTAATTTTAAATCAACCTAGCCATATTTTTCCTATCCTTATTTTTATTTATCATAATGAAAATTAATATCGATAAAAATTCAATATGAAAGTTATAGTTAATATTAATTAAAAGAGGGTTACACAAAAATTATAAGGTTCAAAATGAAATAATAACTTTTATAAATTATATTTGTGCATTATATTTACACCATATCCCTATAATATTAAAAATTATGTCAATTTTGTTCCAATTAACTTTTGAAAAATATATATTATTTTCGGTATTTATATGATTTCCACCCACTGCACTTATAAAGGGGAACCCCCTGTCCACTTTTATTCACAAACATTAATCCAATTATTTGTCCCAAACCCTACCCAAAAACATTCCCACCATGATATCCTATATGTCCCAATCTCTCTAAAAATCCACTTTAAATAATCATAAGGAGTAAGAATAATGATATAACAAAAATTAATGATATATGTTCTTACATATATTCACCATGTTCATTTATTTTAAAACCAATTCCAAATATTCAATAACCATTATAACATATTTAAATAATTATATTCGCAATACATATATCTATTTTTATTAATGGTGAATCAATTTTAAATATTTTTTCTATTCTATGGAAATCAAAATCATCTTTCATGGATACTTATGACATATTGTGTCCACGTAGTGGTTTAATTCAGTTTTCATCATCACATTAATTGGTTGTTAATATAGATAAAATTAATTAATATATATTATATTAATGAAATTAATGTGATTAGGTAAATATAATATACCATATATCTTATTATCCATCCATCCATTGAAAAATGATAATGTCATTGATGCGTACGTGTGGACGGCCACCTTCATAAGGGGATGTGATTTATTTTTTTTAACAACATGCGTGGAAGATTCTATAATTCTATATAGTGAATAAAAATTATATTCAATATATCACTAAAATTATAGTGATGATGATATATTTCATTACACATTAAACCACATTCAATTTATCAAATTAATTTTAGAGAAATTGAACAAACATACTTACGTGGTCCATGTAAGAAAGAACTATTAAATGAATATATTTAAAATATTTTTAAAAGGATATTAACAAATTCAATATATAAAAAAAAATGTTCTCGATAATGTATTTAATAAATGTAGTATCATTATAATGGAGGGTCAAACATTTTCAACTAAGCAGAGACCTATTGTAATTGGTTTCTATTACAATTTAATTTAATATTGGGATTTTTAAGTTCATAAAACCATTCATAAAATACATTAATACTAATATCTTAGTCCCAATATCTTTTATTCTCCTATATATTTTTAGGGGTTTAAATATTTATATTTCATTTCCTCTCTAATTGTATCAATAATCAATAAATTTTTTTATTTATTTGATGTTATTTTAATGATATTTTTTTAATGTTTACCTTATTATTATTTTTCTTCTTGATATTCTTTTAAATTGTCCACTAATGTTCTTCTTTACACTCCAAAGATTATTTGATTCCATTTTATAGTACCATTTTATTTCTTCACAATGGTTTAATAAGAAATATTCCAATTATTTTTTGAAAAGGGTATTTTTGAATTTATTTATATTAATTTGAATGAAAAAACATTCTAATGTTTATAGTGTGAGGAGTATTTCCTATATAAATGGAGTTTTTCACTATTTATCTTCCTCTATGTGTTTTTTTGGTTTTTTTGAGGAAAAACATTATTATTGAATTTTTTATTTAAAAATATAAATATATTGTTTTTATAATGGAATGAGAAAGATTTTTAATGTGTCTTATAACATTAATCTTACAAAACGTTACAAGGAAGTAATTTTTAATACTCCATCCCTCCTTTTATTTACAAAATTTTTCATTACATAGAATAAATAAAGGATCATTTAAAGTTTAGTTTCTCGAAAATAATTATATAATACATGAAAACATAAAAAATTATTCGAATCAAATTTGAAGGATTATTCATTGGTTTATCCAATGTATATTTACTATATCTCATAACCTGGGGACACACATCAAAGGTAAGGGTGATCATAAGGCCTAGTAAGTGAATAATCAAGGGAAATAGTTTACATATGATCTTGAGGAATATCAATAAGAACGTGAAGAATATCATTATGGAATAAATAAGATAACATCAATAATATCATAATAAAAATAACAAGAATTGTAATATGGAAATTTGGATAAAATATATAAATGATACATTCAAATGGATATCACCAAGGATTTTCACCATGGTGTAATAAATGAAAATTAACAAGGTTATTCACCAAGGTATCACAAAAAATTTCATATCCTGATATTAAATTTTTTACCCAATGAATTGAGGAACTATCATGGAGAAACCTTCATATGTATTAATTAATTTTATCCACATATATCATAATTAAACATCTCATAAATAACATGTGGAGAATAAAAAATGGCTTTCATACTAAAATCACGTGATTTCAAAATTCCATAAATACATGATCATTATTTCATTTTTAACACAAGGGATATATGATTTAATGTATGTTCATACCAGAATAAAATAAATCATATTCACATATAAGTGAAAATTCATAGAAAATATTTTTTTTGGGTACTCTCAAATTTAAAATAAAATAGAATTTTCCTAAGGAGAATACATAAATTTTGAGAAGTAAATTCAGCAGCATAAGAGGTACAAAATGTGGTTTTGGAACTGGGTGAAATGAAAGGGTAAAATTGTGTTCCATTCATAAATATTCATATTATAGTAATGAGATAATATAAATTGGGAAAATTAGTTTTTTTAAAATTATAATACATACCACATACCAAAGGAAATTGAATTGAAATGAGAAGTGGAGATTTTCCTTACCTTGAAAAGTTACTTTAAACATCATGATTGGGACCCTGGGGGCTTGAGGACACATTGGTGGGAATTATTCAGCGGAAAAAATACTATATATTTATTGAGGATAGATTTTGAGTGAAATTAAATGGATAAAGTGGATGATATTTATAGCAAAAGTGGAGGATTTGTTCAATAATTTCCAAATACAGGCCTTTGGAATCCAGGTTAGGGAAAACAAAAAACCACGGTCTTGAAAATGGTTTTTTCCAATGGTTATAGAAATTTGGGACATATTTTATGTAATTTTAACCCACAATAACTGATCAAAATTTTATATTAATTATTTTGGTGTAAAAAATATTGTTTCCACAAAATAATATTTTCATTATTAATGTGTCCAATTTAAACTTTGGAACGTAACTTATAGGTTTGTAAATTGATTAAAATATATTAAAATACTTGATATTAATAAAATACTATATTATAAGTCATGGGTTGTGGTTAATTAATTATAAAATCATTGTGAAATAATTATGATGTTATTAAACATAAGAGAAACCTCAAACTGTATTTGTACTACTCAAGAAAAAAAATTTAATTTTGAAAATTCTCATAAATTCTATCTACCATAAATACAATGTTATGATTTAAAAAATAGATTCAAATTGTCATAATAATTCTATAAGTATTATAATATTAAAACTATAATATAAAAAAACTTATTTATTAAAAAATAGTGGGTTGATAATGTATAGTCAAATTTCTGACACTTAAAAATTTTCAACAACGTAGTAAAATTATTTCATCATTTATATTTAAATAACAGTGTTTTGAACATATTTTATTAAAAGAAATATTATTCATAATACCTTAGTTTAATATAAAAAATTAAATCTTTTCTAAATATTACAACTTTCTCTAAAAAATAAATTTATCAAATTCATCATATATTTTATTAATAATATCAATTCATAAAATTGAATTTATGATATAAAAAATTTATTTATACAATAGAAATAAAATTTAAGTAACTAAGGCCTCAACACATAACGCATTATATCACCCATTTATGACCAAAAGGTATGGTGTATGATGGTGATAGATTCATAAGTGGATCAGATAACATTGACTGAGTGGTAATTTCCATTAACTTGACCTTATCCCATTAAAGATTTCATTCTAGCTTAACTTGTTGAAGATCGGATTGGTATTAGTCAAGGGAGAACCCCAGCGATGCTACCTCCCTCCCATGATATAAAAATTGGATTCATATGGGATGACTCTACTGGTTGAGTCCATTTCTTCTCATCTCTTCATTAATTATCCTTTTTCATTAATACTTATAAAAACAAATTATAATGTTTAAATTATTATGAGTATTATAGTTTCCAATGTTTATATAGACCAATGGTCATATTTGACCAACGACCATATAACGGCTGAATCCTGATGGCCAGATTTCCCTTTATACACTATCAATACCACTTAATTATTAATGATATATGGATTTATTATGTAGAAAATAATATGACACACATTTTTTTAGGAAAAAGAATTTATTTAAAATTTGTGGGTCATTACATTCCTCACACTTAATATACATCATCCCTAAAATTCAAACTCATACTCTCAGTTTAGAAAATTTGTGGGTACTTATTCCTCATTTTCTCCTCTATTTATCATGTTTATTCTACATATGTATGGTTTAACCACAACTTTTCAATGAGGTGTATAGTATTGTTGTGTAGAGCCTTGTCTCTACGGTCCAAGATCTCTATCGGCTGCTCCACATTAGAGGTGTCACGTTTCAATTATACCACATCCTTGATTTAGTACATGGTATTTTTTAGATATCTAATTCTTCAAGAGAGATACATTGAATACATCATTAAATTGCGATATATTTTTTGTAAGTGCATGAGGATTGATCTAATCTTCTTTGTGATCATGGATTTAAGAGGTCCCAATATACTTAGGGAAAAGCATTCCATTCTTACCAAACCACATGACTCAATTCCATAGTTATATTCAATGAAAACATTTGTCTCCAATATAAAACTCCAAGTCCCTTTGATGGTTTTCAACATAGATCTTCTCCCAACTATAAGAAGAAATTATGTGTTGTTGGATATCATGAACCTTTTCTATTATCTCTTACACAAGATTAGGTCTATGTAACTTTCTATCACCAACTTTATCTAAACATGTTTGAGTACTTCATCACTTCCCATATAGAGCTTCGTAATGATATATTTGAATACTCGAGTGGATGTTTTTATTGTATGAGAACTCAAATAATGGGAGGTGTTGATCCCATGCACCTTTAAATTTCATTGAGAATGTTCTCAAAATGTCCTCGTGTTTTTGAATTGTCCATTCATATTGGCCATCAATTTGGGGGTGATATTTCATATAGAAATTCAATTCAATATTCATAGAATTTTAAAGCCTTCACAAGAATTTAGATTTGAACCTTTTATTATGATCATAAATTATAGAAATTGGTTCCCCATGTAGCCTCATCACTTCTTTTATGTATACATTGGTAAGTTTCTCAAGTGAGAAATCTTCCCGAATATAGATGAAATGGGTAGTCTTGGTGTTTCATTCCACTATAACCCATATCGCACTAATTCCATTTGATATTCTTGGGAGAGCAGTGTAAAATTCCACTATGACATTATCCCATTTCTATGTTGTTATGGGTAGTGGTTGAAACACCCCTTTAGAAATTTTTCACTTCAACTTCACTATCTAACATACTGATTACCTTGTAGTGTATTTTTCAATCTCCCTTTTCAGATTATCCAACCAATAATGATCACGAATGTCCCTATACATTTTCTTTCTTCAAGGATGTATAGATAGTATAGATATATTAGCTCCATCTACCATCTCATTTTTTATTTCTGGAATAGATGGTAGGCATATCCTTGTATGAAATTTCAATACACCTTCTTGATCAATATTAAACTCAGGAAACACCCCATTCTTCACAGCCACTACCTTCTTTTATAATAATGGATCTTCTATTTGATATTTCTAGATCTACTCTAGTAATGATGTTTGAGAAATAATTTGGGATAGGGATAATGATTTACCTTCATTAAATATTCCCATGTCAGGTTTTACTTGGTCTTTGATCAAAGTATTACCTCGAATCCTCATCATTTCAAATGCAATGGGGTCTTTCCTATATAAATTATTAGTGACATTGTTTTCCATTCTAGGGTGATAACGAATTGAACAGTCGTAGTCTTTAATAAGTTCCAACCATCTCATCTTTCTCATCTTTAATTCCTTTTATATATAAATATACTTCAAATATTAGTGGTCTATTTATATATATATCATTTCTCTCTATAAAACTAGTACCTCTATATTTTTAGAGAAAAAATAATTGTATCTAGCACTAGATCATGCATAATATATTTCTAAACATGAGGCATTAACTATCGAGATGCATAAGCAATCACCTTTTAATTTTCATGATGATGCACTCAAGACTATTTATAGATGAAATACTAAAAATAATGAATCCTTATTTGATAGAGGGTAGAGTTAACATAGGTGTAGTAACCAATATCTTTTTTATCTCTTGGAAAAAAATTTCACACTCTTTTTTCCATATAAAATTATCCCCTTTTCAAGTTAACTTCATTAGTGGATTAGTAATTCATGAAAAAAATTCACAAACCTTCTATAATATACTGCTAAACTAAAGAAACTATGAATCATAGTTACTACTGTAGCATGGGTCAACTTTTCCAAAACCCTTGTATTGGTAGGGTTAACAAAGATTCTTTAATTGGATATAATTTTCCCCAAAAAAGAATCTTTTTATAACCAAAATTCACATTTTCTGAATTTTCCAAATAGAAAATCATTACTTAGAGTTTTCAATATAAACATAAGATGATAATCATGCTCCTCGTGAATTTTAAAATTTATCATAATGTCATCAATAAGAACTACAACAAATTTATCATGATAGTCCTTAAATTGTTTATTCATCAAATATATAAATATATAAGGAGTACTAGTTAAGTTAAAGGTCATAACAAAAAACCCATAATAAACTTATCTTTATTTGATGGAAGTCTTTATAATATCTTTTTTATTCACCTTAAATTAATGATAACCAGATAAAATATCAATAATGGTGATGGATTGAGCCCCACAAAGCTAGTCAAATAAATCCTGAATCCTTAGGAGAGGGTACTTATTCTTCCTTGTGATCTCGTTATGTTATATATAATCAATGCACAGCCACATTGATCCATCCTTATTCTTTACATAGAGAAAAAGTGGTATCTATGGTGACACACTGGGTCAGATAAACCCCTTTTATAAAATATCTTGAAGTTGATTCCTTAATTCCTCCTACTCCACATTTTCCATTCTACATCAGGTTTTTATATCATATTGGATCCATGTATGATATTAATATATAAGTATACCTCTATTTCTAAGTTAGGTCCATATAACTCTTCAAAAAATAAATCAATGTATTCTTACATGATGGTGACATTTTTTATTATTATAAAATAATTTCCTTCTTCTTATTCACTGATCATATCCATAATGAAGGCTACTGGAGATGCTTCTAGACAAAGATAATTTCAATATATATATATCCTTTTAAGATGACTATAGATTTTCCATTCAATACTATTTATATTTCCTTTCATCTATAGTTGATATTATCATTATTCATTCAGATCTAGTCTATCTATAGTATAGTGTTGAATTCTCCAATGGGAATGAATACTATTATTACAATGATAGAATGAACTCTAAAGTCAATAATATAGTTCTTATACACTATTGATTCTTGGATAATCCCTCAAGGGGTTTTGAATGTTAACTCCACATCTAGAAGTTTATGGATTTATTCAATATTATTTGCAAACATTAATGAAATACATGAATGAATATGACCAGAATAAAAAAAAGTTCTTGCTAGATTGAGAGAATAAATTGTGTAAATTCCACCACATAATTTGGAGCTTATAATTCATGATTTAATGATGTAAATTTCACTACATTTCTATCTTGGACTATGTTGATGTTAATGGTGATTCCCCTCCATTACCTTCTGATTTCAAAAGTGAATGGAAACTTTCCCAAGTTTTACACACTTCAAGAATTGTAATTCCGGAAAGGCATGCACTATATTCCCTTTTTAATTAGTTTTGAGAAGTTGAGGCTTCACCACACCATGATAGTTCCTACCTATATGACCATATCTTCCACAATTTTAAAATTTTCTACTTTCAAGAAATTAGATCCCCGAATGCTTATTCTCATATCTTCTGTATGTGGGATGTTTCAAATGTTTTTATCATATTCTATGATCAAATATCCTCCTTAATTTTGGTTCTAAATATCCCTTTTTTCATTTTATTTTTAGGACCACTATGTATCTTTTAACACTATTTCAATATTTATACCACTCTACATTATCTCCTCATAGCTTTAAAAGTCTCGATTTGCTGTATTCCAATTTGAATCGGGTCATAGTCCAATAAAGAATCTATCAAATTTTACATTAGGATCCATAATAATGCTTGAGGTTTAATGAAAAATTGTTGTAAATTTCAACCTATATCTTCCCACAAATTCATGTTCCTTCTATTTCAGATCTAGAAATTTCTTTTCTATTTTTTTCACTTTATACAGGGGAAATATTTATCGAAAAATTATCCCCTAAACTCTTCCCAGTTCATTGAATCAATATACCTTCTTGGTTTTATGTTTTTAATCATTCACACCACTGATCATCTTTACCTCTATGTGGTACACTTCCCATGTGAATTTCTCTTGTTTCGAACAACATAGTACAAAAATATTTTTTTATATAGATATTTTCCATTATTCATCAATAAATGGGACTTGAGATCCACTAAAATATGGTGGTAATTGACACATATTGGACTCAACAAAAAGTTGTTCCCTTTGAGTTGAATCTGGAATCTCATCTTTATTTAAGTAATTATTCATAACTCAAGACAGTTGATTCAGCATTCTCATAAATTTTTCCATTCGAACGTTCAAAATAGTGTTGTTAGTGCATGGTTCATTTCACACATTGTTTAAGAGATTCCTCTTATTTCCCATGATTTTCTAAAAGAAGAAAACCCTAGTGAGAAATATGTTTCTTTTAAGAATCATATATTTCTAATGTAATTTCATGTCTTAAAACATCATGCTTAAATATGTTATTCTTTAATGAAAAATACATTATCTATAAATCCTTCATTATAGTTCATAAAAAAATGTGATTAACCAAACATATCCCCCATGAGTGTCATAACAAGAGTACATCAAGGCCCATTGTTGTGCACCGGTTCCCATTCAAGTGTAGTTTAAAGTGGTGTTTTCTGGTGTCACCCCTATATACATCTATTCAAGAGCCACATCCATTATTCACATCCTGACAGGGATTTATTTTCTCAAAAACCACTTATATATTATTTCACAAAAATACCGGGATAGTTTTCTATAATTGAAATTATCCATAGAGTTCCTCGTAAATTTGTAAACTAGTAATTTCCACAGATAACTAAATACTACTAGGATTCCAACAATGGAATCTCTCCTTTTAATTATATAACATTTTATATCAATGAACAAATAGAGGATCTTTTAAAGTTTATATTTTTGAAAATAAGGTATATAATAAATGAGAACGTATAAATTTATTTTAATTCTCTTAAAATTATTATACTTTGATTCATCCTAAGTATGTTTAATGAATCTCATAACCTGGGGACATACATAAATGGAAAGGATGAGAATAAGGCTCAGTAAGGGAATAAGTAAAGGAAATAATTTATTTGTGATATTGAGGAATATAAATAAGAACATGAAGAAAATAATTATGGTATGAGAAAGATAAAATGAAACATATCCTAATAAAATGAAAATTAATCATAACATAGAAATTTGGATGAAATATTTAAATGATACACTCATAATCATATCACTATGGTTTGTCACTAAGGTTTCATAAATGCAAATTACTATGGTTATTCACCAATGTATCATAAAACATATCATCTTGAGACATTAAATTATTTACCCAATACATTGAAGTCATATAAGGGTGTACCATTCATATATATTAATTAATTTAATCCACATAAATCATATTAAAAAATTTCAAAAATAAGTTCTGGAGAATAAATAAAATTCGTTTCATATTGAAATCTTTGGGTTTCAATAGTACTTAATGACATGATCATTATGTCATTTTTAACATATGAAAAGTGAATTTGGGTTTCATGTATATTAATCCCAGAATAAAACAAATAATTTTCACATCTGGGTGAATATACCTTTAAATAAAGAGGTTTTAGTATTCACAAAAATAAAATAAAAGATAATTTTCATAAGGAGAATTGATAAATTTCGAGAAGTAAATTCGGTAGAATAATGGGTATAAAATATTGTTTTAGAAAAGGGTAAAATGAGAGAGGAAAAGGGTATTTCATTGATAAAATAATCTTATTATAGTAATATGACAAAATAAAGTCAAAAAAATAACTTAGTTCTGAAATTAAAATACATACCGCATAGAAAGGGAAATTGAATGGAAAAGATAAGTGGAGATTTCCATTTCCATGAAATGTTACTCCTAAAACTAGAGGATTAAGACCTTGGGGGATTGAGGACACATTTTGAGGACTCCTTGGGAGAAAAAAAACAATATATTCTTAGAGGATGGATTTTTAGTGAATTTAAATGGAGAAATTGGGGGTAATTTATATCAAAAAATGAGTATTTTTTTAATAATTTCTAAATATAGTCCTCCGAAATATATGTTATGGAAAATAAAAAACCATGGGCTTTAACATGGTTTTTCACCATGATTTTTGAAATATAAAAAATATTTTACATAATATTAAACCATCATAATTAAAAATAATTTTATATTACTACTTATGGAATAAAAAAATAAATTTTCCACAAAATAATATTTTTAATGTTAATGTTTCCATTTAAGACATTGGAATATAACTTATAGGTTTGGAAGTTGATTAAAATCTATTAAAAAAACAAGATATTAATAAAATTAAATATTTTAGGTCCTGGATTATGGCTAATTATTTATTACATAATTATGACATAATTATGAAGGCATTAATCAAACTGAAAACCTCAAACAATATTTTTAACTTTCACGAAATGATAAAGTATTTTTGAAAATTATCATAAATTTACATTAACCAAATTTCGAGGAGATGATTTCAAAAATGATGTTTATTTCCTCAAAATGATTTTTTTAGTATGACAATATTAACTTTTAAATATAGAAACTCTTTTTATAAAAAAATAGAGGGTTGATAATGTATAGTCAAATTTTTACCACTTAAAAATATTCTAGGACATAATAAAATTATTTCATCATTGATATTTAAATAAGAGTGTTTTTAACATACCATTTTATTAAAATAAATATTATTTATTATACCTTAGTTTAATAAAATAAAAATATTTTCTTTCTAAAAAGTACAATTTTTTTTTGAAAAATCAATTTATCAAATTTACTATATATTTTATTAACCAAAAATAATCTTAAAACAAAATTGATAGAAGGAAAATCTTATTTGAAAATTTTAATAAATGTTTATGTAACTAAGGAAATCAGACATTACCCCTTATAATACCCACATATGACTAAAGGGTAAGGTGTACGATACTAATAGATTCATGGGGCGGTCCAGCAAACATCGTTCAAGTGGAATTTCCATTAACTTGAAATTCTCTCATATGTGATTTTGTTCTAGATTCAATTGTTAAAGATCAACATGGGGTTGGTCAAGGGAAAACCCCAGTGTCACTACCTCCCTACCAAGTTCTAAAAATTGGGTTTTATATGGCGTCAATATATTGGTTTAGTCCATTACTTCTCTTTTCTACATTAATTATCCTTTTTCATTTTTACTTTTGAACATTATTTATAACATTAAAATTATTTCCAAAAGTATAGTTTCCAATGTTCATGTTGACAAAAGGTCATATTTGACCAACGGTCATATAATGGTTGGATCTGAATAATCACATTTTCCTTTACACTCTATCAATACCAATTCATTATTAAATAGATATGATTTTATTGTTTATAAAATAATATAACACACATTTTAACAGGAAACTAAATTAATTTAAAAATTCTTGGTCGTTACATTTAAAGTTATAATTATCTTTGAATACCCATTTTAAAAAGTAATATTTTACTAAAAACTTTCATTTATCGTGATTTTATGGTATTCATTAACCCTTTTCTAATTATTATTCTTTTGGTCATTAAATTTATCATGATCACATTCCCAATCAATTTTTATCATTTCATTCAACATTACTTTCACCTCCATGTTCATATTTTATGTATCATGGATTATTATGACTTTATTTCAACCACATGGATGGTTTCGTAACCATATATAGTTTCCATATATGGCATCAGTCGAAATATTCTTATTAAGAAATTTATTTCATTGACATAGAAAATATTCTGTATTTTTTATTCAATATAGATAAATATTTATTTATAAGTCATTTTGGGAATGAATTGTATTGATCATTAAATATATGATGAATCAATAGGATGTTAATGTGAGGGTTGGGGTTTGGATATAAATGGACACTCGATACATTGAAAGGTATTATGAGATAGAGTGATATGTATGTCATATTAAAGGGATATCTAGTCCCTCACTAATTTCTTGAAGGTAATATTCATGATATCTTGGTCATGGGCTTATTGGAAAAATCATTAATATCTATTATTATTCATTTCCTTTATTATATATTTTGTTTCCATTATTTTTTTGGTTTATATGTTGATAATAGTCATGGATGTACTTTGAACTAAAGTTTCTAATTGAATGGAATGTTTTATAATTTTACACTCTACCATATTGATTATTCCTTATTTACTCATTATAGCTACTATAACATGTAACTTTTACTGAGAATATAATATCGCCTTTTATTTTATTCTTTTCCCCAGAATATAGAGATGGATTTTTTTCAAACATTATAAAGATGAAATAATGTTTTTGTTATATTTTTTATATTTCTAATATAATATGGGAATCACATATGTATCATGTTTTTCAAGACTAATGAACCGGTTGTTCATGTTTGGTGTAATTCCTTTTATCTTATACCAATGTAATAAACAAAATGTGGGCTCTTGGTTGCTGGAGTCACATTAATGACATTTGGGGTAAATCTAGGAGCATGCTGATTACCAATAAAGTGAGGGACTCTACGAAATATAATTTCATGTTTAAGAAAAGTTATTTCAATTTCATATAAATATATATTATCTCTAATTATAATAAAATTTAATGATTTAGTGAAACGATGAACAATAACCCAAATAACATTATTACCTCAATATTTCTATAATGCACCATGTTTTTTGAAAGAATAATCATTTCATAAAATACATGTCTATAATTCTATACATTATTATATATGTACAAGGAATTGAATTAGATTATGAAATAAGTTATATAATATTAGAATTTAAAAAAAAGAACATTTTATTTTAAATAAATAGAGATAGAACATTTACACATCAAAAAATGAAAAATGTGGAAATGATATATGTGAATAGAATATATTTAGTAATGAAATATATATGAATCAAATATAAAAATTGATAATTTGGTATTTTAAGACATGGTCATTTAAAATATGGTTGTGTTGAATATGTTCCCCAAAAATATGTCTGTTGTAGATATGGATGTTTGATATAAGTTGAATATATATATATAAATGTCATGTATTGATGAAAAATATAACTCTCAATGAAATAAAAATATGATATAAATATATTATAAATATTTATATACTCTCATGTTATGTATATGGAATAAAATTATTATTATTAAAATACAACGTTATTCAAAAAAATATTTCAATATTAATGGAGTAGTAAAATTAAAATTTATAATATAATTAGTTAATTTATATTTTCTGAAGCATATTCAGTATAAAAGTAATATTTCTTTTTAGAGGAATAGATTTATTAAATATGGTATGTTTTATTCTAATTAAATATAAACATTTGAAATATTATTATATAGGATCTAATATATTCATATCACTAAAATTTTAAATGAAGATGAACAAATATTAAGAACAAATAATGATTTAAAACATAAAATTTTCAATAACTTTGTTTTATTTATATTTTATATTTTTCACATAAAATATTAATAAATAAATATTAAAAAATTTATTTTATAAAATAAAATTTATTTTTAAATTCATTATATAAAAATTTGTTTCGTATAAATTTTTGATATTTTTATGAAATAATCTATTTTTAGAAGGATAGTAAAATTTATGATTTTGCTAAAAAATATCACTTTTTTTAAAAAATATTGAATATAATTTTAGAGATACCTTTCTATATAAAATATATATCTTTAATAACAGATAAAACTTATTTTAAAAAATATTATGAATTTTTAAGAAACACGATTATAATCTTTTTGAACATAAGTAATATTTCACTCTAAAAAAATATTTTTACATGGTTATATTAAAATTTTGACATTATCAATTTTTGATACACGATAAAAAAATAATTAAGATTTATATTTAAAATATAAATAATATATTACAAGGTCAATTTCATTCTAACTCATAATTATAAAATTAGTAAGATTAATGTTAATTATAGAGATAATTATATAATAGTTTTTGAGAATTAATTATTTTATTAATATTTTTAAAATTTATCTGATAATTTAAATTAATTTATTTTAAATTAAGATTATAATATAACATCGAACCTATATATAATTATACTGACACTAATTCAATTGATAATCAATAATAAATGATATTAAGAACACATAACAAATAAAAGTCAATTTTTACCAAAGTTGTTTTTATATTTTATATATTTTTAATTATAATTTTACTTTCTCGTATTTAGAAATTTTATTAAAAAGATTGATATATAATTTAGGTTAAAAAATTAATATTTTTTAACAATTATTATTTAATATTTTTAAATGAAATATAAATTACTTTTTTTAAAACTTGTTGCTAATGTTGAAATCAAATTAATAATATTTAAATACCAATGTTAAAAGACTTCAAACATCATTAAAAAATGTGTTACATTTATTTTTTTAGGCTTTACTGACCTGGTCACACCCCACACTCTATTATTAATAAAATTTTTAGTCATTACCTATGAATAGTGTAATGATATCATGGATTTGTAATGGGTATTCCAAAAAGTTTCGTTAACTTCACTTATAATAGGGGATGACTTCCACCACTCTATGGTTACACTTTCCAGTCTGATTCCCTTTAAAATAAACCTAAACTTAATTGACTAGAATTCATTTTCTAATCATTAATCTTGTGGTCTCTATAAGTTATCTTAAGGATTCACTTATATAAATATCACTACGAGATTATCAAGTCCACGGTGTAAGTAATACCTTCTTCATAATATTTCACCATTAATATTCCTATTAAGAACATATAATATCATTTATAATACTTTTAAATTACTATTATTATTATTATAAATATATTATATTATATTAATGGGAGAATCATTATTTATTCATATCCATCTATTAAGAAAACAAAAGCATATTTATTGTGTTTCATCGACTACCACTTCTATATAGGGACATCATTCGTTTTTCATCACGAACATTCATGGCCAAAAAAATGGATATAATAAATTAAAAGGATATGATTTTTATAATATAAATATTATTCTAAAATTTCAAATTTATCATTTATCTTAATTATTTCTCCTTCATTTAAAATTTGAAACATTAAACGTTCGTATGTGTGAACTACTACTTCCACGTGAAGTGAGTTTATTTTTTCATCACCACCCATAATGAATGGATTTATAAATATATTTAATATAAAAATATTATGTATAAAAAAACAAATTATATTATATATATTACGAAATTGTTTTACAAAACATTTTACCATGGTCAAATTACTTAAGGAATTACCAAAAATGACAAATCAAACTCAAGTAATAAATGTAAGAATGAAAACTATACTATAAATAAATAATAAATTATATTTAAATTATCATGTAATATGAAATATATTTTATTAACATTTCTCATTAAATATCTATTTAACTTGATTTTGTTATTCAGTATATTAAGTATATCTTCCTGAAATTTAATGAAATATATTCTTTCAAATTAATTTATATTATTTAATATATTATTTTAAACACAATAAATAGTTTTTCATATATAACATAGAACACCATGTTTATCTTATATTCCTTGAAACATTGAGTTCCTTTTACGACATAAGTTACACACAATCCAAAGTCTTACCGAACAATAATATAATAATATTATTATTATTACTGTTATTAGCTATCCATTTGAATGGTGGGAAAAAATAAGATAAACTAAATTATGAAATTATATATTACACATTTATATAAAATTATTTCCTCAGTTACTAATTAATTATAAATGAAAATAATGTCCAAATAAATATAAATGATGTTTTTTATGAAACCTATTTTATGACCAGAATGACGTTTTGTCTTAATAAATTAAATTAATTACAATTATTGAAATATATTAATAAAATTTATATTTTATATATTTAATAAAATATTTTAAAATTATTCCAATAACTTTTATATAGTTAAGATAATAATAGATCCAATTTTAAGTTTAAAAGCTATATGTTTTTTAAGAGTAGTTGTATTGCCTTTTGATGGAACGCCTATTTTAAATATATTTTTTTGGAAATTTTATGATTTTTATTTGAAAAATTTTACTTATTTTACAAAATATAAATATCAATATTTACTTTGGGTGAATTTATTATATATTTCTAAGAACTCTCATATTTTGACAAAGAAATAATGGCACAAAATTTTAATTGATAACATCTTTTTTATCTGGATAATGTTATTGATAAATTATATTTTAAATTTATTTTCAGTTATAATTATATCAATTTTATATAATTTAAACCATTTCAGGTCATTTTATACAATTTCACATTGAATTGAGATATAAAAATATAGCAAAATATTGAACATTTTTTCTTTCAAAACTTGCTTTGTCATCCTGTCTGAGGATTAATTATAAATTTATTTCTGCCACTTCTGTGATTAGTATTTGGAAAAATGAATTCTATATTTGTGATAAATATAATTTATAATGTATAATAAGTTTAAATTTGTTTTGAACAAAATTATTAGTGAAAATAATAACAATTAATTACATTGATTAAGGGAAACGAGCATAAATAATGACTAAACTCAAGAATAAGGTGTGAGAATGACCCTACACTTGTTAAAAAAATTATTTTTTAGACATATTTTGACCATTAAACCTACAAGTATATATAATGGTCTATTTTTAACCCTTTTGGGATAATTAATATTTCGATATCACTCATATCTTTTCAATAATACCCAATGTATCATCTCTATCCACTTATAAAAGGACTCCTCTCCTCCTCCTCTCATAACAGTTATAAATCTCTTTTTATCATCTAAAATCAATGAAAATAGGCTCCAAACATACTCAACCTCACCCTTGACTCCTCAATATGTTCATAAATACCAAAAAAGTAAGCCCTATGGTGGAAACCAAAAGGTGTTACCTGTAAAAGAGGTAATATTCTTTAATGTGTATTTATGTTATGTTTCATTCTCCACCCATTAAGTTAATATTATTACATGATTATATAATAACATAAGTATCCTAAGTATACTTATATTTTTTTAATATAATTCTTCTACTTACACTCAAACACACTTCCATCTAATGGGTAAAAAAATTGTCATTCATGTACAACGAACTATCGCCTCATGAAATGATATAGTTCATTTTTTCCTTTACCACCGCTCATAGTTAAGAATTAGGATGGAACCCTATTTTTATATTATATATATTATATTTAGGTTTTCATAATACTTATATAATTTTTACATGACACATAACATTAATTTTTCCATTTTTTCAAAATATGATAACATCGTTTGTGGATGTGTGGACTACCGCCTCCTCAAAGCGATGTTATACGTTTAGACGTTGCATGAAATTTATTAAGGATGGTTTTAATTAAAAATAAGTGACATGCATATTATCTAAATTATATTTAATAAATTATAAATTTTTTTGAAATATAAAATACCATTTTCTTTATTACCCTTTCACGCACTAAAAAAGTGATAACGTCATTCAAGGATGTGTGGACTACCTCCTACTCAACGAGATGTGATTCATTTTAAATAAAAATAATTCAACATATAAGTATATATTATTAAATAATACAGTTTATATGATATAATTATAATTCTATAAAGATAAATGTTACTTAATATCTTTCCATAATTATCATTGAAAAATGGTGTTGTTACTCTTGCGTACATACGACCTACCATCTCTATGATAGTAACATCGGTTCATTTTTCATTACCATTCTTCATGATTTGTTTTAAAAATTGTAATTTATATATAAATATGATAATTATTTAATGATTATTATTTTTGAAATGTTTTTATAATAAAATAATTGACCATAGTAGTAAAATCTTTTGTTTTTGAAAGGAAACATTGTGTACGATAACGTACATGATATGCCACATTAAGCTTAAATAAACAAATAAATCTTATTATTTAAATGTTAACATTAACTTAGTCATTAGAATGTAATGAATGAATATTCTTACTTTAATTATTAAAATATAGTTTAAATATATATATATATGTATAAATAATTAGTTCTTCAGTGACCAATTAATTATAAATGAATGTAAAACCCTTTTAAAAATATAAGGAAAGGTTTTTCTGAAAAACTATTTAAATGTGAACGAGTGTGTTTTATAAATAATAAAATCACATTTGTTCAATTATATTAATAAAATATATGTTTAATATATTAGATAAAATTTTTAACATTAATTTTATGTGTTTTCTATATATGATATAAGAACAAATCCAATTTTATACATAAAAGAAGTATTTCTCAAGAATGCTAGTTTTTTCGCCTTTTATTGGAGAACCTATTTTAAATATAATTTCTCTCACATTTATAAATTATATTTCAAAAAAATGAACTTATTATTTATAATCAAAGTATAAAAATTTACATTGGTTAAATTTGAGCAATTTTTATGATAATTTTCATATTTTAATAAATAGTGAATAATAAAAAATATTAGTTGACAACTTCCTTTTCCTCAAATTTATTTTATAGTTAAATTATGTTTTCAATTAGTTTTAATGTATAATTAAATCAAATTTTTGTGCTTAAATAAAATTTAGTTTATTGAAATAAATTTCCCATTCAAATTTGATATAAAAACTTCATGAGATTTTGAACTTTTTTACTTTAAAAACTTGTTTTCCCCATCTATCAGCAAGATTAATTTTAAATTAATTTTATCCCCTTATCTGTTTTTAATTATCAAATATGTAAATATATGGTTGAAATACTTTCGATATTTATGATATAATAGGATCAAAAATATTTTTTAAAAATATGAATATAAAATTTATTAATTATTTTATATTACCACAATTAAGGGTAAATTGAGTATTTTAGGGTATACATAATAAAATAAATTACCCTACAACTTGTTATAAGTCGATTTTATGATTTTTTTGAGGTAAATAATCCCTGGTCTGATATATAACCTTTTTAATCCACTTGGAAGGCTTTAATACATTTATATTATTTTATTCAAAGAAAATATAATTTTATCACATTTGTTTTTAATAAGTAAAATATTTTTAATATGGGTTTATATAAGTCATATGTATGAAAATAAATATTATTTATAAATATAAAGATTTAAATAAATCATGGTAATTTATTTATATTTTTTATGAAATAAATAACTAAATTAAATGGTGACAGAATGATGATGCATTAATTAATTCTTTATTGGAAAAAACAAATAAATGATATTAAAAATATTATAATAAATTTAATTTGATATAATTTAGGCCATCAATGAATTTTATGGATGAATTTCACATGTTAGGGATGATTTAATTGATTTTTTATTAGATATCACGTTTTTATGGTATTTTTAAAAAGTAAAATATTGAATAGTATCCAAAGTGATATAATTGATATTTTAAAATAAATGATATTTTTATAAATGATATAAAAAATAAAAAATATAAAATACGACCAAATAATTTGTATAAGTGAAAACATGTCAAATATGACTCATTTATGGGTCTTTTCTCATGTTATAGTAATTATATTAACCCTTATAGTGTAAATTACATGATAACATGATATGAATTAAAAGGTAAAATAAGGGTTTAAACAAAAATATAAGAATTAAGAAAATATTATAAACTTTTCAATATTTCATTAGATGTTTTTTTTAAACCATTTTCACCTTATATTCTAAATTAATAGTTTTGGTACCATTTTTAATAAAAACGTAATTTATATTAATTTAACACTTCGAAGAATTCCATGAGTGCCCCTCATCTCTCCTATAAAAGGGAACTCATTATTCTCTTTTATTCAAAAAAACCAATTTGAGTTGGTGAATACATTAAAAATATATTCCTATAATACCTATTAAAATTATAAAGGCTTTAATTTAGGTATAAAACCTTCCTTTGAGGTGTTAAGGTGTTAATCAAAGGTGATCATCTGAAGAAGAGGTGTCAATTTTATTTATGGGATTGTGTTTTATTTTATCTTACACTTCCTCAAAATATTCTCCAACCATGATGAGATAATAAATAGAGAATCCTCTGTATAATTAGATTTTATTATATTAATATCACCACATAAATCTATCTCTGATTGCATCAAATGGGAAATGAATTAATCATTTGTGAGTTTGTGTGAACTATCACCTCCAAAAACAGATATAATTTATTTTCCATTACCATCAATAAAGACTGGTTATAATGATGTAATTAGTGTTTGTATATTAAATTAATTACATATTTATTATTATAATAAAATAATATATGAATTTTGTTCTTTCTTTATATGCACATGAAAATGATAATGTTATTCGTGTGTATGAGTGAGCTATCACCTCCATAAAGCGATGTGATTCATTTTTCATCACCACATCCTATTGATAATATATATAATTATTTATAAATTACTAATATGACATTGATGAAATTATTAACATTATTTAAAAGTTAAGTAATACTTTTCTTCTTTCCATAATGATCATTGAAAAATGTAAATGTTACTCATGCGTATATACGACCTACCATCTCGATGATTATAATATTATTTATTTATCATAACCATACATAATGTTTTGATTTAAAAGTATAATTTATTTATAAATATGATAAAATTTTATTGGATATTATTCTATATATGATTGAATAATTACCCCTTTAATCGTATTTGACTTACCAATGTCATTTTAGACTCAAATACTGAATATCAAAAAAACATCTGACATTAACTTTAATAATTAAGTAATTGTTATAACCTTATATTTAGTTATATAAAAGGAATAATAAAAATAAAAAATATTTTAAATAAGTTAAATTATTTACATAATTTTATTATTCAATAAGATAAAGAACATATATGACGAACCAACCTCAAGGTAATGTATTTCATCTCATACTCCTTTCATTAGGGCATTTCTTGATGTTATAAACCTTCACTATTTTATAAGGTGTATATATAGATATTATGACATTTCATATCTATATTTTATCTATAATCATGATATTTAATGTTTTGGTAAATTTATTCTCTCATGGAGATTATGATTTAAATGTTTAAAGTTGTAAAGGACACACTGAATGTTTAAATATTTCATTATGAAATATTTTTCTCCATGTCGACATTTTTTATATTATTTTAAAATTTTATTTTTATGGATAAAAAGTATTATAAATTAATTTTAGGTATATTTTAAATATCATTCAACATTTTTCAAAAGTAATCTTTGTACTTGTTTTTATACAGAACGTTTTGATTAAGGAAAAAAATAAAGTTCAATTCTTATCATATTTTTCAACATTGACTTTTCCACCACTAAATTTTATTTAATTTCCAGATTACTTTTAAATATTACATGTTTTATTAAAATAAAATAATTATTTTTTGTTTTTTGGGAATTTTGATATTGAAAATTGTTTTGGAAATGAATTGACTATTTCAATATCTTTAAATGATTTCTTGTGATCATAAATGAAATTTTATGATTGAAATACTAAAAATAGAACTTTTTTTTGTGTTATGCTTATATTATGGTACATAGACATTTTTTGGATGGTTATGTGACAAAAACGGATGGTTGGTTTCATGAAAAAACATGCAAGGGTGGTAATGTTACAACCTCAAATGCATTGCATATTGAAGTCGGTGGTATGGCTATTCCATTTTAAAGTGTGGCATGTATGGACTTTGGTGGAATTGTTATTTCATTTAAGTATAATTATTTTCTGAGATAAATTTATATATTTTATATGATTTCTATGGGATTTATGGGATTTATGGTAATCTTGTGATTACAAAAAAAATGAAATGAGATTATTTTTAAAGGAAATTATTTAATACTTATTAAGGGAGAAAATTATAACTTTATGATAAAGTTTTCTTGGATTTTAATGTTTATTAATGGAATAATAGTTTATTTTTTTAATCCCCTACTATGATTTTTGTTCTCATAGCAATTTTTTAATGTTTTTAATGGTACTTATGTATGTGTGAGGATTGGGAGATGTCAGGTTGAATGCCTTGAATATTTTTCATTAAAATTATCATGTTTTATTTTAAATGTTGTAGAGTATGGGAAAATTGGATACTATTTAGAAGTGTCCACCTTGTATTGTTATGGTTTATTATGTCTGTGTTATAGATTAATTATTTAAAACTATTAAAATGAAAATATACTCAATGTGAATTAAAGTAAAATTCTTCACTTAACTCAAGAATATGAGATGTTTTAAGGAAATGTTTTTATAGTTGGTACGAAATGATAGGTTTATACAACTTTGGAGATTAGGAAGTTTTATTAATAGATATGAATATCATAATTGAATTATAATTTTAATCTTTATAATATTTTTAGTGACTAATAAACCCCTTTTTAGGTTTAATGATATGAAATTTTAAGGTGACTAAAAATATTTTTGGAGACATTTATTTTGAGGTAATTATGGGTTATTACTTTTGGGATGAAAAATGAATGCTATGAGATAACCTTTGTGGTTAAAAATTGGTATGGATATTTTTTAAGATATTATCATAACATGGTAATGTTATAATAATTATGTGGTTTTAGAAAAAGTAAAACCCATAGGATGGGTGGAAACCCATCATGTCTGGCAAGGCTGTTGTAATCAAACCCACAATCGAAGGGAAACAAAGGTGTATCTCCTAACACTGGCTTACATGAATTCCTGGTTAGTATGAATTATTTTTAGTTAAATGTGTTTATGGATTAAGAATAATATTTTTGGGGAACATATGTTTTATCAAATTGATAACGTTGGAATTAAGAAATGATTTACTCATTATGTGATTAATGTTGTTTTGGTAGACATTTATTATATTGGGAACTTTATATGATTAAGGTAAATGAATATTATGTGATTTTATTTGAAGAATAAATGTTGAATTATATTTTTTAAGAATTAATAATTTTATTGTGGATTTATGGTGATTGGGGTTATCTATGGAAATGGTTTGTATATCTTGAAGATTATTAGGGAAATTACATTTTGGTATAAGACATGATGAGTAATTATTGTTATTTGGAGATAATACTCAAAATTTATCTTGGAAGACTATGTTATCAAATACTTATATAATTTTGGTTTCAATTATAGATTATATTATTTTGATGAATTTTAAGGATAATTCTTTATCTAACAGTCTTTGTTGAATTTTGGATATTACTATTGAATTTTGTAGAATTTCTTTATCTTATTTTGGTTTTTCATAATTTACAATGATATGAGAAATTGATAAATAGACTTTTTTGTATTATGTGATTCTCTAGAAGTTGATTCTAGTGCTTCCATTGTGAAAAATTCATCTAAAATAAAAATCATTTGGATAAAAACATGAGTTTGAGGAGGAAATACATTAAAAGATGAAACTAAACATTTAAAGTATGTATATTTCCTTATGTTTTTAGTCTAGCTAGTAAAATAATTCCTCAACTATATGTAAATTATCTTAAAACAAAAAAAATTATTCGTTTACTTTTCTTATTAAGAAATCAATAACCTTATAAGACATCAAAAACTTATTGTTTTGGGAATGTAAACTTTATCTTGATCATTTTTTCTATCACTCTTCATCAGAACTTGTTGGTTAGTTTTCTCTTCCATATCCATATTTTTTTACATGAAACCCTAGTATGTGTTATCTCAGGTGATCTTCATACTTCACTTTCTTTCTTTTAAAGTGCATGTTCTATTAATCTTATTTTAGGATGTGGTATTTTAAAAAAGGAATTTTGAAAATTCAAACCATAGTTTTCAATCCCGAGTTCAAATTTTGAGGAAGTAATTTATTAAAGGTAATAATGTGACATACTATGTTTTTAAAAGGAAACAATATATATAATAATATACATGATACATCACATCGAGCTAAAACGAATAACTAAATATTATTATTTAAATATCACCATTAACATAGCCATTATAATGGTATGAATGGAAATTATTAAGTGAATTTTGAAAATATTGTTGAAAAATGTATATATAATTAATTATTTGTTGACAAATTAATTATAAATTATTATAAACCCCATTTTAAAAAAAAGGAAATTTTTTTCTGAAAAACTATTTAAATGTGAAAAAGTGTGTTTTATAAATTAAAAAATCACTCTTATTAGATTATATTAATTAAATATATATTTAATATATTAAATATAATTTTACCATAAATTTTATGTGTTTTCTATACATTTTAGTAAAACAACTCCATTTCTACACATAAAAGAAGTATTACTCAAAAATGGTAGTTTTGTCAGATTTTAATGCTACGCATATTTTAAATCTAGTTTTTGTCAAATTTTTAAATTAGATTTGGAAAACTAAAGTTATTATTTATAATTGGATTTTCATAATTTACCTTGGTTTCTATTTTGGTAATTTTTTGAGAGCTATCATATTTCGATGAATAGTGAATAATACAAAATGTTAGTTCAAAACTAGGTTTTTGTCAATTTTTTTAATATAGTTCATTTATATTTTTAATTATTTTTAAAGTATAATTAAATAAATTTTTTTCAGTTAATATTATTTAGATTATTGGAATCAATTTTACATTGAATTTTAATATAAAAACCTTATGAACTTTCAAGTGCCTTTACTTTAAAAATTCATATTCTTGATCTATGAAAGAGGTTAATTTTAAATTAATTTGAGCCACTTATGTGCTTTAATTTTTAAAAATGTACATACTCACTTCTAACTAGTATTATATTTATTATCTAATATGATCAACATAATTTTTGAAAAATATGAATAGTAACATTAGTAATTGTTTTTTATTATCATGGTTAAGGGTAAAATAGGAAATTAAGGGTAATAATAATATTATAAATTATCCTAAAAATTGTCCTAATTTAATTCGATGAGGGTGCTTTAGACTAAAACAATAATTGGTCTAAAATATATCATTTTTATGCAACTTGAATGACTTTAATATATTTATATTATTTTATTCAAGTAAAAGACAATTTTTTCACACTCTTGTTTTTAACAAGTAAATTATTTTACATATCAGGTTATATAAAGGATATGTTTGAATATAAATGTTATTTATACTAATAAAGTTTTTACATATATCATGTTAATTTATTTATAATTTTTATGAATGAAATAATCAAATTAAATGTTGACATAATGATAATGTAGTAATTGCCTCATTAATGGAAGAATGAAATAAATGATATTAAAAATATTAAAATAAATATAATTTTATATAATTTATGTCATCCATGAATTTTATGGATTAGATTTATATGTTATTTATGAGTTATCATATATAAAGTTTTTATGATATCTCTAAAAAGTCAAATATTGAATAGTATCAAAATTGATATAAATGATATTTTAAAATATATAATGTTTTAATAAATGATATAAAAATTATAAAAGTCTAAAATTAATCCACATATTTTTTATTAGTCATAAAATGTTATAAATTACTCATTTAATGGTCTTTTTCATGTTATATTAATTATATTAACCCTAAAATTATAATTTACATGATAACATGGTAAGAGTTAAAGGGTAAAATAAGTGTTAAAAAAAGATAAGAACTAAAAAAATATTCAAAACATGTATAAGTTTAGTTTTATAGTTATATTTAGACTTATAATCACCATATGTTTTAAATTAATAATTTTCATACCATTTTTAATAGAAAATATATTTATATTAATTTAATACATTGAAAAATTCCAAGAGTGCCCCACCGCACTCCGATAAAAGGGAACCCATTATTATCTATTATTAACACCTAAAAACTTATTTGGTTAGTAAATCATATTCCAAAATACATTTCTATAATCCCTCCTTATATTACAGATTCCTTAGTTTAGGCATAACACCCTCCTTAGATGTGTTAAGGTGTTAATCAAAATGATCATCTGAAGAAGACATATCGTTTTTATGTAAGTGAATCTATTTTTTTTCTTCCACTTCCTTATAATATTATCCAAAAATTATTATATATTAAATAATTTATCGTCAATATACTAAAATGTTATTATCTTAATATCATTACCTAAATACATCTATGATTCCATCAAATGGGAAAAGAATTAATCATTTCTGCATATGTGGGAACTATCACCACACGAACCGATATAATTTGTTTTCCATTACCATCTCTCAAGACTAGTTATAATGTTGTAATTAATATTTTTATATGATATTCATGACATATTTATCATTATAATAGAATAATATATCAATTATGTTATTAATTTCCATGCACAAGAAAATAATAACATCATTCATGCGTACTTGTGAACTATCACCTCCATGAAGCGATGCGATTCATTTTTCATCACCTCATCACATGGAAAATATTTATAAGTTTATTTATATTATTAATATGATATTAATTATTATATGATAATTATTTATAGATAAAATAATACTTTTCTTATTTCCATAATGATCATTGAAAAATGAAATCGTTACTCAGGTGTATGTACGGCCTACCGTCCCCGTGATTATAAAGTCGTTCATTTTTCATAACCATACAGAATGGTTTGATTAAAAATTATAAATGATTTATGAATATGATAAAATTTTCTGGAATATTATTCTGGATATGATGTACTATTGACCTATTTGACCATATTTGACTTACCAAAGTCATTTTGCACTCAAATACAAAATATTGTTAGAATTACTGACAAGAACATTAATAATTAAGTAATTGTTATTAAATGATATCATGTGATATAAAACGAAAAATAAACATTAAAAATTATCTAAATAAATTAAATAAATCATTTTATTATGAAAGAAGTTAAAGAACATACATGATGAATCAGACTCAATATAAGGGATTTCATCTCAATCACCTTTTATTAAGACATTTTTTGATTATATACACAAGTATTCTTTTATAAGGAGTATATATAGATAATATTAAATTTCATATCCATTTTTATCTATAATATTGTTATTTATGTTTTTTGTAAATTTATTATTTCATAGGGATTACAATTTAAATGTTTCAAGTCATATGAGATACTTTGAATGTTTATATATTTAATTATCATATATTGTTTACATGTCAATTTTCTTGATATTATTTTAAATATTTATTTATATGGATATAAAAGTATTTTAAAGGAATTTTTAGGTATATTTTGAGTTTCTTGAAATGTTTTCAAAAAATAAATGTTTTTACGTGTTTTTATATGGAACATTTTGACAGACGACAAAAAGAATGTTATATTCTTAAAATATATTTCCACAATGAATTTTCTACGACTATGAATTTTATTTAATTTCTAGATTCCTTTGAAAGATTAGATTTTTTGTTAAATAAAAATAATTCTTTTCACTTTTTGGGTTATTTTTATATTAAAAATGGATGGATTATTTCAATATCTTGAAATTATTTCTTGTGATTGAAAATGAAATTTTATGAGTGAAATACAGAAAATTAAATGATTTATGTTTTATGATTATATAAGGTACTTATACATTTGATTATTAGTAACGTGATAATACAAGTATGGATGGTTATGTGATAAACTAAAGACATGTGGTTATGTTATAACCTCCAATGCATTAGGTATAGAATTGAGTCATATGGTTATTCCTTTTGTAAGAGTGACACGTATGGAAGTCAACTGAATGATTATTCCATTTAAGTATAATTATTTCCCATGTTACCTTTATGTATTTTCAATGATTTATATGGGTTTTATGGTAATTTTGTGATTACAAAAAATATACTAAATAAGATTATTTTCAATGAAAATTGTTTACTACTTTTTATGGGTGAAAAGTATTACTTAATGATAAAGTTTTCATGGGTTTTAATGTTTATCAATGAACTAATGGTTTCCTTGGTTTTATATCCCTTACTGACCTTTTTGTTCTCATCTCAAGTTTTTAATATTATTCATAAGAGTTTAGGATTATTAAGTATTAGGATATTTCTTGTTTAATGTTGGGAATATTTTTTATTAAAGTGATCGTGCTTTATTTTAAAATTTTTAGATTATAAGAAAATAGATACTGTTTGAAAGTGTTTACTTTTATTGCTATGTATTAGTAATGTATGATTTATTAATTAATTATATAAAACAATAAACCTTAAAAGATCCTAAATTTTAAATAAATTGAAATTATTTAACTCAAGATTATGTAATGTTTTATGGTTGGTTCCTTATAATAGTTGACCTATCAAAGTTAGTTTTGAGACATAAGTCGAATACTGTCAAAACATTCAACCTAAACATTATTGATTAATTAATACCATATAACTCGTTTATAATTTAACTAAATGTAATAATAAACATGTAAATTCTTCTGTTGAAATTAAATAATTAATATATGATTATTATTTCGGAAGATAGATATCATGAAAGACAAATCAGACTAGGGGTAAGGGATTTCATCTCAATTTCAATTCATTGAGGAATATTGTATTATCATGCACTTATTTTCTCTTATATGGTGTATATAATTAACTATTAATTGTTATATCATGATTTTAATTTATTTTATGATATTCTATTTTTTAATATATTTTATTCTTTCATGGGGATCACGATTCAAAAGTAACTCAAGTTGTAAGGGATTCTTGTCTCACTTTTACTTTCAAAAAGAATATTCCATTATCACCACTTATTTATTTTGTTTGGTATATATAATAACCATTTTGATATATTATATAATTAATTATTTTATCATAGTGGTATTAAAATGTTTTATTTTATTATTATTACATTTTGGGTTTCCGACTCAGATGTTACCCTAGTTATAAGGGGTTTCGTCTTAATTTACATTCCATTGAGACTTAATTGTTATTATGCACCTAGTTACTTTTAAAAGGTGTATCTCCTAACCAATGAATTTTTATATCATGAATTTAATTTATTTCAATATATTAAATGTTTCAATTGATGTTATTCATTCAAATATCTCATTATTCAAAAGTAAATAGAGTAAAAAAGGACTTCAACTCAATCTCTTTTCATTTAGGTGTATCTTGATTTGATGCATGAATATTATTTTATAAGGTGTATTTCTAGACCCTTTAACATGTTATATAATGAATCTTCATATTTCTCATGATATTCTAAGTTTCTTTCAATGATTATACTTTTAGGGGGTTGATGGTTTCAGAGTTACCAAAGCTGTAATGGATTGTTATCACAATTTTTCTTTTGGACATCTGTTATATTAAACACATATCTTATTTTATAATGTGTATATACTCCCTATTAGAAAATTTATATCATGAATATCCATATCATAATGATAATATATGTTTCAGTTATTGTTATTGTATTCATAGGGTTTATGATTCACTTGTTTTGGAGTGTTATGGAAAACTCTGTAATTTTTATTGATTATATTCCCAAGAATGTTTTTAATGATATTTTAAGGTAATATCCAATTAATGAACATCAATAACACTTTTTGTTACTAATACTACACTTGGGATATTTTTTATTGATACCATACACATTCATTCTTTGGATTTATTATGTTTTTGTCAAAGAAATTATTGTGAAACCCATTTCTTTTTAACGGGTTGATTATATCCTAAAGAGTTGTTATAAAACCCATTTCATTTCCATTGGTTACTCCAATTTCAAAGATATTAGTATTTATCTCATTTATTTTACATGGGTTAATCATGTTTCAATGAGATTGTATTGAAACCATTTTTCATGGGTTGATATTATTTAAAATAGGTTGTTGTGGAACCCATTTCATTTCCATGGGTTATTAATATTTGAAAGAGATTTTTAGAGAACCCATTTCCATTCCATGGGTTATTCATGTTTAAAAGATATTTTTAGAGAACCCATTTCATTTCCATGGGTTATTCATTTTTCAAATAGATTCTTTTAGAACCCATTTCTTTTCCATGGGTTAATCAAGGAGTTATTGGTGTCTTCAATGTGTTAATTAAAGTTTTTATGTGTGATGATTTTACAATGTTACTTGGAAATTTGATGGGTGGTTACCTGATAGACCATGGATGGGTTGTTTAGTGACAGACCAAGGATGGGTGGGTCCATGATATCCCTCCAACGCATTGGGAATAGAATTTTGTCGTATGGATATTCCATTTGTAAGAGTAAAATATACATAATTAAACCACATGTTTATTCCATTTATAATATTAAAAAGTATAAATATTTCCCAATATAGCTTTAAGTGTTTCTTTATTCTTTTTATAGGTTTATAACGTATCTAATTTTTGAGATTGATATCATGTGGCTTGTCATTATTGATTATGATGAATCTTTACATTTTCAAGTATTCATATTTTATTATCCAATTATTTATAGGTATGATTTATTTTATGATTCATTCATGCACATTGATTATTTCATCATACCCTTATGCAATTTTATGGTTATTGATGACATTTAATTGTTACTGAACATGCTTACAATTTTTGAGAATTTGATTTAACCCTTATTATGTAAAATTTTACAAACATTTTAAAGAATGATGTTGAAATATTTATCTCCATAAAAGAGTTCACAAGGATTATTTTGAAGGCCTATTTCGAGATAATAGAAGTTTGGTTAATTGGGAGAAATTTTTTTGACGACTTATGAGTCCAAGTTGATATGAGTTGTTTATGTAAGATTTTTTTTTAATTTACAAAAACTATAAAACAAAAAGGTCCTCATTGTTTAACATGATCTGAGTTTTCCAAGGCTGTTGTACAGTATTGATGGAACAAATTGGTTTATAATTATCAGCATCATAGCTGGAACTGTATTATTATCAATTTTAGCATATGATTCATGAGTGAGGGTCCTTGTATATTAAATTTGGTATCAAATGTCAGTTTAGAAAACTTTGGAGACTATGATGATTTAATATGAGGTTATATTAAGAGTTATGGATACTATCATAGGAATATAATCTTAATGTTGATCTTAAGTTCAATGTCTTAAGACATCCCATTTTAGGTTTTTAAGTAGTAAAAATTTGGATGTTATCAATGACATTTTTAGAGACCCTTTTTTGTGTTAAGGTATTTGTAATCCCTCACATCAAAATGAAGTGTTTTTTAGGAATAATTTTTTAGGATTAAATAAAAAAATGGAAAAATCCATACTTTTGAAGACAACCCATCGCATCTAGCTAGGTTGTAGGTTTTGAACCCATGACCAAAGGATAATAAGGGTTTTTCGCACAACCAATGGAATAGATAATGTCTTAGTTTTCATAAAACATTTACATATTTAGTTTATTTATGAGACATATGGGATTTTTTTAATAATACTTGTTGATTTATCTTGTAACAATATATAATAAAATACTTTTAATATTTAGATATCTAACTAAGTGAAGAAAAGTTTAATGAATTTTAAGGATATTTATTGATGAATAATTCAGTATTACTATTGGGTATTTCTATTTAATTATGAATATTAGTGTATCATTTGAAAGATTAATTGTTTTGGGGAATTAGTACACCATGTGGTAACCATTTTTGTTTTGGATAATTTTTAAATATGGGTGGAATAGCTTGATTTTCCCATTGATGGTTATGTGGTGATTAAAAGTTGATTTTAGGGATTCAATAATTAAATACTCATATAGATTACTTATTTTTTGGATAGGAAGATGATATTTTTGTTGAAATTTATTAAAAGATGAAATTATACTCATCAAGTCAGTATATTTACTTTTTAATTTTCTCATGTTCTAGATGGTAAAATAATTCAATAACTCTAGGAAAATGATATTGAAACAAAATTATTATCCTAGAACCATCAATTTTGATGAACCAATTTTCTATTCAATCATCACAGATTTATGTTAACATGTCTCATAACTTTCTATTGATCATTCACATGTTTTTGATCAATGAAATTAATCACTCTTTATATTTATTTAAGTTTTCCTTCATTTTGACCTATATTCCCCCTATGTGGGATCCTAGTTATGCGTAATATCTTGTGAATTTAATGTTTCCCACTTTACATTTTTAAGAGTATGTTTTATTAACCCTTTGTATGATGTGATTTTCAATAAATTAATACTATAATTGTTAGTAATTTGATAACCAAGATGAGTTTTGAGGTAGAAAATCATTTTAAGGGGGTAGGATGTAACATCTACAAATTTTATAAAATATATTATTTCAAATTAATTTAAATTCATTAATAGATTGTGTTACATGAAAAAAATAGTTTATATTTCATCAAACGCAACACCATGTTTATCTTTAATTATACATAACATCGAGTTTCATGAACGAATTATGTTACACACAAGCCAATGTCTTACCGGTCAATAATATATAATTTATAATATTGTGATTGTTACTACCTATCCATTTGAATGGAAATAATTAGAAAGTTTAACTAAATTATGAAAATAAATCTTACACTTGTTTATAAAATTAATTCATTTTTTATCTATTAATTAGAAAAGAAAATAATGTTCAAATGAATAAAAATGATGTGTTTTTATAAAAGTTATTTATTGAACCGAATGACATTTTATCTTAATAAATTAAATTAATCACTATTAATTAATGATATTAACGATATTATATGTTATATGTTTTATAAAAAAAATTAAATTCATCCAATAACTTTGATAGTGTTAAGATACTAATAAATCCAATTTTAATAATAAAAAGCTACATATTTTTATAAGGTAGTTTTACCAAATTTTAATAGAACAACTATTTTAAATAGAATTTTTGGAAAATTTATAATTTTTATTTGAAAAAACTAAACTTATTTTTTAAAATTTTAATATAAAATTATACTTTGGGTGAATTATTATATTTTTTATAACTTTCATATTTTTATGAAAAGTGACTAACACCGAATTTTAATTGAAATCTTCTTTTTCATATGAATAATTTAAGATGATAAATTATATTTTTAATTAGTTTTAAATTACAATTAGATATATTTTATATTATTAAATCCAATTTACATCATTAATAAACAATTTCAGGTTGAATTTATATATATAAACTTATAAACATTTGAGAATTTTTACTTTATAAACACACTTTGTTATCCCGTTTACGGGATTAATCTTAAATCTACTTCTTCCACTTATTTTATTTGAAATTTAAAGAATGGATTCCATATTTGGAATAAATATAATTTATAATTTATAATAACATCAAATTAGTTTTGGTCCAAAATAATTAGTGGAATTAATTGAAATTAATTAAAGTGATTAAGGAAAAACAAGATTAATTAATGAATAAACTTGGAAAATTATCTATAAAAATGACATGACACTTGTATAAAAATTATGTTATTGTCATATTTAGAGCATAAAACCTATAAGTATCTATGATGGTAAATTTTTAATCCTTGGAGGACAAGTAAAACGTGGGTACCACTCAAATCATTTCAAGAATTCACAATGTATCCTCTCCTTCAACTTATAAAAGGAATCCTCTCCTACTCCTCTAATGAAACTTCTCAAGACATTTCTCTCATCCAAAACCTGAAAATATAATCTCAAAAAACCCCTCCCCTCACCCTAGAGTCCTCACTTTGGTCATAAATCATACTAAAGAAGACCTTTGGGGAAAACTGAAAGGAGCTACCAGAAAACGAGGTAACATTCATCAACGTGTAATTTAGTTTTATTTATTTATCCACCAATTAAATTATTCTTATTCGATGATTATATAATAAAATAATTATAATAAATATAATGATATTTTTTTATGTTAAGGGTTATACATACACCTACACACATGGGTTACAGAATTAACATTCATGTACGGCGAACTACCTCCTCACAAAATTGATGTCGTTCATTCCATTACCACCTATAAGGGTTAAGAATTATGATAGAAACCCTTTTTGTATATTATATATTAGATATTTATATTTCCTTTATACTTATTTAATTTTTATATAACACATGCATCATGAACCATCTTAGGTACACTGGTAAAACGATAACCATTTCAACCCTGACATAGTACGAAGGGAATTCCCAATCCCCAAGGGTCAGCAAATAACACATATCATTATAAAATGTGCTAGTGAGAATGATTTTTCCACAATAAATAAAAAATTAACACAAGAAAGTCAATATTCATATAAATTAAAATCTAGTGGGAGTAAAGTAGTATAATATAACTAGGCATAAAAAGTCCAAAGTACTAAAACCCTAGTACCAAAATAAAGAAAATAGACCCAAGGTTTCTAAGGACACAACTTACCATTTCCAAAGCTCAATAGAAAGATCCACCTTCAAGAGATCCCTTCCCTTTACTTGAACCTATAAGAAGAAATTATATAAACACCTGAAAGAAAAAATAAGGGTGTGAGCCTAAGCATAGTAGAATACCACCAAAGATTCCATAAAAAATTTGAAATTTATATTATACAAGGAAAAGCTTAAATTTTTAAAAATAAATAGTTTTGGATATTCAAAAGAATATTTAAACAAAATATGATATACATTTTCAAAATTATGGAAATATTTTTAAAGAACATTATTTCACTTTACAAGAGAGGAAATATTTAAAACAACTGATTAAATAAAATAGTTACATAAAATAGTTTATATAAATACATTAAAGGAGTGTAATGAAGTTTTACAACATTGGAATACATTTATATATCATATATAAATAAACAATCGAGTAACATGGTCATATTCCATGTAAGTGTGATGGTATTAACCAGCTATAGAATTCCATACTCTCTAAGTGATGTCGTAAATATGAGTATGCTGATTCCCCCCTGAAATTTCCCAAAGGAGACTCATCACCCTCTCATCGGAGATGTGACCCACCGCAGGTATGTTTTAGAACATTGTAATGGCAGAGATTGTATCAAAATAACTCAGTAACTACCTATGGCATGCATGTACTCATTCATGATAGGATATTTATTTTAAATCATAAAAATACTATTATATCTCATTCTTTAATTTCATTTTAAAAATAAAATGGTTTTTAATAAAAAAAATATTCTCTTTTTCACAATATAAAACCATTGGGTTTCTATTAAATCATTTTGATCCATTTTCACAAGTTTGAAAATATTTCTAATCCAATTCCATCCTTTTCAAAGTTCATTTTCCACAATAAAATTCAAAATTATAATTGAAATCATTTCAAAAAAATACATAGTTTAAATTAGAAAATTTAAATAATCCAACTTCCATAAACATGCCCCAATTCAATGGAATTATGGGTTTTACAAATTTACATGCTAAAACGAATTAAAATATCATTATTAACTGGGATCAGATATTTTTCAATTTAATTGAAATCAATTTTGAGAAATTTAATTAAAAACAAAAAATTGAAATAAATCAAGAAATTTATGAATAATCAATTTGGTAATTCGAGACGGAACCACCTACCTTTTCTAAAAACCCATGACTTGCAGTGACACCCATCAGTGAGAAAGAATTTGTGGAAGACCTCAAACCTCGACCTAAAAGGAAGATCCAATGGCATAGGGAAAAGATCCATAAATTCCAAGATAATCCAATAAAAAAAATAAAAATATGAGAAAGAGATAAACTTGAATAATAATAGAAAACACCTGCCCAAGAATCACACCACAAGAGAAACGATGATCAAGTGACAAAGGAATGGATCCATAAGGGTTAGAAAGACTCAAGAACACATGGGAAAGCATTTGGTCGAGGGAGAAGGAGTAGGATAGGACCCAAAAACAATTAACCAACCACATTTCCTATTTTTTTTAAATGTAGTCAGGGTATTAAATTATTTGTAATACCAATACCATATGTGTAACACCTAAGTTTTGTAACCATTGAAATGTGTACCATTTTTCATTAAAAATTGATGCTCTGGGAAAAAAACTAATCATTAGCTTCATCATGTCATTTAATGACTACTCCCAACATGTTACCATCATGGAGTGAAATAGTTCATGACTTTCATGAAGAATCATTACATGATGTGTACTACTGTTACACGGCGTGTATTTACCTTGTAGTTTGTAGAAAATATTTGTTAAAGGTGAAAGTCCAACATACCTCTAACTTCACTATTATGGTTATCCTCCAAATTCAAACTCAAATCCTACCCCCTCGATGAAAAGGAAATCCATGAAAAGGCTTAAGGTGTACATGTTAGAGAGGTAACTATATCTTATAACCTTACCACTATAAGAACATTCTGTCCCCAGAAATATTATGAAGAAGCTTCCATGCTAAAAAGATGAGGCCACTACTCTCTCATCAGTGCCTCATATCCCAGCATCTCATGATTATCAGAACCATGCTTCCATATGACAAGAAACAAAGTTATTATCTTCCCAAAAAATACCTTTGTCTCGAAATTAACTAACCTTATTGGTCACTCCGTAAAAGATAAATCAGTTTCAATCTCATTATTACTCCAGCTCAAAATGTGAGATTAATCAGAGAGGTAATTTATCAATTATAATACATAGAATATGTTTTGTATTGAAATAAGTTGTGTTGGAAGTGGTAAATGATAATAAAACCTCCCTACCATCTCATCAACATCAAAAGTCCAACAAAATGTGGTGAAATCTTCTCTTTCCTCCCAAGTCGTCGATGGCCCAACCGAGGTGAAACTTTCAAGAACACTTGATAACTGATTAAAAAATCCAATGATCTAGGGTTTCAACCAGCATAAGACATATATTGTCTATGTTCTTTCAACATTCTATGATGAATCAACTTAATCTTAGATGTCATCTCTTGCACCTAGCTTGGTCCAACCAAGGAACATTCACTATCCTCCAACCAACACAACAAATATTTACAAGGCCGACCGTACAAGGCCTCAAAAGTTTCCATATGGATAATATAATAGAAATTTTTCTTTTAGGAGAACTCAAACATCCCCAAGTGATCATCCCATGCTCACAGATGTTAAGAACACATACATGAAGCATATCCTCAAGAATCCATACAACTCTCTCTGTCTGGCCATTCCAATGTGGATGGTCGGTCATTCTAAAATAAACCTGAGATCTCAGTGCCCCCTGAAGTCCCATCCAGAAGTGGGAAGTAAACCCAGGATCCCTATTAGAGACTATAATATATGGAACTTTGTGTAAATGAACAATTTCTTTCATATAAAGACTTCTTTACTCCTCAACCTTGTATGTATCATGAATGGTTATAAATTGATCCTACATGGTCAACCTGTTGATCACAACCCATATTGCATTCTTCTTTCTCTGGGTATTTGGAAGTACAACCACAAAATCCATATAGATCTCATAAAACTTTTAAGTAGGGACTATAATTGGTTGAAGAAAAATTGAAGGTTTTTGGTGCTCGACCTTGACCTGTTAGCATTTATAGAAACAAGATACAAACACAGCAATGTCTAGCCTCATTCCTAGCCACCAAAAATGTCACCACACATCATATAATTTTTTTTGGTTCTCGGTATCACTTCCCACTAGAAATTTTAAAAATCCCCCATCATATCGTTCCTTTCATCTAAAGACACAACAAAGTGATTTCGATAGCATGGAACACCCTATTTTGAAAAAAAAACACATAGGAAACTATCTCCCCACCATATAGAGAGTCCCTAATGATATTAAATCCATCATCAAGCTATTGATCTTGAAGAATCATCTCATGAATATTGGATAATAACTGAATTATGGCTAAAGACAAGTCATCTCCTTTCCCCTAAAATTTGATATTAAACTATACAAAGAGATCCATCAAATTATACTCTTCCAAATATTCTTTAACTTCTAGGGTTGGATGTTTTCTTCTTAACACATCTACAATGACATTCTTGTTCCTCGGGGTATAGGCGATGTCAAAGTTGAATGACTATAGGTACTCCACCCAATGCCTCTTTAAAATATTCAAATATTTTTGATAGAAAATATAGCTCAATCTTTTGATGTATTAAAACATGGTAAACCTTTCACCATAAAGGTAATTCCACTAACTGTTAAGCGTATTAATTATAGATGAAAGTTAAAGATCATGGGTAGGAAAATTCTTCTTGTGTTTTCTAATATGATGATATGAATAAGAAACTAAATTGTCTCCCTATATATGAACATAGCCCAAGCCTGAACACGATGCATCACAAAAGACCACATATCCCTACTTGGCCTCTAGAATAGTCAACACTGTTCTAGTAGTCAAAAGAAATTTTATATCAACCAGATAATTCTAACATTTATAATCCCAAGAAAACATCACCCCCTTCCAATTAAAAGTAGTCATCATAGAATCCAAATTTAAGAAGTCTTTCACGATCCTAAGGTATTATCCAGATAAGCCTAAGAAGCTAAAAATTTTGAAGACATTTCTTGGTTTCAACCATGTCATAACAACCTTCACCTTTTCAAGATCAACTAATATACCATGTTCAGAAACCATGTGTTCGAAGAATTTAAATTCCTGAATCCATATATTAGACTTTCAAATCAGGGAATAGTGTTGATGACTTCTAAGAAGACTCATAACTATTCTCGTATGATACACATATTCTTGTTCGAATTTAGATTAAACAAATATATCATCTATAAATACCATAACGAAATTATCTTGATATTCATAAAAGATCTTGTTCATCAAATCCATGAAAACTACAGGATCATTTGTCAGACCAATGGGCATAGTAAGGTACTCATAATTGATGGACCAGATCTGAAATGTGGATTTTTTATTTTTATATTCTATTATCCTCAACTAATGGTAACCAGGCCAAAAATCATTCTTTAAAAACCACTTTGAACCTTTTAGCATATCAAACAAATCATCAATCAATGTCAACAGATACTTGAACTTTATCGTGACTCAATTAAGTTTTTGATAATTAACACATAGGCAAAGAGATCCATCATCCTTCTTAGCGAAGATAACCATCTCTGACCAAGGTGAAACAGTCAGACATAAATATCCTTTCTCAAGAAGATTGCCCCACTGGGAATTTACCCCTTTTAGTTCTGCTAGTTCCATTCAGTAGGAGGGAATTAAATCTAGTTGAGTACCAAGAATTAAGTGAATGGAGGACTCAAATTCTGTTATCGGTGGTAGAATATAAAAAAATTAAGGAAACACATCAAGAAACTCGATGAAGACTGTAGGGAGATCAGTGCTCAAAGATTAACACTCCAGATCAAAAGAAAACACTGATTTTACTTTCCCTAACTATAGATAAGAAGGTCCATCTCTGCTCAACCTCAGGTCCCAAACTTCTTGAAAGACAAGAGAAAAACCACTGAGTGTTGTAAAGTAGACCCATTTAAGATAAAAACAATTTTTCCTTTATTATTAATGAGTCAATCCATCCCAAATATGATGTCAAGATATTTCATGTTATGAACCAGAAAACTCCATGAATGCTCGACATATGAAAGAGAGAAGACCAAAGAAGGACCATAAAGACCCAGATCTCTCTTCGTACCAAGGGGTGTAGTAATATCCGTTGCACAATATAGTTTCTCCATAGGAATATTAATAAAATTAATATTATGGGTTGTAATAAACGAATGAGATGCACCGATATAAAATAGAGAATTCACTAATGATGAAGCTATAGTAATGGTACCTCTCACGATCATTGGAACCATCTCTGCTTCCTCTAGAGACTCTTACACTATGTGAAGAAGCTTCATTCTAGATGCATGTGGATGGAACCCTTTTGTATGTTATTAATCTAGTTCCCTATTTGTTTTAAGTGGTCCTAATTATCTTATTCCACCATGAAGAGTAGTGAAATGATGATAGGATCTCTGTAAGTTCCTTATGCATCCGTAGGAGCTACCATTCATTGGTGCCTCAGTACAAAACCTCTTAGAATTTCTGGGATTTCTACACTAATAGAAAGTCAAACAACTTCAGCCTAATGTTTTAGGAGGTCTTGAAATAATTTTTCATCAAGAACTCCCACAAGAATCATCACACATAAATTTTCCTTTGAAGTAACTAACGTTGTCATTAGGAAGAAAGGAAACTCCATATAATCCTAACTTTCTAGCTAGGTCCATTTCAACCATCATCGATATATCCATCACATCATCATAATTTGGTATCTTTAGTAATAAAAACTAAAAATGGATATCTACTCGAAGTCCTAACTCGATTAATCGAGCCTTCCTTCATTCATTAGATTCAATCTCAGGAGAAAAATTCACCCGCTCATTAAAGTGATTTGAATACCCTATCACAGTTTTGTTAAACTTTTCAAGATTGAAAACTTCATAGCCATGGCCAACACCATTGATTCTGGATAGAAATTGTTGGTGAAAAAACATTCAAGAACTTCCACTCTATTCCCTCAGGTTTCATCGTCATCACCATTGTGTCACGGCATCTACTTCTTGGCCCCTCCAGTAAGAAGGTGGAACACTTCACCTTTATCTCTTCTGGTGACTCCAATAACTCAAACATACATTCTATCCTACCCAACCATTCCTTAGATTGTTGAGGATCGTTGGATTATTCAGAAACTAGTGGCTTTTGTAGAATTACCTCTTGATAATGATTTCAAAGACCATCCCATTGAGGATCAATAGATGGAGCCTGAATAATAACTAGGGGTGGTGCTTATCCCATAGCTTAAACAATGCTCACAATCACCTCTACTAGATTCAGGTCCAATAGAGGATTTTATCATTGTGGTTCAGCATCATCTTCCTCTTGGAACTTATTTTCATGTAATCTCAGAGGCATGATGCTATACATCAACTGTATATAGAATGAATACATTAGATAGTACTCAAATAGAGAAATAAGGGAAATTAATCCCAATATATGGAAAAACCATTTTTGGTTTCCACTCTATCCAATCAGAATAGGGAAAGGACTATATGTAATTCATTAGAAGTCCTTGCCTAACAACCATTGGCAACATAATGATATTTACAGTGAGAGTAAGCTAGGCACTCAAGCGTAACTACCTCCTAAGTCCTGACAACATTTCAAAAATTCATAATGACTTCAATACAAAATCTCAACAACCACCCTCTAATACCACTTTATCATGAACCATCTCGAGTACCTTGGTAACCTAATAACCAAGATGGACCTAAAATAACCCAATGTGTGTTCCAGTTCCCCACGGGTCAGTGACTAGCACCAGGCATCATACAACATGCAAGTGGGATTGATTTTTACACAAGACATAGTGGAAGTATGATAGTCAATTCAATGTGCATATAAAAGAAAGTCCACTGGGAGTAAAGTACTGGAATACAACAAGGCATAAAAATCCCAAATTACTACAACCTAAGTACCAAAATAGAGAAGACAACCCCAATGTTCCTAAGGAAACAACTCACCATGTAAAAATCTCAATAGGTGGATCCACGTCCAAGAGATCAATTCCCTTTGATTAAACATGTGAGAATAAATTCAACAAACACTCAAAGGAAAAATTAATCTTTGAGCTTAATCCCAATAGGATGCCACCAAATATTCCATAACAGTTTCCAAATATTTATTATCCACAGAAAAGGTTTTAATTTTCAAAATAAATAAGTTTGGAAATTCAGAATCATTTTCCAACAAATCATGATATACATTTTTAAAATGATGGAAATACTTATAAAGCAAATTATTTTACTTTACAAGAGATGAAATATATAAAACAATGGAATAAATAAAAAATTTATATAAAAAATTTTATATAAATCTATAAAATTAATGTAAATAAGTTTTACAACATTGGAATACATTTATATCTCTTATATAAATCAACAAGAGAGAAACATGTTCATCTTCCAAGTAGGTATGATAGTTTTAACCAGCTATAAGTTTTTGTACACTCTATCTGATTTCAAAAGAAATGAGTATACTCGCATCCCCCTAACATTTGTTAGAGGTGACTCATCACCCTCCCATTGGGGATGTGACCCACTACAGGATTGCTTTAGAACGTTTTAATAACATAGAGTGTATCCAAATAACTCACCAACTACCTAAGGCTTTCATGTTCTCTTACACGATGATAAGTTTACTTTACAAATTCTTAAAATACAATTAAATCCCAATATTCTATTTCAAAATTCCTATTTTTTTCATTTAAAACGAAATTATATTTCAATAAAAAAACTTTTATTTTTTACAAGATAAAACCACTGGATTTCTATCAAATCATTTTAAGCCATTTTCAAAAGTTTGTAATCCATTCAAAACCAATTACATTCTTTTCATAATTAATTTTCTACAATTAAATTCAAATATTTAATTAAAATTATTTCCATAAAGTCAATAGTTTATATTCAACAATTTAAATCAATGAACATCCATAAAAACACCCCAATTCAATAGAATTAGTGGTTTTCTAAATTTCCATGAAAAACCATTTCAAATATCATATTTCTCTAGAATTGAGTTTTTATCAATTTAATTGAAGTCATGTTTTAGAAATTGAATTTAAATCAATAGTTGAAATAAATCAAGTGATTTCGTAATAATAAATTATAAAATTTGGGACTGAACCACCTACCTCTTCTCGAAAGTCAAGACTCACAATAGAACCCATCAACGTGAATGAAGGTGTAGAAGAACTCAAAACTGAAACTACAAGAAATATCCCACACCAAAGGTCATATATCCATCAATTCCAAGATGGTCCATTAAAAACCCAAGAGAGAAGAAATAGGGAAACATGAAGAACAAGAGAAAACACCAACTCGGGAATCAAACTACAAGTGAAATGATGATAGAATGGAAAAGGAATGTATCTGGAAGGGTTGGATAAACTCGATATCACCTGGTAAATCCCTTGGTTGAGGTAGAAAGAACTAGAGATGATCCAAAAGTAATTAACCAGATGCATAGTCTATTTTTAAAAACATAGTTCTGGAATTACATGATGTGTAATACCAATACATGATATGTACTACTTAATTTTTGTAATTGTCGAAATGCATGCCATTTTTTATTAGAAATTGACACTATGGTTTAAAAACTGATCAGTAACTCCATTATGACGTATGGTGAAAACTCATGATGTATACCCATCATGGCATGAAACAGTTCATGACTTACATATAGAATCACTACACAATGTGTACTACTATTACACGATGTGTAATTCCCAGGTAGTCTATAGAAAATCTTGGTTAATGGTGAAATTCTAACAAACCTATTACTTCACCATTGTAGTTATTCTCCAAATTAAAACTAAACCCTTAACCACTCAAAGAAAAGGAAAAACATGACAAGGTTTAAGTTGTACCTATTAGAGAGGTGATGGGATGTTATATCCTCCCCACCAAAATATCTTTCTATCCCCATAAAGTCAATGAAAAAGATTCAATGCCAAAAATATTATGTCACTGATCTCTCATTAGGGCCTCGTGTTACCATGTCTAGTGATTATCAGAAAAATTATTCCATAGAACACAAACCAAAGATATCATCCTCCCATGAAGTACTTGGTATTAGAATCAACTACCCAAACTGGACACTCAGTAAAAGATAAATAAGGTTCAATCTCAAGATTACTCAATCTCAAAATGTGAGATCGATCAGAGAGATACTTTCTAAATTTCAATACATTTAATACATTATATATTGATGTTAGTTGTGGTGGAAGTGATAAATTGTAAGAAACCTTCCCTACCATCTCAAAAACTGTAAAAGGTCTCATAAAATGAGAGGCAAGTTTCCCTTACCTCCCAAGACATCAATGACCCACCCTGGTTGAAACATTCAAGAAGACCTGATCACCAACTGAAAAATCCAAATGTCTACAACATCGATCAGTATAAGATGTATATCAGTCTTTTTTTCAACATTATCTAATGATTCAGACGAATCTTATGTGTTTTCTCCTACACCAATCTTGGTCCAACCATGGATCTTTCACCAACCTCTGACTAGCACAATAGATATTTACATGGTCAGCCATACAAGGCCTCAACGGGAGTCATCATGGTTGTGGACTGGTAATTTTTATTATTAGATAACTCAACCATCCCCAAGTGACCATCTCATGACCCTCCAAATTCGAGAACCCATGAGCGACGAATATCCTCATGAATATGTATAGCTCTATCTGTATGGACATCTAACTGTAGATGGTAGGCTGTGCTCAAATAAAAATCTGATCCCAGTGCCTCCTGAAGGCCTCTCCGAAAGAGGTATGCAGAACAAGGATCCCTATCAGAGACTATAATAGATGGAACTCCTTGCAAATGAAAAATATATTTCACATAGAGACTTCCCAACTCCTCAACCTTGGTTGTTTCATGAATGGGTATAATGTGAGCCAACATTGTAATCTTTTCAATCACAACCCATATCACATTCTTCTTTCTCTGGGTACATGGAAACCCAACCACAAAATCCATAGAGATCTCGTCCCACTTCCTAGTAGGGACATGAAGTGGTTGAAGAAAACCTGAAGGTTTCTATTTCTCGGCCTTAACTTGCTATCGCATATAGTAATGAGAGATAAACTCATCAATGTATCACCTCATCCCTGTCCACCAAAACTGCCACCACACATCATAGTACATTTTTGTGGTTCCCGAGTGGACTACCCACTAAGAATTATAACCATTACCCTCACAACCTTTCTTACCACTAAATGCACAAAAAAGAGATTATGATAGCATAGGACACCCTATTTGGAGAATGACCATTGGGAAACTATCTCCCCATCATAAAGACAGTCCCTAATATTATGGAATTCATCATCAAGCTATTGATCATATAGAATAATCTTGAGAATAGTGGATGAGAACTACATGTTGGATAAATAAACATCAGTCGCTTTCTACCGAATTCTAATATGCAACAATGAAATGAGAACCATCAAATTCCACTCTTCTAAAGATTCTTTCACTTATTGGGTTTGATGTTTCTTTCTTAACACATTTTTAATGACATTATCTCTCCCCAAGTTATAAGCGATGTCAAATTTGAATTCATGTAGTTACTCCACCCAATGCATCTGGTGAAGATTCAAATATTTTTTAGAGAAGATATAGCACAAGATTTTATGGTTTTAAGACATGGTAAACCTTTTTCCATAAAGGAAATACCACCAACTCTTAAGTGTGTGCATTAAAGCTTCTAGTTCAGGATCATGGGTAAGATAATTCATCTCATGTGGACTAAATGACAATATCCATATGCAAATAGAATCATACCTTTCATAAGAACACATCCCAATCCTGAACCTGAAGCATCAGAAAAGACCAGATAGCCCTACCCGACAATTGGAAGAGTCCACACTGGTGAAATATTCAAAAGATGTTTCATATCAACAAAATAATTATAACATTTATAATCCCAATAAAAATTCACCCCCTTTATGATTCAGAGCATCCATCAAATAATACAACTTTGAGAAGTCTTTCATTAAGCTATGGTAGTATCTAGCTGAACCCAAGAATCTTCAAATTCTGAAGACATTTCATGGTTTCTTCCATGAGATAAAAACCCTCACCTTTTCAGGATCAACAGATATACCCTATTCAAAAACCACATGTCCCAAGAATTTCACTTCCTGAATATATAAATCACACTTTGAAAGCTTGGAATAGATTCGGTTACTTCTTAGCGGACTCTGAAAAATTATTAGACGATGCACATATTCCTACTCAGATTTAGAGTAAACAAGGATTTCTTCCACAAAGACTACTACAAAAGTATCTAGATATTCATGGAATAACTTGTTCATAAAATCCATGAAAACTATAAGAGAATTTGTTAGACCATTGGGAATAACAAGGTACTCATAATGGTTGTTCCTTCTCCAAAAGGATTTTTTTTGAATGTCATATTCTTTTATACTCAACTGATAGTAACCAGACTGGAGATCGATCATTGAAAGCTACTTGGAACCTTTCATCTGATCAAACAAATAATAAATCCATGGAAATGTTTACTTTTTCATTATCATGACATGATTGTGTTTCAGATAATCAACCAAAAGGTGAAGAGATCCATTAATCTTATTAGTAAAGAGAAACAACACCACCCAAGGTGACATAGTTGGGCCTATAAATCATTTCTTGATAATATTGTCCAATTGAAACTTCATCTTTTTCAGTTCCACTGGTTCAATGTGGTAGGAGGGAATTGAAACCATTTGAGAATCATGAATTAAGTAAATTGATAACTCAACTTCCCTTATCAGTAAAATACCAAAGAAATTTGAAGGAAACATGTTGGGAAACTGAAAGATTACTAGAGGGAGATCCATGATCAATGACTCCCACTCCAGATCAGAAAAAAACACAGATATCACTTTCAGCAACTCTAGATAAAATGTTCTGGCTCTTATCAATCTTAGGTCCCAATATCCATGAATAATAAGAGATTCACCACTAGGTTTAGTAAAGTATATCCATTGAAGATAAAAATCAATAAGGGATTTATTATCAATGATCGAATCCATTCCAAGTATGAGGTCAAGATATTTCATATCAAGAACCAAAAAACTCCAATCAAGATCAACATCTATAAGAGAGAAGACACAAGTGGGACAATGAAGACCCTACTCGCTCTTCATTGCAGGGGGTTTAGTAATATCCATTACACAAGATTGTTTCTCTATATGAAGATTAAGAATTTTAACAATGTAGGATGAAATAAGAATATGAGATGCACCAGTATCAAATAGAGTAGTCACTAATAATGATGTTATAGTAATGGTATCTCTCATAGTTGTTAGACCCATGTCTTCTTCCTCTGGAGACTCTTCCACTTCATGAAGAAGCTTATTTATGGATGCATGTGGCTAGAACCCTCGTTTACGTGAAGTATTTGGTTTCCCTATAGTTTTAAGGGGAGCTTATGATCCTATTCCACTATGCAGAGTAGAGAAATGGTCACAAAATGTCTATAAGTTCCCGGAATGTCCACATGAGCTATAGTTATTGGGTGACTCAGTGAAAACCTTCTTAGAATTTCCTTGCTTTCCACAATGATATAAATTGAAAGAAAATAATCCTAGTTCTATAGGTGGTATATAAGGACTCTTTTATTCAAAAATTCAATGAGAATCATTATTCTTTTGTTTTCTATTGAAAGAACTAATAATACCATGGGGAGGAAAGGAAACTCTTAATAATCCTGACATGTCATCCAGGTCCATCTCAACCATCTTCAATTTATCTATCACATCAATATAAATGGGACGCTTTAGCAAGAAAACCTGATAATGGATATATTGTCAATGTCCTCACTTGATGAGTTAAGACTTCACCCTTTCATTAGATACAATCTCAAGAGAAAATTGCACCATCTCAACAAAGATATTTGAATACACAGTCATGGTTTTGTCAGCCTAATCATGGTTGAAAAACTCAACATCCATGGAAAACACCATTGATTTTTGGATAAAACTATTGGGTGAAAATAACATTTAATTCCTCTCACATTAATCCCTCATGTTTACTTTCCATCACCACAGTGTCCCACCATCTCTTGTTTGGTCCCTATAGTACAAAGGTTGTACACTTCACCTTGAACTTGTCTGGTGTCTCCAAGAACTCAAACAAATGTTCTATCCTTCCCAACAATTTCTCGGAATGATGAGAATCGGTGGAGCCATTGAAAACTAGTGGTGTCTGGTGAAGGATCTCTTGAGAATGATTTTGAAGAGCATCCCCTGAAAGATCCAAAGCTGGATCCTGAAGAGGAACTAGATGTGTTTCATTTTCTAGAGCATAGACATCGCATACAATCACCTCAACTAGATTTAGTTCCACTAGAGGATTCTCTCAATGTGGTTCAGAAGTAGATTCCTCCTGGATCTAATTTGTGTGTATTCTTAGAGGAATTGTTCTACACAACATCAGAAGATATAATTAAGACATTAGATAGTGATCAAATAGAGGAATGATGGAAATTAGTCCCAACAGATGGAACAAATATAATTGGATTCCACTCTATCCAAATCATAATAGGTAAAGGACTATAACTAATCAATAATAATTCCTTCCCTAATCGACCCTGAAAACATCAGGTTCATTACAGTGAGAGCTGGTTACACACTCAATCTCAACAACCTCATATGTCTTGATAAGATTTCAAAAATTCATACTAACTTGAATACAAAATCTCAATAACCTCCCCCCGATACCAATTTTTTAGAAACCATCCTGGGTACCCTAGTAACTGGAAAACCTTGTCGTCCCTAACATAGCCCAAAGGACATTCATGGTCACAAAGGGTCAGCGACTGGCACCTGGAATCCTACAACATGCAAGTGGGGCAAATTTTTTCACAATACACAGCAGAAGTAAGACAAGAAAGTCAGTATTCAAATAAAAGAAACTCTGCTAGGAGAAAAGTAACAGAATACAAAAAGGAAAAAAGAAATCCCACTACAACCCAACTACCAAAATAGGAAAAATATCTCCAAGGTCCCTAATGACACAACATACCAAGTATAAAGTTCAAAAGTTGGATCCACCTCGAATAGATCCCTTCTCTTTTCTTATGCTTGGAAGAATAACATCTGCAAGCACCTAAAGGAAAAAAGTTGGGTGTGTGCCTAAGTCCAGTAGGATACCACCAATGGTTCCATTGAAGATTCCAAATATAGATTATCTAATGAAAAGAATTCAATTTTCAAAATAAACAGGTTTTGAAATTTAAAATCATATTTAAATAAAACATGTTATACATCTTCAAAATATTGAATTTTTTTTAAAGCATAGGATTTTACAATACAAGAGATGGAATATTAAAAACAATGGATTAAATAAAATAGTTACATAAAATAGTTTATGTAAATATAGAAATGGCATGTAAAGAAGTTTTATAACATTTTCATACCTTTATATCTCATATACAAATAAACAAGTGAATAACATGGTCATCTTCCAAGTACGTACGATAATATTAACCAGCTATAGGATTCTACACTCTCAAAGTGAACATAAAAAATTAGTATACTCGCATCCCCCAAACATTGTCGAGAGGCAAATCATCACCCTCCCATCGAGGATGTGACCCATCACAGGTATTTTTAGAACATTGCAATGGTGTAGAGTGCATCCAAATAAATCACCATCTACATGAGGCTTTCATGTGCTATTATATGATAGGGAATTTATTTTACGGATGCTTAAAATATAATTAAATATCATTCATCCATTTCAAAATTCCATTTTTGCATTTGAAACCAATTAGAGTTTTAATAAAACTAACATTCCCTTTTTCAAAATACAAAACCACTTCATTTCAATAAAATCATGTTAATCCATTTTCATAAGTTTGAAATCCATTCAAAACCAATTCCATCCTTTTCACAATTCATTTTCAACAATTAAATCCCAAAATTTACCTAAAATATTTTCCATAAAATCCACAATTTAAATCATCAAAATTCCATAAACACACACCAATTTAATGGAATTGGGGGTTTTAAAAATTTCCATGCCTAATCCATTTCAAATCTCCCGATTCACTAATCTTGAGTTTTCATAAATTTAACTGAAATAAATTTTGATAAATTGAATTTTAATAAGAAATTGAAATAAATAAATAAATTTAGAAATAATCAATTTGGTAATTTGGGATGGAACCACCTACCTCTTCCTGAAACACAAGAATTGAAATGACACCCGTCAACGAGAACAAAGGTGTAGAAGCCCTCGAAACACAACCAAAATGAACAATCCAACACCATAGGGAATAGATCCGTCGATTAAAATATAATCCATTGAAAAACCAAAAGAGTATAAAGAGAAAAAATTTTAGAATAAGAGAAAAAACTTACTTCAGAATGACACTACATGTGAAACGATGATTGAATGCCAACAGAATGGATATTGAATGGTTGGATATATTTATGATCACTTGGGAAAGCCTTTGGTCAAGGGAGAGGGAACTGGAGAGGCGCTAAAGAGAATTAACATGTCTCACCATCTATTTTTAAAAATTCAATTGGGTTATTACATGAAATGTAATACCAATACACGACATGTAATACTTATGTTTCTTAACCATTGAAATATGTACCATTTTGTATTGAAAACCAACACTCCAGGTTAAAAATCGATCATTAAATCCATCACAGCATGTACTGAAAAATCAAAACATGTAACCATTGTGGTGTGAGATAGTTCACAACTGGAACACAAAATCATTACATGACGTGTACTACTATTACAGGATGTGTAATTCCCTATAAGTCTATATAAAAGCATGGTTAAAGGTAAAATTAAAAAAAAACCTATGACTTTCCCATTATATGTATCCCCATAATTAAAACTCAAACCATACTCACTCAATTTAAAGGAAAACCATGATAAGGTTTATAGTGTACCTGTTATAGTAGTAATGAGATGTTACAACATTCCTTTATTATTTTCATTTTCTAAAAATATGATAATATCATTTATGGATATGTGGGCTACCACCTCCTCAAAGTGTTGTGATACATTCACGCATTACATGATTTGTAATAAGGATGAGTTTAATTAAATATATGTGAAATAAATATCATTATATGATATTCATTACATGATTACCTTTATGTAAATATAATATATCATTTTTTGTATTACCATTTCACGCACTGAAAAAGTGATAACGTCGTTCGTGGACGTGTGGACTACCGCCTCCTCGACTCGATGGTATTCCTTTTACATCACAATAATTATATATATAAGAATATATGACTAATTAATATTTTTTATGTGATTTAATTATAATTCTTTAAAGTAAAATTTTACTTACCTTATTTTCATAAGAATCAATGAAAAATGGGAACATTACTCGGGCATACGTATGGCCCACAGTCTTCCTGATTCTAATGTTGGATCCTTTTTAATAATGATATTTCATGATTGGATTTAAAAATTGTAATTTAAATATAAATATTATTATTATTTCATGATTATTATTATGTAGATGTTTTTATAATGACACCATTAACCATAGTCAACCGATCAATGTCAGTTTTGAGACATTAGTCAAATACGGTCAAAACATATGACATAAACATTATTGATTAATTAATTGTATATAACGTGTTTATAAGTTATCTAAAAGTAATAATAAACTTTTAAAAGGTTATAAATAAATTATATAATAAAAATGTGTTTATTATTCAGGAAGATAGATAACAAGAATGTCAAACTGGACTTGATGTAATGGATTTCATCTCAATTTCATTTCATTAAGTCATATTGTATTGGTATGCACCTAGTTTCTATTATATGGTGTATATACTAACATATGACTTATTATATCATGATTTTAATTTATTTAATGATATTTAATGTTTCAATTTATTTTATTATTTTGTGCTGATCATGATTAAAAGGTTAATCAAGTAGTAAGGGATACTTGTCTCAGTTTTACTTTCATGAGGTATATGTCATAACCAACACTTACCTATTTTGTGTGGTATATATACTGACCCTTTTGATATATTATATCATGAATTAATTTAACTTCATGTTTTAAATATTTAATTTGATTATTATTACATTTGGTATTTTTGATACATATGTTACCATAATTGTAAGGTGTTTTATCTAAATTTACATTCCATTGAGACTTAATTTTTATTATCCACCTAGTTACTTTTATATACTTTATCTACTAACTAATGAATTTTTATATCATGATTTTAATTTATTTGATGATATTAATTGTTTTTTTTTTATTCTTTCATATATATATTAAAAATTGAAAAGTTACTCAACAAATAAGGGACTTCATCTCAATCTCTTTTCATTAAGGCATATCTTGATGTTTTTTACCCTTATTCTTCTATAAAGTGTATGTATATACCCTTGTACATGTTATATCGTGAATATACTTATTCATAATGATATTATAAGTTTAATTAAATTAATATACATTTATGGGGTTTATGGATTCAATGTTACCAAAGTGAGAATGTATTGTTTTCACAATTTTCCTTCTTTATGTTGTTTGATATGTTATACAACTATCTTCTTATAAAAGGTTTATATACAACCTCTTTGACATATTATGTTATGAATATCCTTATTAATATGATATTATAAGTTTCATATATTATTATTCCATTCATAGTCTCACATCCATGACTTATTTTAAAGGTATTTTTTCATGTAATTTCTATTCATGCATTGTTGTGGGGGTTTCCCATGCATATTTTGAAGAAATTACGGGTTTTAAAGATTTGGTCCAATCCATGAGCCCTTTTATAGATTTATAAATAAATTCTGTTTGTTTTATAAATCATTTTTTTCTCAAAAAAATCATCCATTCCACTTCCCACATGGCCTCTCCTGGCCTATTCAAACCACCATATCCATTTGGACCCATTAGGAATCCACAATCATGGTGGATTTGGGAGATTTATTAAAGATTTGGTCCAACCCATTATCACATTTACTATTTTAAAATAAATATTTATTTCATATATCACTAATTGTTGATTGTTTTTTAGTGATTCCACCTCTCACCTGAGACCAACATCCCTATCCCCCCATGTTTTTTTCTCCCTCTTTGGAGCTCATCTTTATCACGGATTAGGGAAAATTTTCTCAGGCTTTCTCATATCTTCCAGATTTGAAAAGTTAATTTTTTTTATTTTATAAATCCTTTATTTTTAAATATTTTCCTCCATTTCAGTGTTCAATTGACCTCTTCGTCCTTATTCGATCATCCATATTATTTTTGGCTACTTGGAGATTCACCTATTGGTGTATTTGGGGTGATTTCTTCAAGATATCCCAAGTAATTTGGTTTAATTCCTTCCTCCTCCCATTTTCTTAGGGTTTCTTCCTTTTTTATTAATGTTACTAATTTCATGAAATTATGTCATTGAAATTAGGGTTCAATCCTGGGTTTCTTGGTCTAATATTGTGGTTTTAGGTTTGTTTTTACTCCCTTGTGGTGCGGCGGTGGTGTGGTTAATCTTTCGCACATGGATTTCGTGTTTTTGACACAATTGATAGGTGATTACAAGTGTAAGCACTACTAGATGAGTTATATTTTCTTGATATCTATTTTCAACCAAATCCTTCATCATTTTTCTTCCTGTGAAAATTATTTTTGGTTGAATTTGTTAAGAAATTGATTTTTATGTACCATTTTTTTGTGAAATTGGGTTGTTTAGATGTGAATTCCATGTTGTTCCATTTAGGGATATTTTATAATTCCTAGGAGGGTATTATAAAAATGTTTTTCTACTTCCAATTCTAGTTTGGGATAATATTGTTCTGCATTTGGTTTTCAAATGGGTATTTTAGATGTATTTGAAGTGCAATGTTTGGTTATATTCCTTGAAAATGTTTTAGGGAAATTATAAATGGTATATTGAGTTATATAAATGGTGAATAGAATGTGTATATACTGTTTTGATTTTTTATAAAAAAATGGGGATTTTATATGAATATTTAATTTTCTAACATGTGGAAATTGTTTGACCACAAAGGGGGAAACCCAAGTATCTAGGTGGGGAGATGTGTACTAGTATGCTAGGGATCCGTAGTGGTTTTGTCCTAGTTTCACAGCAAAAGTTGGACATTAAAAACACTAAAAAACTATAATGATAATTATTTGGTACTACTAAGTTATGATAATGTTCCTTACTAGTGGTTCATGCATGAGAAAGGATATATTTATGGATAATTTACACCGAGATTTGAAGTACATGGGGCCTGAAACTAACTAATTCCTAGGGATGTTCCCAAGATTATTCATCATTGACTTTTTTGTATTGATCATTGGACTGTGGTGTGTTTGGATGGAAAATTCAGTAGCTTAAATGTTTTATTAAAATGTTTTCATCCTTTTAAATCATCCATTGAAAATGGTTTACTTTTAAAAGATTCATTCTTTAGAAATTATTGCCACCATTTCTTGTTTATTAAAACGTACATGATTTTTATGTTATATTATTTACTATATGAAATTATTGGGTGGTATCCTATTGGGATTAGTCTCACACCCTTCTTACACCTTTAGTTTTAATTAGACTTGATCATGTTTGACCTAGGTAAAGGCAAGGCCTTGGGTGATGGTGGTTCAGGTTGTTAGTTTCCTCCCAAGGTGTGGTGTTGTGGAGACGACTTTTGGGTGATGACCCCTTATCCTATGGTGTTCCTTGGTCTTTTTTGAGACTAATTTTATATATCAATGGACCTATTTTTTCATGATTAAGACTTTGCTTTCAGTTCTGAATTTTATTTTAGGCTTGTTTGGTTGGTAATTTTCTGATTCAATTTATTGACTATTTTTTGGTTGTTTTATGTATCCATACTCGGGTAAATTGTTTCAAAAACAAATATTTATGAACCCAGGAAATTGGGACAACCCATGGGAATGAGGAAAGCACTTTGGGACTTTCCACGAACCAGGTTTGTTGTCAGTTTTAATGGTGAAAAGATTTTTTTTGTGACAAAATGGTACAAGAGAAGGTTTACCTTTTTGGTTAATATTATTATTTTGGGGTGAGTCTTATTAGAGAATAGGTAGAAATTTAATGGTTCATATTTTTGGTTTTTAGTAGGGTGGATAGCTATTACCTCTCATGAAAAACCTTGATTCTCTATGGGATATTGGGATTATTTGTTTGACTTCTCTTCTTTGTGGGATGTGTTGGCTGCAAACTGCACATATACACCAGGTGAGAGTGAAGTGGTTGTTTATTTCATTATTGTGATGTGTTAGACTTATTTATATTTTACGTAAATGCTAAATTTTTTAGAATTTTTGTATTTATTATTTATTTTGTTATTTTTCCTTTGTTTAGCAACATGCCTCCCTCAAAAGATCGCTTGAAACCACGGGAGGATGTCGGAGAGATTTCTCTATCCATGATTGATCAAAAGATGGTAGAGTCTCTAGTTAGGTCGGTCTAAGAACTAGGATAGGGAGTATATCCCACTCCAGCTATAGATATGGAATAGGATTCCGGTCCTAGGAAGGAAAAATCCCATGAGTTCCTAAAGATCAAGCCTCTTACTTTCTGAGGTAGCATAGAACCCCTGGGGGAAAAGGAGTGGCTCGAGAAGATTGAGCACTTATTTGAGTTCTTGGACATAACTAAAGAGGTAAGGTTGAAATGTGACACTTTCCTATTAGAGGGTTCCAGCCACAGGTGGTGGGAATCAAAGCTTCAAGCTAGGAAGCACAAGAAGACGATCTGGAGGACTTCAATTTTATCTTAAATGACCAGTACTACCATGAAGTTTTGTTATATTATAAATCTCAAGAGTTTATGGAACTTGTTCAGGGTGATAATTCATTGATAGATTATGCCAACTGTTTTTTCATAGTTGGTCTGGTATGCTCCGAAAATGGACTCCAATGAGCAGATGAAGGCCTAGAAGTTTGGGAGGGATTTGCTTCCAGA